>CM055832.1:19503774-20183925 GCA_029582265.1 Zoroaster sp. YZ-2022 | reverse complement strand
GCTTTTGTTGTGTTTTGTTTTTCTTCTCATATGACTTAGGACCTTGTAAAAAATGTTCGGTCCAGTAAAAATCTTTGACTACAAGCCCTGTGGTCTTGTGGATTTTTTTCCCAATTGTCGAGCCCTGTTGGCTTCATTTAAATCTAGAATTGAAAGGTTTTTCCATAAAAAAAGGGCAAGCAATTATCAAATTTGATCCAGTGGATATAATTACATTTAATTTTGTTTGAATTAGAATTATTTACTTTTGCAGGGGGCAAGGGCAGATGGAAGCACAGATGCAAAACTTTCTTCCAACTTTATCATGTATTAGTAGTACTAGTGGTTATAAGCTTGTTTTCTAATAGAAAGGCTAATTAGCTGATATCCGCCTAGCAACCCCAGCCAATTTTAATCCAGTTACTATACATGTAGTCCTTCATACTAAATAAACTTTGTGACTTTATGCCCATGTGCTGAATAGGTTGATCTGGTTGCCTACAACCCTGACGAAACTATTTTCATATGAGTGATTTTAATGTTGATTTATCATCTAGCATAGTTTTTGAAAAGTATGTGTTGGGCTAGTGTCAATATTTAAAATAAAAAACAGTGTTCCAAGTCATACTTGTTAATTTCTAATTTATTGCTTAAATCTCACAACTTTTTCAAGTTCAACAGCCAATATCTCAAGAACTAAATGACATATTAGAAAACAAAAAACACAATTGAATTCCTTACATTAATAGCTTTGTAATTCTTGTGAAATGACTTATCATAAATAACTTTGCCAATGGTCCAATTAGTAGCTACCAATGCTTGATTTACGTTTAAAGGTCATATCTCATAGCTTTAATTTGATGTTTAAGTTGACAAATTTGTTATTTTTTCATAATCATGAGGAGGTCATATATGACCTTCAAACCACCTAATCTAACCTTTACTTCCTGTCCAAACAGTAAGTTCAAATTCAACACATTCTAATGCAAAATTGATATGTCTTTTGAATATGAAATTGATATTGTTATTATAAAAGATGATAAACCCTTGCACAATATGATATTGACATCATCGATGATAATTTGATTGAACGGAAGGAAGTTGACTCGAACACCGTGTGTTTGTTCAACAACAAACACTTAAGCTCTAGTTATAATAGAATTTCTATGCATGGAGGTCTATGTTCTATTCTAAGTTAACTTTACTGTCTCCTGATATTAATTTCAGTAATGTACAAAACTTACCGAAGGCTCGTTGAAGTTGACTCTCACCAAAAAGCCGTTGCTGTCTTCGCCATATATATTAATATAGTCTACTTCACAACAGTTACTTGCTGATCTCGACTGAAAATAAATGCATAACTTTGCATCTTTTAATGTGACTTTGTCAATGCATCTGTGAGCAAGTTCAGGTATGGTTCAGGGAATTCTGACGCGTACAAAGGTACGTGCAGGGTGTGGATTATACATATTTACTAATCTCTGGCAGGGTAGGTTATAGAGAATTACTATTTACTAAGCAGCTAGCCTCTAGACTTCCAAATCATGTCGTATAATCGAGAATGAAATAATTCTGTGATCATATAAAAACTCAAGCTAGTGTTAGTTCGAAGAGTCTACTCCCAGCAACGTGTACGACTACGAACGAACTGTAAAATGAGGCCGCACACGCACCTCGCATACAGTGTACATGATAGCCACATGTACATCATACATGTATCATTGATACATTGTGTACGTACTACTACTGATTGCGTGTACAGGGAATCCCCACTTGTGCAATCAGATCAGTGAATGGTCAAAATCCTCACGTGATCACGCTATTGTAGGTTATTCACAGTGTTCGGCTCTGTGATAAAAATCGTGTTGTTTCTGACCCTGGAAATTCCCTGTCAAGCGCCCACACGCAATTTAGTACATCACTGTTACATAATATGTACATAAACTGAACTCAGAAGCACTGAACACACGACTTCAGGCATAATTTTATTGTTCGTTAACGTTAACGTTACATCGGCTCAGACGGACCGATTTTCTCAAAAACCTAACTGGATGCTAACACAGTAACACTAACACAGTAAGTAACAGCATGGAGGTAGTAACAATGTTATATTATTGTGTTCTGTTAATATCAACAATCCGTGTACATTTATTATTTAGTATTTAACATTGATTTGAAACATCTCGGCTGTAAAACTAGGTGGTTCTGCTAAATAATAATATATTTTAGTTAGACAAATTATTAAAATAAAAACACACTAGTACTAATAGTATAACTGTGTTAATTATAAATGCAACTTTAGACGACGCATTGACTGTATCTAATTTCACGCACTAACGCGTGTCAGGCCTAAAAAAGAATTTCTTTGCATTTTCAGAACTCTCACAAAACTGACGGATTAATAAATTACATCATGTGTAGAGGCTTGTTTGTTTAAGCACAAAGAACATCATGTGGTTGTTTAATGATTTACTTATTTTTTATTTTGTTATAAAATGTAGAACAAATTTTGTATATATATCATGTCTGTGTACCTAATTTAATAATAACGCTCTCGTAACATTTACAGAAGAACTTTCCTGTTTCTGGTGGTGGGTCAGCTTCAAAATGTTTGTGTTGTTATTTATTGTAATCTTTTATTGTTTTGCCAGCCAGTGAAATAAAGTGATAATGTTAGTCCACCAAATGCTTCTGCTCCACAGTCACAGTCTCCTATTTTTAGAATAATTGTTGACGAGCTCACAGCGACAAATTACATAATTATTCTAAAGGAGACAATGTGAACAAAGCATGTTGGACCTATCTACGATATACATTACACAGGTATTGGAACCAGACCAAATTTCCCATTCACAAAGTACATGTATAGTGCAGTGTTGAAGAGAGCCCTCTACAAATCGGGCAAACATTTATATCCCAATGTGAAAACAGACCAAGTTAAAATCCTGGAGGAAGTTTGCCGACACATGGTTTTAGGCGAGGAACTGTTTTTTTTAAATTGACAACAAACCGAGGGATTATTTGTTTATTGAGATGTCTGTGATTTGTTGTATATATTTACTATTTGCTAAAGCCACAGCATGAGAAGTACTATTTGAATGGATTTGTGCTATTTGGGATCTGAAAAATAGATATAAAAGTAGTCCTTATAAAACACAGTAAAGGACTCGAGTATACTGGCCCTATTTGTTTGTCCAGATATGGTATGCAAACAAAAATAGAAGTTTCAACAGCGGCAGAATGATATTGAAAGTGGAGGCGGGGAAACCAAATCGGCAAACAAAAGTAATATAAGTTCATGCATGTGGTATCGGGGTGTCTGTGGCCCACTTAAGAGCCACGAAAAATTTAGCATTCAGGATGCTCTGTGTGACATTCTGAGCAATTTAATAAACTGTTTCAGCTTATTAATTGTGATTTTATTGAGTCCATTTTGGAAAATGATTTCTTAAAGTACATGTATAGTAGCAGACATATATAGGCCCTATTGTAATGGCTGAAATGTTTGACATATAACAAGCCCAGCGGATCCAGGAATTTTTAGGCAGGGCACACACAACGCGGACAAATCACTTGTGCTAAGCCCTTACTGAGCGTGGGGTCAGGGGGCCAGCTTAAGGGCCCGTAATTGTAATTTGATTCTGGATGCTCTGTTGTGCAATCTGAGGCGATTCCTGGCCAGTTTCACCCTGACTTTTTGCAAAAGTTTTCCAAGATTATATGGAGAATATATTATGTATATATATATATATATATATATATATATATATATATATATATATATATATATATATATATATATATATATATATATATATATATATATATATATATATATATATATATATATATATATATAACTTTGGATTAGGTCATGGGGCGACAGGATAAAAACAGGCTATCTGGTGACCCAACATATATTTGTAATTAACGATACTTAATTAATATATTTATTATGTTGTTACATCACGCAGCATAGCCAACATATATACCACTTTCATCTAGTTCAGTAAAATCCTGGAGATATAGGTTTCCTAAAAAATTATCGAAATTAGCCATATAGTTTTACATATTCAGCCATAGGGGCGACCACATTAAATACACACACTATCTACCGACCATGGAAGTTACCGCCATGGGCGACCAATATAAACGGCAAGATTTTGGGAGACAAATTAACCCTAACCTTCCCAAATCCTCCAAAATCCTCTTTGCTAAAATGAAGGATTTTAAAGGATTAAGGTTATTAGGCATACTTGCCTTTCCATGTATGCATGCTTGTTGTAGTGATTGCAAGGTCAGTCGTGGGTCAGTGGACACTGTTGTTGCTCCACATGCATGTATTGTTAACTTGCTTTACTACTGAAGGATTTTGGAGGATTCAGGTTATGTGTAAGCAAATGGGCCTAGGAAATCCCCCACCAAATAAATAAATAAATAAATAAATAAATAAATACATTTAAAAATCTGATAACACTTACCCATATGTAATAGCCTATGGCTTACATATACTTTCTTAAGAGCGTCCATTATACAATAAAGATGACCATATATCAAAATGCTGCCATAAGGCGACCACATATGCGGTGTGGTTAAAAGTACCCCATAAAGGACGACCACATATGCAGGTGGTGGAATTAACCCCCATAAGAGCGACCACATATGCAGAGTGGTAGAATTAACCCCATAAGGCGACCACATATGCAGGTGGTAGGAGTGCTTGTACAAGAGCGACCACATATGTCACGAGAGTGGTAGAATTAACCCCCATAAGAACCCGGCGACATATGCAGAGTGGTAGAATTAACCCCCATAAGACAACCACACTTATGCAGAGTGGTAGAATTAACTTATAAGATGACCACATATGTGTGCAGAGTGGTGAATTAACCCCATAAGAGCAGGCCATATGCAGGTGGTGGGGTGCTTCCCCATAAGGCGACCACATATGCAGGTGGTGGGAATTAACCCCCATAAGGCGACCACATATGCAGAGTGGTGGGAATTAACCCCCATAAAGGCGACCACGCCATGCAGGTGGTGGGGGTGCCCCCATAAGAATGACCACATGTGCAGGTGGTAGAATTAACCCCCATAAGGCGACCACATATGTGCAGGTGGTGGGAATTAACCCCCATAAGATGACCACATATGCAGAGTGGTAGAATTAACCCCCATAAGGCGACCACATATGCAGGTGGTGAATCTAACCCCATAAGATGACCACATTGGGTGGTGAAGTTAACCCCCATAAGATGACCACATATGCAGAGTGGTGAATTAACCCCCCATGAATGACCACATGTGCAGAGTGGTAGAATTAACCCCATAAGGCGGACCACATATGCAGGTGGTGAGAATTAACCCCATAAGCGGCGGCAGCATATGCAGGTGGTGGGGTAACTTATGAAGGCGACCACATATGTGCAGGTGGTAGGAATTAACCCCATGAAAGCGACCACATATACCCAGAGTGGTGGGGTGGAATTAAAGCGACCACATATGCAGGTGAGATAACCCCCCATAAGCGACCACATATGCAGAGTGGTAGAATTAACCCTATAAAGGACGACCACATATATTAAACAAAGTACCCCCATAAAGGGCGACCACATATATGCAGAGTGATAGAATAAACCCCCATAAGGCGACCACATATATTAAACAAAGTACCCCCATAAAGGCTGACCACATATATGCAGAGTGATAGAATAAACCCTATAAGACGACCACATATGCAGAGTGGTGATTAACCCCTATAAGACGACCACATATATTAAACAAAGTAAGTACCCCATAAGGCGACCACATATATGCAGAGTGATAGAATAAACCCCATGAAGACGATATACATATATTAAACAAAGTACCCCCATAAAGGCGACCACATATATGCAGAGTGATAGAATAAACCCCATAAGACGACCACATATATTAAACAAAGTACCCCCATAAGACGACCACATATGCAGAGTGATAGAATAAACCCCCATAAGACGACCACATATATTAAACAAAGTACCCCCATAAGACGACCACATATGCAGAGTGATAGAATAAACCCCCATAAGACGACCACATATGCAGAGTGGTAGAATAAACCCCCATAAGACAACCACATATATTAAACAAAGTACCCCCATAAGACGACCACATATATGCAGAGTGATAGAATAAACCCCCATAAGACGACCACATATATTAAACAAAGTACCCCCATAAGACGACCACATATATGCAGGTGAGTAGAATAAGCCCCCATAAGAACGACCACATATGCAGAGTGGTAGAATAAACCCCATAAGACGACCATATATTAAACAAAGTACCCATAAGGCGACCACATATATGCAGGTGATTAAATTAACCCCCCATAAGAGCACCACATATGCAGGTGGTAGTGAATTAACCCCCCATAAGGTGACGACATATGCAGAGTGGTAGAATTAACCCTTATAAGACAACCACATATGCAGAGTGGTAGAATTAACCCCTATTATAAGGCGACCACATATGCAAGAGTGGGTAGGAATTAACCCCTATAAGGCGACCACATATATTAAACAAAGTAACCCCTATTAAGAGCGACCACATATATGCAGAGTCATGAATAAACCCCATAAAACGACCACATATATTAAACAAAGTACCCCATAAAGATTGACCACATATGCAGAGTGATAGAATTAAACCCCTATAAAGGCGACCGACTACATATGCAGAGTGGTGAGTTAACCCCCATAAGAGCGACGGTACATGCAGGTGGTAGAATTAACCCTATAAGACGACCACATATGCAGGTGATATAAATTAACCCCCATAAAAGGCGACCACATATATGCAGAGAGTGGTAAAGCGACCACATATATTAAACAAAGTACCCCAATAAGGCGACCACATATGCAAGGTGGTAAAATTAACCCCTAACAAAGGCGACCACATATGCAGAGTGGTAGAGTGCTTATCCTAAGGACGACCACATATGCAGAGTGGTAGAATAAACCCCTATAAGGCGACCACATATGCAGAGTGATAGAATAAACCCTATAAGGCGACCACATATGCAGAGTGGTAGAATTAACCCCATAAGGCGACGGTATGCAGGTGAGTACGAATTAACCCTATGAAGGCGACCACATATGCAAGTGATATAAATTAACCCCATAAGGCGACCACATATGCAGGTGGTAAGCGACCACATATATTAAACAAAGTACCCCAATAAGGCGACCACATATGCAGAAGTCGGTAAAATTAACCCCTATAAAGGCGACCATATGCAGAGTGGTAGAATTAACCCCTATAAAGGCGACCACATACAACATGAAATTATCCCTTAAGTGACCATATAAAAGTTATAGGGAAATTACTTCATTGGGTTGACCGTATATATGACACTTAACTTTCTTTTGAGGTGACCATTATACATAATTATCAGAGCTTACCATTAGGCAACCATGGGAGAGAAGAGCACTTTTTGCAAAACCCTGAAACTATGTACTGTACATGTATTGCTACCAGCCTAGTCGCCACTGCAAGAATATTTCAAATGCTCGATTTTAGAAAGCCAGTTTTCATTCGAACTCTCTAGATCCCAACATCTCTTAACACTTTAACAACTGTACCGTTTGGTATTCAAAGAGCAATTTAAGCCCGAACGGCTTGATGGCCCATTCAGTCAGGAAAGTGTGTAAAATAGGAAGGGGTACTCACATGAAAACTGTACAATGGGAGACTTATGTGAAAAAATGTTTAAACTTTATTCTTGAAATTTATTATTTCAATGTCTTTATTACAAACACTGGAAATTCCCTACAAACTGGAATTTCCCCTTTCTTCAACTTGTTCCCTGTTGCATACAATCCATTTTAAGTTCAAAGCGGCAATATCAACGGGTTTCTCTGAACTTGACTAATTTTCTCGTTAGCCCTCACCTTGAGTGGCCTTTTGGCCTTGTGATGGGCGACTTACATAAAAAGAACAGGTTACATTGCAACACACACGTACTCGGTCACCGTTGCAAATTAGTAGGTCACTTGTAACTTGCTGAATGTCTGGAATTGAAAATGCTCGGTTTCAAAATTCATTAAGCCGACAACCAACACATTTGACTGTATATTGCTGAACATGTGTGTACTGGCATCTTGCTGCACTGCAGTAATCCTAACTGTAATTAATCACTTAAAAACCCTGCATAAACTCAATGGTATCAAAGGGTAAGGGTTTAACAGGGATTTTTGTAAAGAGACACAAATACAGTTCATTGTACACTTCAAGTTTAAGCTTAGGTATGGAATAGTGCTCAGAGACAAATTCATTTGGTCTTTGACAGAAAGATAGATGAGCATTCAAACCCAAGGTGGTGTGGGAACTCACTCATATACATCAACCCTGTCTATTTCAAATTTAATCCATTGCCAACAAACATTCAAAGATATTAATAAATTTCTTGACCTGGAGCCAAGTCACATTGTTGCGGGTCAGTTCGAGTTGACTTGGATGAGGTCTCACCCAAAATTCCCTTTTGGTCTTCAGTTCTAAAATGTCTGCATTTCTCACAATACCGCGACCACCTCACGATATAAGCCTGTAGGTTCAACTCCATGCTGCTTCATATTTGGAAGCCAACATTAAATTGAATTGAATTGAATAAATTCAGTTAGAATTGAATTGAATTAATTATAATACACATTAATAAATCTTGACCAAGAGTCACCTGTTGTTGAGGAGTTAGTTCGAGGAAGTAAATGACGAGACAAATTTCTCCCCCTTTTCTGGAAATATCCATCTACTCCTTAAAATCTCTCATTAGTAGAATCAACCCAAAAGCTCTGTGAGATATTTTAGATGCAACTTAATTTGTAAAAGTTTCCTTCTTTGCTTTGTTCTTTATTAATTTTTTTGTCTTAAAATGAGCTGAACCCTTGCATCTCTCTGGCATCAGAAGAACATCAGAATTCATTTAGGAAAGCTTGAACTTCGCTTGCCTGCATGGTAAAAGACAAAAAAAGTGGAGAAATCATTATAATATTCAGATGTGCCTGAAGTGACTTTCAGTCAGACTAGGAGTGTTTTGGTATTTCAACAACTTGTCTCATTAGTTTGCTTTGTGGGCTGATTAATAAAATGTTGTACAGACGGTACAACACAGCTGAAAATCAAAAACTTTGTACAATTTGTTTCAGTTTTCTATAGCACTATTATCAAGAAAAAGAGGAAATCAGCTGATCAGCTGAAAAGTTTCATACTGGTTGTAATAACATCACCAAGGAAACATTGCAACACAATAGACTCCCCAATGAGAAAACAAACTTGTCCAAATGTTCAATAATAATAAGAACTCACTCTGACAGAACAGATCTCACCCTTTGTCCCTTTAGTTGATGTGTCATTGATGAAGGATGCAAAGGCTTTTCGGACGATCCATGTCTCGGAAGGTAGTCCAAAGCAGCTTGGACTAAAAACATTGTAGTTCGTAGATTTGAGCCAATAATCACCAAAATTTCTTCAAAATGGCTTTTGTCAACAACATTTCTAGGGGAGATTGATACCATCATCAGAGTTTACCAAAAAATGGTTTATGTTTAAATTCCACCATTTTTTCTTAAATTACCAATGCTGTGCCCTGTCTTTAAGTTTTAGAGCAGGCTGTTTAGAGATATGTTGAGAGATTATTGTTTGGAAAAAAATTGCCACCTTTTAATGAATTGAAATTAGCAATCCTGCTTCAAAACACTGTTTACTGCAGGCGAATCATTAAAAT
This sequence comes from Zoroaster sp. YZ-2022, assembly GCA_029582265.1. Classification (NCBI taxonomy): domain Eukaryota; kingdom Metazoa; phylum Echinodermata; class Asteroidea; order Forcipulatida; family Zoroasteridae; genus Zoroaster; species Zoroaster sp. YZ-2022. Next base: position 20,174,183 of record CM055832.1, on the reverse strand, counting down.
AAAGACAGGTCCTGAACAAGTGGTCAATCGCTAAAAAATTCCAATTCTCAAACTATGTGACATGTTCACTGTAAAGCTGTGATACCGTTTGTGTAAAGGCCCCTATAAATGCCTTCATTGTATTATGTATTGTATTGCTGAAGAACTAAATGTATGTTTATATGTCCTATCAATGAATTGTCCACTTACCTAGGAAAAAAAAGTGCTGAATATAATGAGTTCAGTAATTATTCTGGGGTCAGTTTTATTCCAAAAGGTGTTTGCAGTGTTGTAGACAACCGTCCAACAAGGCATCGTCTTATGTTTTACAATAAAAAAAAAATGTAATTTAAAGGTTTATTCACTTCATATTCAATATAACCAAAATTTTAAATTTTTCTACTCACCTTTTCCCTTTTCGTTTGGTCGGGAGGTGGGTCATCATCTTCTGATGAGCACACATTTTCTGGGATGGTTGTGCAATTTGATGAAATCTAAAGTTCCTTCCCAGAAGTGGTCTACAAAAGGTAAAAACAGTTTTGAAGAGACAGTGTTTAATTGTTCAATTTTTCGATTGTATGTGAAACCCTAATGCTGCCTAAGTACATCGGTCGAAATTCGGTTATACCATTACAATATTAAAACATTTCATTCTCACCTTTCACTTACTTTCTTGGAAGTTCATAATCACTGTCATCATCACTGGATCGGCTTCCGTGGACCTGATGAACAAATCATTCAGGTGCACTGTATACCATGGTAATTCAATGCTATTTATTTTGAAAATACATATGAAAGAAATGGTGTACATGACACAAGTGTTAGAGTCATCAAGACATTTAAGGTCTGAGACTGAGAGCAACCGAGACCTTATAGTCTAAGACCTCATTAAACAATAAAAAATTGCATTAACGATGCATGCGCTGTCAATCGAGCTGTTAATATTTTATAAGCCTAAATACATTATATTGGTTTTCGTGACATATGCAGCTGCATTGATTGCAGTTTTGATTCAGTGGGTTCAACCAGAGGTTGGAGTTCCGTAATGTCCTGTTTTGGTAGCCTACACTGACATGATGAGACAGCACCTATAAAGGTACAAATGGACTGGCGCCTTTGTTGGGCATGTTGTGCATTCTTGCGCATTTAGAAGATGCCTAGGTTTGTAGAAATGTCAGACAGTATTGTTATTTCTTCTTGCATTCTTTTTTCCACTTCAGCAGTGATATTTACCAGCTAGAAATCCCCACATTTAACCCTTTAAAACATTTAAACCTCAGAAAAACCAAATTTGCCAGGGTTCCCCTATATGTGTGGTGAATGCATTTACTGAGTCATTATACACTATAATTCAAGTAAATTATAATTGTATAAATATATATTTCTTACAACGCTATATAGGAAGGGGTTTCCTTTTTTGAAATATTAAACTCCTGACTGACTTCACTCATTCTTTAAGTTAAAAGTGTATGAAAAATATAGAGCATCTAGGCTCACTAAAAATGTGTTTGCTTGAATAGAAAAAGTTGTAATAGAAACTGTACTCAGCCCCAACCCTACTAGAACTAAGCGAACACTTCTGCGTCCTTATGTGCAATGTCAATTTGTCGGCACATTTTTGCAGCCGCTCATCCCAAAGTGCTAATATGGAAGAAGATGAACACAAATTAAGCGTACAGGTACAGTCGTTCATATTTCAATCCAGAATACCTTTTTTTTGGGTTGAGGTTGCCGCATAATTTCACTGGTCATGTCCATGAAAAGCGTCAGTTTATACAGAAAGGGATGTTAGTTTGCCGCACCACTGGTGGTATGCTGCGGTCGGAGAAAACAACCCTTGACTGAAATACCTCGATCCATAAACTCCCCTCTGAGCTGAATCATGCACTAAAGATTGGCCTCACCTTCTGTTTATAAGTTTGGGTACCTTAGTTTGAACTTCGTGGTTTCCTGATTAAGAAGGTTGTGTGTAATGTATAAAGTTCACAACACCTCATAATTCGATCACAAATAATGGCGAGACAGATCACTTTGTGATGATTTTTTAATAGACTTAACATGAGATTTACTCCAGATTTCTCTGATGACCATGCATGATAGTCAATTAACGAAAAAAGACCTTACTTGAGACCTCAGCACTGACATTAATATTAATTGTGTACATAACATGAGTAAAAGTATATCCAATGGCAAAAGGCAGCAGCAGTCACGAAGACTTTCTGGATAAAATGTCTTTACAAAGTGGTAAGGAGAAATAAATTCAAGTGTCTCTTTGAGAGAGTAGGTAAATGTAGGGCTTGGGTATAGCGGACACCTTTTGAGATACTGGATGCATACCGGTCCTTTTTCTAGAACATTGTATTCTTTGCCTATAATGCGGTTATTGAGCATGCTCAAATTAAAACAAAAATGTGGGATGTCACTTAATGTCTCAAAGAGTCTGGTCCCACAAAGTCAACATAAACTCTAATACTCACCCTTAACTCATTTTTTGCAAGGGCCGCCGAACACCATTCTCCCCACTTGATGAGAAACTGGTTTCTGACTGAACCTGCACAATAATAATTTTTTTCAAAATGTTTCAGAGAAGAGGACGTTTTCCATTGTGATTCACAGCTACATGTAACCACATGTATATCAACTATTTAAAAAAATATGAAAATTATTTCTTTTTTTCCATTAAATTTGTTTTTCTAAAACTTCAATTTGTTTTTATAAATTAAATCGTCTACAGATTCTAAAGATTTTATTTCTACTTGTTCTAATTGCTCCCATATGAACTCAAAATATTGACGGCCCTGCCATATCCATGACGTAAGGAGTAACTCAGGTTTATTCAGGTTTTTCAGGTTGATTTATTTCCACACTTATTAAACAAAGAAGTTAATCACAGAAAGTTACATGTAAATGTTAAATATATAAAAGATGTGAGGTAAAGTAAATGTGATACTGCAGAGGATCCATTAAGGAAGCAAACTTGTAGACAATGGTCCCTATAAAAGCATGCGATGCGTGAGCCTATAGAAAAGAGAATAAAGAGAGCATACCATTGGGAGGACAAAATAACAGGACTCAATGCACATGTTGCTTACAAAATTAAATTTAAACATACAGATATGAACAGACAAGTACCAGGGCATGGACTACACAATACAATACTCATAATCCCAGTCCTTGAAATATTCCAATTTCCTGACCAATATAGAATTGAAGCAAATTGTGTAGGTGATCTGTATACCCATATGAGGACATGAAAATTTATACATCATAGCTGTGGCGTCACCTGGGGTCACTGATACAGAAAACTATGCTCAACAGTCAATTTTATCCAGCACATCCATTATAGAATAGCGTATTAGTTAAATTTTAGCACAAATCTTGCTTGGAGAAAACATGACTTGGGCATTAAGTCTATAAGTGCAAACTAACGCCTGTACCAACTTCGTCTCAACTTTCCACCGAATGCAATGGCATGATGTCATTGCATCTCATTTTGTTAAGCTCCTCACACACTAATGAGAGAAGCGAGACTTTCCTTAGTGAAATTACCATATGAAAATAGATAATGATGGTCTTGACGCTATGTGAAATAAACTGCAACAAAAAAAAAAAACAAAATGGACCCGATTATTTGGGTCCAGTTTGAAAAAAGCCTTGTAATGTGATAAAGAACTTTCACTTTACCTAAGCATATTTGTACTTACCTATATAGTTTTGTCTATCGCACTTCACCATAGAAACCTTCTTTGGTCTTTACCCGTGTAACCCCAATACAACTTAAGCTACTCCAAATGGAGGAGGTCTGGGTACTTATAATTTATGCTTTCTCCAGTCTCATATTGTCAATCTATATAAATAAAATAAAAATTTAAAAAACAGATTGAGGTTAGGATTTTAGGCCAACATACAGTAAATCAGTTGCCCTTTCAATATTTACTTCTAGAGCATGTGTGTGTGTGGTAACAAACTGAAAAAAGCACATGTACAGGTGCGTTAGTGAAAAAAAAAAAACAGTGTATGTTGGCGCCAGACCCGGCGTCATCGCTGTGCAGGCATTGGGGGCTGTACTGTGGGTGGGGAAGAAGGGGGCACAGTTTGCACCATGTTGCACCGATGATAATATCAGGTCAAAATGCCATTCACTATTAACTTATTGAGCATAAATGTCTAGCTGGTATATAAGAGAGAGAGAAAAAAGAAAGAAGGAAAAAAAGGCTGTTACATGTACTTGGGCTTTTGCCCTATCCTAAATATGTCATCGACCAGAAAGATTATAATTTCTTACAGTATACAGTAGTCTGTCCGTATTTAAAGCGGAAACAGGGTGTCGCTTATTATCAATATGTGGCACCTTCATGAGAGTCAACTCATGACTTTTCAACTTTCGTGCTTTGCCAACTCATGCCTTTGCCCAACTCCTACATCTGCCAACTCATTACGCCTTCGGCTAGCCCTGGGCCGATATTCGAGAGAAATTAAGCACAGTGATATATACATGTATCAATGAGAAGATTTTAACAAGTCATTTCTCAATACTAATAAATGCAGAAAAAATACGTAACAACATGTATGATTGTACTGCTCCACTTGAAGCTTTTGGTTGGTTCTCTGACACCCGCAAACATGACTTCGTATACCAACAGGAACTGTACTGAAGGTAGGGCTATGCCGTGCGAATAACTGAATATTGAAATAATATTCGTCAATAGGATTCCGAATATCCGGTTGTTTTGTCCCCGATTCAAATATTGAGAGAAAAATTGCAGCTCCGTAGAAATAAAGTTGATTTGTTTGACTTTTGTTTTCTTATTGGAGTTTCCATCATCCTCTCGTCAATGATTATAAGCCCATCATATTACGCATAATGTTATTTGTGTGAACGTAAAAGGTGTGGGATTTGTCGAGGCCTTATGGCTTGCGATGTGGCTAACTACTAATTAGCGCCTTCTTGAACATCAAATTTTCGATCGAATTTGTGATTTATTGGCCAACTTGTAGAGGATACATACTTGTGGTTTGTCAGCTCTAAAGCAATCATGTGTGATTGAAAAAATAATTGCGATGTTATCGAAAAATCGTGACCATATGTTTGCCGATATATAAGTGGATGAAAAAATCGATCGATATTCGCCCAAGCTTACTGAGGGCCAGAGATACTGAGGGAGTCCAGATGTATTGGCCCTATAATCAAGAAGAACTATGAGTATGAAGTTGGTGTGTATCGGGACCTTAAGCGCTTTGCTTTGAACATACATGTAAACCAGTCAAGAACATAAACCAACCCGGCTCTTTCAGAGCCACCACAACTTCAAACTGTAGATTTTTCATGAATGACTTAGAGTGCGAGTTGACTTGAGTGCGAGAGTTGACTTAGGAGTACTGGAGGTTGACTTGAGTGCGGGTTGACGTAATGCGCCCACTTACAGGGTTTGACGCTTGTATGTCTGAGGTTGACCCAAGTTCCATACAGATTGACCAATCATGTGTGGCCTGCAGGATTGGTACAGCATTATGAAGTTGACCTATTTTCACCTACGAGGCTGACTTAAAATTAGGCCTACATCTGGCGATGTTCCTCATATTTACAATTTCATTGAAATTTTGCCACCAGACTAGAAATATTGCCGTATACATGGTCGAGTTAATAATTGTGCCAATTTTTGGCATGTGCTAGCAAGGAATGAACCCTTCATCGATAAAAATAACGTTATAGTTATATGCATGGGAATTGAATTATAATCATGTGCACATGAATAATTAAATCGTCCTTTTTCAGTTTTTGTCCATAACCATGTGCAAATATTTCCGTGAAATTTTAATTCTTCACGGTAATGATCTTCGTGTATCAGGAGATCTGATGTTTAGATTAACGTTAAGTTAAAACCCAAATTTGTGTCACACTGCCACCAGCTGTCACTGGACTGTGTCACCGGCCAACCAACTACTACCGTAACTATAGTGGTGATCTTCTTGACATTTCCATCTTAAATGATCGCAGCATTAAATTTGATGGATCAAAGTTAGGTCCTACAAAGTTGCATCAAAAAATTAACAAAAGAAAAACCTTACCCACCAGGCTGGACTGGCGCCACAAATCGCGCACCACCAATGCCTGATGATAATTGGCTGGTTGGCCCAGTTGGTAGGCGCTGCGTGCGTCGTTATTTCGGTGGTGGTTTCGAGGCCAGCATCAGCCATTTTCTTTGCTTGCTACCCGTTTCTGTATATATATAAATAGTGGACTGCATAAGTGGACGCCCGCAACATGAGGCTGGTTGGCTCAGTTGGTAAGCTCGTTTATATATAAAGCGGTTTCCAGACGAGCAAAAAAATTGGCTGATGCGGAACTGGAAATTCCGTTTCAAATACCAGGCCCCTGACTCTGTAACTATGATGTAGGCGGTCACACTGCTCTCATTTGTCTATTGCTCTATGGGGCCAGGTCAGAGGCAAACCATATCTGCCCAGTAGCCAGAGGATTCAGCCCGGTCATTGATCTGCAAACAACAACACGGTTAGCGGCAGTAAGCGGGGATCACACAAGCAGGACACAAGCTTTTATTTGGTTGTACACAAAGTTTATATAGAAACTGACGCTGAAATATTATATAAGCGGGTTAGCGCGGGTAGAAAAAATTGGCTGATGCCCGGACTCAAAACCCGCGACCTCTCGAATACCAGACGTGGCGCTCTACCGGCTCGAGCTAATGGCCCCTATGTTGGTGGGGGCGGTCGCTATACTCCATTATCTATATTGTGCTCTATGGGGGCCCAGGTCAGAGAGCCAACCATATCTGCCCGGTATGAGGATATATATATATATATACACCCTCAAGTTCACACCGTTTTATTGCTTCTCTCTATATATTCTACTTCTAGGGTGGGCCGTCAGGTAGTTAGAACATGTATAAATTACTTAGAGTGAGGGTTTAAAGGCGTCTGTCTCCTGAAAAGGTAGAGACATTGCTCCCGATTCGGCAGGGTAGGCAACCGTAATTGGGTGTTCGAGCTGCTGCGACACCATTATTATTATTATTCGATTTTTTTTTCTTCTCCTTCTTCTCCGGATAGACTGTCTACAAAAAACACATACTTTCAAAGCTTCACATGAACTTGAAACTTGGCATATACTTAGAACCCTTTAACTTACGTAGAGTGAAACAAATTTGTGACGGTCATGATTAGGTCATCAGATATCGAATTACGATAATTCAAAGGTTTAATCATTAAAAAAATCATATCAAGGGCTCTGAAAAATCAATAAGAATTACTGATTTAGTCAGGGAGAAAATATGTCGTTTATCATGAGTGTGAAGTAATATGTGTGACACATTAGGAGACGACGGATATGTTTTGAGTTTGATATTTATTTTACTAAAAACACACGACATTTTGTAAAAAAAGACGCTTTCTTGAAAATGTACGTGCATTAAATATCTTATTTCAACCCACGTCCGCAATACTCAATCAGTGGGCGGGGCATATCAAAACAAAGGCCGGCCGGCGGAACGGTAGTCCTATATGTCGCCCTCAATCGGCAGAAACAGATTCTGAAATATCGAACATTTTAGCAAGTGCTACGCTTATTATATTTCCGATTTACTCAGAAAAGAAATTGTATTTTATGAAAATAAGAGTGTGAATGATATGTGATATTACTGATGAACTCGTGCCAGGGAGTGTAAATTGGATCGCCAACATAAGTCATAAAGGGTAGGTATCTTGAATTTTAATTGTTAAGAGGATTTCCTGTATTTATCTTCGTATTTTTATACAAGAAAAGCTTCATTTTAAGCGTTGGGTTGGCTGGTAGTTGCATTGTGCCTGTTTAGTGTTTAACTTAACGTTAACATTAGTTATAGTATAAATAGTAGTAGTACAATGTAAATGTGAACATACATGTCTTACACTGTACTTTGGACAGATAAACAACTCCCTCTTTTCTAACAAAATATGAACAGATGTCACTAAAATGTATGTTAGAAATATGAGAATGTAAATAAGGATAGGAAAATTCAGTTGTTTACAGGTTATGGCTTGATTTTCAGTTGAGAAATTTTATGCCATATTTTGTAATTTATGTTTTCTCCAAAAAAATGCTTCAGTTTGTGCACAAATTAAATGTCAAGTAGTGATTGTTTACTGCACTTTCCCAAATTTTTTACCCTTCTTAGATACAAATCAACTTACATAGACAATTATTTCACAGGAAAAATGCCGCAATATTCATGACACACTTTACCTGCTCCCTGGAGGCCTCTCTCTCGAGACATCTCTCATGAGTGCAATTATGAGAGACTCAACAATTTCCTTAAATACCTTTCTACTCTTTTGATGTGGAGTTTCATGCAAGAAAATTTCTTTTAATTGACATTACATTGTCCAAGAATAATTGTGTATTGCAATTTTAGAAACAACCAATGCCCTTTTCAATTTCAATGCTCCAGCTTCAGGGACCTACTCCCAAAAATTATACACTGTTTTCCCCATTCATATTATAAATTAGAACTTCTCTGAATTTTTCAAATGCGCACTACTTTTATTCTTGGTCCATGTACTTGTAAAAACCCTTACTATTTTGTACAACATGTTCACTGTGATTATTATTTTCCTCATTCACATAAATTACAACTTCTCTGAAATTTCCAAATACTTTATTCATTGGTCCATGTATGCTTATAAAACTTTCCTGTTGACATTTTTACAGCATGTTGACTCCCAATACATCATGGCTCACTAAGTTCCAGCCTACAGCACCCCGAGACAAGCGTTGACACCACATCCAAATGCAGTATCGTAACTGTTCAAGTCATCCAACAATCTTCGGTTTTGTAGGGGTTACATGATGGTAATAGGGTTTTAACATCTTCACGTTCTTAACAGATCATTTGAGAATCCGTGCACTAATTAATGGGAAGTGGTCTTCATTACTTGGTTTCGTTTGAATGTGCGTAAACTTTCACATTTTTACTAGATGTATGTTCATTTAGTATAATTTTATAGATATTCATTACATAAATATATGTACCAAATATTAAAACTCTTAACATAAAAAGTTATTTGCTTTTTCACTGCATCAGAACGAGTGATTTTTCATACTCGTGATGGGTAATGACAGCCTAATTCTTACTCTGGGCAGTTTTGCCACTAAACATTGGAACAAGCGCTTCTTTGCTCTGAGATGACAGCAACAAGTAATGACTGGAAACCGTATTTTCACGGGCCCAGTGACAAAACATGTGTCATATTTTAATAAAGGATCGCTTGACCCAGTGAGAGGTCCAGATGCAGTCATACCACTTTATTACCTAGCTGTGGTGACCGCAGCCCTACTACTAACTATAGTAGTGAGTGAGTACTACCTGACTTTTACAACTTCTGACATTAACGGACGGTAGTAGTAGGCATGTCGTGCTGTGGGCGCTAGGCCGACCACGCCCCCGAGAAAGAAGCGAACGGAGCACAACTTGCCATTTTCAAGAATTTTTTATTGATATGTAAATGCTATTATTTTTTTTCTGTTTTGGATAAAGAAATTATTAAGATATGTTTTCTACAACTTCAGAAAATTTAGAAAAGGATTCTACATTTATTTTTGAGAAATCAAATAATTGAAAATCATACCTTGACGCTGAAAAGGGTGCTGAAAAAAGCTGAAAATACGCGGTGTAAAAGTGGCAGGTTGAAAAGAAGAGGTGCCCGACGCAATTTTCAAAACCAAGGAGAGTGGGAGTGAAATTGAATACCGTCCAATTAAGTCAACCTTACACTCAAAAGAAAACTTATATTTCTCCTCTTTTCTAAACTATGGTATGTTCTTAAATAATGCTTCAATTTTATAATAAAAAAAAAAAAAATAAACATTCAAATCGGACTGCGCAAAACGTTGAAAGACCTCACGGTTGCGCGATGTATCAATCTAATGGAAAATTCCCCTCTTTCTAAAAATAGCATTCACCAAGACCGTACACAGGAGCTCATTTTGTCACAACGCATTTAAAGACCTAATCCCATGTAAGAGTGTAAAGGTTGTTTATGTCTGTTTTCACTGCCTCGTTGATTAAACGCACAACACCGCAGGATCCTGGGCCCGCAACCAGACTACGTTTCTATATGTTACATGCATGTATGCATGAGCGACACCTGCTACGTGGTGCGTGGTTTAAATGCCTCGTTGTTAGCTGTACGGAGAGACGCTTTTGTTGTTGCTATACTAAGTCAGAGGTTAACTTTTAACATTTTACATTAATTTTCCACTATTTTTTTATTGTCTGGGTTAATGTTTGAATAAGAATTAGTTGAGTTTTTGTTTCCTAAATCGTGTCTTTACCTTTTTAAAAGCACAGTTTCCTTCCTCCATGGTTTCTGTAGTTCTATGCTGCTGCTAAATGCTAGCGCTCAGCTATCCCCAGTGGACTGATAAACCACCTGCCACCCAAAGGTTAATTACCACAAAGATTACCACTGCATCCTCAGACCCCCCCAACAACCATACCCCAATATCAGCCAACCTGGCACCAACGCCTCTGAGCTGGCTGATATTGACAAACAGGCTATCACCCTACCCTGCCTACCCTACCCTAATACTATAGATGTTTATCTGCCCTATTTGACCTTGTTAGTGAAAGCCAAACTACACAATTCAGGATGGGGGATCTCAGAATAAGTAAAAATGGTGAAAACTAGTCACTTGACTGGGTTCTCTCGAGTATGTTTATGGGTGCCTGAGGGTGAACTTACAGAAATTGATTTTTTTGACAAATTAATGAAGGAGTAATTAACAAAATGCAAACTTTACCTACTGTAAAATACTTAATTGACGGTCTTAATTAGTAATTTTAAAAATACCATAATAAATTAGATGTAATTACAAGAGATATCGGGATACATTTAACTGAAAATACAGTTGGTTTTCTTATAATACTGAAAAAATGAGAAGGCCATGCAACATTTAGTTTTGTTTTTATGAGTTGTTTATAAATGGCCGATCATTCAATTTTGTTTCTTTTGAAGACTCCGTAATAGTGAAAAAGTGTTAATTGGTGGTTTTCAAAATTCCGTAATAAATTAAATGTAATTACAAGAGATATCCAGGATACATTTAACTGATAAATTGGTTAGTTTCTTATAATACTGAAAAAATGAAAATAATACAACATTTAGTTTTTATTATTATAGTTGTTTAAAAAGGCCCGATCATTCCAATTTTCCTACACCCGCCATTTTGTTGTCCCTAGGACGTCGTAGCATCTTTACGCCATTTTCAGTGCGCGTTTTGTTTCACTTTCTTGAGCTCAAGAACCCGTTTTTTACTTTAACAGAAATCATTGTTGTTAACCAATTCTAGTCGATTTCACTTGTTTCTTCACTTTACTAAATTTATTGCGACGCGCGATAAAATGTAAATTCATTCGTTTCCCCGTTTGTTTACTGTGCGATAAAATGTGATTGCGTTAATTCACGAGCAAAAACGCCTTTTTAACGTTACTTTTGAACCCCCTTTGGGACCAATAAATTTTGGTCATTTTGTATAAACAACATTAAACACTAACTCTTTCATTCTAGCCAGCATTTCAGGTGAATCACTTTTAACAAACTTTTGTTTTCCTTTGCCATCACTAAGTAGCTACTACCGTCCGTTAATGACAGAAGTTGTAAAAGTCAATTGGTAGGGCTGCGGTCCTACAGCTACCTTCCTCCATGATGTAACTATACAGTATACTCCTCTGGTTACTGAATTCATTTCAGTAAAGATTTACACACAAAACATGAAGGCTCCTTCATGAAGTTGACTCTCTCCCCCATAATAAGAAACATGTCACTGTCTTCGCCATATATATGAATATAGTCTACTAATACTTCACAACAATTACCGATCTCGACTGAAAATAAATCCATAACTTATCTTTTAATGTAATTTTGTCAATGTGAGCAAGCTCAGGTACGGTTCGGGGAATTCCTGACGGGTACAAGGTAGCCTACGTGCAGGGTGTGGGTTAGCCATAATCTCTGGCAGGGGAATTTACTTAAGCTAGCCTCTAGACTTCAAATCATGGCGGCGTAATCCAGAGGGAATGAAATAATTCTATGATCATATCGAAAACTATAGCTGTTAGTGTTAGTTCAAGAGAGTCGCTCCCAACAACCTGCTGAAGTTGTACACACTAGTACGAGGGCGAACTGTAAAAATTAGCCGCTTGCCTGTACACTGTACATGTAGCATGTACGTGTATCATTATACATTGTGTACTATTATTGATTGCGTGCACAGAATCCCCACTTCGTGCAATCAGATCAATAAGGAATGGTCAAAAACCTCACGTGATCACGCTATTGCACGGAGATATGGAATGCGTATGCGTACAGGGGGAGGGGTTGGAGCCACTGCGTATGCCATGCGTACAGGGGAGGATCAATCGATTGTGCGAAATTGGGTGGGGAGCGATCGGTCAATCGTGCATGCGTAGTATGCGCGATCGATCGGTCACGTAAAGGAATGGCGCGGGCGGCTTTGCGATCGGTTGACCGTCCAGAAATGGCTTCGCGCGATTGATCGTGCAGAAATGATTTTGTGCGATCAGTTGATCGCATGGAGGGTTTTTTGCATGATCGATCGATCGATCTGTGGGGCAGAATTTTGGTTGGTCGATCAATCGCGCAGATCGAACTATGACATGTCGACTGATCGCGCATGGAGGGCTTTTGCGCGATTGATCAATCTGGCAGGGGCAGAATTTTGGTCGACCAATCACGCAGCACGGAACTTATGACATTATGATCGACCGATCGCGCATGAAGAACTTTATCGCAAAACGGTCGATCATATTATGAGAATCTGATTTTGAAGGTGGCTTTTGTCATACATTAATTTTGATCATGGAAACGTTTCCGGATGTTCCAGTAGGGCATATGGATGGTTCTAAACATGAGTGCCACCAGCTGAGTCGAACACCTTTTCTTTCCCAATTCGGCTCAGGAAAAAAAATTTAAAAGGGGATATAAGTTAGAAAGTTTTTTACGGATCGACCGATCGGGCAAGTCATGCGTTGCGCGATTGGTTGATGTCTTTTAAACCAATCGACCAAAATAACCATTTCTAGACGATCGACCGATCGCTCAAATCCGTTCCCGCACGATCGATCAAACGCGCAACGCACTCTGACGACGATCAACCGATGACGATCAAGCCGATAACGCCCTTATTCCCCGATCGACCGATCTTTCCCGATCTAACCCGTTGCTGCACGATCGCGCGATCGCGCAAAGTCTTACGTTGCTAATCTGGCGATGGCGCAAACGTAATGCCCTTTGCACGATCGATCGATGGCTTGCGCGATTGACCGATGGCTGCACGAACGATGAATCGCCCAATAGCGCAGCGCGATCGGGCTATCGCGCAGATCGACCGATCGCGCCCAACATATACATTACACAGATCTGTTATATATTGCCCCGGAGACCAGACCAAATTTCCCATTCCCCAAATGACGTATAGTGGGTATTAAGTATGAAAGGACTTTCTCTATGGGCTAAGAGGCCTCACAAATCAGGCAGAAGCATTCATCCCAATGTGAAAACAGACTCAAATTAAAATCATGGAGGCGTTTGCCGACACATGAATTCTGAGGTGAACTGGTTTTTTTAAACCGACAACAAACCGAGGGATTGCTTTTGTTTATTGAATGTCTGTGATTTGTTGTATCATCCATGTACGTAATTCGCACTTTCATTGAAATGACGCACCTACTTTGCAGCATAGCATTTCTCGGAAAACTTACAAAACTATAAGCGTATTACTGGTTGCATAAAACTTATCTAAGTCGTGCTTGTTACAAAAATAAATTATTGTGAAATTGTATAATTTACTGGAAAGTTGGTGCTTGTGAAAGTGGAAAAAGTTTGTTAACCACTGATTTTACTAGATCCAAATACATGTAGTGTAGTAAGAGTAAGACTGAGTAAAGAGATTTACATGACCTCAATTTTTTTTTACGTTTGTCTGTGATTTTTATTTGTTCTATGCCGTCAACAAGCTGTTGTCTGTGGAAAACCCAAAAATATAGATATCTTTGCATTTTACAATGATTTTTAAAGAAATACTGATCCTCAAAATGGACACATTCCTTACAGAAGAAGCGAACGAAGACTACTTATTTCATTGGTGTTTATTTCGACGGTGGCTGGAAAATTATTGGGAAAAACTAAACATGTCTAATATCATGGTTATGAAAAGTATTTTATTTGACCACAAAATGTGTAACAACATTTTTTACACATTTCCCAAAAGTTTTAAAAGTACTTTTTGCAAAATTTTTAACCACCTTCCATTTATTGGTCTTTCAGAAGAATATTGATTAAAAAGTTTTTGGAGCTTCTCCAAATTATACATTTTATTTAAAAATCGAAAACAATATTTTATTTTCCAAGATTAAAAAACGATTTTACAACCATCTGGAATAAGATGAAGCATGATTCAACTGTTTTTCTTCTTGGGTGAAATTTGCATTCTGTGCCCCATAAACTTTAACAGTTGGGGTGAGTCATTATACCAACATAAATTTTCTGATGACTACAGTTCTGTGCGTCTCAAAAACATCCAAGACATCACGCATATGATCATGCATTGAGAATTCTGCATTTCCAAAGAGAATCCTTCGCTGAAACAAACTGCAACACCAAACTGCTAATTTCATTTGTAAGTTACCGTCCAGTTGATTATATATAACCTTAAGGTGCGTCATTTAGGGTAAATTAGAGGATATATATATATATGCTATTTGCTAAAAGCCACAGCATGAGAAGTACTATTTGAATGGATTTGTGCTATATTTTGGATCTGAAAATAGTCATATAAAACACAGTAAAGGACTCGAGTATACTGGCCCTGTTTGTTTTTGTCAGATATGGTATGAAACAAAAATATCATGTTGATGTCTATGAAATGTATTGGGGAAGACTTTGACATGTGTAACTATAACTTATTGCACTTATAACTTATTTAACTTTAAGACTTTTCAACAACGACAGAATGATATTAGCAGAAAGTGGGTGAGAAGCCAAATCAGCCAATACAGCAAGCTCATGCATGGCGTCGGTCAGGGGTGGGGGTGGGGTGTCTGTGGCCCATTAAGACCCCCAAAAAAATTTACAATTCAGGATGCTCAATGGCGAGCATTTGTGGCTGCAAGCAATAATTGTAGATTTTAAATTGAGTCATTTTTGACAGTTTCTTATACTAACTCCCTAGGCATTGTATTCATAATAAAAATCCTTAAAATCCTCTAACTGACTTGTTGTCTAGGGAGTATAGGGATAAGTATATTAACAGACATAGGCCTATTGTAATGGCTATGAAATTGTTGTATATATAACAAAAGACTTTTCAACAGCAAAATGATATTAAAAGTGGGTGGTTTCGTAAATTTAGTCAAATGATTTCTAGAATATTTTTATTCGAAGACAGAAATTTTCATGCTGGAATAAATACAAACAATTGCATCTTCACATTATTTCTTCTTTATTCGACACTGAAATAATCAGGCTGAAACTTTCCCCCAGGTTGTTTTAGGTTATGGTTTTATTAAGTATACGGACATATCACAAGCAAACTGGCTTTAAAAACTTTGTACTTGGCTGAGTACAGTATGTAACATTGTATTCAAAATAAAACTATTGTCCAAAGGTCATAACATGATGTTATTCTATCATGGAGTTATGACATTGTGAAATTCACAGTTCCCAAGGTCGTCACATTTACTGTACAGAAAAGTGGGGCATTGTTTACACTTTCTGACACTAGTAACAGTGTTGTTCTGTTCATTGTGAGTCTGTGGTTGATTTAAGATTAAAATATTTATATGTTTAAGTTATTGATTATTCAATAATTTGCTTTCGTAAAATAAAAAACTGTTCAGATGTGTTTAAAGATTTTCTATCATCTATTTGGGCCTCGATCGCTTCAATTTCTAGCAAATCATTAACGAGATTAATATATATTTCCATTGTTACTCATGCCGTTGGGATGAAATTGGCATTTTCCCAGACAGTGAATTTTTCCCTTCTCGGGTGCTATAAACAATTATTTTATATTTGTAAACATAATCATTCTAATTTAATCCCAAAGATGATCCCAATCTCAATATTCAAACTCAGTGAGTCTTAGCCTTTATTTTTGATACCTTACTCTCTTCAATTTGGGAATTTTTTTAAATAATTTCCACACTTGACCTTGATTGTTTACAGTATCAAGTACAATAATATAACAATTACGTCCATACACGTGAAATAATTCCGGGTAGAAAAGAGTTTTAAAAGACAGATGATTAAGAATTTTACGGGACCTGTTGACAAAACGTGAACTGTGCAAAATACTGATACTTTTGGGGTTTCCAAATGAAATCAAGCGAGCCTCTTACCAAATTTGTTTGATACTGATGGTTGCATTTCGAACATTGAGTAGCACCAGCTCAAGTGACTCAGATGAGGAACTGGTAATGGTTTTTCTCAAATATTTGGTTAGGGTTTCCCCCTGAGGAACTGGTCCCATCGTTGGCAATTCTGCAAAACACAGTAATGTTGGAGATAAGATATCTAGCACTCCTGCACCAGGGTTGCGTTGGTCAGAGCGTCTAAAGAGAAGCGTAAATTAGGCAGAGTGGCCTAATGCCATAACCAGTCTATATTGTGGTTATAGTCTGTGTAGGTGCAAAAACTCGCAAAAAGCAGACTTATATCATTTGTTAAGGTATTTTTAGTCAAATAATAATCATTTAAAAAGAATTTCCCTACACAGCTGCTAATTACCAGTGGGTAGATTGCCTCTTAGCCAAGGGCGATGGCTACTGACCTTCTGTTTCCCCTGCCGGGTGGGTTCTGGGTGCAAAGAAGGAAGTGGTGCTCATCCGAGGTTGCCTCTTGTGGCGGTGGCCCTTTTACCGACCTACTGCATTTTTCCTTAGGTTGTTTTATCACCCTAAAGGTAACCCTTAGTTTATTTTGGGCATACATACATGTAATATGGTATGTATATCTGTAGTATTATAGTAACATATATAGTGTATTGTTGTAAAAAGTTAAACTCTTAGTTGTAACCTCTAATGGTTTTTGACATGCTCCAGGAAGACATCTGTATTTTTGTTTAGTCACTCATTTCCCTTTGCCAGGTTACTAAGGCAGTCGAGGGGAGCAACATGTGAGCCAAAAGCACTGATTTGGGCTGAGCAATAGTTATACTCTTTGTGAAGAGGCCCACAGGATTGACTTATCCAAGTTTTAACAACTTGTCCATTATTTGTCATTGCTTAAGTCAAGACATTTGATATTCTAATTTGGATCTGGCGTCAAATGTTTGTGTGATCCCAGTGCCCGCCAGAGACATTCTTCAGAATTAACGATAAATTTTCTGAATTATCTAAAATCACATGGGTGTTATCCACAGAAAATTGTGTTCTTGTCTACGAATTCGCAGGACAGTTATTTCACGCTCTGGAGCAGGTTTCTTACTCCTTGTTTACTCACAGGGCAAAATTCAATCAGTTTGCCCTGATAGATTAAAGGTATCCTGGAATTGGGATGTATGTACAGAGGAGGATCAGTTACCCAAAATTATCGGAGAGATGGTTTTGTCACTTCAACCCAGGTGGTATAGCTAAGCACTGATTTTTGTATATCTTGTGTCTAATGCAACATAGCTGTGGTGCATGTCTGATAGCTGCTGGAAGGTTAGCACCATCTGAAAGTAAATTTTGTATGATTTATACCTCATTACAGTCTGTTGTTTGTTTACCAAGTAGTTGATTGCATCTTATTTTTGTAACATGCCTACTATTTTGAAACTGTTTCTTTTATATATTATATTTATTTGCTTTGTTGCTAGCATAAACAGCAGTGTTGGTTATTACCGTGTTTATGGGGGATCTATCTGTAAAGTGCAATGAATCATGTTGAAACAATGATTTATGAACTCCCTAATGAGGAAAACTCACACTGGACATTCAGGTTTATGGAGAAAGTTGAGCTAGTGGTACACTACAGAATTGGTTCAAACCAAAGTTAATAACTTAAGTTTAAGGTGATTGTTCACCCACCTACGTCCAGATAATTTGTTTACCTCGACGGTGATGAGTAGGGGTTTTAGAAATAATCCTGAAATAATGCTAGGTCTAGCTTCAATTGGATCTCAAGATATGGTTATTACAGATGGCATGTACAAAACTGGCTTGTCCACCGGGAGCTTCTTCCTTTAGTTTCTGTCTATGGGACAATTGTTGCATAACATTACATAACTCATTTGTCTTTGATGAATGTAGACCAGCAGGTACAGATTGAGAATGCTTTGTCAGGGCTTTTCAAGTTTGAAACTACATGTAGAGCATGCTGTTTTGCCAAATGCCAAGCATTGTGTGTTGAATCATAGTCACAGTAAAAATAGGGCCTCAATTTTACCCCACAACAAAGGGCATTCGCACAGCAACGTATTTTTCAAAACAGGCGTTAGAGTGCCTGACCACTATAAGATGAAAAAAAACTTTGCAACATGGAACTGTTGTCCTTAAGAAATAAAGAATGGGGTGGACGGTCCCAGAAATGGCAGGTCCCTGCATGTATTGCAGCTGTTCCAAAAGGAGCTTCGCTGGTCCGGAGCGAGTAGTAGATGCAATGGTGTGCCCAGATTTCACCATTCTTGCGCATTGTGAAAAAGACATCAATTGGCATCCTTACAAGAATTAAACGGCGCCACAAACTGAACCCCAAAGGTGATCCTGGCGCAGAATGGCATTTATGGTTTTGGCTCATTAATAGACCTCAACGTTCTTGAGAGAAGTTGAAATTGTTGATGAAGCCAACTTTACGATGAAGGGTTCTGTCAATACCTCAAGCGTACGTGAATAAAAATGCTCCTAGGGGCAACCCTCAGCTGCATTCGTCGATGATGAGCCTGACGATCGTCGAAAACTTGTTGTTCTGGCAGCAGTAACTGGAAATGTAGACTCATTTGACCAGTATTTATTCATGGCAGTTTTAATGGAGCTACCTACCTGAACATTTATCAATCCAGACGCTTGAGCCCCAGCTGCAGCGGTATTTTTTGGGCAACAGCGTAATGGGAGCAATTCGACGGGCATATGGTTTGTACAAGATGGAGGTCCAGCTCGCCGGGAAGAGTAATAGTTCGTAACCGGCAAACAACTTTTTTCCCAACTGGGTAGTTGGACTTTGTCATCGAATGGCCGCCGGGTTCCTGACCTCACTCCGTTAGATTTTTGGCTTTGGGGCGATGTCAAATTAAGAGTGTACGGCAGAAAGGGCCCTCCAAAGGACAATAAACGAACTAAGACGGTGAATTAAAATGCCTTCTCTGCAATCAAAAGAACCGCCTAACGCAACATACAGCAGCAGCTCGGGCGATGTTTAAACTGGGGCAAGAGAGGGGCAAGCTTAAATTTAAGGGGAATAAACATTAATCTTTTTAATGTAATTTTGTGCTGAAAAAGCACCTTAACACCCCCCCGTAGCGCCTTATGAACATCTGATCCACCAACACATGCAAGACAGGCACTCACATGTATAGCAAACCAAAGGGGACATGTTGAAGACAGAAACTAAAGATAAAAGCTCCTGTGAATAAGCCAGTTTTGCTGGTGCCATCCTGTAATGGGCCATGTCACCGAGATCCCAAATTCTAGCTAGACCTACTTTTTTCAAGATTATTTCTAAAAATCCTACTCATCAACACTAGGTAAAACACAAATTCTCTGGATTTGTAGGAGGTGGAGTGAACAATCCCTTTTGTAAACTTGGGGTTTAACTTTTTCGAACCACCCTGCATTTTCAGTAACTTATGATTTGGAGGAGACTATTGTGTACTTGTACTGTTTACAATTTTACCATAAGTTAATTTGCGATATTGACAGGTACTACTATCCCTTTGATATTATACATGGAGTATATCCCAGTTCTTTTTTAAATTTCCCAATATTGGGAATAGTTGTACTGGGTGGTGCATCACCTTGGTGTTTATGCATGTACCTATGTGTCAGATGGTTTTAGGCTTTAAATTGACCGTTATTTTAACTTTCAATGACATACCATGGGACATTCCAGACTTTAATTAAAGCCAGGGAATGTGTGTAGTTACGTGTATTAAATGATAGTTGATACATTGTATAAAGTTGGTATTGACCTTTGAGAACTATGTTGTCATGGAGAAATATGTAACAGTAAAAATGTGGTTAGAGATGGATTAGGCATATGAAGTTATTTCATTTTCCACGTTTGTGCTGTCTGCGCGAGGGCGCTATAATATGTAAATTACATTTGCGCGACGTACGTCAAGTGGCCAGCTTCTGCGCATGCTGACTACGTGTGCTGCTGTGTGTGCGTGTGTGCTGGGTGAGTTTGTGCATGGTGGATACATGTACCCCAATTATTTTTGAGTTTCAATCAAAACTTTTAATGTAGAATTACACTTGAGTTAAATATAACCACAAATTCAGTTGTAACAATGGGTATAATCCTCCCGGCTTTTTGTTCTAACGAGTGTTTGTTTTTATAAAACTATGTATACCCTACTCCAAATAATGGTTTCGTCACACTAAATATCATTGACTAGACCTGTTTTTTCCCGGATTAAGTTGACAGCATTTTGGATTGGATGGGTACTGGTGAGTAACTAAAATCGAACAATCTAACCAATGGGGAAATTATTCTACTATAACTAAATTTTGTTCTGTGGGACTGTTCTTGGGACGATGTCCCGAATGGGCTAAATATAGATTTCCCAAACGTGAAATTTGCTAGTTGCATTTTCTATATTAGGGTTTAAATTGTGACGACCTAATTTGGTTCAAGTACAGTTTGGGGTAGGATTCCCAAATACCGTATAAAAAAGTTGTATCAAATGAAAAAAGTAATGTTTTTCTCTTTTAAATATTGGCGGTGGTCCTGCAGAAAATTTTTTACTAGTTTTTACGAGGTTTCTAAAAAATCCGCCATTGTTTAATCATTTGCAGCGGAAGTCTCGACTATGGAAGACTCGCATGAGACAAACTTCTCCATATGCTCAGGTATCCATATTGCCTCAAGTCTCTGTTGCTTATTATGTGTTGTGTGTGTTAATTACAAGCTTTGTACAACCTTGTGCTGTGTTACCTATTGACACTGTTATAAGGTTTAAACCAAGAGGGGGTTTAAAAGGTGCTATGGTGCAAACTATTTTTTGTTTGTTGGGCCTAATATAAATTTTCTCTAAAACTGCCCTCTGTTATTATAGTTATTATATTTTGGACCGCCTTCAAAGCAGGCCAAGTGCCTTAGGTGAGAATTTAGCCAGGTGGGCCTTAAGTGCTTCTCGCTTTCCCCAGCGGCATTGATTCTACACAATCGACAACTTTGTTAACATTCTGAGTTAAATTCAGTATATTTGTTCTGATAAAATACTTAACCCGGTTGTGGGACAACCTACTGAGTGTCCTACTTGATTATCCAGTTTAGTGGTGCTTTGTCTCGATGAAATATAAGCAGTTTGTGGAACAACCTACTAGTGTCCTACTTGATTATCCAGGACTGAAGTTGAGATACAAGTTATAAATTGATTTTGTGTGAATTGCCTTGCGTTTTAGCTATATATTTGTCCGGGGAACAAGGGTCATATAATGACAATGCCTATGTACATGTATGTGTACAATAGCAATGTGAGATGTATTTGCAAATTCTGTATTTGTTATACAGGGTGTTTCTTGGAGTTGGTTGTTGTACCAATTAAAATAACCGTGATGTCAGATGCAACTAACTACTTTTTGTCCTGGTGGTTTGAGTTGACTGCGTTGGCACCAGTCTAGCCTCCTATACTAGTCATTGTGGGCCAGTGGGACTGAGTCCCATCCCCTGTTGATGTTTACACTTCAGCAAACCCTAGAGATTTCATAGTAGCTACTACCACATTTTCGAGGATATTTTAATAGATAAACATAATAAATTGTATCAAATCAAGTTTTGGTTTTACAAGGCAACTTTTAATTTCCGTTGAAATTACTGGGAAAGGTTTAAAACAGAACTTATTATTTCACAGTCATTTAAGCGTTTTATGAGTTTAACTGTACCCAAAATTTAAGCGTTAATACAATGAATTCTCGGTTGGTGCCGTCTGCTAGCTTAAAAAATATGTTTAAGTATTTCATTATTGCAAATTATTATTATTCTATAACTATTTCAGACAAACTATTACATAAACGTCCATATGTTTATGTATCCTTTCTATCTAAGGTACATGTACTGTACTGTACATGACATAATTATTGTCTCAACACTATTATTCTTGACAGAATATTTAAGAATGCAATATCAGTTCCCGTAAAGGGGTATGTACATATAAATCGCTTGAAAGTTATACATACACACAAATGCAAGACTAAATAGCAGGTTTTCTGTTTACCTATAAATTATTAGATCCTTTTTTTGCTAATTCTAGCACATATTGGGCATGTTCTTGGTTATTGGACACTTGTATATTTTTCCTAACTCTTCAGTAGTATTTTGTATTTGCCACTCAAGCCCTGCCCCTTTATAGCCATGTTCCACTTTGCTCAATTTGCTGGTTATGTTCACCTTGCCACCCCTGCCTCCTAATTGTGGTTTCTTTTTCGACCATGCACTCCAAATCTGTGCCAGCATTGATGGCATATTTGAATCACTTTGAGTTACTTTCCATAAAGACAGTGTGCCTCAACTTCCAGAAACTTTGGGAGAATAAGCGAAGGTATACAAATGATTTACATCAAAATCAATTTCCACGTTGTATCAATATAAATAAGCGTTTGTAACTTAAAAAAAGCAACTAACCATATAAGCGTGAACAACTGAGTATTAAACTCAAAAGCATATGTAAGGGTACAAATATAACAAATACCACTAAACACATGTTGAATATTATACTGTTATGTTTACTTTCTTTTTCCCAGCCAATATCACGCATTAACGACCCAACCTGTAAAGTTTCAGCCCAATCTACGGAGTCTAAATCATGAGAAAAGTGTAGAAAACACTTGGAGTGGCTGTCAACATCTTTGTAAATTTGCATATTTATTGGGTATTTTCTCTAGAAAGCACTTCAGGCAGAATGTTTCTCAGTTGAGGTACCTCTACCAATTTCACATCAAGTTACCTTTTTGGGGAATAATTTGTTAATTTTGGTTCATACAGTAATTACCAAAATTGTACCTTCCATTTTATATTATAATTATTAATAAATGTTATCCAAATATCTATGTGTAATCGTTACTGTTTGTTCAACAACTAAATATAATAAAGCTTACATAAAGGATGCTTAATATATATATTTTTTAAAAGTGCATAATTTCCACAAAACAAATATTAAAAGATATTACTCAATTTCTTAGCTAATGAATTGTTAACAAGTACAATTTATATATATTGTGTTACACACAAACATCTTGTTTTCAGAGACCTGTATACAGTAATTAATTAATTTCCATAAAACCCCAACACACCTTTGGTGTAAAACATAATTAATATGTTTATTATACATAATGAGAATCAAAAGATATGTACAGAAATCAGCATATGTGAAAGTTTTAGCTGAATTGGCTGGCTGGCATTAAGCGGTAGTAATGGAAACTTATGTTCTTTATCACTTGAGAAGAAGTTGCCAAAATAACTCCTTGTTTGTGTGCCAATTTGCTGTTCTGTTTTCTCTTAAATAGGAGCACTTCAAGTGGAACAATTTATCATGATTATTGGTACTTTATTTATGAATTTTACATCCAAGTAATACATCTCAACTTCTTCAATCTTACATTTATTTCCATACAATTTCTTAGTCAAACACATGTGAGATACAATGTGTTGAAAAATAACGAATTGTATATGGAGGCTACAGTCCTGATAATGCCAAAAGGCTTGTGTTGGAGTGCATTTATACTGAACAGCAAAAAGCATTAAAACTTGTGGCTTTGCATGGTGAGGATGATAAGTAAGACTAATTGCGGTGACACCATGTGGAATCTCAATTGAGTAGTAATTAGTTCTGAAAAGAACTGGGTTTTTCTACACTAGGGCGTTTAGATCATTATGCTCTGATCGTCCTCAAAAGCGTTGTGATTTTTTAAATAATTGACATACCTCAACCTGAAGGTTTGTACATGTATCGTTTTCAGGAAATATGCGGTCTAACATCATTCTGAATCATGACTGTGCCTGAAAACCTATATAGGCCGGATAGAATGCGACTTGAATGGTTTTCAAAGTGTTTCGTTACAAAATATACCTGTTGATATCTTGTATTTCATACGGCGTTTCTTTTGCTGTTTCAGTTATAGATAATTGTTGTGGGGTGTGTAATCAGGTCTGTTCCCAAAAGTGTTTTATCTTCTGGATTTAACTCATACTTACTCCACAAATACAATATTAATTGTTTGCTATTTAAGCGTAACTTGATTTCCTTTGTGTTATGATTATGCAAATAAACTTTATTAACATCATAGAAATTATTATGTTATGACAATTACCACAATATTACTGATTGATTTCTGAAACATTGCTTGAAACTGATAAAATTTGAAATAACATGCATCAATCTAGAGATTTGATTTATGTGTAATATTAAAATAATAATTTACATTGTTTACTTTCTCTGTAATGTACTTCATTATTATCAAAAATTGTGAAAAATTTTATGTTTTGTGTAACAACTTGATCAAAGGACTTTCGATAATATCCATAAGCATTTTGTACAATTTAGAATCAAAGATATATGTGTGAAAACCCAACCTGAAAGTAAAAAGTTTCAGCTTATTCCAACAAGAAAATGGTGAAATGCATTGAGATTGTTCGTACGTGTTATACTAAGAGATGAATTTATGTCTTCTAATAATAAGTTATTTCTTCAATTTGATTTAAATGATAGCACCAATGATATCATTTGTTTTTCAAGATACAGTACAGTAGATGTATTGTGGCTATACATCTTGCTGCCTTTCCTCTGAGTAAATACATGTATTAACTATCAATTGGAAAATTTTGAAGCATAATTCTGACAATAATATGTGATGTTTGTTTGTAAGATGGGATCATGTCAATATTTACATATGCGATTATATGAACAACAAACTGGTCAAATTTGACATATTCATCATTGTTTTTTAATTAAGTAGATGTGATATCATTATTAAATTGTACAATTTGGCATTTGCCCTCATTGAAACGCTGTGATTGTAAGGTTTATTGTTTCGCCACAATACAAAGGGATTGATTTTATTCTGTAAACTGTTTTACTGAAAAACTTCTAACTCTTGATTCCTCTAAAAACTATGCAGAGCATACATTATCATTTTAATACCTTGAGATATTGGCTTTACATAAGGTCGGCCATTTTGCCACAAACTGTTTCATTATTGCACGGGAAATTTGATGAGATACTCAGGATATGCTTGTGTGCATCATGAAGAAAGATGACATATATACCTGGCTGGTTGACATTATCCACCACACTGTCAAATAATTCACCTGGACTCTGTGGCTTACTTTGAGTGTGAGTTACCATACCATGACTGCCTCGGGACTTGTTGATCTCCAACAGAACAACTGTTTGTCAAATAGACATGCTTCCCATGCCAGCTGCATTAGGTTTTGCATACTGAGAACACTTGCCGAGTAACCCTTAACTTGAACAGCAAAATAGGTTTCCATTACCAAATGCAGTTAGCTAAAGAAAGATAATTAAGATTAACAATTAGGGGTACCAATTTTCAATAAACAATGTGATAATAGCTGGTTTCACTCTGATATATGTGACACCGCTGTTATCGTAATGTCCCCAAAAGGGCCGAGAACTTTCGGCGTAAACAAGCTCTCTCTGAAGTTCACATGCGTAACGAAAATCGCATTGAAATTGATTTTGATTTTTGTGTGTATTAATTTTAGGTACACCTTAAATATCAAAGTTTGTGTGTTATTTTACTTTTTGGAGAAAATATCAATAAAGTGAAAAATAAGACCTTTTCTCAAGCGTGTCTGTCCATCCATTTTTGTTGCAATCGCCTCGTTAGTCTCCAAAAGAGCGAGTTTGAACTCCTTTTGTAAGCCGCGTTCGACCGCGCCATTATCATTTAGCATGCATGTTTGGTACTGTTAGAAAGGTCATGATGTGACCTGTAATTTTATCAATGACATCACTGTCTGAATGAATACTGAATAATGCAACAGAGCGTACAGTAAATACGTGTCACATCAGCTGGGCACCGGAGGTAATTTAGGTCATGCATTGTATATTAGTATACATGTAGTTCACGTTATTCACGCATTACCCAGTAAAGCGCATGATGGTTGTTTGACGGTATTGTTTATCAAACATTCAGAGCACCCAGAACTTACAAGTAATTTGAGCGATGACGTTAAACTTTCACAGAGTATTCTTAAAAGACATTACGGATCCTTCGCCTGATAAATTTTGTGTGATTCTTTCCGAGGAAGATTACCGCTACCGCGGCAAGTTATTTCGTGCCTCAGTTCCAGATACTATGTACAGCGTGCCCCACCGCGTAGTACACACAGCTAAGTAAGTTCAAACATTTTTTGGTTCGCAGCGCATGCACGCTTTTTTAAACCCATTTTATCGTAGCAAGCGTTTCTGTAACAATTCGCGGCAGTATATCGATCTCAACTTCTTTTAATAACAAAGGGAATTTAAAAGACACATTTATGTTTGGTCATTCGTGGAAAGCTCCATTAAATGTTTGTTAGATGGTATGACATATCTCCATTTTTTCATATTTGGGGGGACATTCCTCTCGGTTACGATAGAAGCGGTCACATATCTGCCTTCGCTCATTGTGTGTGAGAACATGCAAGCATAAAGGCCTGTATGGGCCCCCCTTTTGGGGGTCTACACAGGTTAAAATGTCATTATGTTAAAAATATTGACCCAAAAATAAAATAAAACACTGGATATACGCTTGACAGCATACAGTGCGTGCACATCCACCTCGCCCGACAAAAATCTTTTACAGTTTAATTATTATTTAAATATTAAGTTGTAAATATAATCAGTCCGGTGCTATGGTATTTTATCTGGGAAACAGCCAATAGGGGATCGTTTCTGAGGATGAGGTTTTATTATATCAAATAAAACCACTTTTATGTAGAAACTTAATTAGTACATAATTAATTAATTTAGGGTTTTATGGGGGTTTTAATTGGTGCCCTGGAACAAAGATAAACAAAATTTAGCTAAAAGGGCTGAATAGTTATTTGAAGGTAAGCACCGACAAAAAGTGTACAAGTATCAAAGTAAAGGTTTGAATACATGCCACCTACCTTTCAAATACAGCTCTGTAATTTGGACAATTACAGGTAAAAGGGTGCATAATGCTTGTAATCTCAATTTGAATATAACTGTTATAGGAAACACAAGCAAGGCATGGGTCCTATTTTGTTGGTATGTGGTCAGGGTTGTTAGAAGCATGCTGGTCGCAGCGCCGGGTCGGGTCTAACTGCACTCCCGCTTGGCGACGTGGTAATCGCACCAAACATGAAATTGATGCTCTACCGACCCGGCACAAAAAATTGTGTGAATATTTCATTAAACAGTAATAAAAGTACAAAAAAGTTCATGTATTCTTCATTTCTTTGAGTTATTTGGCACTATTTTGAGGACTTTAGTCTATAGATCAATTAAAACATCGTACGATATTATAAAATAAATCTCAGTTTGTGTGGATAAACAAATACACTAATTTAGCATTTATTTATGACGTCAGGGAAAAGACACAGAATCCCCATTATGATTGGTTGTTTGCGCCTGCACAGTGAGCTGATGCCACTAGTCTCTACCGGCGTGCAAATGATGCGTGCTTAATGTCGATATACGTAAATTTCAGGTTGGATGCCGTGACTTTTTAAGCGTCTAGCTTTCCCCGATGTGCTCAGCAAAGGAAAATTATTCCGTCCCTCAGCTCCTTGTTCATGAAAAGTTTGTGAGCGTTTTTGAAGTGTTTTGATCAAAATAATTATGCACTCGCGAAAAGTATCACCAGCTTTTTCTCTTCGCCACTAAGCGCAAGGGGCAGTGACAGACACAGCATCCGGGTCAAGCCAGGAAGCGCAAATTCGAGAGACATTCTTCTGCGACCACATCGTGTTCGGTACAACTGACCCGGGAACTGATCACGCTACTGAGTCTTGACCACTGTGGTTATGCCAAAACAAAAACTATGCCCTGGCGGCCCCGTCGCTGTCATTTCATAATTTCATAAAAAATCAATTGCATTGGAGGGCACTCCTTCACATCATAAATTCTTGTATAATACTATGAAAATATATGCTGTTATACAACAAATGAAAAGTGAGCCCTCAAACCCTCGACCCACCGGGCGTTGCCCCGGACCCCGGGCCCTAAAGCGGGCCCCTGGACCCCGGCGGAGTGGGCGCGCGTTAGCTCCCGCACTACCCGCAATCGATAAAATTAGCCGGCACTATTTTTGGTCTGGTGTCAACCCTGTATGTGGTTAGTCTATGGTTAACCTGTACACATAGTCAATAATCAAATTAAATTTCAGACATTTTCACTGGTTTCAAAGATATAGTTAAAAGACCATTAAACACCTCTGTTAATCCTTACATAATGGAAGACTTAAATTTCAGACATTTGCTAACAAAGAGGGATTAGTAATTAGGAGGATTAGGAGGGATTATTAGGAGGTCAGATCTTGTTTCAAATGTCTGAAAAGTAATAGTCTCGACATCGAATTTCAGACATTTAAATGTCTGAAATTTAATCCTTCACCTGAGTCCATTCCTAAAATGTCTGAAATTGAAGCCTTTGTGCAATTTCAGACATTTTGATACTAACAAAGGATTTCAGACACTTGCTGTTTCATAGTGCGCGAGCTAGGCCGAATGATGTAAAATATTAGACCTGTGTTCAGAGGCTGTTGTCTAACTCGCAATATCCTTGAGCAAGAACCTCTACCACAGTACACAAATTGTACAATAATAATAATAATAATAATAATAATGTGTGTGGACTTATAGTAATGCATCCACCCTATGAGGGTACAGCTTGTTGTTCCCAGGAAGATGATATATCTTCAGGATTGATATTGGCCCAATTACCATGGGGTGGATGTGAAGGGCTTGTGCATGGATTATATAAATTATTATCACTTACCATTCTTGCCACAAAAGCTGCGATTGAAACCCTGCTGTTGGATTTACTACATGTTTGCTCATCGGTCCCATGAAACAGAGTCTCTTCAATATTGTTGTTCCTACCATACGAGCCCTCGAGTGCAGCTTTACGAGCCTGGTACTGCATCAACAACTCTTGATTTTGAATTCTCTGTATCTACAAATAATCAGAAAAACAATATCTTTTATAAGCAAAATAAAGCAGCAGTTAAATTTCCTGTGAATGTGGTGATATCAACTTTCGACAAAAATGAGGGTGCTGTTCATTGTTTACATCTGCCGGAGTTCATGACCGTATTGTTATCGGCGTGAATAGTGATAAGTTAGGTCCTCCAGGAATATATTGTTTCTTATTGTCTCATTACTTATTAAGTAATTAGGTAATTATATCACTGGCATTTATAGTGATACCTTTTCAGCTGTGATGTTATTTATTTGATTTAAATGTCTCTGACAGCTGCTACATTTGTTTGCGCGTTTAATATATGATGTTGGGTCAGGGTGAGTAGTTTTCCTGTTGCGGAAAAGGACCTTTTAGAGGCTCTGAAGGTTGTACTCGAGGCTTGCAGGTGGCGGGAAATTTTCAAAGCTTTCAAGAGATTTATGCCAGAACAGAGAACTGGAAGTGAAGCAGTAGGATCATTTCATCAGAGACATCAGCAAGGTATAGTGAAAATCTTTCTTGGGAGATATTTTCCTGTACTCAAATTTGACCTTGGCCTTTGTTTCAGAACAGGCAACAGCCAGGAGTTAACATTCTAAGAACAATTGTTACAATGCATGCAGCTACTGCTATTGATCCAAACTAAATGCCCTTCATAATGCTTTACATACATGTATAAGGATGAGAAGATAAGCATTATTTATTAATACAATACATGTTTGGCTTGTACTGGACTGAACTAAAATAATACATGAATAGTTTCCTCATTAATTTGGTTGATTCCATCAAGTTAAAGAAGATCAAGGTAATATTTGGATATAATTTACAATACATGTTTTGCTTATAATTATTGATCACAGACTAAAATTATACATGAATAGTTACCTCATGAATTTGGTTGATTACCAATTCAAGATGTTTGAACTTGGTTTCTACAGATGAATATTCTGGGGATCCAGCCGTCAGTGTTGCAAGTTGGAAAAGTTCACCCGTTTTCATAGGTATCCAGTTACTTGGCATTTCAAATGTAGCAGCTACATCATGAAGAATACAACAAATTAAATACCATTAAAGACTTAAAAGGGCAGTATCGTCATGATCAGAGCAGACTTTCAACAGGGCATGGAATCAATGCCCTAGTTTAAGATGAACACAGTGACTGAAAATTACTGGCTCATTTATGCAACAGCAACGACATGGCCTTATCATGTGGGGTATTATTTTGTTGTCACTGAGTTAACCAATAACTACTTTTCCGATTCCATGCCCTGTTGATTGTGACGATACTGTATACCTTTAATACACTTCTGTTAAAATGTAGTGTAGTGGTTTCACCACTGGTGAAATGTTAATTAAGAAGCTTCACTTTGGTTGGGTTTATCAGCATCATGGGTTCTCAAACAAACTGTGTTGTATTTTGTTTAAACAATCCTTAGTATTTTTACTGTCAATCAATGTGACATAGTTTCAACCCCAGATAAAAAATGTACAAAAATAAAACTAAGAAAAAAAAGGAATAATATGTAATCCTGTTACCTTCCACTTGGTTCTATACGATGGACATTCACTATGCCACCAGTACTTGTGTCTTTTCCTGCATCTGTGCCATGTCAATAGTTACACATCCTCTTCTAGATCAAGACGAACAACTGGTATTTTTTCTGAAAGCGACCTCTAGCATTGCATTAATCTCTGCATCATAGAGTTCCCACAACACCGATGTGCTTCCTCATAATTGCAAAAAAATGGAACATTAAATCTAAGACATTAATGGAACATTAAATCACCACATTTATGTTCGCAAGTGAACAAGTAAGTTAATGCACAAGTCCAGCTGTATCATTTCCATCTGTAATGTAGAAATGAAATCGTTTGTCATATTATAAAATGTCTAGCATGAGATATCTTTACAATATTTATTGAGTGTTGTGGACATGTTGTCATAAATTAGAATGAGTCAGCAAATAGTGGTTTCAAATCCCAACTCACATGGCTCAGGAACATGTGTTTATGATCTATATACTTCACTATAAATTGCCTCACTCTTCATTACCATGGGTAAACAGATGTGATCTTCCTCAATTTTGCTATGTTTGATAAAGCCATCGCCTGTCCACCAAACTTAAATTCTACAGCATCAGGGGGTCACATGGTTGATTGGATTAGAGCATTTTGGTAGCAAGCAGCAAACAGACAATCTCAATCAACAGATTATATTCATCATGGGAAAAGTAACACAGAGTACCTTTTATTTTAAATAAAAAATAAAAAAAATTACATAAATGATATTTAGGACCAGATTCATTCAACTATGAGACATCTTCAAAGAAATCCTTTCACATGAAGATTTTCACAAACTACAACAAGATATGGATACCCTGCCAAACATTTGATTCTCTTTTGACAAAAAAAAGACTTTGCAATACTAATATTAATAGGACATAATACAGATCAACAATAATTTGAAACCATAATCAACAAAGCCATTAGCTGCACTTGGTCTCTTTCCAAGAACGCTCTCTCAAAGCATTGGATAGCTAACCGGGAAAAATAATAATGTGACCAAACCCATTCTGATTCACCTTGACAAGGTTAGACATCATCTAAATTAACTACTGGTCAACATCTCAATGCCACCATCATCAAACGCAGATCCTAGCCAGGCACTGAAGAAAGCTTTTAAAACAAGGAAAACCCACACAGGAGGATTCAATCAAGAAAGCATGTAATGAAAGACAAAAGGGTTGGGCATGCTTCATTACATCAATGTATCTCCGAATCAATAGACCTACATTTGCATGTAGACTGTTTTGGAAATAATAAAATATCAATACAGCAACGTGTCTTTACATGACCCTAAGATTGAATGACCCCAATTTAATGTGGACTTATTGCGCACGTATCCACCAAACTTGTCATGTAGTATATCGCATTGAGTGTATAACTTCAACAATTACATCGGGACTAGATGGGTAGACAACTGGGTGTTGTTGCAGAAACTATATTGTAAGCTAGACATCCTGTTAATTTGTAAACAATCCAGCCAACATGCATTCGTCATGGGAGCCTATATTGGGCCCTATATGGGCTAAAAAGTTGGGCCCAGTTGGGCTACCCAACTGGGCCCAAGAGATTTGTCTGCCTGCCCGATCTAGGATCCCACACATGTTAGCCCATATGGGCTCTGTGTGGGGCCTATGCAGGTCACACGTGTAATCAATACAGGTTTTGATTGGCATCTAGTGGGCTATATATATATGGGATGCTGAAATAGGTTCTACCTGGACAGCTTTTGTGGGCTCCATTTGGGCTAACCAAGTGGGCCCAAGACAGATTTGTCCATACATACTTCTGTGAATGAAATATCTTTAATAAAGCTGAGTTCTTGGAGTGTATACTTTAACGTCTCCTTATATAGTTATCCGAGTATGTTAATAGTTTTGTCTTGGATTTGATAATTGATTTATATAATTTAAAAGCAAGGAGAAAGGAACACACCAATTTAATTAAATAATTGTTTTTTACGGAGTTTTATGGTGCTTAGACAATTGGAAAAAGACGAGGGGAAAATAAAATATAAAAATAAGGTTACCGAGAACCGTCGGGAAAGTGGGGGAAATATAATAAAAATACATATAAATTGAAAACAAATTACACCAACCAAAAAAAGTGGAAATGGCACTATAGACAACTAGACAGGGGATAGGATTGCAATCCTTGAAACATTGATATTATTTCAGAGATCGCTAAGACTAAGAGTGCTACGTAACTTGTGAAAAATGCTGACGTCCAAGTTCGGTTTTACTGGTTAATAAATGTACTGTCTTAAACTCACTAATGTTAGCACTATTCATAAACATTTATTTATTTCAATGTATTTATTTCTTTAAGGAAAGCCACAAATAAATGTTGTCTTTGGATGTAAAAACGTCCAACAAAGCCAGACTGTGGTTTTTCCAAGGAACCATGGACGTGCCAGACATCGATCCCACTGCATGCACCGCAACATGGCATGATCAACCAGTTGCTTGGCAAGGTAGCAGTGATTTTTTAACACATTTTGTTTCCCTGGGTCAGGTAGGCACAAGATGAGGCCTATTTACATGACCATTTCGCGCCTAGAAAATGTAAACCGGCAATTACTCTTCTGTCAATGGGGAAGATGGTTCCATTAATCTGCCTTGGTTTTAGTGATATATATATTTTTTTTTGGGGGGGGGGAGTTATGTCTTATTATTATTATTATTATTATTATTTTATTTCTCATCATGAACCATGCATTACACAACAATCATTTCATCAACTTGGAAAACATGAACACAGTGGGCAAAGACAATGAATGATTTATACAGATAATCAAGAAAGCCATCAACATCAGTAGAGTAGGAGCAGTGAACTGCAATGAGGGTTCCTACGAACTGAGCAAAGTATATCTGTTCACCCATTCCAACTGGGGAACAGGCAGACTGCTTCACTGTATGTATCAAGTGCAACATCATCTGCATGTCATTAATCAGGTATGGGGAAGCTAGAAAATAATCCAATCAGGAAAAAACAATCCAATCAGGAAAATAGTTTGTTGCTGTAAATAATAATGTCTATGGATGTGTATTGTTTTTTAAAGTTTTTTTTACTATGGTTACACTGTAGATCAAGTAATCATACTCACTTCTTTTGACAGGTGCTCAATCTTTTGCTTCTTAGTTTCCTCTTTCTGCATTCTTGTGAACAGTGACTGAATCTGTAACAAGGCATCCTTCACACTGATGACAGGACCTTCCACACGGATCAATTTTATATTACCTTGGTGCTCTATATGCACCTAGATTTAAAATTACATTACATTGTCATTATTTTACAGAACAGCGGCAGACACTCAACCCCCTCACTAGACCCACCATGCACCACCCCAAGATGTGTCAGATTTACTTTCTAGTCGATAATGGCTGTATTTCCCTATTGTATTTGTGGTAGTTCTACCTGAAATACTGTTGCCAGTGACAATTTATTGTGTAGGTTCAGAATAACATGTTAGACTTGATGTGCACAGTTTACCAGCCTTAATAACCAGGGCCCAATTTTATAGAGCTGCTTTGCCCGTGTCCTGTGCATCAACATTTTTAATTTTCTTTTTTTTTCTGGTATGAAACAATAGGCCTATGATTAATATTAGGCCTATTATGATCAAGCTGAAAGCGCTAGCAATAGAATCTAGGCTTATATTGTTTGTATTAATGTTTTTTCTTTGTTTCCGCGCCTTGAGCGCCCAGCAGGGTGGATATGTGCGCGCTAAAAATCTTTATTATTATTATTATTATTATTATTCATCTAGTTCTAGTTATTTTCAAATTCTCAAATTTTCTGTTAAACGGAAGGATAAATATATCAAAACTAAACTGTGAAATTTTCATCCCACAGGAAATCACGTTTTTCTTTTTATGAAATAAAATTTTAAAAAAGTTGAGAGGGAAATATATATATATATATATATATATATATATATATATATACACATGTATATTTTGAGAAATAAAAGAAAACAAGATTTAACATGTTTACAGTTGCCAGACAGCAGCTCTTGTTATTTGCCTAAACGATTTCTTATTTTCAGAACAACCTGAGTGCCAAAATCTTTTAGCATCATTTTTTCCCCTGGATTTTGTATTGGGCAATCGGAATATTAGCTCTTTCTTAGTAGTATTTTCTGTACACAAAAAAATTCTTTATTTCTGAAATTTATGTGGGCAAGACGGCTGCCCTCATCATATTAATGGGCAGTTTTACTAGTAGGTGAATTTAAATTGTTGGATAAATTGGCAGTCCCAATTACAGGTTGTCAGAATAATATATTTCTATTTCTTCTCCTTGCTTTTTTGTTTTGTTTTTTTTCCCTCTCAAAAGCCCAAATTTCCAGAATTTTTCACAAATCCAGTCAGGAGAGGCAGCCACCCCATTTAGCTATGCCACTGTTTTAACTGATTTTGTTTGTGATAAAGCAGCAAAATGTCATCTAAAGGTGTTGGTAAGCATCCTAGAAAGTGGTCTTTCAGGACAGAATATTCAACACTTCGGCAATTCATTCAAAGAAACAGCGAACATAGGCCCATTTAGGCCCATATCCAACTGAAGTCTTACACAAAACCTCCGAAATATCTGGTTGAATTAATTTTTTTTTAAATGTTGACTATCAAATGAACTTTCTGGGAATCTAAAATAATAGCGGAAAACGTTTAGTGAATGTTTGTTTTGTGTACACATGTAAACTTCCCAACTGTAATATACATACAAATTTTTAAAGGTGGCAGAATCGCTTTGTTAAAAATGAAATATTGGACCTCAAAATATTTTAATGGAGATATGGACTCAGACTCAACAATGAAGACTCACACTTGGACTGAGGACTCAAATATAAGTCTGGACTGAGGAAATACCTACATTGTTTTTCTTCTGTATGGCTCTGAGTTCAGCCTTGTGTTCTTCTGTCATTTTGTCAATCATTCCTTCTTCATCAGGCAAATCCTATGGCCAAATAAACATCAAAAAGTGTATTACAGGTATGATAATTCAAGCAAAATCAAATGGTACAATATAAATGTAAAATTTACTTGGTATAAAGTAGGCCTGGGCGAATAATGAAATTTACTATTTGATTAATCGTGCGGTAACATTTCGCGAATAATCAACTATTCGCGAATAGTTGGCAAATATTTTCCCCGCAGTTTTTAAGTGCTTTGATAGTAATTTCTGGCCTATTTGTAAGCTTCAGACAATAGACAAATACATACATTGAGTTCTTGAATGCCTGTTGTTGTTTCCTCTTTATTCTTGCAAAATTGTACTCGAAATAATAGAATTTGTAAGTGAAAATCCAATGGTCGTCTCAAGTTTGTTATTGCTTGGATAGCGCCAGCACAACTACCAGATTATATTGAGCACATACTAATTCACAAGCATAGTTACGTTCATCCCATATCGACAGAGCGAAGTCCACCTAAACATAATAAAAAGAACGCGATTGAGTTGTATTTATGTCGTCACCCCTATTATTTCAAATCGATCAGCCATACAGACGAAACAAACAAAATCAGTGTTTATGCTCATGTAAGGGCCACTGTTTAGATGTTATTCATTGTTCAAAAAAATACAAAGCTTCCACAGTGTGCCCCGCACTGTGCTTAAATAGTATTCAAAGCATACGGTGCCTTTGCGCAGGCTCCTTGAACTGATGTTGTATTATGCAGTTTTGCTGTGGGAATTTACTAAGTTTACGTGCCATTGTGATTTACTTCTGCTCACCACAAATTGCACTATCATTATTGGACAAACTTTTCCTGTCAACTATATGGAGCGTGGCAAAAAATAACTTCATGCAATATGTGGATCGACTGGATTTATCATCACTACTCATGACCTCATCAGTAGACGTCTCTGCATGTGCTACGCTACCACATCGTGATTGGATAGAATTGCACTGTTGCTATTTCAATATTGGCTGTTCGATCATGATTATGCTTTGGGTGCATTCGAGTAGCTTCCTCGAGGTAAACAGAGTATGTCACATGGGTGACCCCCTAGTATAAGTTAATCGAACGAACAGCCCATTGAACGTTCGCCCTCTTGTGGTCGTTAAAGCGATGTGAAGAATGTCAAAGGTCACACGGACTTTGTAAACAAAGTATTTATGAAACAATCACAAAATAATTCTTTCCTGGGTAAAAAAGGAAGTTATGATCTTATTACTTCTCAGGCTCATACAAAACAGCCTCCACTCACAAATTAATTGTTTAAGAGATGAACATGTATGTCATACTTCACGAAATTGCCGCACTGAAAACAAAAGTGGCGGCCATTCTGAATATTATCAAAGTGATGTCACGCACGTCACTTACCTGGGTCTGCTTCAAGTGACCTGGGGCCGATTTCACAAAGAGCTAAGATTGATCTTAACTGTGTATCAATCTTAATTGCTTAGCAAAGTGTGATGTCACAATACAAATCACTATGGTAATACTAACAACTCATCTTAAGATGAATCTTAGTGCTTTGTGAAATCGAGCCCTGCTTCGCGAGCAGGTTACTGCTGAGGCTGACCCAGGTAAGCCCCGGCAATGACGTCAGGCCTACTCGAATGCACCAGAGTCAGACCTGGGTCGACCCAGCAGGGAAGCGCTACTCGAACGCACCCTTGTGGTGCATTAGACTGGTCCCCTGTCTTTATCCTATATCAAGGATATAGAAAGGCTCCAGGTGTACCATTCAAGGGGTTTCATTTGATACGTTGTACTCAAGATCTGACATCACACTTCGAGGCTTGCGCACTAGCTACCAACCAAGGTCAAAGTTGAACATCGGGGAAAATATGGCGGCTAGGATCTGGCGCAATTCTTCAGGCATATAGTGCATATTCATGATTTTGAGGGTCGATTTTTCACTGTAGTTTCACTGTAGTTTCACTGGTGCCCGTCTTTGGAAAAGAAGCACCTAGCTTTCTATTGGGTTTCGGAAAGGGAATCAGTGAATCGCTGTTTGGCGCCTGTATTCATGTTATTTACATTACAGGTTTTCTGCGATGTGAATTTCAGTGCATGCATGATAGTAAACATGCTGACATGTAAACAAAGTGTGTTTGGTGTAGGCCATGTACACGAAAGTTGGATTATAACTTATTATTCCCGGACCACTAAAATATGACATGACAACGACCAGACCGTTTTCGCTACGAACAATAAAGGTACTCAAATAATGGAGCGTGGGTGGAAAATATGTGCTATGCAATTTGGCAGTGTATCAGCCAAAAATATTTACGTATCGGTACTAATCACTTAGAAGTAGGAAGCTAGCATTTGTTTTTAACTATACCTTATAATTTATAATTCCCATCATTAAATAACCAGTAGATGGGTATTTCTTCTAAACATGCTGGCAAGGCAAAGAGATTTATTCTTCTTCATACAAAATAAAATGTTTAAAACATCAGCCAACCCATGAAATGAACAATGGCAAGACTGTTACATATGATGCAACATGCCTCTGATGTTATCAGCATTCAGCAGGTAAAAGTCGCTGCAGTCACACCCACCCAGCTTCCTCAATTCGTGAATACTACAAAAGCTTACCACTTCCAGCAGTGCCTAGACAAAACAGTGTAATTGCCAGTGTTACTCGTGAATAGTAGTCACGAATAGTTAGCAAACAGTTCACGACTGCAAGTTATGCAGTGCAAAGGCAATACATTATTACTCACAATTAATCGTGAATTGTCATTATTCGCGAATAGTTGCAAACCCATGAATACGAGTACGATTGCCAACAACTATTCGTGAATATTTGAATAATCGATCTATTCACCCAGGCCTAGTATAAAGCTGAAAATGGTATCAATCTTCCCAAGAAATATTTGGTGCTGTCATAAGTTTTAAATAAATTAAATAATTACTATTAGATTAAATGGAAAGGCTCTGTTTTCATGAAATCCATGTTAGAATGAAACTGTCTGTATGTATTTTCACTATTTTCCCATATAAGCTGTTAGTTTGGATGTTTTATTGTTTATCTTGATTCAAAGGGAGAAGCAGTTTTGCCAACATAAGCAATGTTGTACCATAACATTGTTATGATCCTGAAATACTTCATGAATCTATTAATTTGTAAATACATTCCTCAATTTTTTACAAAATTTTGTTGAAAGCTTCATTAAGTAATGACCATGGCTATGCCATTGCAGTTAATACACTGTTGCTATTCTTATCACAATGTCCACACTTTTTACAGCCCTCTATGCCTGTGACACCAAAGAATATCAAACAAACGTTATTATAACGCCTCATACATAGACGCTGTTTTGTGATTGGTTGACATTCGCTATTTTTACTGTAATACCAAGCAAACAAGAAAGACTATGAGATGGCCGCAAAAGTAATAGCCCATAGCAACCAATGAACTAGCCCATAGCAATCAATGAACTTGCCCATGGCAACCTTCCATGGTACCATTGTAAGAGGTGTTATAAAACAAATATTGACTGTTTTCACTTGCGGTACAGTAAAACTAGATCCCTCAGTGATCCCTGGAGTGTTGTATGTTCCCTCGGCTTCACGTCTGGAAAATTTAATGCTCCAGGGATCACCTCGGGATGCTAGTTTTACTGTATCACTCGTAGCAGTCAATATTTGTCTACTATAATGAAATAATGGAAAAAATGTATTCTGTACCTTAGATGTGAATTCATCATCTTGAAACTTATCCAGCTTGTCTGAAGCTTTGCTAAGAGAATTCAAGTCCATGGCATAGATATTCAATATCATGGTTTCTTGAAGCTCTTCATCTTCTGTCATTCCGGCTTCAATAGCTGTTGCACCACCATAAAAGGCAGATGCAATCCTCTCGCCAGCTGATTTTGCAATATCTGTTGAAGAGAAGTTTCTTTCTTATGTCATTATGTGCATCCACACAGGCAGTATTTTTCTTCCAAAGGGATGGGGGAGTGGGGATTATCTTTAAGCTTTAAATACTTGGTTAAAAAGGGTACAAGTAACAATCATCCTGAGAAATAATTCTATTTGATGAGCTTTCATCTTAGAGAAAAAGGGAATTACATTTTATGTCGAATTTAAAAACTTTTTGTTTAAACATAAAACATACAACCTGTAACTGTTTACAAATACCAATGGTTTACTAGTGCAACAATGATGGGGGTGGGGGGGGGGGAGAGAAATTGCTTTCTTTTCATTTTTTTAATGTGTGTGACAAAGAAGTGAAATAAAAATAATTTTACCAAATCCTTTGGACAGGAAACCTTTGGAGTGCTTGTAGGAACGGCCCACTTCCCTTTTCAAAGCATCCTGAAATCCAGGAAGCATTCCTGCTTGGAAGATAACTAGACGAATAAGATGAAGATGTTGTGGCTTCTTTCTACATGCAAATTCACCAATAGCTTTCAACATAATATCCGCACAAGAGTCAACTGATTGGCCAGCAGCTTTGCCTGAAAAGAAGAGAAACAAAATCAAATCCTTTGGGTAAATTAACTGTTTTTTACTGGCTACTCAGTGGTAGATATTTATTTTCATAGGAAAATCCCTCCTATGATTTTGTGAACAATTTGAAACCAATTTGAATTTTCATTTTGTTAATTTATTATGTCAAAACAATGTACTATATTTCAAATATCAATAACATTTTATATAAAATTTGCTAATTTCACAAGCTTCAAAATATGAGCAACATTGTATATGAATTTATGGCATTTCAATAAAAATGTGTCCAACATTTAGCTTATTTGCCCAATTAATTACTCATTGAATTTCATTTACAATCAATCCAATCTGAGAACATTTAGAGGGACAGATGAAGCTTTTGTAAATGCTTTCTTAATCCGAGTAGTTCCTTTCGAATTGCAATCATTCAACTTCAAATCTTTATACCTCACTTCATGAAACAGATTT
This sequence comes from Zoroaster sp. YZ-2022, assembly GCA_029582265.1. Taxonomy (NCBI): domain Eukaryota; kingdom Metazoa; phylum Echinodermata; class Asteroidea; order Forcipulatida; family Zoroasteridae; genus Zoroaster; species Zoroaster sp. YZ-2022. The sequence continues at coordinate 20,133,395 of CM055832.1, read as the reverse complement.
GTGTATTCTATGCCCATATATGCTCATCCATGTCACTTATTGGTACAATTTTTATATCTTATAATTTCTGTATTTTAATGTATTCATTGCAGGTTTTTCATGTGAATGAAGCCTTTTTTTGTTTTTTAAAATGTTCTATTTTCATCAAATCATACATAATTTCCTTTTAGAAAGCGAAATAAACTTTGAAATGAGATATTTTACAATGTAATTGTCAGAAGCTTCGTTTGACAGTAAAAAATTATTTATGATGGGATCTACAATAAATTCATTTTGGGACATACTCACTATTAAAGCTAGCTTCTCATGATCATGTTGAGAAGTGTGTCATTTTAAATGACAATTATTTCAATAAACAACAATGAAACAGCAATGTATCATACATATATTATGATACAAAAGTAATTTTGAATACAAATAAATTATGAATACTTTGCTAATCATATTCAGAGCATACTGATCGAAACTGATGTTTCCAGAACTCATTTCCCCTCAAAAGATTTTTCACATAGTGTAACTGCAAATGGTCCTTACTTATCCTTTTCACTATGTCATGGGCGATATAAGGACCTTGCCTTCGGCTCGGTCCTTATCGCCCGCGACCATGCCAAAACTGAGGTAAAGACCGCGTGATAAACTGTTATTCCCTTAATAAAGCACATGTATATATAACATTTGCAATGTAAATACCTGTTCCAAGAGCCGGAAAGGACACAGACTTAATATTCCGGGCTTCAGCATGCTGTAGAGTCTTTGCCACAATATCTTTGATATCCTCAGGTGATTCCGGAGTAACAACATGGAAAATAGAGTCACACTGTAGTTTTCCAGCACCAGTGAAATATATTTTGGAATGTGGATCTGTGTATGTTTAAAAAGGGGGTTCAAACTGTCATAAAGCCATGAGTATAAATAATGTTTGAAGGGAAATATGTGCCCAATGTATGTTTTGATCATGCGCCCCCATCCCTTCAGACACTCTTAACATGCAACTGGTTTTCAGTGATGACTTTAAATTTGATTTGATTTTTGCCCTCCATCGATATGTATGATGCACTTTATACTCGGTGCTTTCCGAGTGGTTGTGAAACAGGATGGCTTGAACGGGATTCTAACCAAAAATCATATCGAATGTTTATCACCTAATGCAAGAAATTCATAAATCTAGACATTTGTTGATGAGAATTGTATCAATTATATTGGTATACATGTACAGTTTTACACATACTATAATACTTGTGAGTCTCACCAGAAAATAAAACATTATTATGCAGCTGTCCACATTATGAGTATTTTTCTGAGTATTTTTGGTGTTGCAGGAAAAAAAGGTAGCCTACACCTCAGTAGTCAGGATAGGCCAACATTAGTTACAGCAAGACTCCTCTAAAGACCAACAACACTTTCAGACCAACAACACTTCAATTAACTGTGCGAAACCGCCTGTGAAACAAATAAAGCTGTCAATTGTGATTTCAAGTATTATTCATCAATCTGCCCACCTTTCTTACGAGCAGCATCACATTCTTTCTTAATGTTACCTCCTCCACTGGCCAGGAGAGCTGTAGAAACCGGTCCTGAAACATAAGTACATATTCATACTGTAAAGAAATATCTCGTACCCGTGAAAATTTCATCAGAATTTGTTAAAGGTATTTTTATGTTTTTAAAAAGGAGCTGATACTTTGTCCAATAAGAAAACACTCCAGACAGATTATTGAAGCTGTACCCACTTCACACCAAGTAAGCTTTTAGATAATATTTTGTTCAATTTGATTATCTTGAGACTCCCAGAAAGGATATTCAATGTATATGGGCATATATGCGTAAAGGAGCGTCTCAAATGTCGGGATGGCTGGAACGTTCCTCTGGGAACACAAGAGCATTCCACTATGAACACCCCAGCATTCCTCTGGGCATACTTGAATGGTGTGGAAATGCCACCGTGTTCCCAATGGAACGTTCCACTGAGAACACACAGGCTCTAGGAACGTCCTGGAAATTGTTCTCACTGGGAACATCCATGATGGCGTTGTTGATTATAAAGTATGATGATGGCAGAAATTGTATCTATGTACAAACTGTCCACTGTCTTTTAATTATCCTCAACCATGATCTAAAACTTGAAAAAAGGGAGGAGGAGGTTGGGCTCGTGACCCCAGGCCCATAATTTGGATCCCTAACAATAAAATTCAGGGCCTGTAAAAAATGTGCCTTAAGTGCACCCAGAAATCCTGGTGCCCCAATGTGCTGCTGGCTTCTATATTGACCTGACCAACCTTTCAGATCTAAACCCCTTCCAACGCTGTTTACAATGGCATTTGTTGTTTCTTTCACAAGATTTCCCTGCTGGACTTGAAGACACACAGAACCAATTTTTGTTTGAAGCAACCCTGTATTGGGGTCTCTCTCTATCGGTGAGTATGCCTGCCGGTCAGTCACGTACTACAAGAATTCAAAGAAAATGTGTAAAGGTTACCTCATGGTTATGAAACTAATTTCAGCCTGAATAAAGTAAAATGTTCCAGCTTTTACAAGAACACAGTCATTCTCCTGAGGATGATCAGATCACACTGATCGAAACGTCCAGTTCTTTTCAGAACTATTACTACTCAATTGAGAATTTCACATGGTCTCACCGCAATCAGTCTTACTTATCCTCCTCACCATGCAAAGCTACAAGTTTTACCAACACAGTTTTAGAAAGAGGGAATAAAACTACATGGTCTTTACCACAATGGCTGGTTTTAGGTGTGGTCACAGGTAGCCTTTAGTCAAGGCGCACTTTCATACGAGGATATCAGTAGGCAGGTCAAACACACTCACAGCACAGCTTGCCGTGTGCACGTTCCTCGTAAATACACTCGGTATGAAAAAATTGCCAACTTTTGACATGTTACGATGTGAAATATCAATAAAATGAAGAAATAAATACCACTATGTTGTTTTATCATTCCATCGTGTGTTTTTTGGGTTGATTGGGTCCGAAAATCTTGTACTAAACACCATTTGAAAAACACCTCCGATCGACCGTGAATCGTGGAAGCGCCGTTTATCGTTGAGGTACTTCAGCACCGGGCGCTTTTGTTCGCCCTATGCCCTTGCAAAATGGTAGATTCCGATGCGTTCCTGTCAACGTAAGCGATCCAGAATCTAAAAATAGACTCGGAAAAGCCCAAGCTTTCATGGGTATGGTCAGAGAATTTTCAAAATGGCATCCCGGAGTGGCAAACGACGATTTGGTAAGGAATTAATCTTTTTCCCCAAAAATACCTCGAAATATAAAATAATTATATAATAAATAATTGTTAAAGTACAGGAGTTGAACTTTATTTTACTTTTTAGTTTGTAAAGAAAATCAATGAAGAACGCTACGAAATCAAAGGCCAAACATGGGAATGCGTGATTTTTTTTTCAGTTTCAGAAACCACTGACCACGACGACGAGTTGGATTTTTGTAACGAGGTCGAGCGCATGTCGGGATGGAGCAGCGATGAACTCGAGCTTCTGCTCTCAGAATATCGACTTCCATGTTAGTTTTTTTGTTTTTAAGTGTGCAGTTACTTGCAATCTTGTAAAATATATCCTAGTTCAACACAGAAAATAAGATTAAACAAGGAAAAAAAATCAGAAAAAAATGTACGTTGTTTTTCATACTGTAAGGGGGGTCATGCACAATAAACGAAATGGCAATGTAAGGAGTCACGTGACATCTTGTAACAACAAACGCAATGCTTACGTCAACGTCATTGATTTGTCGGCTGTTCTATCCTGTAGTGTTACTCCCCGTAATGTTGATTTTTTTTATACTGGTTATTAAAATTAAATTTAAAAAAAGCAGAATTTTTCATCATAAAATTAGCTTTGTTTCCAACATCTATTGTTTAAAATTTAAAAGGAATTTTCACTTATGGAAAAAACGATATTTTCTTTTTCAATTACCTTGACTTATTAAAAATTTTCAATAAAGGCAGGGGGGCACAGAGTTTCAGTCTCTTAAATAATTTTTTAGATTTCTGTAATTTTACACAAACTTGTTGGAAAAACTCGTCCACTTTTTGACTTTTATCATGAGAAACACGAATAAAGTTGGGTTTATGAAGTTGGAGAAAAAAATGGAATTTGTAAATTTTTGTCTTTAATTCAACAGATCACTGGCAAGGAGTTCCAAACTTAGCTTTTCTGGAAACAATATGTAATCGCATTGACAAATCCAATAAAACGTACCGGGAGGTTTTCCCGAGGATTTTCCAGGTCCTTAACCTTAATTTGCCTCCACATATTGGAGGGCTGCTGGCTAAATTAAAGAAGCAAGTCAGCAAAGCCAGAAAGAACAAAAGCGTCATTGATCTGTCCCTAGAAATGCCAGATTTGGCTTCAAGAAGCAGTCCTTGGATAGGTCCGCAATGCCAAAGCAGTGGTTTGACACCAGAGTTGCTGCATGCTGACACACATACAGATGGCCAACAGAAAGCAATCACTAATGCGATGATTCTTGAGCTGCACTATTTTCGACAACAAACAAATGCCTCATGGAAAACAGTTTGTGAGCTATGGTGGCCAAACATCTTTGGATCTGACAACACCTCTAAAAATAATTTTCAGAAATTAATCTCACTTAACTGTTGAGAAAGAGCAATTACGCATACATGTACATAATTAGGCAAAAACCCAAAAAATCCTAATTAAATATGCAAATTAGCAAATACATATATTTTTTCACTCAAAGTTAAGATCCATTTGAAATGATTTACGCACAATATTAAAATTTGTGTGACCTGCCTAATAGGCTATCAGCTGTAGATAATGAAGAATCTTTTTCATTAGCATTTTTCCATTCCCCACTACAGAAGACTTGCACAACCACTTAATGTCATGTCATGTTACATAGCTGATGAAGATGAAGTATGATATGATTAGAAAGCTTATTTACCAGGTGATGTCTGATTTTTCTTCTTCAACTTTCTTTTGGATTTGGTATGTTCATGGAGGGAGGAAGTGCTTGTAGCTCCTCCAGATGCCTGTGGGTTAATTCGCTGAATTTCACCCTCAAATCCCTTGAACAAAACAAAAATAACATTCCTCTTCACAAAGACCAATAAATATGCATAGGAGCTGGAACAGGAACACCGAGATCATTTTAAAATTACTGAAAGTGTATTGGATCAACATGTCAATGACTGTACTTGTGGCTCAACTCGACCTTGGCATGTCAATGACTATTTATGACTCAAATCATCCTACGCATTTCAATGACTCTACATGTGACTAAACTCAACCTAAACATCTCAATTTTGGCATTTCACTGACTGCCTGGCTGAGTCTGCCGTTGTAATTATCCAATGGTCTGTTCTTCATTGTTATTTTGTACTTTAAAATTTGTGGTTGCTTTATAATTAAAAGGCTTATATTATTATTATCAAAGACTCTACTAGTGACTCAACATGACCTTGGCTTGTCAATGACTCTACTTGTGACTCAACTAGACCATGTCAATGAGTTTACTTGAATTGAGCTATTGCCTAGACATGACTAGACTTGACTTAACTTTGGCTTGAGCTATTTGTGTAGTTGCTGGGTACATTACATGACTAATATTTTTCTCCTAATATCAAGGTTATACATTTGGAGATAAAATATATTTGAACCAGGTGTATGTACCTTGATGGTGTTCATATCCTTGTCATACACCACAAAGCGGACATCTTTCAGAGAACTGTTTGGTTGTTGGCTGCTGAATTCCAGTGCTGCCTCATACATACAGTGTGCAGTGACATCTGGAGGATAATGAAGGTTCCCTGTTCCAAGTGCTGGGATTGCTATGGATGTCATTTTGTTCTTGCTGGCATGCATCATTAAACTTATCACAAGTTTCTTCAGAGACTAACAAGTTAAAGATATAAAAATATCACAGCCTTTGAAAAAAGACATTGCTTGGGTCAAACGTAGTCCTAAGCTTGGGCTATACCATATTATATTGAATATCCCGATACCATTTTTATTCGATTATGTGATCAATAACCTTTTCAAGTTATTGAGATACTGGCAAATTGCGATTAAAAAAATATTACGATTGAAAAACAAAAATGGCAATTGTGATCAAAGTAAAAAAATTCCATCGAAACAAAAATAGGCCAGTTTTTCAGCTTTCGGAAGTGAGAAACAAAGTGAACTTATAGGATGATAAAATTTTTGCGTCGGGTGATAAACAATTGATTTAATTTTTGCCCTACACTGACGTGTAGTGAACTTCTTTAATGGTTAGCCACCTGTCGCATCACAAGAAGTACATACACCATGCAGGCGAATTTGCCAGTGTCCATGGTGCATGTGCAATTGACGCAATTGTATATGTCTCTAAGCTAGTACATTATGTAGATGACCATGTGAAATTCTCAATTGAGTAGTAATTAGTTCTGAAAAGAACTGGAGGTACAACTCAATAGAGAATTTCACATGGTGTCACCGCAATTAGTCTTACTTATCCTCCTCACCATGCAAAGCTACAAGTTTTACCAAGCTAAGTGCTGATGATTTATTGTGACACTTGTAGAGGGGTACATACTTGTGGTTATCGGCTCTAAAGCAATCATGTGTGAATGGAAAAATAATAATAATCGCGATACTGTCGAAAAATCACGACATATGTTTGATGATATATCATAAGTGAAGCCACTTACAAGTTGCCATGATTAGGAGGATGATACAAGATCTAAAGCACTGCTGCAATAACTGGTAATCTAAACAATTATATAAATTATCACAATTATCCATTTGGAAGTTGTTGATAGAATCAAATATACAAATCATTCCAAAGTGAATCGTTCAAACAAAATGCAACTTGATTAGCCTTTGAATAAGCCTCAAATAAAATGAAGAACCAGAAAGTTTGCCTGATGAGTGCATGTGTCTGATGATGCATTGCTTACACATGCATGTTACTATGGCAATCTAATTTCAGTAGTACCCGCACTTTGGCTCATTTGGAATAAGCTCTCTAGTAATAATTTTTTTAAACACAATAATTGAATTGGCATTACTCACGATCTCAGACTGAGTTTGTTTATAGCCTTCACAGACACAGTGGTAGATCTTCTTGCACTTGAGAGTAGCTGCTCCTGTTTCTACAAAGGACCAAGCTGCAATGTTACCTTGAGAAGCAATCACTGTGTCACATTCTTGCTGAAGAGCGGGTCCAGTAGCTTGTGATATGGCCTGAGAAACTTTGCCACTAGTGAGGTTCATATCACTTGCTGTTGTGTTCACGATAACATCAACCTTCAGCAATAGATAATGTACATACAGAAGTCTATTACCTACATGAACTGTGCCAGCCTGCTGTAATCCATACCACAGCATTGTACTCCAAATGCGCGCACACACAAGCATGGTTACGAGTTTTGCTCCCCCTGCCCAGCCTGCCGTGGGGCATCATGTGACAGGCACTTCCACGCGAAACTAGTTCCTAGAGAACTAGATGCAATCTTAAACTAGATGCAGGTGATGAATCACCAGCTGTGGGGAGGATGTGCAAACACTAAGGTGCATGCGTGAGATACAGTTCTCTCACATGCTGCATTAGTCTCTTAGACTGCACTACTTCTTTTTGAGATCTTGCGCGTTAGTCTGTGGAACAATACGTCACAAATGATCCAAATCCATTGTTCTTTGGAGTACTACACTGTAGACTAAGTTAGTACAGAACTGGCACACTTCATGTAGGTCAAAGACTTCTGATAAATGCAAATATAAATCAGTTGTGTTAAAGCCTCCATGTGCTATTGGTAATCTCAAAAAACATAAATGAACATAATTTGATACAAAACTTACTTAGTGTAAAGTTCATGATATCAAAATCCCTTAAAATCTTTCTATCTGGAATGCTATCATTTAAGAAATACCAGGTTTTTAATCAATACAAAAAATCTGAATGAATTTTCAAAATTGAAATGAAATTAGCAGAAACTTTAATTTTGTTTTTGTTTTGTATCTTGATTCTTATAAAGTACAGGTGCATTTACAGACATTTTACCACTAGTAATGACCTTAATGCCTGGTGATTGAGGCCTACCTGTTATGTTCAAGGCAAACAGATGTTATAGGCAATATCACAAAACTCATTTGAGATACACAAACCCTCCTCTAGTCAAAGTTTTTCACCATTTTCAAGGAAACACTGTTTACATATACAATCAACATTTTCATGAGTACACTGAATTAAAACCCTCTCTTCAATCTCTTGATAAGTGCAGTAAGCTTACATGTAGGTTAAAATGCAAAACATTTCTTGGATAATATAACTTGGGAAAACATGATCGAACCAGACAAGAATTCAACCAAAAAAGACATTAATAAATGAGGATTTTACAACAATAACAATAAAGCATTCTAAGAAATGGCAAACAAAAGCACTTATTCAGAATTTCAAAACTGGATTTTACCATCTCCACAGCAATGCTTCCCTTAGTCATCTTGATTGTTATGCCTTCACTTGTCACAATGTCTTGCCCAGACACAGTAAATCTTGGTGCTTCTGCAGTTGGCAGTTCAACTGGAAGTAAACTGTATTGGTCTTCACCTCCACCTATTAGAGAAAATATGTCATACAATTTAAATAGTGTGACTTGTACCTTTATGTTTATCTTATTTATATAGAATGTTCAAAACCCCCAAATTTACTACCATTAACAAAACAAAGCAGATGAATTTGGTTTCAAAACAAGATAATGTATAACTACTAATCATCTAGATGTGTGTCTGATTTTAAAGTGAAAATAAAACATTTATAATGATATTTTCAATAAATTCATAGTGTTATTGCAAACTGAAATGATATCAATACTCAGAGCATATTGAATTTGAATGTTACATGAATGTTATGTTAGTTATTCATATATGATTGCGTGCTTGATTTACGTTAAAACTCACCTAGTCCCACTGCTGGTACATCAACATTAGTGCCATCTTCATCATTCAGAGAACTGCCAAATTTTGCAGTCACCGCTTGTTTGAAAACATGACAAGTTGGTTGATCGTGGTTGGTAAGTCTTATATCTGTCAAACTGGTGTTGGGCATGGTCCAAACAAACTGAGCCACTGCATTAAGGATTTGGTCTGCAGCAAGCTTTACTGGGAAGCCATATACCCCTGTGCTGATTGCAGGTATGGCAATTGACTGAAAATTCAGTTCACTTGCCAGTGCAAGACACCTGCTAACTGCATCAAACAGCAGCTGCTCTTCTTGAGTTGGTTCATTTCGGTGTGACATACCCCACTGATGTGGCCATCTAGGTCCTGCAACATGGATGACTTTCTTGCAGGGCAGATTGCCACTAGAAGTGACAACTGGTTCACCTACATGTAACTTGCGTTTCTTGTTCTTTATGATTTGATCACTTTCTGTCTGTACTACTTGTCCCCCTTAAAGATAAATAAAAAAAATTTAAATTGATAAATTATTTTAATTCCTCTCTTATATTAAGAGAGGGGCGAGTTTGTTGAGGGGCGAGTTTGTACTAACAGGTGGCGAGTTTGCTAGGGATCGAGTTGACTGGCATATGCTCCACTAGTACAGCTGAAATGTAGAGATAAAAACAATGGGTATCAAAATTAAGAAAACATCTCAAATATCAAACTACTCTGCTGCTCTCCAAGGGACAATGTCACCTTTGCATCCCAAGCTGGAAATTTCCTTCTCAAAGAAACCCACATCCTTCCCATTTTCAACTGCAGTACAAAATGTACTTGAAATGCAAGTATGGTTAATTATTTTATAGCATTTTAACTTCATCTGGTCTACTGGGTAGATTAAGTTAACTAAGAATAGACAACTTCAACATGTGTGATACAATGAGTTAATCAGTGAAATCAAGTGACACAAAATACTTATTACAAACCTGCTTGAAGGACAGAAGCAGCTAATCCTCCAAAATGCTGGAGATCGATGTTTGCTGCATTCACAATGCAATCCACCCTTTGCTTAGTCAAGTCTCCTTTGCACACTCGTACCATGCAGGTGCTATCTGGTAGAGTGACGCTACAGAGTATCTCTGTGTTTGTTGCATTACCTACACCTCCATCATCTTCATCATCTTCATCATCATCTTCATCCTCATCATCTTGCGCATTCCCATTAATCACACACTGCAGCTCTTTTTCCACAGACTCTATGAATTTCTTGCCTTTCTCTTCACGGAAGAGTTGAGCCATTCCCGTCTTTGATACTGGATACTGTTTCTCCTTGATTCTCTCAATCAATGAAGTGAAAAACTGACGAGCAGCCTCCAAACCATCTTCATTCCCCACAATGACAAATCCTCTGTTGCGGCCACTCATCTGTGGTTGGACTCTGACTTTGTTTTTCTGATTTTGCTGTAATTTTACCAACTCCTGACCATGATATGTGTTGATGAGACGTATTTTGTTCTTGTTTGTGGGAATGAGGCTTTTGATGATAACATTGTCCCTGAGGAATTCTTGGATTTTTTGTTTTGTTTCATGTAAGTTCGTCTTAAATCCTGCCAGTTCAATACTGCCTGCAGACAGAAAGAAACAAAAATATACTTCTTTATATAATATAAAACAAATAATTCTACGAAAAACTAAGATCCCCCTAAGGCAAGAAGGGGGAAAGTTGCATAATTACACCATCTTGATCCAAGACAAGGGAAAGAGTTTGAAGCATATACATTTACACAATTGAACCACCTGATTACATGTAGCCTTGAGTAGTTTTGTTAACCAGTGGAGTTAAAGACCATACAAAATGGGAAATATTTTCAACCCTATTTTAAAAAGTAAGTAATTCTAAGTAGGAATAACCAAAAATAAGACTTTCATTATTTTTCTTTAACCCTTCAAAATTCTATAGAAATGTACTACAGTGAATGGCAGGAAATGAAACAAAAGCCGTCGGAGTACTTTCACAGAGCCTATTTTGATGACGTATATTTACGGCAGGGCGAACGCCACAACTGTTTACTGTGGTACGTTTTGTACACAAAGCATACTACATTGCATACAGCTGCAAAAATAAGTTTATCAACTACGACTTCCAAAAGTGTTTTGAAGAAGTTTCCAAGAGTAGTACTGACCAATTGTTTTGTTCATCATCGTCATTTGATGGAGATTATACTGATGCCGAAGTTGCCGAAATAAGGGGCATTGAATCGTATAAATTTGAGCCCAAAACGGATGAAATCCAGGCAAAAATGGTGAAGCCGAAGGTCCAGACACCTGCATGTACATGTAAAATCCATTAACAATGCAGCAGCAGCCAGACTGTTCTTAAGATGGCTGTTTTCAGCTACCGCCATAAAACTACGTCATAAAAACAGGCAAAATGTTTGCTGTCGCCACGGGCCACAACTAAAACAATTACGTCGCAGATTTCAACCGCTGGAATTTTTAGCTGCAAATTATGACTTTTTTCCACAATTTATGATTTGTTTAAATATTTTTATGAATAGCATATAAATAATTAAACACATACTTAACACTTTTGGGTAAATAAATCAAGGAACTTTGTATGGTCTTTAATGATTTTCTAAAACTATATCCAAAAAATCTCAATAACTGGCTAAACTTTTCCTTAATGTTCCAAAATTAACAGAGAATGTTCCAAAATGTTCTCAACATAGTATGAAATTTCTCAAAATATTTGTAATAATTTTGTATTGTTTGGAATCATCTTTTGAAATTTATATATTTTCGCATACTTTTTTCAACAGCGCATAATAATAATAATAAAGAAAAACCCCCATCTAAGATAAGAACACTTTATAATTCTCTGTAAAAAATATGTATTCCTCCTGTGTTCTCGCCTGATTCCATTGCCCAATAATCACGATGGATTTTAGCAAAATGGTTTTTCCCACATTTTGGCCTGCAGCTGGATGCTCATGTAACACAGTCAGTAATATTTATTTTAGAAAATTTATGGTTGTTATTAAAAAAAACATTAAAAAAATGAAGTTAAGATTAAAAAATAAGTTTCCAAAATGGACTCAATAGTCATATTTTATAAGCTGAAATAGCTCACAAATGCTGACACAAAGCAAAATTTTCCCAGGGCCTTGATCGGGCCCCAGACCCCACGGCATGAGCTTGCTTTGCTCACTGGTTTGTATTTTGGTACACCATGTACTGCATTTTCTAAAGGAACATGGGAAAAGATGCTCCTGCCGTGATTAAGGTAATTTTAATAATTTGGACTGCATTATGTATTTTCCTTTTTAAGTATATTTAGTTGACACTTCTACAGTAAAAAGATGGATTCTACTAACTTTAAACAGTGTATTATATACCTGTTTGCTGATTGATGTTTGCCATGACAAATTTCTGTTTGTTGATACCATCTATAAGCCTTGTGCCTTTCTGGTCCTGTAGAACATCTAAAGCAGACTTCCTTTTGATGAGGATGACATCTTCATCTATATCATTATCAATGTATGCTTTAGCTTGGCTTACATCATTCTTGGTGGCGCCGAATATTATGATCTTGCCATCATCAGATCCTCTGCATGCTGCATGGATTTTTTGTGACCCAAGGATTTCATGGATTTTGTCAGGAACATGTTGAACAAATCGTACCTTGATACTCCCTGCCTTAAATTCAATGTGGTCTAAACTGTCCATTTGCCTGCGCATTGACAGCTCTACTTCTTTAATGGTCTTCCGTGTTCCTTCTAGAGTGAGGCCCATTTTACCATATGAACTGTGAACAGTAATTTTCAGGTCAGGATAAGTTTGTTCAACTTTCTGTTTTATGCCACATAAGGTGAAGAGCTGCAGTTTCTCTGCATTCCAGTCAATTTCTTGTTTTGCTTGCTGGGCTTCATAGTCAGCCTTATCTTTTAACATCTTGACGATTTTCTTGATGTTTTCTTCTTTTGAATCAACATCTTGATGCTCTCCGACCAGAATCACCTCATGATTACGAGTATCACAGTCAACAGAGCACTTTGTGTTGGTCTCATCTAGTTTAGCAGTGGCATCACTCCACAATAAGGGTGGGATAGGAATTGTGACATATTTGCATCCATTCAAGAAGTCAGTCAGAACTTCAGTAGCATCTTGAGCCCAATTAAGCCAAGACGACTGACGCTGTGAGTCGTCCAATAGTGGCTCTAGTCTAGCTTGAGTTGGCTGATAGCTATCCGGCCACTGCAGATAGGCTTTCACCTTGGTCAACTCTTTGCTCAACTTCTTCTTTGTGTTTTTGCCTTTCCCAAAGATGAATTTCAAAATAGGTTCTTGTACCGGTACAGTGACTGGCTTAGGGATATGTGGAGTTGGGGCATCTACCATGCTCAGTCTTCCAAGGCAGTCATAATATGCTTCAACTGATAGTTCAACACCACTTAGCTTGTGAGGCCCTTTCTTCAAAACATCAATAACCACTGTAGGCAAGAAAGAGGGAAACGATTGTTACATGATAATTCCTTGAAAAAGAGTCCATGACACAAACTACCCTACAAATAAAGTTAATTTTTAATGCAGCATTAAGCCAAATCCAAGTTTGATGGCCTCTACTGAAAACAATCTATAGATGACTTATTGAATTCTCCTTCAACTGTAATTTATATGATCTGTCAGTATGCAATTCATGAAGTTATGGCCACTAAGGGTGTCCTCATTTCTGTACTATTTACTAGAATACAATGTACAGCTCCAGCTACCAATTCAATGCCACGCATAATCAGTTGAGGGTGCCCTTTATGCATGCTGCTGTCTCTAGGGCATAAAGCATTTTGCTGGTATATAGCATGCCCTGTTGACTCCAGTTGGTAACTGTTTACTGTAACTGTTTACAGTTACCAACTGTTCATTAAATATGAAGTGAATTCTTGCATATACGGATTATAAGATTTTGTACCCACACAATGTCACCTCGATGTGCAATGGACTCACTATGATGTACATGGAGGGATAATACGTCACGTTTCTGCCAAATGCACAGGTCTTTTGTTTACAAATGAGTCAAATTAAAAAAAAGAATGTATTCAAGCTTTACATATGTACAAGGGCTTGTACAATTTTGAAAACAGATTTTGAAGCAAGTGGATTTCCGTACCCTTCCAGTCTTCAAAGTAGACAATTGCCTGTCCATCCATGGGCCCAGGTAGTATTTCTCTGACACCACTGCCACCGCTCTTCTTTTTGTTCTCAAAATACAAATCAACCATCTCCAAAGATGAATTGCGTGACAATCCTACATTAATTTAAAACACAAACAAAAGCATATCAAATAATTGATTTTTGATACTTCCTGAACATCATATTCAATACGTCTCAAGTGACTTTAAAAAAAAAAAAAAAATCAAATTGCACTGTGCTTGCATTGTATTGAATTCAATTGTGTATATTAATTTTTGATGTTATATGTGGCAATTGAACTAAAGAGAACTTACTGTTAGTTTAAACAAATACACACCTTGAACTAAGATAGAATCAGTCTCATGAACTACCTCTGCAGTCACGGTCCTGTTTTGCAACTTCTTTGAGGAAATCTTTTTAATCACCTTCTCCAGGTCTACAAAAATGTAAAAAGTCCACAGACAAACAGAAGGTTATGATACCAAATCATCATCAAATTTACAAACTATATACACTGTCATATTTACAAGGCTTTGATAAATGTGGCACAAAATATTTATATGTTATTTTCCCTGATATTAAATTAGGACATATGTGGTATCATATTAGGAAGAACATTTTTTTTTAAATATTTTTTTTACAATGACTGCTCCCTAGCAGTTACCACTTGAAGCAACTGCTGGGGCCAGTGAAAGTCAGCCTAGCCCATTGTGATATATTGCACTGCTCTGGGTGGTAAAATATCTCAGCTAGGCACTCAAATTGACGATTTTATGCTAAAATAAAAGACTATCAAAATTTGTTTTCAGAGTAATTATAGCTGGCAACAATTACTGTGGTATTTGATTGAAAACCAAATATGGCAGTATCCTGGTAGTTCTAAAAAGCCCTTGAATAACGCGATAATAAGAATAACGCGACTACTTAGTAATACCAAAAAACTTACCAAGCTTTTTGTACACATAATAGTAAGACAGAAGCAAGATAGATTACTGTACTATTCTTGATTCTTAACAAAAATTTGATTTTCTTACAAATTTCTACCAATTAATTTTACATGATGAAGTTCTAAAAGCTAAATATAAGGATAATGGTACAAATAGGCAACGTCAAAAATGCCCTTGAGAGATACAATAAATTACCTGGAATATCACATGAGAAAGTACATATGGCTGTTCCAGGCATCTCTCCATACTGTATCTTGGGTTCTTCATCCATGTCTACACGACTTTCTACAAAGAGTGTCACAAGCTCTGAAGAGCATCCATCTGGTATTCCTTTCAGAAATAGACATCGCTTCTTGAGTGGCTTGGGACGAGGTTTCTTCTTTGTAATCAGTTTTACTGTCAGTGAGGCACGTGAAACCTTGTGGGTTCTCTTAGCAACTGCTCCAGCCACTGTCGAACAAGGGGCCATAATATATTACAAGTAATTAAACTTACACAAATCATGCAGTATACATGTACATCTCACTGTATGGAGTTTTAATGCAGTAGCAAATTCATTTCTGTCTTAATAAATTAAAGTAAGACTTTCAGAGTTAAAGATGTATCGTCTGTGTTTTGGGCTATTTTGATGGCAATTTCTAAACATTTTCTTTTGCATTGAAACAATGTTTTTTTACTTGTGGAAAAGATAACAAATCATTCTGTATGACACATTTCTCAAAATAATCTTGAGAAGCAGGGTTTTACAGTATTTGTCCTGAAATGAATTTAAGGTAGGTCCCGTCATAAATTCATTTTGGCACCTTTTAACTGTAAAAATAAGCTTCTATTTTTTGAAATAACTCATTTTCAAAGTATTTTTTCCTTTCTAAAAGGAAATTAGCAATGTTCCAATGAAAACAGAAATTTTCGGAAATTGTCGGTAAAACAATGGGCTCTTGATTAAAATTCTGATCATTTTCCATTTACATTTCTTCATGATTTAGCCTGTGACTTATTCAGTTATTTTTGATAAGCCAGTATATAAATGACTTGTATAAAAATCAATCTTTGAAAGTTTCAGCTTATTTCATTGTGTCTTTAACAATACAATTGTGAAGTGCATTCAAATTTGTTGTATTAATTCCAACATTTATTTGCAATATAATTTCATTGTACTAAAATTCAAACAATTTAGACGTAAATATTTCAAGGGATGTTGTATACCATCATCAAATAAATACAAAGTTTGTGATCATTAATGTTTTCAAGAATACCAATATTGTATAGGGGCTTTGAACTAAAAACAATGATTAAAAAATCCATTTTATGTGGATGAATTTTAATTGTTTCTAGATACTATATATTAACATACAAGATCACTTGATTAATTTACCTGATTGGTCTTTGAAAATAATTCTGATGGCTCCAGTTTTAGAGTCTTTCTCCAAAGTCTTTATTTCACCCCCTCCAGATTTGCGAGGATTCTCAAAATAGAGCTTCAACATTTCATCATCTGTGGTAGGTTTGAAGCCAGTCACTTCTATTGCTTGCTCTTCTTCCTCATGGTCATCCAGTAAATTATCCTATGATCAGAAGATAAAAGTTACGATAACAAAGAAGAACTACTGCTGTAATGTTCCCTCTAGGTCATCCAAAGAATCATCCTACGTAAAGTAGTCGTATGAGAACAAATAAACGCTTTGATTAACCGGTTTCTGCGACACTGAATAATTTAACTTCATGAAATGCAATTTCCATTTTGCTTCCTGAAAGTTATCCACAGCTCAACTGTTATTTAAGTATTGTACAATGAACAGGTTGTATTGGTGGATCGGGGAGGGGGGGGGGGGGGGGAAAGGGGCAGGAAGGAAGAATATGCCCCCTTTTTTATAATCATGCATAATATTAATGTGTGGACTTACATGTATATAGCGCACGTATCCACCAACTGAGTGGTGCTCAAGGCGCATTATATTATTACCCCTGCTCATAAGGCTTATCAGGCTCATAAATCATTCCTGAAACCATCTCAGCTCCCTGGGGAGTATACAGCTCAATTGCTGCCATTACAGCGCATATAGGGCTAATCAACCAACTCTGCCCTCACAGGTACCCATTTAACCCCTGGGTGGACAGAAGCTATTATGATTAAGTGTCTTGCTCAAGGACACAAGTGTCACGGCTGGGTTTCGAACCCACATTCTGCTGCTAACACCAGAACTTGAGTCCGGTAAGCTAGACCGCTCGGCCACGACACTGCATGTAAATTTAACATACATTTTTGAGTGTCCCTAGTGTGTAGTAACCCGAGGTTTCAGTATTTCGTTACAGCACCATTCCATCATTGTATTCCCAAATAAGTTGTGTTCCCAGTTATTCCTGTAGTTATAACAGTGCGCAACCCGCTTTTTGCTGTGCCCCCTTTTTTTGAGACCCTGGATCTACCCAATAGTAAGCCTGTGACGGTTAAACGTTTAAACGTTTAAACGTTTACAAAAGCACTATCCGTTCAGTACTTTAGTAACCGTTTAAACGAAAAAAATAAATAAAAAATGTGCCTTGTGTTTTTGTTGCATTTGTCACTTTATTTTTCTGTGTAATACAATAAAGTATTGTTGACTACATGTAGCTCGACAACTATTACCAAGTCGCCGATACTTTTTTATTTCCTGCGAAAAAAAAACCCCAAAGACTATAACAATTACTTGTCTGTGGTTTTCAATTTGCCGACAAGTTTCCAGCTGTATGCTTCCAGAGCTTTATTGTGGGCGCGCGTGATTGGCACACGCGCTCAGCGAACCCTGACAATGGACGTGAGATAGGATCACAAACAATACCGCTCCTTTAGAGATGCCAAAGATGATCGGCCTGCTTTTTAAAATCTCTTCCTTAGGTCACAATAAAATATCTTACAAGACTCAAAGCTTTTTTCATTGGATAAGGAGGGGTGTTGTTTATCTCTGAAACACTTGGCTCAGTCACACTTCTGTGTTCAGCGGTCGCATGAGCCTCGATCTTTTATTCCGCTCATGCGACTCATGCTCCATTTTCTCTAAGCTGCATTTACTGGAGTTCTCTTTTTTATAGTGCTTTAATTTGTTCCTGCATTCGACTGAAAACCGTTGTACAAAGTTTTAGAGTATTTACAATTATACCGATCGAAAATTCAAAATGCCGCAAGTCACTCAGCCCGGTTTGGAGCAGTTTCGACAAGATTCAGGACGACACTGTGAAGTGTAAAATCTGCAGCGCTACTCTTTGCTTCAGTGGGGATCTACTGGCTCTATGATGAACCACCTAAAGATGAAACATCCCTCTGCAGCCAAGCGGAAAACTGCAGGTAGTAGTCAGGCCACTCTTGGCTCGTTTTTGAGGCGGGAAAGCTGCAATCCGGCGAGAAGTAACAAAATCACCGAGTTGATCGCAGAGATGATTGCCAGTGAAAGTCTTCCAATTAGCTTGGTGGAAGCTGATGGATTCCGCAAGTTATTGGGATATCTTGAGCCAGGTTACACCGCACCATGTCGCAAAACGATGACAGCTCAGCTCAACATGATGTTCGAGAACAAGAAAGGGAGCCTCAAAAACAAGTTGAAGGATGTAGAAAGTGTTGCCCTCACAACTGACTGTTGGACATCGCGTAGTCAAGAGGGGTACATGACCGTGACAGCTCACTACATCGAAGACTGGCAACACCATTCCGCCGTCTTGGATACGTCACCAGTGGCCCAACTCGACACTGAGGACACCGACAACGGACCACAACGACACAACGGACCACAACGACACACCGCACCAGCTCTGGCACAACAGCTTAAGAATGTCGCAGAACACTGGCAAATAGACGACAAAATCAGCGCCGTTGTCCATGACAACGCTTCAAATACAAAGGATGTTGGAAACCTGGCCCTTGGTGTCCCGGATGTTGGATGTGCGGCCCACACGCTACAACTGGCTGTTAATGCGGGTCTCGGGTGCAATAGGAGCATAACAAAAGTTATCGGTGGTGCAAATCGCCTGGTCGGGCATTTCAAGCATAGCACAGTCGCGACAAAGGCTTTAGAGGCCAAACAACAGCAAATGGACAGTCCCAAACACCGCCTTATTTCATCCTGCAAAACAAGATGGAACTCCACCTTCGAATGCTGGAACGCCTGATCGAGGCTAGATGGCCAATTTGCTCCGTCCTCAGCGATAAGAAATACACCAAACTCGCTGATGCGCAAACATTGGACCTGAAACCCGACCAGTGGAAGCTGATGGAGGAGCTGGTTTCTTGTCTGAAACCACTTCAGGTTAGTTGAATAAAATATTTCAAAAATATCAAAAGCCAAAAATAAAGGCCTATACAGATGTAATGTTGTTCATGGTTAACATTAAAAATTTAAATTTTAAATCCTTTATATAATATATACTTTTTTTTTACTGAAGTTAAAAAAAGGCTTAATTTCAACTATGATAATGAAAATGAAGTATTTTACGTCAGTTGTTAATTTTCTGTGTTTATTTATTTATCTACTATTATTCCCTCTGTATTTGCACACAGGTTGCAACCACTGTACTGTCAAGTGAACAGAACACCAGCGCTTGGCTGTCCACCCAATTGTGAGAAGTCTCGCGAACCATCACTTGGCAGTGAACGAAGATGACTCCCGGCCATCGTTCAATTCAAAGAAAGAACTGCCGCCGATCTTCAACATAGGTTCTGTTCGGCCTCATCACCATAAGTCCACCCATGCTCGCGTCTGCTCTCGACCCCGATACAGAGATTTGGAATTTGTGGAGCGTGGGGACCGAGATGCCACCTTCAATGCAGTCAAGACGGCAATGACACCGGTTGTTGCCACAGAACAGCCTCCTGCCAAAAAACTCCGACCAGCGTCTGGCATGGACTTTCTGCTGGGGAAAAAGCCCCTGAAAGACGTCAACGTGGACGAAGCCAGCAAAGCTGAGTTTGACACCTACCTGAGCGCGCCGGAGGTGCACAATGAGACCTGTCCCCTGGAGTGGTGGAAGGAAAACGCAACGCGCTACCCTGCACTCTCCAAACTGGCCAAAAATACTTGGGAGTACCGGCCACGTCTGTGCCCGTCAGAGAGGGTATTTTCAGCTGCCGGGAACATTGTAAACCATAAGAGAAGTTGTCTTCTTCCGATAATGTCAACATGCTCATATTTTTGAAGAAGATGAAGTAGAATAATAACATCCCAATTCCCAACCTTGTATTATTGTAACCAAACAAATACAACTGAGAAGATTTTAAGTTAGAAGGTTTATAAATTTTGTTTTGCCCTTCACTGATGTGTGACAAGCGCTGTATAAAAAGTCCTGCGTCAAAACTCCACAGGCAACTCAGGTGTTTTTTCCGCTGGAAGGGCAAAACAAAACTTATCTTCATTTCATTCCCCCATTGCATCTTGATTCAATGTACGATTTCTTCAAACTTATATTGGCCTTATAAAAGACGGATCGGGTTGGAAACAAATTGCAGTTCTTTGCACAATATTCATTACCACACCGTCATCCCATTTAGCCCAAACAAAACGAGTCATTATAACTAAGGCCAATATAACTTTGTTTTGATTTTATTTTATTATCATTTTTTTTCTGTGAAAGTGTTTTTGCATTATTAAAGTGCCGCAGTATACCGCAGTGCCTTTTCTATTTGTGAAGTTATTACTTTGAGTAGGCAAGAATAACTATTATTTAATTTCAAATGAATTTATTATGGGCTGAAGTTCCTTTCCCTTTGCTACTTTCGTGACGACTTGTTCCTCCAATCCAAACACTTCCGTTGTTTTGAATAATGAATACGCATGACTTGTTTTTGTATGGTTGGAGATAGTGCTTAAAAACCTGTTACGTGGGCTGACCAATCGGCGTCCGGTTCAATGTACACCTCGCTTTATGACATCTTCTCATCACGCAACCACCAATGAAGCTTAAGGCTTCACATGGTTGCGGCCGGCTGTTACTGACACACGCAAAGGGTAATTCTCAAAGCTGCCGATTTTGTATGGGCCATAAGGGTGTAAGTGGGCTGAAATATTTTTTCTGCAGCACGTGTTCACGTGCTAGTAATAGCTAGGGTCTGGCAATGGGCCAACAACCAACTCGTGTACATGTATGTACATGTACACGTACATTGTAGCTGGAGCGCGGTACAGGAAATAAACATTGCATGTGGATGGGACGGGACATTCAAATCTGCCGTAGGTAGATATTTCAACGATCGTGTTTGCCCAGTCAGTTTACTTTCACAAATGTAATAAAAACACTGTAGAGGTGAAACATTGCACCTCTATTACATTTGAAGTCATTTGATTTAGTTGAAGATTGTACTTTTTAAATTTTGAATCGTTGATAAAAGTGAATAACAAAATAAGAGCTTAGGAAATATTACCTATTTGACAATGGAATAATCCTGTACGCTACTGCACACTGCGTCATGCCGATAATTTTGGAGTGATTTTGGTTTGGACTTCAGAAACAACAATGCAACAGGAAATTACCGACGCAAGTACAGTCACAATATTAATTCATTGTAGTAAGTAATACAATGTAGTCAAAACATGTTGGGACTCCCTGATACATTAAGCCTTAAATAAACATGTCTTTGGTAGTACTGTATTTCTGGAAAAAATTTACCTGCCGCCGACAAACGTTTAAACGTTTAACCGTTTAGAAAAGTTTCGTTTAAACGGATAGTAAATTAAACGTAGAGTCACAGGCTTACCCAATAGACAGAATAGCACGCATAGAATATACTGCGATACTGACAATTTGGGTGACTGCTAAGAATAGAGTTTGATAGCACAGTAAACCCAGAAGGGCTTCAGCCAATTTTTCAGTGTTGTTCATGTTAAAACAAATATTTTAAATTCAAAATACTCTCCATTTTAAGTGTTCTCAGTAATTTGTTTTCCCTGAACCCAATATCTATTTTGAAATATTTCATTAATCCTCCTACTATTTATGCACTTTAGTGGAAAGCTGCTGTAGAGGTGAAAACCAGTCAACTACCTGTTTTGACTGTTGACCCAAATGTACATGTACACAGGGGCATTTTTGACTGGTTTTTGCTGTCATTTTGACCACCCTGAACAATACCAGACAATGCTTTTACCAGTCAAAAACGGTCGACTCATTTGGACCTGTAAATGTACTTGCTACATGTAAGGTTTGACAGTGTTTGACTTTTAAGTGCACTAGATATACCTTGGGAAGTATTTCAACATTTTGACTGATTTTGACCCTTGAAGTAGTAGGAGGGTTGGCATGTATTATCTCAAGTGAAATAAATAATACCTTTTGTTCACCACCAGCTTCAGGATAGGAGACTTCTAAAGTACTTGTCCGAACTGCAGCACCTGGATGTTTATTTGTTGATTTAGTCATCTCTTGTTTATCAGCGCTTGCTCCATGAGCTTGTTGGCTTTGAAGATCCTTATCCATCTGAGGAGTAGTGAAGGTACCATCAGCTTGGTTTCCTGCTTGAGGCACATGGTATCTCTGCTCCCCCCCGGTGCCATATTGATTTATTCCAGGCGGCAGGCCAGATGATCTATTCATACCTCCTTTATCAGCGCTTGCTCCATGAGCTTGTTGGCTTTGAAGACCCTTATCCATCTGAGGAGTAGTGAAGGTACCATCAGCTTGGTTTCCTGCTTGAGGCACATGGTATCTCTGCTCCCCCCAGGTGCCATATTGATTTATTCCAGGCGGCAGGCCAGATGATCTATTCATACCTCCTTTATCAGCGCTTGCTCCATGAGCTTGTTGGCTTTGAAGACCCTTATCCATCTGAGGAGTAGTGAAGGTACCATCAGCTTGGTTTCCTGCTTGAGGCACATGGTATCTTGGCTCTCCCGAGGTGGGTATGCCATGTGAGGCCATTCTAGGAGGCAGGTGAGTTGAGTTATAACCTGGCATCCTTTCAGAAACAAACCTTTGTAGATACTGGTTATCAATTGGATATGGGTATCTATTGTGTTGTGTATTGTGTCCTATAGGTGAGGGATATACTGGAAGTTGCCATTGATAATAAGCCAAATTTGAGTCAGCTCTTCCTGAACCCCATAAGTCATATGGCATTCCCTGTCCTTGATGAAAGGATGTAAACAAATCTCCAGGTAATCCTTGCAACTGGTGCTGGGAACCATCATCCTTTCCATACATATCTTCACCACTGTCTCTCCGTTCCGGGGAAGCAATCATTTCATGGGTAAAACCAGGAGGTATGCGACTTGGCTCACCTCTTGAAGATACCTGAATTTAAAAAGCAAAAATAGCAATCAAAACCGAGAGTGACACTTTTTTAATGCTACTTATCAATGTTTTACTCTGGTTTAAAACATAATTTAAGTATCTTGAAGATACCTGAATTTACAAAGTAAAAATAGCAATAAAAACTTTGAAGTGACACTTTTTTAATGCTACTTATCAATGTTTTACTCTGGTTTAAAACATAATTTAAGTATCTTGAAGATACCTGAATTTACAAAGTAAAAATAGCAATAAAAACTTTGAAGTGACACTTTTTTATGCTACTTATCAATGTTTTACTCCGGTTTAAAACATAATTTCAAATGTAAAAAAAAATAAGGCTGTTAGGAGGGTTACCTTGAAACTTTCATCTTTCGCGTACATATCTTCACTACCTCTAGTTCCTGAAAGATCTTGAGAAGCATGTTGATTTGGCCCCATGGTTGATGATCCCTTAACAAATCACACAAAGCAACAAAATTATCAACAATCAAAACAATAAAACTCAAAAAATGAAAGAAGAAATGAGTTTACACTTAACTTGATTCTTAAATTTCCCATCATATACCGGCGATTTCCTGATTTCTTTTTGTAAGGAAAACAAATACTTTGAAATTTCACAAAATAGTTATCAGAAGCTTGGTTTAACAGTATAAAAAAGGCCAAACTGTATTTTGGTACATATTAACTGTAAAGCCATGTTTCTCAATTATATATTTAGAAATGAGTCACTTTACAGCACTTGTTTAATTTCTTTAAGTAAGATATCCATGTTCTGATGAAAATTTTCTTCCGGAAATTGTTGTTAAAATTGCAAAAAACACGAGCGATGCAAAATGTCATTATGTACAAATTTCTTGATCCTCATTAATTATTAATGTTCACCCTGCTCAGACTATGGAGCACATCAAACAACACTAACTGCCCTTGTCATAGGTTTGGAGGAGCTCCACTGTGTCACTAGAGGCTGAAAACTAACTGAAACATTTCAACATTTAAAACATTGCTAACCATATGAAGAAGTCAAGTCTCAAGTAATTTTACCAAGTCACCATCAAGTCACAACATGAACGTGCAATGTTCTTCGTACAGACATAATGCAGTTGTACATGAACATTAAATATACTACTCAAAACAATTTAGGGAACACCGGAATAATCTCAGTTAAAGCAAGATCATTTATTTCAGATAAACACAATGTTTCACAGAATTGATGAGTTAACAAAGAATTTAGACATGTAGCAGATTGAACACTGCCATTAATTGTGTCAATATTGCTGGTACGTGACATCATTGCACATGGCCCAAACCTATTTGATGTTAAAAATCCGGTGTTCCCTAAATTGTTTTGAGTAGTATATTATGCTTAAAAAATCACCGGCCATAAATATTGGCTGATAATTTGCAAAGATAATGTTTGCTAGTGAACTCAGTTGTACATACTTGTACTGTTCCTGTCTCTGTTAGATCCATGTCCTTTCTGTCTGATGATTGCTGTGCTGCCATGGTGAGTGAGGCTGCATTGCGTGATGCGCTTCTTGGCCCGATTACTGAAGGGTTCTTATCATCTGTCGATGTCGATGTGTTTTGATTAGGCACGTTGCAAGAAGGTTGAGATTTACCACTTTCAGCACAATCATCCATGGTTTCTTTTTTTATGTCATTCTGTAATATTGATATTTAAATACGCTCAAGTGTTAGTGGCTGCTCAATATCCATGCACATGTACAGTAGAACTCTTATACACATTTTATTTTGTTTTGTATATATCAACAATGAAGGTAGAAATCCAACCTGGTTGTAATCTTCTGGTTTTCTTGTCTGATCCTGAAGGTATGTGACAGCAGCATATTAAACCAAAGAAAATGTTGTAGGGATCTTTTGTGCAGAGGAAAATTCCCCATGGACTGGAAAGTGTAAATTGTAATATATCAATTTTGGGATGCCAACACTTTTTCAGTACAATTTATGTGTACAAGCCTAAAGAGATTTATTTTAATTGTAATTTTATTTCTTTTGTAAATCTCATTAATTAAGATGTCCAAATTCAGAAATAAATGTTACTAAAATGATAGCGCTTCAGACACACAAAATTCAATAGATGTTTGATACACCATCATCAACGTAACAAGAATATTTAGAAAGTTTTATGTAAAACTGATGATTCATGTTTTTTTTTATAGAAAACCAATATTTTACCCTCCCTTTAAGCCTCCTACTCTAGCTGCACTTTAGTGGCAAGTAGCTACAGATGTCAAAATCAGTAAAATGCCTGTTTTGACTGTTGGTCCAAATGTGCACACAGGGGCACTGTTGACTGGTTTTGACTGTCATTTTGAACAATACCAGACAATGCTTTTACTAGTCAAAAACGGTTGACACATGTAAAAAAAACTTATTACATGTAACATTTGACAGTGTTTGACTTTTAAGTGCACTAGATATACTTTGGGAAGTACATCAACATTTTGACTGATTTTGACCCTTGTAGTAGTAGAAGGGTTAATGTTTTTTGTTCATTTTTTGTACTTAATATGGAATGAACAATTAAATATATACTCACCGCATTTACACAGACAAAAGACCCAAGATCAGAATCAGAAGGGGGTTCCGATGATGAGGATACTGATGAGTCACCAGAGGGAGATATGCAACCTTGTACTTGCATGGGAATTTTGACTCCATCCATGTCCAACACATGGTCAGCCCTTGCTAATACATTCTCAACGCCTGTGTCAATGGAACATAATGTAATACTTTCATAATTATCATGTTTTCTTTGTAAACTGTAATGTATGATGGGTCAGGGACACTTTAGGTAAATGTCTTTAAATACATCCACACAAGAATCAAGATAACCAACCTAAGAATGTTTCAGCTTAATGCATTGTGGGATTAAAAAGAAATAGTGAAAATAATAAATTCAGATTGTTTATATTTATAATTCTATAAGCTTGGGCGATAATACAATAATATTGCATATCCCGATACCGTTTTTTTTTATTCAGTTACAATATCGAGAACCTTTTCAAGTTATCGCAATTTAAAAATATATATCCTTATTAGGGGTGGACGATATCACAATAATATCGTAACGATAAATCGGTTATGATTTTGAAGATATTGAAATATCGTCATATATTGACAATATTCCGAAAATATCACCGATATCAAATTTATATCGCTCTTTTTAGTTAAAATATCGCCAGAGTGATAAATTGTCTCCAAATTTCATATCATTATACGGTTATATCAAAAAAGTTATGTTACCGTGAAGAGCTAAAAACAGTTTGAAATCACGACGCGGCACTGCTCATGTCCCCACTACTTGCAAGCGTGAATGATGACCACTGACCTGCATGTACATTTATAAACCACAGGTTTGTTTTCGGACATCATGGTGAGTTCTTTTTTATGAAGTGTTTGTTGCAATGAGCGTCAAAAATCTAAGAACTCGGCTCGTTTTGGAGTGACTGTTTTGGAGTGACTTCCCTGTAGAACTTGCATGTAAAAGTAGTTATTTCAGTGTCCAATGTCGTTAATGTACGATAATATCATATATCGCCGATATCATGGCCGTCAATAATCGAACCCTAATCCTTATAAGGGCAGTCTTTTCAGCTTTTGGAGTGACAAAAAAAATTGAACTACTTCAAAAGTACATACACATTACACAAAGAAATGATGCATGAATCAAAAAAAATAATCATGATACTACCGAAAATTGCGATGTTTGCCGATATCGTGGATGAAAAAAAATTCATATTGCCCAAGCTTAATTCCAAAATGATATTTCTGTATTCAGATGATTCAGACAGTTTGTTTCAATTTAACTAAAATTATAGTGACAGAAGATATTTCAAGGGATGTTCAATGCCATCATCAACTTTTTACCAAGTAGGTTTAATTAAATTTTGATAGACAATGTTTTTCCAAGATTACCAATTGTGTCTAGTGGCTTTAATTGACTGAGATGCAGATAGATTGGGCATCTCTCATGAAGAGAATGTGGCTTTTTAATTAAATCAAACAATTCACAAGGATAACTGGCCAGGCTAGGTACATAAATGTATTAAATGAATTTAAAAAAACAAATAACAAAACAAAACAATTACTACATTGGGAATAGAACCAGTGACCTCCGGATTACTGTAGTGCTTCTCTACCAAAAGAATCATCTTATTGAGCCTGATGGTCACTGCTCAAATTGTCAATATCTTTGTTCTAGGGGAGCTACATGTAGTCATCACAACCTACAAAACACATTATATTTCATGTTAAGACAGGAATTGATAATGCCTCGGGTTGCATATACAGACTTGCAATGCTAATTACACCTTGGATGCGGCAGTCTATCTGGGATCACTCAGAGAGTAGTATGTTAGATGGGGCTCCTAGGCCATTTGGTCGTTTATCTCGGGGGACGTGTTAACACGCTAAGTGTGTTTTTGGTTCAGTTGGCTCGTGGTCAAAAAAATGATTTTTCAAAATATGTTAGATGGGCGTGGTTGACGATGAGATGTAAAAAGAGGAGGGTGTGGTTAATGAGTAGGATAAAGATCATGACGTCACAAACAGATTGATGACGCCATAAGAGATTATTGATAAAAACTGGCTGTGAGTATGTAATAAAAAGGTTATAAAAAATTGAAATAAAAAAATGGAAAAAGTAAAAAAAATTATGTTGATATAAACTAAAGATGACAACGAAAAGCTTAGAGAATAAAAAATATAAATTAATCATTCCTTGCGACTGGCTTTTAGTTGGTAAAACGGACAAGTGTTGTATTGCTAGTGTGTGTGGAGGTAGATTTTGTGGATTACATCGCAGTCGTATTAAGGAAGGTAAACGTATTCCCGTTGCGTGTTTAAGATGCGAAAAAGGCACAAAGACGTTGACTAATTTTTGCACTCGATGTGCTAATAAAGTATTAACAAATCATTATAATAAAGTATTAATAAATCATTATAATCGTTTAAAAGTTGTAGAAGGAAAAGCTAGACGGCATTATAATTTAGTGATGAAAGAGTTGTTAAAAACAACGTCTCGTTTATAAAAAGATATTTTAAAAATTATAATTATACGGCGGAGGTCTATCTTTTACTCGCTCTGTTACGTGTGAAGGAGTATAATAAGATTTACTTACAGCAAAGTTTATTTTAAATTTATATATTTTTCTATAAGAATTTTTAATTTTTTTTATCTTCATCGGGGAATTAACTTTATCGCCGGTAGGATTTGCTTTATCTGGTAAATATGTATCTTTGTTAGAGTTATTGCGGATTTTTTCTTTCATTTTAGAGTATTTATCTCGTTCTTCGCATATGAGTACAAATTCTTCTTGCGTAATGACACCGTCTTCAATAGCTTTAGAAACGTGGTTTTCAATCGTGTTGAGTTTAGATAAAGCTAGAATTTTTATCTCATTGTGTTTTTTAGCTTTTTTAGATAATTTATATTTTACGTGTCTTAAAGCAAATGCTGCACCGCCTAACCCTAAAGCTAAACCTTCTAAAGCAAATCCTACCGGCGATGATACAACGGCGGCGATACTAGCTATTCCGATAGCTCCTGCTCCCATACACCCTAATCCAGCAAGAGTTTCTACGATAGTACAAGCGTTAATAATTTTATTATATTTTTTATAGACAGTTTCACGATGATTTATTTCATTTTGTAATTTTTTTTGAATTTTATCTATTTTTTGCAATCGAAATAATTGAGCATTATCCGTCACAGACGTTAAATTTGGATAAATTACATTCGTTGATTCTATAGGTGCGCTCATTGTTTTTTATTAATAGTAAAGATTTTAATCTGCAGGAAAAGTATTAATTGGAATTTTTTAAACTTTTATTTCATAGCATATTCCCGTATTCAAAGAACCAAAAAAAGTAGCTTGAAAATATATTTTGATATTTTTTTCTGCAATTGAAATGAAACATATTACACATTCAAAATAACTCGGTTCATTTGTAAAAGAAAATTTATCCCCCTCGGGAAAATCAATATTAGTTCTAAAATTATACTTATCAAATTCTTCACTTTTTACTATAGAATAAGAATTATTTTCACCTCTATTCATTTTTGCATATAATGAATAAAAAAATAATTGTTCAACTAAAAAATTTATTTCATTTTGATACCAATAAAGTTCAAAGTTTAAATCATTTAAATAATTAAATGATAAAAAAGGTAAATTTGGTACAAGTTCACTGGGACTGATATAATTAGTTTCTTCAAAGACAAAGTTTTTATCATTAAAACTCTACGCTTTTTTGACTATCGTTGCGAATAGGTCCATAGATACTCGCGCCGTTAATTTTTTCGACTAGGTCCATAAATACTTGCCATGTGTTTATAAAATATTAAAATAAAATTTAATTTAATGGTAAACTTTTAATTTCTATATTAAAACAGATTTTAGAATTTAATGCGCTGAAAAAGGTTGCTTGTACAAAAACTTTTTGTACATTTTGTATTTTAAAACACATTTCATACTTGAGATGTTGCGTTTCATTATCGATAAAATGAAATTTTTCATTTCGTTCTGGAGAAGGAATATGATAAACGTTAGGTGCATAATCACGCGTTGCTGCATGCGTAGCAAAACTATTGGTTTTTATAAATTGTGTAAAAATACTACAGTATGTGGGTGAAATGTTAAACATGAAAAAGGGTTGTTTAAACGTAGCGTGCCATCCGAGTATAACGTTATATTTTTCGACAAGAACTATATTTTGTAAAATTTCATCTCTATTAAGATATCCATGATGTTCAAAAATTTCGCTAGGTGATGTTCGTAAAATTGTATTTGAGGCTATACTATCACTACTGGATAAAATTTGCTCGCTCGTTCGAATAGGCCCATAGATACTCGCGCCGTTAATTTTTCGACTAGGTCCATAGATACTTGCCATGTGTTTATATAACTTCTAGATTAAAAATAACGGGGAAACCGTGATTATTTATGTCTCTACCTTTTGAATCTTTAATTTTAAAACTTAATGTGTTAAAAGTATCAACCCTTAATTTTTTCTTTTTAGGATTTATATTTTCCATCCACAAACTTTGTCCGAATGATTCGCCTTGCAAGGGAAAAAGACTTAACAGAGTAGAAGGTTTGCCGTTGTAAAAAATTATCGCTCGTAGAAATTTGATTGCAATGAATGTATAGAATTTTAAAAGGGAGTACATCAATTTTTTTACTATATTCTCCTACGGTTAGAAATTCCTTGTGTAGTCCGAGTAAATTAGCTAAACCGGATAATAATAATAATAATAATGTGTGGATTTATATAGCGCACGTATCCACCAACTAAGTGGTGCTCAAGGCGCATTATATTATTATCCCTGCTCATAAGGCTCATAAATCATGACTGAAACCATCTCAGCTCCCTGGGGAGTATACAGCTCAATTGCTGCCATTTCTAGCGCATATAGAGCAAACCAACTCTGCCTTCACAGGTACCCATTTAACCCCTGGGTGGAGAGAAGCAATTATGATTAAGTGTCTTGCTCAAGGACACAAGTGTCACGGCCGTGATTCGAACCCACATTATGTTGCTAACACCAGAACTCGAATCCGGCAAGCCAGACCGCTCAGCCACGACACCCCATGAGAATTTAATGGATTTATCGCTATCGTTTAACTTTAGTGTGTAAAAACCCGTTGTTTTATCGACCGTAAACGTTATCCAAGACTCGTTTTTCGCTATAATATCTATAATTTCATAAATGTTGTAAAGCCCCGGTTCGATAAATTTTGTAACATTATCTAATCTCGTTGTACGATAAATTATTTTTTCTTTTTTACGTATATTGTAATATCCTACCCAAATGTTTACGTTATTTAATATAATATATAGTTTTCCTTCTCGATTGTCGATAACGTCGTTTAATTGAATTTCTCCGACATTTTTTTCATTTTCTAATTCAACGGTATGATGCATTTTATTATTTAAAAAAATTAAAAAATTTTAATAATAAATGACATTTCCATTAGCATTCAAGAGTAATTTTACATATGCATATCCACAATCTGGAAATTTTACTGCGCCAATTAATTTTGTTGCTAACGATTTAACGAGTATAAACATTTACGTTAGCAAGAACGAGTTTTTTACCGCACATTTTGATGTTTTTAGCAACTACAAGTTACCTAAAGTTGATAGCGATAAAGTTGTTGATGATTGGCATCATAATCCGTTAATTTTTTATCAAAATCAAATAAATTTTGCAACGTATTGTAGTTCAACGAGATGCGGCGTGGGTTATCAACATTTAAATCATTCAAATATGATGATTCGTAGTTTTTTAGATTTCACGTTTACATGTATTATCAAATGAGACGAATGCTCAAAGAAATGAGCTGTCCTACATCTTTTCAAAATTATTTTAGCGCGTTTAATAATAATATAGACGTTAGCGCATTTAATAATAATATAGACGTTAGCGCGTATAAAAGACTATGTAAAAACTTTCACCTTTCACAAGTTTCCAATTGGAAACAACGAGTTGATTTAAATTCGTTGGGATTGGGAACTGCCTATTATTACGATAACGGCTACAAACCCGTGCCCGGAAACAACTACGATAAAAGTAGTTTAAACGTCATCTCTACCAAAGTGAGCGATTATGATTATTATAAAACTGCGACGAGAATGAGTTTTGGAGATCATCCCTCGACCTATACGATCGGATACATTTTACAATCTCCATTTACAGAGCTCGCTTGGAGAAAATTTTTAATCAACGACTCGGCAGGTTTTACAGATATCGGTACAGAGCGCGTAAATGACTCTATAAGAACGTACGTTTATGCGATTTTAGGAGCTCAAGCTCAAGCTAAAAGTGGATTTCTTGCGTCTGGCGTCGGTTTAGACGCGCAGCGTGAATTTATAAATATAGTAAATGCTGAGATTGATTCTCCGGTTGATTTACAATCTTCTATTCAACGATATCAAAATGTTTTACAAAATGCTCGTTCACAATTAAACTTTTGTCTCGGAGCCAAATCTCTACATGATGCCTAGTGATATGAATTTACAAATAGGTACGTACGCAGGATACAACAATAATTTATTAATCGCGACGAGTGATTTATCTTTAGGTTCAAATTTAGATACAAATTCAGAACCTGTCACTCTTTCTATTTTACCGCTAGAACAAACACAACTACCGACAATTACGAAGCATGTAGAAGATGATTTAGAATCTCCTTCTACAATAGCACACGTGCAAGACTCTTTAGAAGATACAATAATTAAAGACTCTAGCATTTGCGCAGACTCTTTAAAAGATACGCCTATTAGCGATGTTAGTCATTTAGAAGAAAAAAATTCTTTAATACTTGGTTTCGCAATTTTAACTGGACTAGGTGTCATGATTTGCGAATTGTTATTTTAACGACAGGCCGCCGCCTTTCATCCAAGTTAAAACTAGTACTCCAACTGCAGTTAACGCTATTAACAAATGCTCCGCCGCCCACGTAACAACGCTAGAGGCTGTTTTAAATAACCAATTTATAACCGTACCTATAATAGCTGGTAAAGCGGCTAAAGCTTTTGCTCCTAGTTTAGATAATACATTCGCTAGATTTTTTAATGTTTTTTGTATCCACTCTTTTACGCCGCCACTATCTGGTGGAACTGGTGTGGGTGGAGTAGGTTTTGGAAAGACTGCGTTGCTTCCTGAATTTACAGCATTACTGATTGATTCGACTATAAAAGCGATAGTCATACTAAAAGCTGTTAATATACTAACGATCGTTACGCCTTGCTCTCTAAATAAAGTTTTAATTCTTTCACCTAACGTCTCATCTATATTTTTTATTCTATATAACGTTTCTTTAATTCTACTGAGTTGACTACTATTTTCATAATCAAACTTGGCAATTTCTTTTTTAATGGTATCAATTTCGTCTATTAATTCTTGTTCTCGTTGACGAAGTTGATCTATTGCATTTTCATCTCCTACATCGTTGTTGGCGATTCGTTCTCTAATTTCGGTTAATTCTTTGTTGCGCGTGTTTAATTCAGCTTCAAATTTAAATTTATGCCCTTGCGCCGTTTTCATAAGATTTGCGTAACCCCTTATTTCGCGCCCTACATTCATTTCCTCTACCGTCGATGCGTTTTGTACTAGAAAATCAAGATATTCATCAACCGTATCTATCGCATTTACTCGCTCGTAGATCGCTTAGTTCAATACCATTGGTTTCAGGCACATTACCCAGTTGAATACCATTGTTGTCGTAATAGTAATCATCCTCCGGTTCTTGCAGCGGAGGTGGCATTGGTAACTTTCTACGAAGATGTGTTTTATCAACGAGTGTAGGTGATTCTAGCCTTTTTAAAGTTTTATCCGTTTTTTCTTGTATAGTTTGCGTTTTTTTTGTTGGTTTGGATCCACGCCAGTCTTTTATACCTAATTGTTCTCTCATGAATCTAGTCTGGCTATAGCCAGCTACTTTAGCGCGAGCGGCTATTGTAGTTAGCGCCGCAAACTCTCTGACGTTTTTATCAAGCGTTAACTTGACGTTTTTTCCGTCTTCACTATAAAAAATACCATCCTCATGCATGTGAAATTTTTCCCAGTGTGGTATTTTGTTTAATGTCCAGCCTAGTTGTTTTATTTTAGTATAAAAATCAGTAGATCGCATAATATCTGATGATCTTAACGGTACAGTATCATCCCCATTACGTAATCTTTCTAATCTTTCTAAATCAAGTTGTCTTTCTAGTTCTTGATTATAAGACACATTATAATCATCATTACTTAATTCATAATCATCATCATAATCGGGTTGATTATATATTGGATCTAGCTCTATTAGCTCATGCCCTCCCGCTGCCATTTACAATTACTTTTTATCTTTTTTTAATAATTTATAACTCGCGTAACCTACTATACTCATACCTAATACTATAAATAAAATTTCACGCGTTTTTTGATCTTCGCTAGGAACGTAAAAATCTTCTAGTACAGGCTGCGCCGATGTGTATAAATCTTTTGGTAAATTTATTCGTTACATTATAGTATTCATTCATCGCATCGTCAATATTATTAAATGTTCTTACAGCGCTCGATTCTTTTTGTATTTTTTCGTTTAAATAATCTAGATATTTTAAACGCTTTTTACTAAATTCATCTCTGGCTTTTGAAAGTTGTTCTAACGCCAAATCGTGTCTTTTACGTTCTTGTTGAGTGTCGTTATTACGAAAATTACTAAATAAAAAATTACTACCGGTAAATGCTAACGCGTTTACGGCCGCTCCTCCAATCACCATAGCTATAGATACCATTTTATAATTACTTTTTTAATATTTTTTTATAAATAAATTTTATAGTTGTTAACTATAAAACTATGGCTAATAATACGTACGGAGATGTGCTAGATCCGTATAGGAGAATAAGAGAACCGAGAGGTATAAAAGGATTACGGCAAAAAGTAGTCATTACAAACAATCCGAGTACGATTAGCGAATCCCAAGTATTAACGGTTCGATTTCCAAATTTAGGAAAGAACGACGTTATCGTTCTAAATACAGTTAGATTAGCTTTCAATATTGATCTTGTTTCTGCAGATGATGATACGAGAACGTTGGTACAAAATATTGGCAGAGCTATCGTAAAAAATATAATTATTAAAATGGAAGGAAATGAAATATTTTCATTAGACGATGCGGATGTATTCAATTGCTTCAAGGATGAATGGTTAACAACCGCGCAACGCGATAATTTAGCGTATCAAGGAATCGAAAATGCAAACGTAACTAAATTAAGAATAGACGCTAGCGATAAAGTTCCCGCGGGTAACGGAGGAAAAGATAAAGCTATCGCGGATACTTATAAAAATAGATATTACATTCCACTTGATTTTGAATTGTTAACCGATCATCAACCTTACTATCAATCGGGAATCGGAGATCGATTGACTTACGATCTCGTGTTTAATAAATTTTCTAGCGTTATTAAAAGCACTGACGATGACGCAAAATATATTATAAGTGGAATATCTTTAGAATACGAAGTTGTGCATATGCCAGAACTCGCTCGAATTATTAGAAATCAATATAGTAACCGGTTGAGTATATTGTTTGATCGCGTACTAAGACAAAGTGTGGCCACGTTAAACAAAAAAGATACGACATGGAATATAAATTTAAACACTCCCGCTCGCTCGATGAAAGGACTATTGTTTTTATTCAAAGAACCTAACATACAAGAATCAAATGTATTTTATAATCCAAAAATAAATAAAGTTTCAATTACGATTGAAGGTGTTCCTAATCAACTATACGCGCACGGAATGAAAAGGTATCAACATTGGGAAGAGATTTCAAAATATTTCGGTGATTCTAAACAACAGCATGCTATTCAAATTGTTAAAGCTCTAAATTTATCCAACGTCAAGCAAGCCGATTATTTATTAAACCGATACGGTTTATTTTTAGATATGAGAACGAGTACCGACAACAAAATCCACGGAAGTGGAAGGCGAATACAAAATTCATCCGAAGGAGTTACAATTCAGATGGAAAAAGAAGCAGAAGCTGCGGGTGAATTATCTATGTATACTTTTATTATTATGGATGCGCAACTCGTTATTCAAAACTCACGTTTTGAAACTGTTACTTTTTAAAATTAGCGTCTATTATTAAAGGCTCCGCCTAGCAAAGCAAATGTTACCTAAATATCCACACGTTGCGTTAATTTGCGGACAAACCGGATGTGGAAAAACTGAATACATTTTAAATTTATTAGAAAAAGAATATTTTAAATATTTTGAATATATAGTTATTTTATGCCCTACTATTGCTATTAACGACACTTATAAAAATAGAAACTGGATTTGGAGCGATGAGCGAGTGTTTGTTGATGATTTAAAAGATATTTCATTAGATACAGCATTACAAATTTATAGCGATGCATACGAAGGAGATGAAACGTTGTTTATTATAGATGATTGTAGCGCAAATAAAGGATTGCGATATAAAAAGTTTTTAAAAGATCAACGACAGCATGAGTTATCTCTATTAGCTTTCAGCGGGAGGCATAAGCGCCAATCATGCTGGATCGTTTCTCAAAAATATAATAGCGTGTTGAAGGATTTTAGAGAGCAATTAAAATGGGTATGTTTATTTTATTGTAAAGATAGAGATTCATTCGAAGATTGTTTGCGAGAAAATGATGTTATACCAACAAAAGAGTTGAGAATACAAATTCATGAAAAATTTAAACTAGTTAAACATCGCAAATTGATTTTAAAAACGGATCAACCTACAGGTTATGAAATACGCGATTAGGTCATTAGTAAGTTGTTATAGTAATTGCTCATAGGTTACTTGTTAAGTAGTTAGTAATTGCTCATAGGTTACTTGTAAGTTGTTAGTCATTGCTCATAGGTTACTTGTAGATTACTTGTAGATTGCTCATAGGTTACTTGTAAGTTACTTGTAGGTTACTCATAGGTTGTTAGTAATTACTCATTAATTGCTCAGTAATTGCTCATAGGTTACTTGTAAGTTGTTAGTCATTGCTCATAGGTTACTTGTAGATTACTTGTAGATTACTTGTAGGTCGAGAGCAATTACCCATAGGTTACTCGGTTTTTTTAAAATAAATATTATAAAATCTATTTATAAACATGAATAATATACAATTCGATTATTTATTTAGTACAAATATCGAACGAGTAAAAGAAACAATAAATAATCTTTCTCAACTTGTTAATACAGAAGAAAAAAGACATGAACTAGTAGTACTAGTTTTAAATGAAAATACAAAGCGAGCACAAAATTTATTTCAGAGTATAGATAAACAACAAGTAAAAGATCTAATGAATAATCTTAATTTACTTGCTAATACTAATAATTTATCTCGTATTAACTATTGGTTTCTCTATTTTTTTGTTAAAGTAACAAATTATTTTATAAATGTTTAATAAATGGAAGAAGTTGAAAAAATGTTGCATGAAAATCCGCAAATGCTAAGCCCACCACCTTTGCTGTTAACAACTCTAGACACAATTGACGCGCAGGCAGCGGCCTTTCTAAAGCAAAAACAACGAGATGAACAACTATTAAAGGTTGTAGTGGGAGGAGATTCAACCAAGTTTTTTGGTAAAGAGTATAGCGTTAGCGATATTGAAACTTTGTCTACGGAAGAGCGTAACGCGTTACACACGCAATATGAAACTAAATTAGGTAGCATTATAATAAAATCTCTAGGAAAACCTATTTTAATGGCATACGCTAAAGTATTAGGCTTAAGTTTAGATCAGACACTTATACGGGTATCAATTCCAAATTGATAATGAAGGTGAATTAATTTCAGATTTAGAAAAAGATCCATTCATTTTGAGTATGCTTTCAACACAAGTGTGTGAAATATACTACAAGTTAGGTGCAATTTTAGGACCACTATCTTTGGCTTTAATTACAGCAAATCATTTAAAAAGAAAAGAAGAATCTTGTTTAGATAATAAAAGCGATGGAGGCAAACAACAACCAAGAGAATACATCGAGCGCACTACCGCAAGCACAAACACTACCACCGCCGACACAGTCTGAGGCGGTAACGAAAACGCCTACTAAAAGAAAAAAAAACCCAAACAGAGTTGAGGCTGGAAAAAAGTTTTGCTAAACTAAATAAAGAAAAAAAACTTGCTCTTGTAAACGCTAAAGCGAGCAAAGCAGGTTCTACTAAAACAGTAGTTGCTCGTAATAATGCGTCGTTGCAAAACGCAAAAGTAACAAGCAATGAAACGAACTATTTTGTCTATCGGTATTGGTTTAGCTATTGGAGGTTTCGTATATTTTTTGTTTAGTAAGAACGCAGACGTAGCCTCGCCTGTGAAAATCTCTAATCATCCTGTTGAGCCTACAACTTTGCCAGACGTTAATACGGCGCATGCGAAAGAACTCATAGTTTTAGAAATGGAATAATTTTTAAATTTAAAAAAATTATTATAAAAACAAGTATAAAATAAGATGGATACAAAAACAATCGCCGATTCAGCTTATCATAGTGGTGTTTTAACACTTTTTGTTGTTTTATACAGCATGTTAGGTAAAAAAACATTAAGCGTAGAACCAGCTAACTTAAATAAATTAGATATAAAAGATGGATTGAAATTAACCGTAACGCTTGGATTATCTTCAATGACGCAAATGTGGTTAATTAAACAAGGTATTTTACCATCCTCTCTTATGCCTAAAAATTCTATAGAATAAAAATGTTCAATAAATATTTATAAATATTAAATGGATAAACAAATAAAATTAAAGCTGCAAAATGCATATTATAGTCCAAAAGGATACTACAAAGGTTACGATGCAATTAATAAATTAGCTCAAGAAACTAAAGTAAATAAAAAAGTAGTTTTACAATGGATAAAAAGGCAAGTGCTATGGCAAATTTATTTACCCTATCCTAAATATATTCCTAGACCGACTAGTTCAAATAGTAATTTAGAAAATGTAAATGAAGTTCATCAAGCAGATTTATTATTTCTTCCGCATGATATTATAAATAAAAAGACGTACAAGTATGCGTTAACTGTTGTAGATGAAGCTAGTAGATATAAAGAAGCGGAGCCGTTAACTGATAAAATGGCCTCGCAAGTCAGTAATGCATTTGAAAAAATTTATAAACGTAGCTCTCTAACTTGGCCTAAAATTATAAAAGTTGATCCTGGAAAAGAATTTATGTCTAGCGTTAATGTATTAATGAGCAAACACAAAGTAAAAATTCAAAGAGGCGAGGCTGGTAATCATAGAGCGCAAGGTATAGTAGAGCGATTTAATAGAACGTTAGCCGAAAGATTATTTTCTCATCAATACGCGCAAGAAATAGCAACGGAAAAAAGATCTCGAGTATGGGTTAAAAGATTACCGGCGGTTGTAAAAGCATTAAATAATGAGACAACTCGTCTTATAAATTTAAAACCAAAAGACGCGATTAAATTAAGTGCTGTCGAGCAAAATCCAGCCTCACCACAGACTGCGTCGCTGAGCGTTGTTAAAAACGAAAAAAGAATTCCAAACAACAGTTTAGTTCGATATTTATACGCGCCCGGTGAAGCTGAAAAAGATACAAGACGTCGCGCAACCGATCCTATATGGAGTATAAAAATTTATAGAATAGCTAAAACGATGAAAGCTGCTAACCAACCTATCTTGTATTATTTGGACGCGGGTCCCGCCCATAGTTTTGTAAAAGAAGAATTACAAATTGTTCCTCGAGATACGGAAAATCCACCTAT
This sequence comes from Zoroaster sp. YZ-2022, assembly GCA_029582265.1. Lineage (NCBI taxonomy): Eukaryota > Metazoa > Echinodermata > Asteroidea > Forcipulatida > Zoroasteridae > Zoroaster > Zoroaster sp. YZ-2022. The sequence continues at coordinate 20,093,836 of CM055832.1, read as the reverse complement.
TCAACGTTAATTCTGTAATGGCCGTAAGCTAAAGTATCTATTCCGTTTTCTAAAATATATTTCTTTGTGTCTAAAGGAGACAGCGATATTTTATCTACTCGCATTGAATATAATCTATGTTTTTCATGTCTAATAAAATTCATATTATGATGCAGCGTATTATTTTGAGATAAAACTTGTTTATAGTTTTCGTGTTTAATATTTTCTTTTAAAACTTGTTTTTTAACACCTTTAGCTTTTTTTATATTTTCACCTTTCGATAAAAGTAACGAGTACATTTTTGGCCTTAAACAGACAATTTCAGAGATTAAAGTTCCCGCAGTCTCGTCTTTCATTTTACCAATCACTTTTTTATTTTCTTCAGAAAATAGAAAATGATCTTGTTTATAATTACTAAAATCGTATAAATGCTTGTCTTTTTTCATATCTTTAAAAACATCTTCCGTTTGAATCTCGAGTAACAAGCTATCTGTATCCGTGTAAAGTAAATTACACCTTTCACCGTATTTCTTTTTTAAATGATTGTAATAGAAATCGTACATTAAATGTTTAGATAAATCTAATATGCTCATTCCTATGTAAACTGGGCGGTTGAGTAAAAGTTTTGTTTTGTGCATGTGAATCGCTACTAAATCGTTATCAAAAATTCTTGCCTCAGCAAAATTTGGTTTTGCAACAAGTTTGCGAATTTGATTTTCGGCTTTTTCATCGTTTAACCGCTTCAAATTCACATTAACACGTTTTCGTACATTTTCCATCGTTTTTCCAAAAACTGAATTGTTCATGAGTTTGTATAAATCTTTGTCAAAATCACTCGTTGCGTCTTTTCTGAGTTGTGTTTTTATCAATGTATGATTTCATCCAACACGATTCATCAAATTCTAAAACTCGATGAATTTTAGTTAGTTTCATACCGAGTTGTAAATATAATTGTAAATTACGATAATGAAGTACATAATTACGTTTATCGTATAAATTTGGTACTAATTTTGCGACGTTTGGTGCTGGTTTGTCTCCTAATAACTCGAGCTGATACGGTGACATCCATTCTTTCGGCACTACCAGCGACTCTGGCGCGAGCGGATATGCGTCGCGAGAATCGTGTAATTCTTTAGGATATTCTAAATCAACTTCTAAAATACATCCTTTATTTTTTTTAAATCCTTCGCTCTCGAGTTTATCAATTTGTTTTCTAGTCATCCATTTAAAATTACCCGTTGGTAAAGGTTGGCTCATCGCGTACCCGTACAAATTATTCGCGTCTAAATACAAAATGTAGCTCGATGGTTTTGATGAATCGTAATCGGGTAAATATTTATTGTTTGCTTTAGCGTATCGTTTACTTACCATGCACGTTCCTCCTCGTGTACCTTTTTCTATAAATAAATGCATATCAATATCTGTAAACAAATCTAAAGTTTGTTTTGAGTGTTTTAATAAAGCGTCCCAACTTAATCCAGGGCTAGTATAACAATTGGCCGGATCATATTGTTTTATACAAGTAGTACGAAAATTTTCAAATACATCCGCTAATAAGCAAGTATCCGTACGCACGTACAAATCGTGATAATCTCCTAAATTTTTACAATCAAACTTGCTGTAAACGTTTTTGGCATGTGCGTATTCTTTTTCAGTAATGTGTTGGTTGTTTAAACTACTATAAAAAGATTCTATAGAAGGAAGTTGTTTTTCTTCAAATCGTTCAAAACTATCCATATACTCGTAAGGATAAATACCCTTGCTTTTAGTAAGATTTAATTTTTCTAAATCAGGTTCAAACTTGCCAGTAATTGGAAAAGAATTATTTGATTTTACGAGTTTATCTAATGAAGCTAATAAAAATTGAGCACTGTCGATAAAGCGTAGTTGGCCGATTGAAAAAGAAATATATTTTTCTATATTGTTTGGAATACACGTTAGATTTCCTAACGTTTTATCCGCGGCCTGCATAATGAGGTGAGAGTCGTAACCTCGTAAATTATGAAATACGACCGGTATAAAAGTTTTCTCTGGTTTTAAACTTAATTTTAAATTACAGTTATTGTGCGCGGCGCCTCGATATTTTCCGGTAATGTGGCAATGATCGCGTACTTTTCTAAACTTACCTTCATCATCTTCAAAAAATGTCTTTTCGCATATCCAACACTGTTTAGCACTTTTAAAATCTTCTTCATCTTCTTTAGTCATTATTAATTTTTGAGAGTTTTTAAATATCTCGTTGATGTTTTCTTCTTTTTGTAATTCAGTTAAAAAATGTTCAGCCGCATCTTCTCCTCGGTAAACGATAGAACTACTTTCACCATCGCAACGAATAACGACGTATGAATAACCGCAAACGACGTGTTCTTGTAGTTTTTTAGTATTAGTAGAGTTTACATCGTCAACCTTTTTAATAATACATTCAAAATCGGCGTATATAACAAATGGAACTTTCATCTTTTTATGATAATTTATAAACTTTAACTTGTTGTTTTTACCTTTTTCTGGCATCGCGATCTTTGTTGGTCTGTCGTTTATCCCCTTACACATTTGTACGTGATTTTCGAGAAACGATTCTGTCGAAAAACCCTGTAAACATCTCAAACAAAAATGTTGCCGTTGTTTGTGTTTCGTTTGATCGTAAAGTAATTTATTAAAATCTTTTATCCAAACATAGTGAGATCTAGTTCCTTCTTCTTCTTCTTCTTTGTGTATTAATAGTAAATTAATACGATCTACTCCCGCAGGCTGATCGCTAAGTTTGTAAACTAGTATTGTTTTTGATTCGCAACCAAAAACGTTTATCGCTAAACAATTTTGTTTCTCTACTTGCTTAATTTGATTGATTGGGGTTGGGGTTTCTATATTATCTAAAATTTAAACAGTCTTCTTTTGGGTATTTTGAAGTTCTTTCTGGATGATTTTTCACAAGAAAAAGAGCGCTTCGAAGCGCCCATCGCAGACAATCGTCGTCTTTGTTTTTTACGTTAATGCACGCTTTTTTATTTTTTATGTAGTTACATAACTCGATATAAGAACCACCTCTTAAAGGTTGATATCTCACAACAGCGATATTCCTATCTACTATACGATCTACCTCCCATCCAGAACCATTAGACGTCCATTTTTCTAAAGCCTCTTGAATTTGTGAAAAAACGGTATTAAATATATTTTCAATGTCATCCAAATTCAATAATACAATTTGCCTATTATTATGAAATCTTGGCTCAGCAAAATCAATTGCGCCGCCTAGGTTTTCTTTACGTAATCTAATACGTATAAATATCATAAACTTGTACGGCCCTAATTCTTGTAAGTCTAAATCCAACTTTACAATTATCTTTGGTTTTACCGCCCCAAAAAAATGTTTAAATCTCCTTCTTTGCTATGATTCAGCGGAACGACCATTCTTCGTTCGCGTAAATATCTTCCACCATTAATCGGAGGTTTAAATCTCAACTCTTCTTCTAGACCGTGAAACCTTTTAATAGCGGCGACATAATCTTTTTTTAACAACTGCGCTCGTCTACCCGCGCCGCGTTCTGGCAGCTCAATATTTTCAGCAGCTATACGCTCTCTCAATTCAACTAAACTTAATTTAGATAATGGCTTTGGTTTATGTCGCCGTAAATAATTTTTTACACCTCTGTAATATGCACGTTTATCAACTTTACCCTTGCTGTTTATCACTAAAAAAATTGGTCTATGCGAGCGCGTAAACTCTTTCAATTCTGATAATGTCCATTTTGATAAATATTTTCTTCTTCTTTCTTCAATTCTCTCCATTTATTATAGTTCAAGATAATATTTTTTAGTTTTTTCAATTTTTAATTATCTCACTTTTTAAAGTAAGTTTTTTATAACCTTTTTATTACATACTCACAGCCAGTTTTTATCAATAATCTCTTATGGCGTCATCAATCTGTTTGTGACGTCATGATCTTTATCCTACTCATTAACCACACCCTCCTCTTTTTACATCTCATCGTCAACCACGCCCATCTAACATATTTTGAAAAATCATTTTTTTGACCACGAGCCAACTGAACCAAAAACACACCTAGCGTGTTAACACGTCCCCCGAGATAAACGACCAAATGGCCTAGGAGCCCCATCTAACATACTACTCAGAGGGAGGTGTCTTCTTATTAAATCAGGTTTTTGATATGTACACAATTGTTATCATCAAATCAGTTAATTTCTTATAATGCTTCACAGCCCGGTGAGCATAACAGTTGAAAAATGACTCATAGCTTGCATTATAACTGCAGACAATAGGCAACTCCTGATACTGGCACCATGCCAGTCAACTCAAAACACTTGAACTTGAAATGAAATGAAATTGTCATTCACCCTCCTACTGTTTGACCATTTAAAACCATTCAAAATTTCCACTTACCAAAATGCCCATTGGTTTTGTACACACCTGGTGATACCATTTGAACAGTGTTGGTAGCAAGCTTTACTACCATTCATATCCATTCAAATGGTTTTGAACGGTGGATACACTGCACCTTGGTGTGTTTCCATAGCTGAATGGATTCAAATGGTGAATGTACTTCACAGTGGCTTATCATTCAAATGGTTTTGAATGGTGGATACATTACACCTTGGTGTGTTTCACATAGCCGAAAAACAAAACTTGCATTATGTAGGTAAAGTGGACTATCCATCATCTCAGTACCCTATGGAGTTTTAACACATGGTGGCCAGTGTACAAGTAATTGATCTACCACTTAAAAATGGCACTAGGGTCTTTAGGGTATAGCAGACCTGTCATTCAAAACCATTTACTGATATCACCGGCATAGAGGGTCCATTGATTCACCACTTAGAAGTATCCAAACAAGGTTTTGTATTAGATGACCTACCATTCCAAACCATTTGGGGAATCAATACTGTACACAGTTATTTCACCATTCAAAACCACAAAAGCGAATGGTTTCAAATGGTGGATCAACTTGTATGAAAAAGGCACCAGAAGTAGGAGGGTTAATGACGTCACAACCATATTTTTTGAAATTATCCAAAATTTTGTAAAATATCAGTTTATGCTTCAAAAGACATATCAATTTTGCATTAAAATGTGTTAAATTTAAATGTCCTGTTTTTGCCCAGAAAGCAACATCATTTCTTTGAGATTTATGTTAGATATTTTATTATTACAATCATGGACAAATGTAGATATTATCTTTTCTTTTTTCAGGAGTTATAATTTTTCTTGATACATGTAGGCCTATTTGATAAATATTAAAAGATAATTTAAAATTCTCCAAGCCGCAACTTCTGGTTCAATCAGGTGAATGCATTTTATTTTATTTAATATAACTGGTGATCTTGCCATATTTCATGAAATTTCTGTTTCGCATTTTTCTAGATAAAAATTAAGTTAACCTGCCACTATGTTTTTTTTGTTTAGAAGTGATGCCGTTACCAACAACATTTTTGAAAAAGTTTGACCTCAGTAAATAAAATTATACTAATTTATTATCCACCAAGGTCATATTAAAGTCGTGTTATAATTTCTCTGCTTATACAACTACAGGTAGAACGCATGCTTACTTTAAATGTGTGTGAATGTGTGTTAACATTCTTTGAATTTTGAACTTGATTTCGACTGGAAGTAAAGGTCATAAGAAAAACTGCATATAACTACGATTTTCATTCTTGGTTCAGGAAATATAATTTTCTGTTATAATAACCTTTGTTTTACTGTAATTTGACACCTGATGATGTAATTATTACATCACTGTGATTTCATATTTTTTCCAGATTTCATTCTGTTAGCACTATATGCCATATTACTAACAATATTTTTTAAAAGGTCTGATCTCATTCAATATAACTATACTAATTCATTCTCTATGCGTTGTATCAAATTTTGTATTATACTTAATGTATGAAATCTTAAATCAAACATTCATTTGGGAAATTGGTTGTTCCTCCAATGGCAATATCAGAAAGCTCACGGTGTCTTCTACATGCACCTGCATCATGATCAAACTACATACATGAACATGTCAAATCCCCTCTCCATTTGTTCTGCTACAGCTAGCTGCTGTGTTGCCATAAAAATGGATATTCTTTAAATTTAATCATAACAATACAACATAGAGTAGGATGACTTTTCAAACTAATCTTTAAGCTTGAACACAGCTGCTATGCTGCCATAAAATGGATATTCTTCCAAATTAATCATAACTAACAACACAGGGAATATGTGACGTAAGACACGAGAGGGCGGTATTCAATGTCCACAGTCAACCATGACAGTCTCATGCATTGTATGCTAAAGTGTGTTATGTAAGACAACAGCGTGTGCTGCGGCCGACGACTGTGGTGTAACTACATGTAGGCTTGTGTGCACATCTATATTGCATAGTTATATGTGAACACGTAAACGTGGCATACATGCATAATGTCCATTCAGTCTGAGTCATTGAGGGTGGAATGTATCTAGGTAAAACTTGTAGCTTTGCATGGTGAGGATGATAAGTAAGACTAATTGCGGTGACACCATTGGAATCTCAATTGAGTAGTAATTAGTTCTGAAAAGAACTGGAGGTACAACTCGACGTTTCGATCAGTATGCTCTGATCGTCCTCAGGAATGTATCTAATTACAAAAAATTTATTATAAAATCAATCAGTGATGAAATTCTTACGTCATTGCCGTTAGAGCAATCTAGGAATTCCAAGGATTGTAACTGCTAAATATAAAGTCATTCTGAGCTTGGAAACTGTTTTTTGTTGTTGTTGATAAGTCTCAAAAAGGGCATTGTTGCTTCATTACGCAAAGGAACATGTCCATGAAATTTACGATGCCGAGAAAACACCTGGATCGGGTACTACAGATAATATGACACCTGGTCAGTCCTTGACAAATACTTTAAGCCTAAGAAAAATGTACAGATGGAAATATACACCTTTCGTGCATGCAAACTGAAAGAAGGATGTTAATGAATATGGCACAGAACTGCGGACACTTGCTAAGACATGTGAGTTTACAGAGCCGGACAAGGAGCTCTTTACACAGCTCATACAGCATTGTAACATCTAACAGACTACGACGACATGCCCTTCGCGAGCCTGACATATCTCTGAAAGACATACTGGATCTGGGAATTAAGACATTAGAAACAGCTGATGCTCAAGTAATTGAAAGGGAAACAGTACATGCAACACAGATACAGACTAGGCCCAAGCACACAAAAAAGCCCAGACATCCACGGTTTGACTCCAAGAAAACATAGTCACAACTGAGCGATAGCACTACAGCTAAACGTGAAAAACAATGTATCTTCTGTGGTGGACCATATCCACCCACTGGCACATGCCCAGCAAAGGGCAAGACATGCTCATACTGTGGAAAACGGAACCACTTAGTTTCAGGAGGCATGCATCAATGAACACGATATGGCACAAGCAGCAGAATCACAAATACAGCGATGATGACTATTGCTGTACTGCCTGCCCACCCGATACAGTTTATGCACTCCCTTTGTCCAGAACCTGTGTCAAAATCAACAACGCTACAGTCTAAACTGTAAACATCTTGGATGAACAAACCTACACAAAAGTGGGCAAGCCAAAGATGACCCAGCACAGACAATCTCAAGTACATGCCTATGGGGGTGTGCTAGTTTACAGTAGAAACCACTGCTCATACACAACGCCACAAATTCCTCATTGCAAAAGGAAACCATGGTTCACTGCTGGGATATGAAACGGCAACAAGTAACTCATAAATATTGTCCATGCCAACACACTAAGATACAGTGCAAGGACAAATACCCCGGACTCTTCAACAACGTCGGCAAACTGAAATCCATACAAGTCAAGATACATATCAATACAACAGTAAAACCAAAAGCCATAACAAACTGATGTACACCATTTCACCTGACGAAACAGAGCTTAAACACCTGGAACAACAAGACATTGAATGTGTGGGGGGGTGAACCAGCTTCCTGGGTGTCGCCCATAGTCACTCCGCCCAAGAAAGATGGCTCAATACGCCTCTGTGTGGATATGCGCGAACCGAACAAAGCAATATTACATGAGCATCACACTATCCCAACAGTGCGACCTTAACGGCGTGTCCATTTTTAGCAAGATCGACCTACATGTATGCTCGGGCTACCACCAGCTCGAACTCGACCCCAGCTCACGCTATATCACAACATTCAGCACACACATTGGACTTTTTCGATACAAACGAAAAAAGTTGAGGCAATCAAAATGGCACCATGCACCACCAACAAATGCTCAAGAACTACGGAGTTTCCTGGGAATGACAAACTACAGTAGGCCTACCGATTTATCAAAAACTATGCTATGATAACTGAACCGCTACGACGGCTTACCAGGAAGGATTCCAGTTGGAACTGGTCTCATGAACAACAACTCGCCTTTGGTACACACAGAAACGTACTTACAGAAAACATAAACGTTGCATACTTCGATCTGAGAAAAGACATCGCAATCTCAGTAGACGCAAGCCCTGTTGGATTAGGTGCAATACTTACACAGGACGGCAATGTTGTCGCTTATGCCAGCTGTGCCCTCATGCCTGTCGAGTTGCGATATAGCCAAAAAGAATGCGAAGCTCTCGCAATTGTACTCGCAATTGCATGGGCATGTGAACACTTTGACATGTACGTTTGTGGGGCACCACACTTCCCTGTGATCACAGACCACAAGCCACTTGTCCACATCGGCTGAAACCACGCCTCCTCTACAGATTGAAAGGTGGGGCCTGTGCTTACAACCATACAAGTTTACGATACAATATCAGCCAGGTAGTGGAAACCCATCTGACTACATATCTCGCCACCCACAAAAGGATGATCACATCCTACAAACAGAGAATCACAGAGCAGTACGCCAACTTTGTTACATCAATTTCAGTACCGCGAGCCATGAACATTGATGATATCAAAACTGCTACAGCTAATGACCCTACACTCCAGGAAGCAATGGCGTTTCTTCACATGGGACGCTGGTTCGAACTACATGTAGATCCAATGACAGACCCTGCTGTCTCAACTAATGATTTGCTTCAGCTACGCAACATAAAGGATGAAATATCTTGTCACTCAGATAACTTGTGTGGACTAATATGAACAATATTTGTGTCCACGGAGGTGGAGAACCTTATTGAGGCCTTAGCTCTCAACGGGGTAGGGAGTGATCCCATGGATGGAAGACTAGAAGAATTGTCACACCAACACAAATATAAGTGGAGTGGAACCGACTGTCTCTTTTATTCAGTTAACAATAGTCCACCAATCAAAATAAATTCAACAAAACCCCCAGCATCTGTTTATATCCGGGTCAGCTTAACTTCATAAGTGCAATGACCGAGTGACCGAGAAGAATGACCTCTGATGCTACTGGCAAGTTTGCAAGAGACCGACCGAACCACAAAACTGAACTAATGTATCCGTGCGCTTTAAATGTTTGTCAACAATAAACAAAAACGGCTTCAGACTATATTGATATGGTGATAGATGTGTATAGAAATTATTACGAGATAGAAGGTCCCTTATGGGGTTGCAACCCTCATTACAAAAAGCCACATCTACAATTTTGTCAATGATGACGTCATTGGGGTTCTATATTCTTTCAGTGTACGTATGAAATTGGTATGTAACAAGGTTCTGCATAGTTTGATAAGGGTTAAATGAACTATCTGGTGTGTGTAGCCTATGTGTGTGAATTAAATAATCAAACAATGTGATAATAATACATATCCTCACATTTGTAACAAACTTCCCATAATCATTTCTTATCATTAGAACATATTAATTAATTTCCAAGAACGCGTTTAAACAATCGGATACATGTAAACGTTAGCAACGTAAAAGTCAGCAACGTCACAATGTAATGCTATCAGAGTTTCGGACTACCATTTCTCGAGACAGACAGTCGCCAATTCGAATAAAATCCAACTCACGTGTGTTCTGCATGGTTTACTTTGTGGTAATTGAAATGAGGGCCCACATTTACATGTACAAACTAGTAAGCCCTCGCTCGAACACGTTCGTACTTGTTCTAATTAACTTGCTCGAACTCGCAAGCCCCCGTCACACAAAAACTGTTGTTACAAGTGCACATTTTTTCCCCTTGCAGTATTACGTGGGCCCCCATTTCAAGCGCTCGCAATACACGACATGTTCCCCGCTCTCCCCGCATGTTTTTGAAGCAACTTGTGGGCTGTACTGTACTACTACGACATGATAAGATGCGAACTCACTTTATCCCTTTAAAATTTCAGTGTTGTATTAATATGAATGGATTTGGAGATATAACATTAAAAAAGACACAAAGTACACAAGAATCAGTTTAGACGTTTTCACTCACGGTTCCGCGCTTATACAATAAAGTTCCATTGCATTTTTTAAGGACCCCAAATATTAATTACTTAAAAATCTGTAACTTTTGAACCATTTCCATCAATTTGTTAATTTTTTTTATTAAGTTTAATACTTTTTGCCCTTTCAATCAACATGAGTTTTGTACAGAAACAAGAAATTTTAATTTTGGGTCTAACATCCCTAGCTATACTTCCACTTCCTGACTCTCCTTCTTTAACAAAAACTATATGAAATCTATTTGTGGTATCCAGTCATTATGTCCCATCACCTTGATGCCCTCAACATAATGCCCCATCGCCATAATGTCCCCGCCAAAAAATTTATGCCCCAGAAAAAACCCACAAAAAAACACAGATCTTACAAGACCGTGAACATTTATTTAATTTATTTAAAAAAAACAAGCAAACAAAAAACAAAAACACAAGGGTAGAATGTCGTATCCGACCGCCACTTTTTCTCATTCAATATAACCAATAGGCAATAATGTAATCTGACCTACCCAGTAAGGTGGAGAACATATGGATACTGATGGACATACTTTTTATGATTCCAGTCACCCAGGATATTTATTTCATGAAAAATCCGGCACTTTTGGTATACGATGACTTCCCGAGTCATGTCAGTTTGATCTTGTCAACTCCCCTGTTGTTAGTGACCAACACGGTCATTGTACATGCGCACTGGCAACTACAATAGGATCATTCTATTTTCTGTAGGGGAATAAAGTCCGAAAACCATCATAAAAGTGGATTTTAAAGATAGTTTTCGCTTTCTGTACCCCCTAAAAATTGATAGAATCATTTTTTTAACTGGTTAGTGGTTGCAAAACAATTCCAAAAAACCCTTCAAAAGCAGTGGTTGGATACGACATTCTTTCCAAACACAATCTTAAAAGATTGTGAATTATTTTTTATTATTATTTTTTTTCCAATATTTGTCAGGCTCACCCAATGCCTTAAAAAAGTAATGACTGGAAACCGTATTTTTCCGGGCCCAGCGACAAAAACATGTCATATATTGAAGCAGTCATACCAGGTCATTAATCATTTATAAAAAATACAAAATAAAAATGTTAACACACACATTATATTAATTACTGTCTAGTCAACCTGAATGGTGCATCAAATATGCTATATTGAGGAGGTCTATTACTAGTTATAGTAGTAAGTAGTAGTTTTGGCAGTAATTCTATGCATGGAGGTCTATGTTCTAACTTCCTGATGTACAAAAACTTACCCGAAGGATCCTTGAAGTTGACTCTCACCAATAAGCCGTTGTTGTCTTCGCCATATACATTAATATAGTCTACTTCACAACAGTTACTTACTGGTCTCGACTGAAAATAAATGCATAACTTATCTTTTAATGTGATTTTGTCAATGTGAGCAAGTTCAGGTACGGTTTGGGGAATTCTGACGCGTACAGATGTACGTGCAGGGTGTGGATTAGCCATTTTATAATCCCTGGCAGGGTAGGTACTATAGATAATTACTATTTACTAAGCTAGCCTCTAGACTTCCAAATCATGTTACTAATTAGTTCAAGAGAGTCCGCTCCCAACAACCTGCTTGTGATGAGGGCGAACTGTAAAATGAGGCCGCACACACCTCGCATTGTACATGTACATACAGTACATGTACATCATGTATCATTATACATTGTGTACATGTACTATTAATGATTGCGTGTACAGGGGAATCCCCACTTGTGCAATCAGATCAATGAATGGTCAAAATCCTCACGTGATCACGCTATTGCACGGACTGGGAATTTCCAGCGTTATTCCGTGTTCGGCCCTGTGATGAAATCGTGTTATTTCTGACCCCTGGAAATTCCCCGTCAAGCGCCCACACCCAATTTAGTACAGCACTGTGTACAGTGTACATATGTACATGTACATAAACATAAACTCAGAAGCAGTACTGATCTCAAGACTTCAGGCATAATTTTATTGTTCGTTAACGTTAACGTTACATCGGCTCGGACGGACCGATTTTCTCAAAAACCTATAATTGGATGCTAAGTAGTAAGTAACATTTATGTTAATTGTTATGTTCATTCTGTTAATCAACAATTCTTGTACATTTATTATTTATTAACATTGATTTGAAACATCTCAGCTGTAAAACTAAGGTAAGTTCTGCTGAATAATAATATATTTTAGTTAGACAAATTAAAACCCTCCTACTATTAAGTGTCCTACAATCAGTGCAATTTTTGAAACAAGGCCACTCCAAGCCATTACTCCATTAGCTGTTGCCAGTGGCCTCCTATGGTTACCCTTCTGTGCACTGTCACACCACTGAGATTGCAGGGTAAAGTGGTGTCCCATCGATACATTGTAGGCCATACTATTATTACTAATGTTCAAACATTTACAGTGGCCTTGGGTGGCACACAGTTGATTTTGTAAGATTACTAGGAAAGGACAGCAGGCTTAATTGTACATGTATGTACTGAAGGTTGCTCAAGAACAGAATTTAGTGGATCAGAGTGGCCTCCATGTGTAGGACTAGGAGGGTTTTACTCATGACATTGTATCTAATTTCACGCACTAACGCGTGTCAGGCCTAACATTTTTCTTTGCATTTTCAGAACTCACAAAACTGACGGATTAATAAATTACATCATGTGTAGGGCTTGTTTGTTTAATTAAACAAGAACATCATGTGGTTGTTTAATGATTTACTTATTTTTTATTTTTGTTATAAAAATGTAGAACAAATTTTGTATATATATGTCATGTACCTAATTTGATGCACTCTCGTAACATTTACAGAAGAACTTTCTGTTTCTGGTCATAGGTCAGCTTCAAAATGTTTATTTATTTATTGTAATCTTTTTATTGTTTTTTGCCAACCAGTGAAATAAGTGACATGTTAGTCCAAATGCTTCTGCTCACAGTCTCCTATTTTTAGAATAATTGTGTGAGCTCACAGTCACAGCGACAAATTACACATAATTATTCTAAAAAAGGAGACTGTGAACAGAAGAAGCATTTGGACTATACACGTATACATTACACAGGTATTGGAACCAGACCAAATTTCCCATTCACAAAGTACATGTATAGTCAGGCGCGGATCCAGGGGGGCCGCGGGGGCACATTGAGTAAAAAAAATTATATAAAAAAAAAGGGGGGAAAAAAAAGAAAAAAAAAAGAGGGGGAGGTCAGAGAAAAGGAGGAGTAGCCTAAACAAAAATACCGGCGACAATATTATTAAACATCTGCTGTGTCTACTTTTGGCATAAAATAAATACTGAAAAATGCAACAAGAAAAAAAGGTTATCAATCATGCCATGGAACTGAAACCCTCTTTTGAGAGAAAACCGAAGTATTTCCCGGAGCTCGGGGATTTCAACTCTCTCCATCTCAACATCTAATCCTCTTGGAGGAGTTTATTACCGGTTAAATGGCCACAGCCAACAGGAAACAATTGATCACTTGACTGAATGATTTGCTAGTTTTGCCAAAATCCTTTTTGAGTGGCCTAAATGCAAACATTCTTTTCAATTAATAAAATATCCAGTGCCATCATGTCCAGTAATGAAACCATGTATTATTTTTGTTGATCGTTGAAATTGGTGCCACAAAAAATAGACCTTGGCTTTTAAAAGAGAAAATCGTCTCATCATGATAAAGTTGTATTTGTACCCAAAAACCACGAACGTTCTTTGACCAAAGTACATCACGTAGTATACTTCGTTTGAGCAGCTTAATTATCTGGGCTCCTTGGCAAAATTCCTTTGCAGTGAATATAGCCTTGAATGCAAGGCTGTGATGCATCTCAACAAAATTATGGTCGTATCATCTCTCCGTTAGTTACTACATTGTAGTTAGTAAGTTTTGTTTATAGGCCTGCTTCAAACGTCAAACTTTTGCCGTATCTAATTCAAATAATGACCCAAAAATTTACATTATTTGAATTAGACACGGCAGAAAGTCGACGTTTAAAGCAACTGACTTCTGCCGTAAGTTCGACAGGCAGGTCTTGCCGCTCTGAACGCCAGCTCGTCTCTGGACTCTTTCAAGCGAAGAGATGTTTTTTGTGATATGGGGTTTCGAAGCAGTGCTCCCATATCAAAGATGTGGTCTAACCAGTGTGAAGTATAATTTCTCTTCGATGGACTTTCAGGCCAGTCTCGGTTAGCCCTTAGCAATCTTCTGAGGAACTGATTGATTTATTTTAGTCAACCCATTCTTGAAGACAATTTTCCTCCACGAATTTAGTTAATGGAGATGACTTCATGAAGTTTAACACAGCCTCATTATGGCAATTAATTGATTGCAGTTTCTTTTATATTATATTGGATTTTCCACAGAAGCTTCGGTGATAAAAATATCCAAGGATGTGTCTCATAAAAGGTTGATAAAAAAGGATTAAAAATTAAGGGTGCAGAGTAAAAAATAAAGCCACCATCCAAGGTGAACAGCGTCTTCAGTTTGGTGTACTGTCATTATTGAGAAAAGTGGATTTTTTAAAAATCAATTTCCAATGATGATTATAGTGACTTTTTTCAAATACTTCCCAAAATTAGTTAGTCTACATTTCGTTTGCAATCGGTAGTCTGGGATCGGGTGCAAAGCAAGCTAGTCTGGTTTCTTGACCCGATTCCTCCACGTCTATAAATTGTTCCGTTTCGTCTGAAGAAGGGTCGGGGTACCGTGTGGAAATTACAATCGCCGATGTCAATTTACTGTCGGATTCTATGCCAGTACGCATAGGCCTGCGAAGTACGATGAGTCTTGCAGCTGATCTGCCGATGGTTTTAACACAGGGCAAGGAACAGTATGAAATCAAGCCCTTTTCTTGAAAATTTAAACTGGACTGAATTAAAACCAAGAAAAATTCCGGATAAATTAAAACTGAAGTCAAAAACTGCAAATGAAATGCCAAAAATCGGGGAGGGAGAAACTTATATTGTTGTAGTCATGACATTGCTAAAATAATGGCTAATATATATATATATATATATATATATATATATATATATATTCTCCATATAATCTTGAAAACTTTTGCAAAAAAAGTCAGGTGAAACTGGCCAGGAATCGCCTCAGATTGCACCACAGAGCATCCAGAATCCAAAATTTTCCGGGGCCCTTAAGTGGGCCCCGGACCTCACGCCGTAAGGGCTTCGCGCTTCGCGCTCGCATTTGTCCGCATTTCCTGGATCCGCGTCTGATAGTGCAGTGGCTAAGACTAAGAGAGGCCTCACAAATCGGGCAAACATTTATATCCCAATGTGAAAACAGACTAGTTAAAATCCTGGAGGAAGTTTGCCGACAAATGGTTTTGAGGCGAACTGTTTTTTTTTTTAAATTGACAACAAACCGAAGGATTTTTTGTTTATTGAATATCTGTGATTTGTTGTATATATTTACTATTTGCTAAAGCCACAGCATGAGAAGTACTATTTGAATGGATTTGTGTTATATTTCGGATCCTGAAAAATAGATATAGTCCTTATAAAAACATAGTAAAGGACTTGAGTATACTGGCCCTATTTGTTTGTCAGATATGGTAGCAAACAAAAATAGAGTTTCAACAGCGGCAGAATGATATTGAAAGTGGAGGAGGGGGAAACCAAATCAGCAAACAAAGTAATATAAGTTCATGCATGGTGTCGGGGGGGGGGGGGGGGGGTGTCTGTGGCCCACTTAAGAGCCCCGAAAAAATTTAGCATTCAGGATGCTCTGTGTGAGTAATTTGTGAGCTGTTTCAGCTTATTAATTGTGATTTTATTGAGTCCATTTTGGAAAATGATTTCTTAAAGTACATGTATAGTAGCAGACATAGGCCTATTGTAATGGCTGAAATGTTTGACATAACACTATACAAGACTTTTCAACGGCGGCGAAATGATATTGAAAGTGGGTGGTTTAGTAAAATTAGTGAAATGATTTCCGAAATGTTTTTATTCGAAGACAGAAATTTCATATTGGAATAAATACAAACAGATTGCATCTTCACATTGTTCTCTTTATTCAACACTGAAATAATCAGGCTGAAACTTTCCCAGGTTGTTTTTTACATGTTATCATGATTTTTATTAAGTATACAGACATATCACAAGCAAACTGGCTTTAAAACTTTGTACTTGGCTGAGTACAGTATGTAACATTGTATTCAAATAAAACTATTGTCAAAGGTCATAACACGATGTTATTCTATATGAGGATTATGACATTGTGAAATTCACAGTTCCAAGGTCTGCATCACATTTCTGTGAAAAAGTGGGAGCATTTATTTACACTTTCTGACACTAGTCAACAGAAGACAGTGTTGTTCACAATGGCAAATTGTGAGAATCTTAACAGTTTGGAATTTGAATTAATATTGTGTCTTCAGATTCCTTCGTTCTTGTTCAGCAAATTTGCTTTTACAAATATAAAAATAAAAACTGTTCAGATGTATTTAAGATTTTCTATCATCTATTTTGCTCGATAGGTATCGGTATAGATTAATAAGTGATTTCCCAACGGGTGTGAGAGTCGATCCCTTCAGATTTCTAGCAAATCATTAACGAAGGTGTATATATTTCCATTGTTACTTATGCCGATTGTGATGAAATTAGGGTTCTCCAGTTAATAAATAGCAGTTGCACCCTGGGAATTCCCGCTCAAGTGCAGCATGCACATTCTTTCATCATTCGGCTAGCTGTTGTCTGTATGGTGCAAACTCTATCTCATTATCGTACCGGGGACCATCGTACCAGTGCCTGAGTAGTCTCGGTTTTGATGTTGGTATCAATGAAGTACTGAGCATAATGTAAAACTCAGATCAACTTTTGCTCAGACAGCTACAAAAACAGTGCGACGATATATGTATAGCCTATGTATTATTAATATTTGTTGCCAAGCATGCACAATAAATGAATTTGAATAAGAACAAATTCGGGCTGTGCCGGCTATCCGGGTATCCAACCGAAACAGTCATTATAAAATTACCCTGTTCCATTTTTCGGTTCCAATTACCTGTAAACGACTTTTTAAAATTCGGACTTAACATGTGAGCAGTGCAAACAGAAACTTGTGACTCTTGAACAATGCACTTGTACAGACAATTATCTTTAAATTCTACAGATTACATGTCTATTTGTTACCATTTACAGCACATGTATTTGTACACCACCGGAGGCATGTTTTCGACAAAAATGAAAACGGGTATCTGGGTATCCGATGTTTCCTGATTTCGGGTATCCGGTTCCAAAAATATCCGAAAACACACAGCCCTAGAACAATTTCTATAGAAACAAATTATTTTTATACAAATTATAATTGTACTTAATTGCGCCGGGGCTGAGTACAGTATGTAACATTGTATTCAAATAAAACTATTGTCAAAGGTCATAACATGATGTTATTCTTTATGAGGATTATGACATTGTGAAATTCACAGTTCCAAGGTCTGCATCACATTTCTGTGAAAAAGTGGGAGCATTTATTTACACTTTCTGACACTAGTCAACAGAAGACAGTGTTGTTCACAATGGCAGATTGTGAGAATCTTAACAGTTTGGAATTTTAATTAATATTGTGTCTTCAGATTCCTTCTTTCTTGTTCAGCAAATTTGCTTTTACAAAATAAAAACTGTTCAGATGTATGTCAGTTTTTCTATCATCTATTTTGCTCGATAGGTATCGGTATAGATTAATAAGTGATTTCCCAACGGGTGTGAGAGTCGATCCCTTCAGATTTCTAGCAAATCATTAATGAAGGTGTATATATTTCCATTGTTACTCATGCCGATTGTGATGAAATTGGGGTTTTCCAGTTAATAAATAGCACCCTGGGAATTCCCGCTCAAGTGCAACATGCACATTCTTTCATCATTCGGCTAGCTGTTGTCTGTATGGTGCAAACTCTATCTCATTATCGTACCGGGGACCATCGTACCAGTGCCTGAGTAAGCATAATGTAAAGATCAGATCAACTTTTGCTCAGACAGCTACAAAACAGTGCGACGATATATGTATAGCCTATGTATTATTATTTGTTGCCAATCATGCACAATGATGTTGAGCCGAATTTGAATAAGAACAAATTACACAATGTAGGGCTGTGCTGGGTATCCGGTTATCCGGATACCCGACCGAAATGGTCATTATAAAATTACCCGGTTCCATTTTTCGGTTCCAATTACCCGTAAACGACTTTTTAAAATTCGGACTTCAAATTTGAGTGGTGCAAACAGAAATCTGTGCACTTGTACAGACAATTATCAAGAGATAATTACTCCAATAAAGAAAAGATCGATAGTGGTATCCTCAGTTTTATAAATGTCAATTTGTTACCATTTACAGTACATGTATTTGTACACCACCAGAGGCATATTTTCAACAAAAATGAAAATGGGTATCCGAAGTTGCCTGATTTCGGGTATCCGATTCCAAAAATATCCGAAAATGCACAGCCCTAGAACAAATTATTTTTTATACAAATTATAATTGTACTTAATTGCGCTGGGGCCCCATACAACAATTATATGGGCATTTATTAACTGTTAAATATATAGCTGACAAATTCTCACATACAATTGTCAATTCTTTTTTTTTGTATATTAAAGATATATCGCCCCCATTGGCTCAAAGACCCACAAAATATAGCAAACGAATTTTGAAAGATAATGTCGTTATGAAACTTGGATGTCGGAAACGGTAAAAAAAAAAGCGCACTATGCCCTCGTGCTAGCTGAGTATTAAAACTGTGGCCAGCATTTTATTAATTTGAGTTTTTATTTTACTGGTACTAATCCTTGACGAATTTTATCTTCGCTTTCTGGTCATGCGGTGATGCAGTTTTTTGTTTTGTTTTGTTTTGTTGTTTTTTGGTAATTTTGTTTTGTTTTGCCAACAGGGAAATGATAATCTCTTTTCGAGATTTGAGTCGATCTTTACATATTTCTATTGCAAACTGTTTTTTTTTTAATTTAAAGCGATCAATCGGAATGGCGAGACGTCAGATAGATCCGATGGAACTTTTCAAGAAGGCCCTCCTGGTGGAAAACCTCAGCACCATACCAACGACTTATCAATCAAGTGATAAGTTACACATCCATTTCCAGAAAAAGAGCAATGGTGGCGGTGACGTCATGGAAGTCATATATCCTCTGAACTCTGACAAAGATGCTGCGATTGTTCTGTTTGAAGATGAAGAAGGTAAGCTCTAAATCACATTAAATAAAGTGTTCTCATTTGTTTCTTCTCAATTCTGAATTATTGATATAACATTATTTCCATAAACTTACATTAAAAATATAGTCAATATACATGACATTGACAATCCATCCCTACTTGAAATAGCTGATATTATTTAGGTTTGGAAAACTGATCTGTGCTCATGATGAATTATTGGTAAAAATAACAATAACAAATCTTTGAACCACCTAAAAAAAATGAAATAGTCCTAAATATTAAATACAAATTTAATAGATTAATAACAACGTATTGATTGAATGATTGATATCAATTAGGAAATGATCAGTTCATTTGAATAAATTCTTTTTTTAAGTGTGTATTTGATGTTTTGTACAGATCGGGAATCTGCATTCCAGCACACACAGGTGTTTTATGGGAGGACATTAGAAGTCCAAAGGCTACCCCCTGTAAGTACATTTTTCCGTTCCTTCAATCAAGAATATCATCATATATGAAACTAATGCATTAGATGGTATAAAATAGATCCATGAAAGATACACTTTGTAGATATGATTTCACCAAATATTTCATTGCTACACGAGGAGCGCTATAGGCCTATTCACAATCCCTGGTAAAGTTTTCATTTTTGTCAAACCCAAAACTTTGTAAAATTTTTTTCATTGTTTCACATTTATTTTCAAAAGGAAAACTGAAATCCCCCTTCTAACAAAAAAATAAAACAAATGAAATAATTTAAAAAAAAAAAAAAAAAAAATTATGTTGAATATGTCCCAAACGGTTTTTGTAAGCACATACATTTTACATTTCAGAGCAAGGGAAAATGGGTAACAAATAAGCAACAAGTAGTATGGTTACTACAGCATAGGTAATGTTGACAAAACGATTTAAGAATGTTTACTGCCTTTGAATCAAAATATACATTTACCATAAACCTGTGAAAATGCATCAAAAATTGTTGTGTTCTTTCTAATGTGGAATTTAGCAAAGAATTCAAACTGGCAATAATTACAATTTTTCTTACAAATGGCAGGACTTTAGACAGTTTTTTGAAGAAGAGTTTCATACCATTATCAGCTTAACACCAAGTAATTTTAAGGTTTAGATTTGACAATTTTGCTATTTATAAATTACCAATGTTGTATACCCAGACTCGCACCCGAAGGATGTGTATACAGCCCCCACAAATACCACTGAGGCCCACATTTTACGAAACCTTTCTAATCTTTATATCACAAAAGACGGCAATTACACTTTGGAAAGATTATTATCAAACATTTACTGGCAATTAAATTTCATCTGTTCAAGTTTTCGCACACCTTTTCACAAGAAAATGAGTTTTAAATATTTCTTTTTATTTAAAAGTATCTTTCCTTATTTGGATAGATTAGGCGCTCAGTATGATAATGTTACCAAGTTGATTATTGTACTAATGCATTTCTCATTTCTAAACTTGTTTGTTTTATACAGGTTTTCAAATCGATAGAAGCCGAGATTAACCCTGTCTATATCACACTTCTGCCTGACATGGCATACAATTTGTCGATGACGTCCGGCAAGATATCCGTTTCATGTCTTAGTAAATTGAAATATGTAGAGGAAGAATGTTTCCAGAATGTTCTCAGGCTAGGGGATGGTGCCTCTCATTCTTTCTTAGAAATGTTGGAGGAGAGGGAGTCTACAGCAACAGTTCATCCGGAATCTGAAGCTATACATCAACCACAGAGAAATAAAGATGGTAAGATTGCCATCAGTATGGAATTGGACAGCAATCGGACAGAAGATCCCGAGATTTTCTTCCGTTCTTCAATTCAAGGAAGCACCTCTGCTCGCCAGGTCGATACTCCTTCTGTTCCAATTCTCAAAACACATCCCACGACATTTGAGGATGAGCATAATGATGAGCAAGATAGTAAAAACGGTTCAACCACTCAAGAAAGCAAATCACAAGGAAAAACAAGTGAGAATGATGATGATGGCTCCCCCACTGGGCAGGATCACAGTATCATCCTTGATAAGTACACATATAACTACTTGAAGAAAATAAAAAAGAAAGAGCTTGAACAGATTTTGAAGAAATATGATGTCAAAATAGACTTTAGGAATGAAGATACCAGGGCGACCTTTGTTGCATCTAAGAAAACACTACCTGGAGATGTATCGAAGGCAATAGAAGAATTTACTTTACTCCTTCAAAATACCCATTCTATATTATCTCGAAAAACAGTAAACTGTCCTGGAATATCTCCGGACGCATTGAAAAAGGCAGCATCATTGACTTCAAACAAATTCAAGAGTGAAGCCATTGTCACAAAGCTTGATGAGGTTGATGACAATCATAATCTCTATCTCATTCTCAGCAGTGGTAATGTTGAAGAGGTGGCTCAATACTTCCGAAATACAGCTGGTATAAAGTCAACTAAGAAGCTGCGTACTCCCGGGTCTGTCCCTAATGATATCAATACTGCATCTGAAATAGATACGGGCAGGCCAACTGCAGGCCAGACTGGGAATTCATCATATAGATCAAAGGATATAGAGAAGTGGTCTAGTCCATCGACTAGTTACAGCGGGGTGCTACAGGATGCAAGGAATCCTAAAGAAACTTTAGGTCTATCCAGTGATGCAAATTTTGTAACAGACGAAGATATAAATATTGTGATTCACCAGGGTGACATCACAAGACAACCTGTGGATGCTATTGTCAATCCCTCAGATTCAAATCTGACAAATGCCGGAGGAGCAGCAAAGGCAATAGTGTCTGCAGCTGGACATCAGTTGAGAGCATATATCGATGGTATAAAGAGGAATCGTGTCGCTCAACCCTTGCAGGTGACGGAATGTATTGTTACACCTGGATTTAACCTCAGCTGGCTGAAGATTATCCATGCTGTTGGACCTGTGCAAACTTTAATGAGTCAGCATCAATTCCAGAAAGAATTATACCAAACATTTCTGAACTGTTTACACATAGCCGAAGAATACCAAATGAGATCTTTGGCAGTGCCATTAATTGGTTCAGGTGCCATTGGTGCAGCGAAGAAGGGATGTGCAGATTCTCTTGTTTGGGCCATACTTGAGTTTAGTCGCGTGCAACACATATTCTTGAGTGAGATTCTTTTAGTGAACATTGACAGTGAAGCCACTGAAGCACTCAAACAGTCTTTCATGGCAGCTTTCGCAGCTGAAGGTAGTAATTTGCCAGAAGAAGCCCCGACCGCTAGTATGCAGAATCATAGCCAATCTGCTGGTAGAAATAACAACGATCGACCTTCATACAAAGACCATACAAGTCAAAAGACAGAGAATAAATTGTCAGACTCAAATCTTGCTTCAGATCAAGGCATCAGAAGTGTTACTAGTACTGGAAAATCAGAGAAGGCAACTGGTACCAACGCTACCCTAGTAGCTGAAAATACTTCTGTGCGTCCTACTGATGACAAATGCAATGATTGTCCAATCTGCTTAACAGACATTGAAGATGTCAAGGTTTTGAAGTGTAAGCATCGGTTCTGTAAAACTTGCATCAAGAAAGCGCTGGAGAAAGGTTACATGTGTCCAGTTTGCAAAAGCGTGTGCGGCCCACCAAAGGGCAACCAGCCAAAGGGAACCATGAGGTTCTACAATGACAGGTATTCTCACCTTCAGGGCTACAACTACGTGGGAACTATCACCATTACGTATACCATTGAAGGTGGGATTCAAACGGTAAGCATAGCCTAGCCTTGCAAGGTTCTTTTATTCAGTTAAGTCTGGCCCTAAACCTCGCAGTTGGGATAAACAACTTTACGAATGAGCAAGCTAATTTGAAAGGGAGGTCCAGCATTGATATTTGGTAATTTATATCCATGTAATCTTGGGATTATTTCATTAAAAACACAAAGTGAAAATTATATTTTGAATTCAAACCTTGCTGAGATGCATTGCATTTGGTCATGGAATTCTACTGCTGAGTTTCAGCAGCTTCACACAGGTAAAAATTAGGCAATTTATGAATTTACACAAAATATTTTTGTTTCTATATTAGCAAATTTTCGGTTAACTCCTGGACGTCACAGTAGTACAAGAAGGTGAAAGTCCAACCTGGGCTAAAATTAACATACTGAAAAGTGTTGTTTTTCCGATTTAGGAGGATCATCCCACCCCAGGGAAGCGTTTTCCCGGTGTTACACGAACTGCATACCTACCTGACAACCAAGAAGGGCAGGATGTACTTTCTCTTCTTACAAAAGCTTTTGATGCAGGTCTGGTGTTCACAATTGGGAGGTCAGTCACCAGTGGTCAAGATGACACGGTCACCTGGAATGATATTCACCACAAAACAAGCAAATATGGTGGAACGTAAGTATACTGTTGTAACCAGTGTGTCACAGTTATTTCATGTAGGAAATATGGAAGTTAATCCAAAACATAAAATAAGAAATAAGCCTTTTGGAATGGAACTAATGCGTTTAAATCCTCGACCCTCTGCATAATGGTAGGCCTAAATATACAAAAAAAAAGTGTTTGCATAATGATAAATGCATGTATGCCTCACACAGGTCTATATGCCTAAAACTAGTTCAAGATCTATTATTATGGATACCCATTTCATTTACCTTCTTTGTGGAGTGTCGTGGCCGAGCGGTCTGGCGTACAGTTCTGGTGTTAGCAGCAGAATGTGGGTTCGAATCCCGGCCGTGACACTTGTGTCCTTGAGCAAGACACTTAACCATAATTGCTTCTCTCCACCCAGGGGTTAAATGGGTACCTGTGAGGGCAGAGTTGGTTGATTAGCCCTATATGCGCTGTAATGGCAGCAATTGAGCTGTATACTCCCCAGGGAGCTGAGATGGTTTCAGGAATGATTTATGAGCCATATGAGCAGGGGTAATAATATGCCTTGAGCACCACACAGTTGGTGGCTCATAGTTCGCTATATAATGGACACATTATTATTATTATTATTTCTTTGAAGAATAAAAAGCATAGACTTTGTAAAGCAATAACTTGTTTTTGTAACTTTATTTTTTTTAGAGACAACTATGGCTACCCTGATCCCGGTTATCTGAAGAGAGTAAAGGAAGATCTAGCGGCAAAAGGCATCGTTTAGTTATATGGGTCTGTATCATTCTAATCTACAGAAACAATGAAAAATAAAGGTATAAAATATAGTTTGTAATTGTTACAATGGATTTGATGGAAAGACAAGAGACAGCTGTATTGATTCGACATCTGTTTGTCATAAGCCTAGTACAAATATGACTACATTAACAACATAGCAATTCATTCCACCCCATTTAGAAATAAATACATCCAAACATCTACATATAGCTAGGTACATACAGCCTTTAGATTCCTTAAAATTGTCTTAATTGTTTCTGTACATTAGAATGATAGTTCCTTTTTTAGAAGGTTCTAAAGTTCTAAATACAATAGCTTTGACCATTGTTCCAAATAAATTCAAGAAGCCGAAACAATTAAATCCAGATTTTTGGGGGTCTTGGTGACGAAGACTGTCACTGGCTTCTTCAAGTTACAAACACTCTGCTTGCCAGATAGCAATTGTTTTTTTTTTTCAGCAGGCCGGACTAGAATTAACATTGTACATCCGGCCATTTGTATTTGCTTCAGAATTAATTTTGTAACAACAATAATGAGTAATTGATTTAATTTTTTCCCTACACCGGCGTGTGTATAGAACTGTATACTCAGTGCTTTCCAAGTGTCTGTAAAAAAAACTACACACTAGCACTAGCACAGGATTCGAACCCACGACCTCCTGCTTACTAGTACAGACGTCTTAACCTTTCGACTACCAAGCTTGCCCGATGACGATTGGCTGGCTAGAATCCTAGATATATATAGGTTGGTGAAATTCTTGTGTCTGGAGATAAACAATTGATTTAATTTTGCGCCTGTGTAGCACTGAGCACTCGGAAGCACTGAGTATACAGTGCTATACACACGTCGGTGTAGGGCAAAATTAAATCAATTGTTTATCACCCGACGCAAGAATTTCACCAACCTATCAACATTAATGAGCATTTGAACTCGGTACTTTTTACATGAGAAGGGAGCATTTTAACCACTTTACTACCATGCCATTCAAAAACTACGATAAAATTATTATACACAGAACTTTTTTAAAACAGCTCATAGGCCTATAAGATAATGGCAAATTCTGTATTGCAGAAACATAATTCGCTACTGTGTACAGTACTTGCGCTGTGCATGGCGGTGATGCTTATATTTATACACTCAATTAGGCTTTATATATTCCTTTTTACCCCCCAGTTTTACAATCATTCCATTTGTTTAAACTTTGAACATATATACGACAAAATCTTACTTGAATTTGGTTTAATAATTTGTTATCGTCCAATAATGCCCATCGAAAGACTGAGTGTCATTTTAAACTTGAAGTGTTTCCCACAAAGAGTAGGTCTGTGTATAATGGCGATACCGAACAAATTATTGTAATAAAACATGTAATCATGAGATTGTTATTGTGTTTCTTAACAGTTTGGTATAATTTATTTTGATAGCTGTAGTAATTAATCTCCTTTCTTGAATTAAATAGACTCCATTTGTGCTGGAGTCAGTTGCTGTCTCGGCATGTACCATAGGAAAACTGATATTTGGGTAACTGCAATTATGATGGTACAATAACACCAGGGAAGGAAATAACATACATAAAAAAACATTGTGATCACAGTTTAACATAACATTGTTATGTCAAAAAAT
The DNA here is from genome assembly GCA_029582265.1 of Zoroaster sp. YZ-2022. Taxonomy (NCBI): domain Eukaryota; kingdom Metazoa; phylum Echinodermata; class Asteroidea; order Forcipulatida; family Zoroasteridae; genus Zoroaster; species Zoroaster sp. YZ-2022. The sequence continues at coordinate 20,067,593 of CM055832.1, read as the reverse complement.
ATGAATTTCAAGAATTTGCCATCTGTCCGGGCAATCTTGTGAAAAACCGTTGATCACAGTTTTACATAAAACTTACTGGTGTAAAGTTGATGGGAGGCCTATCAAAGATTCCTTCGGTATGATGTGTTTTTATTTTGAAGTAAAAATTAGGTGAAAATTTATGCATGTTTTTCACAGGTTGGTTGTTAATGTAAATCTAGATTTAAAGAAAGCATTCAAAGAAGTAAGCATTCAAAGAAGTAAACATACTGTCTCGTAAGCTTTTTTGAAAACCTTACCTTTAAGTCTGGAAGTGTTAATTATACAGATATTAAGAGTAACAATGTATTGCTTTTGAGTAGGTTTTGGCATTGTATACACACGAGAGGGAGCAGCTTTGATTCAAGCGATTTTATTAACATGTAATTAAAAACTATTATTCCAGTGCATATTAAATGTGCATGATTGATTTTAAACGGAAATACTTTTACTTCTAATTGTAAAGATGATCTTCAAGGAAAGACAACAAAAGAATTTAAAAAAATATTAAATAAAACATTTTATATTTTGAGATTGAATTAACATGCATGGACGTGAAATAGTTGTGGTAATAATAGCCGAGGTTGGACTGTCGCCGTCGTGTACTACGTTTCACTTCAGTGTATACAGAGACGGAGTCCATATTTGGGTTATGGTAATCAGTGTATATTACGTTAAATTAGATTTCTCCATGTAGCCTATGTATATTGTAAGCCTTCTAAATAGCCTAAATTTCTAATCCTTTTAAAGGAAAGGTATAACAATGGTTATTACCAGATAGTCAAATGATAGTCTAAAAGCTTATACTTGGTATAAAGTTAGGATGAGCACCAATTATCCCACTAAATTATCTTAAGTGCTTTCATCTTATTTTTGAAAGGAAAATGTGACCCGCTCGTGAAAATGAGTCACAAGACGCAAATTTGACAAATATACATTTCTATGTAGCTGGAAAGAGTACATCGTCGGCTTTATTTAACTTGGTATATATGTTAGATGTGTGTGGCATATTGCATTATGGAGATATGGCATTTGTAATAATCACTAATGTGCATAATTAACACAATTTAGTTTTAGGAAAATGAAAACAAATGACATATTTGAAACAAAGTACTCACAAAAATCATTGATTTTAATATTTTATTGATTGAAATTGACGTTTAGGCTATGTAAACATATTAAGAAAATTTATATCCTAATGTAAAAAAAAAAAAACAATCATAAATCAGATGTTAAAAAAAAAAAACGCCCTCTCAACAATCGCCTATTACATGTAAACGCATGGTGCGACATGTCACCCTTTTTCACAGAGCGGGTCGCAAATGTCATTGCAGAATTTCAGAAAGTTGCGGGCCAGCAACTTTGTTAAATACATGGAAAAACCCATAAGACTTTTTCATTATTTTTCACACATAAATAGGTGAGCACGCTATTGTAAAGGCAAATTAATGCCTAATTATCATGAAAACTAGATGGTACAACATCAACGTACGTTTCCCAATAGGAAATGTTGTAAATAAGCAAAACAAATATATATATATATACTCAAAACATTAGGGAACACCGGAATAATCTCAGTTAAAGCAAGATAATTTATTTCAGATAAACACAATGTTTAATTCACAGAATTGATGAGAAACAACTGCACAATGAAACAGATGATAAAGGATGCATGTATAGTGATTATACATTTCATGACATGACTACTGAAAGAGAGAGAGGGGGTAGCAAATGAAAATCCCGGTTCATGGAACATTTTAAACCTATTTGATGTTAAAAATCCGGTGTTCCCTAAATAGTTTTGAGTAGTATATATTAAGTAAGCGTATAAGAGTATATTGCTTTTAAGTATAGAATGTGCTTGCATACACACAGAACAGCTTTGGTTCATTGTTTAATATTAAAATGCAGTTATAAAATGAAAACAAATATATATGCAGATTGATAGCACGTGAAAGATATGAACATATAAATAATGCTGTAATTTTTATCTTTAATTTTCTTTAAGGATTTCAATGAAATACCAAGATAGATTGTATTATTAATTCATTTAGGCCCATTGATATTTAATTTACAGCCTACTGCTGGTAATTACTGCATTGCGTTTCAATTAGCCCTATATCGGTTTGTATGAACAATCTTCGAACTGAAAAAATGTGTTGGCGCAAATATGTAGACTTATTTAACCTTCGTTTGCGTACATGACATAAGTAATGTTATATAAACAAACAGATCCTTGTCATTTGATTGGTGGAACGCACATCACGTGTCATCCACTATTTTTGTCACTGCGCCTTCGCTCCAAAAGATTGTAAGATCATCAAGACTGTACAAGGAGCGTACCTAAAGCAAATTGTGTGTAATAGTAAATACTATCCTACATACGAACATGCACAAGGACGCTTAATCGTAGTTCGGATTATTGGATTAACCTGATCTGTATACTAATCTGGGCATGAGGTTGCAATCCGACTTAACAAACTTCAATAAAATAACGATAGAAAAACTCCTTTATTTTCTGGTACGAGCGTCCACCTGGGAATATAAACGCCAGGAATGGAATGATATTCTGAAGGAGGTGAGTGAGAGGCTGTCGCTTAAGAATCTAAGCGATGGAAAACGTCGATATCTGTTGTAATGTTGTGGAATGGCCGATTGGCGATTGAATGGAATGACTCTATATACATGTATAGCGTGTTTTTACTTTTAGGCATAGATGACAAGAATCTGTATGTTATATAAAATAAATGTTGATGAGTGCCTTTAATTTGTTCACTGGAAGAATAATATTACTCGCTAACACTGGATTATATATATCACTCGATTGTGTTGAACAAAATGTCAAATGATAAGGATCTATGCGTGAGTTAGGCATGTAAAACAAATATCGAGTGCCTTTCTTTCGTCCAATGAGAGCACTCGGTAACATCTGGACGGTTTCATTTTCCATAATGAATAAAGTGAATGATGTTATTTTAACACCCCAGTTTTTTTTTGCAGTTCGTGACTTAAATTATTGCATATAGAAAATGGATGCATGCTTTTCTTATACAAAATTAAGATCTCACTCAATTATCGTTTTAGGTAGAATTTCGATCAGTTAAAGTTTGGATATTACCGAGAGACTAGATATGACTTTATTAATGCTTTGTCTGTGTTCAGACCGAAAAGTAAACAATTTTAGGTCTAATGATCCTTTATTCATTAACACTTCGGCGCTTCGATTCATGATTTTTCATAAATTGTATTACATTTATCGCAACGAAGATTTCGACATCTAAACCTGAAATGATTATTGATGCTTAGTATAGTATCTGCCAAGCACAGACGATAATAATCTAGTAGGCTTAATTATTATTTTAATTAGTAGCTTTATTATTTCTTTTGTATTATTCTTAATGGGTTGAATGTCGTATCTGGCCGCCACTATTTTTCATTAAATATAACCAATAATGTAATCTTACCTACCTGGTAAGGTGGAGAACATATGGATGATGATGGACATATACTTCAAATTATTCCAGGATATTTATTTCATGAAAAATCATGCATTTTTGGTATACGATGACTTCCTCAATCATGTCAGTCTGATCTTGTAAACTCCACAATACGGTGACCAACACTAGTCATTGTACCGTACATGCGTAGTGGCAACTATAATAGGATCAGTGGCTAGTTTCTGAAGGGGAGGATTTTTTTTGAAGGGAAATCAAGTCCGAAAACCATCATAAAAGTGGATTTTAAAGATAGTTTTCGCTTTCTGTACCACCAAAAATCGATAGAATGGTTTTTTAACTGGTTAGTGGTTGCAAAAAAAATCCAAAAAAGCCCTTAAAAAGTGGCGGCCGAATACGACATTCTTTCCTTCTTAATAACTGTAATTTTGTGATATCTTCAGTAATAAAAAAAAAAATGTAAATCATTGCAGGCATTCTTCCCGGCACAAGCAGTGTTCTGTTGATTTTTAATTTCAAATTAACCAGCATTGAGTCAACTCAATCAAAGATTGTTTTCATTCTTGCCCCGGATCGATGCATAATGTGTGTTTGATGACCTCGTGACCTCGTCTCACCAAAATAATATAAATCTCGTGAGATGTGTTCAAAAACGAGAAATGCCTGTCACGCGTCAAGTCAAGATGGCCGCGCCCATGGCCATTTGCTGCAAGTGCAATGCAGTGGCAATCGTGAGTTCGAGTGGTTTTGTGAGCACTGGTGTGTGAAGGTAATGTACATCTTATTTAACGCTGCAAGTTTGAAGGTTTCACTCTTGATTTGTTTTTGATACAGCAAGAAATGCATAAATCAAAACTTGGAAGAGCCCATTCGCCATGTTCGCTGGGAGCGCTGCCGCTGGTGGAGTGGTGGTATTTACTAAATACTACTTTATAGGCCTATATACATGTACATGTACGTTCGCTTACCGGTTAGAACGTCCACACGTCAAAACGTCCACAGACCCAGTCATGTCATAACGTCCACGGGTTATAATAATTTAATCAGATATCGTCCTTAATTTGTTACAAACTGTTTTCCTTGCTTTAAAATATTGGTTTTAAAGTTTATTTCTCACAATAATTAGTGTATTGTAAAAAATGTAAAGAAAAACAAACATTATAAAATTGATATAGATCTATTTCATGATTAAAACAAAAAGTGAGTTTTCGTGCAACCCGTGAATGCCACTTCGCATACGTACATGCATACGCTGTACGTGTGTGGAAAATGCACTGCGCTATAAAGGTGCGAAAATCGAGAACCCATAGAGCTAGCCTATCCAAGTTTAATAAATCTTTAATTGTATTTCTTGAATTATCTTTGGTTTTTTGTTATGTTGGTTACTACTTGGTTAATTTTGGCTGTGTGTGTGGGAGTAAGTTGTGGAAGTTTAGGTTTATATTGATATTCCTATTAGTAGTATTAATTCCTATTAATCGATTTCACAAAGCTCTTACGATGCGACCCATCGCAAATGCAAAGCAGTTGAATCCAGATGGTTGCAAAATTGTTGTTAACCCTCCTACTTCTGGTACCTTTTTCATACAAGTTGATGCACCATTTGAAACCATTCGCTTTTGTGGTTTTGAATGGTGAAATAACTGTGTACAGTATTGATTCCCCCAAATGGTTTTGAATGGTAGGTCAGCTAATACAAAACCTTGTTTGTATACTTCTAAGTGGTGAATCAATGGACCCTCTATGCATTTGAATGGTAGTAAAGCTTGCTACACTGTTCAAATGGTATCACCATGTGTGTACAAAACCAATGGGCATTTTGGTAAGTGGAAATTTTGAATGGTTTCAAATGGTCAAAGAGTAGGAGGGTTAATCTTGAATTTTTTTATTTTTTTTACATTTAAAAAAATGGTATGATTTAGGAAAAGCTCTAGGGCCTAACGTTAACATTAAAAACTTTTAATCAATATTCGAAAGACCAATAAAATGGAAGCTGGTTACAATATCTGCCAAAAGTACTTTGAAACTTTAAAATGTGTACAAATGCTGTTAACTTTTTGTCAAGTAATAGATTTTCATAACCATGATATTTATGTTTCATTTTCTCAATAATTTTCCACTACTGATGAAGTAAACATCAACAAATTACATAGTCTTCGTTTGTTTCTTCTATAAGGAACATGTCCATTTTGAGGATCCGTATTTCTTTCAAAAATCTGTGCAAATGCAAAGCATTCATATTTGTTGTTTTCCACAGACAAGAGCTCGGTGACAGCATAGAACAATAAAATCACAATTGAGATCTTGTACAGTAAAATCAGTGGTTCAAGAACTTTTTCCACTTTCACAAGCACTAACTTTCCAGTAAATCATATAATTTCACTATGATTTTTATTTGTGTAATTAGTATGAGCTAAGTCAGTTTATGCAACCAGTAATACGCCATAGTTTTGTAAGTTTTCTGAGAAATGCCAAGCCAAAGGTAAGTGTGTAATTTCATAAGTGTGGCGAATTACATACATATGATACTGTATATTTACACATGTATATATGTATCCGATAGTAGTAGCATCCATTAGGTACATACTCGTGTACATGATGAACACGATTTGACTACATGCAGTATATATGATCATAATATTTGCTTGTTTCATTGTAACAGCAGCCACCACAGTGTTTTGTGTCACAAGGGTAGTTCTACAGGACAATGAATTCGAAGGGAGTCACTGTTTTCAGAAATGGGACAAATACAAATGGCAAGGTAATTTCAATCGTATGTGTGTTCATATTTTTAAGAGTACACCTTTAATCCTAACCCCTAGTCATTTTTGGTTGAAACCATCCCAAATTCTCCAAAATGCAGTAAAAAACGTACCCCAATTGTTAGACTTTGATGACAAATGCAAAGCATCCATGGCTTGGCTATACACAGTCCTGAATCCAACAAAAGCATCCGATGGAATTTGATGGATTTGATACACATGGCTATATGCTCTATTCACTAGGCTATACACTGTGGAGTACTGAATCCATCAAAATCAGGCAAAACCAAGAGAAGGATTTTGGAGGATTTTGGGTAGTAAGAGTTCTAAAGGAAAAGTTTTAAGCTTTTTTCAAGGTTTAAAATGTGACATACATGTACATGTACATCTAATTTCATTTCAGACTGAAAAATGTATCTATAAAACTCTATAATTTCTCTATAATATTGTTGTACTGTCTAGGTTATAAAGTGTGAGGATACTGTAGAGATGTTGATGGTTGCTGCAAGTGATGTGCTTGGTATAAATGTTTCATTAATATACACTGACATAGGAGGACAATTGACAAATGCTGATTTGATCAGGTAAACTATCATGTTCCATTTGTATAATAAACCCAAACCCCCTAGCTATTTTGGCTAAAAACCTTCATGAATCTCCCAAAATCCAATACCTTGCACAAACACTGCCAACCAAAACCCATGTAAAGTATCACAGTTAGGGATATACAGTACTGAGTCCATCAAAATCCAACAAACCCTGCTGTTGGAATTTGAATGGTTTGGGGTGGTTAGGGTTAATTGACTGTTTGAAATGCTTGCAGGTTATTGTTTAGTTTCAACCTACATGAAGGGGTGCCATGGCCGAGTGGTCTTGGGTTCTGATGGCTGAGTTATCAGAATGTGGGTTCGAATCCTCACCGCGACCATGGAGCTTGTGTCCTTCAGCAAGACACTTTACCGTAATTACTTCTCTCCACCCAAGAGTATGTACCCGGTAATAGTTGAAGTAAACCTCCGATAGACTGGTATCCCATTCCCATCCAGTCGTTTCATGCTAAATAAACTGGAGATAAGCACCGGACTGATGGGCTAATGTGGCTCATGACAGGCTTGACTTTTACTTTACATGTACATGGAGTGTCGTGGCTGAGCGGTCTAGCTTGCTGGACTCAAGTTCTAGTGTTAGCAGCGGAATGTGGGTTCGGGTCCCGGCCGTGACACTTGTGTCCTTGAGCAAGACACTTAACCATAATTGCTTATAGAGGCAGAGGCAGTTTAACAACTGCCTTGTTCTGGACTAGTTACCCCTCCCAGTCCTATTCGCACCGTGAAGAGGCTGGTTATTAACTTGTCTTGTTTCGGTGCGAGGGACTGGTTTCTTCAGTGTTGAGTCGTTGTAACAACTTAATGACTGAGTAGCCCCACCTTGGAGTGGCCATTGGCCTTGTGTGGGGCGAATTGCATAAACAAAATATATAAAAAAAATAAAAAAATTAAAAAAACATGAAGTCAACTTTACATTGTTATAATAAAACATGCATTTCACGGCACAACTCTTTCTAAATTTTCCATGTAGTAAAGGAAGAGAAAATATACTTTTAAAAGTTTGATTGAAAGTGGGGAGACATGTACAAGTTTCCATCCCACTATTTTCACAATCTGTTTCTATTTTTTTTTAATTTTTTTTTTTTAAATAACTTAAGTTATATTCATTCATTAATTTCAACAGAGATGATGAGATCTTGTATATTTCAGAGGGAGAACCATTTATTGGTGAGATGTTTTTATTTGTTTTGTCTTAGACTCTCGGAGGAAAATCTGTAAATTATCGAAGGTTAAATTACGTAATAGTTGTCATGTAGTAATAAAGGCGTAACAGTTTTCATGAAAGGCTTAACTCTGTAGACCTTTATCACACTGCAGCCATCTTTGTCAGATTCCCTGCCTACACAATGACAATGACAGTTCTAATTCTCATTTCATAAAAAGGTGCCAGACTATTTTTTCCATCCAGCCTCGGTTTAGTTACATTGAGTTGAATGGAATAAAACCAAGATGTCTGCACTATGATTATGCTGTATAATTAGTGTATTGTTGGGGGTTTTGTTGCTAAATTCAAACCTTTATATATGAGACAGCTATTAATAAACATCTCAGCTGTACAGTTCCCAAAGCTATTTTGAAGTCATAGATGAGGCTTGATATGATGCACAATGCTAGTGAAGTGACCTAAGGCTGTGCGTTTTTGGTTATTTTGGAACCCGAATACCTGAAATTGGAAATATTCGGACACCCCGGTACCCGTAAACAGCACATAAATACTCCTGAATATATAAAATAACCTCTCCTGAAGACGATCAGAGCATACTGATCGAAATGTTGAGTTGTAACTTCCAGTTCTTTTCAGAACTAATTACGACTCAATTGAGCATTTCACATGGTGACACCGCAATTAGTCTTACTTATCCTCTTCACCATGCAAAGCTACAAGTTTCTCTTGTTTTGTTAGTCATAATAAATGTGGACTTATTGTAATAATTTCTGGCCTCTATATTTAAAATGAATCGTAGCATCCCCATTTTTTTTTTTAAATCAGAGACTTCCATTGTGTGGTTTAAATGTTCAGTCAAAATATTCAAGTCGTTCACCGGTAATTGGAACTGAAAAATGGAACCATGTAATGACAGTTTGGTCGGGTACCCACATACCCGGTACAGCCTTAAAGTGACCAGTGAATTGACAAAATAAAGTTCATGTCTTTTATTCAATGTCCTTTTTTTAACAGATCCTAAAGTAAGCAGTCGCTTACCTGGTCAAGCTATTGGTACTTGTGGTGGGCAAAGTACCTCTACAAGTCATAATGACAGGGTTACACTCAACATTGGTGGCAAACATTTCTCAACTACAAGGTAACAATCTTTTCAAAAGATAATGAAGCCAACCTATGACCAGAAACTGGAGACTTTTTTTTTTGGCCTAAGTTAGATTTAAAAAAACAGCCAGAAATGCATGTATTTTGTATGAAAGTTTAGCTGGTAACCATAGAAATCTGCTAAGCAAATAATTATGGTAAGCATTTTTTCTGCACAGCAGCTCTGTGAAAATGGCCGCATATTTAGATATACTTGTGGTTATACATATGTATAAAGGTTTAAAATTTACATTTTATACACAAAATATATATTCAAACTGTATACTCAATTCCCTTCATATATCACCTTTGTTAATGAGCTTTTCAAGAAAATTAATGCGTCAAAACAATCGATTTTTAGCATGACAATCTAAAAATGCCAAAACCTCAAAATCCACCATTTTGTACATTAAAGGTACAGTGTCGTCACGATAGCAGAGATTCAACAGGGCATGGAATTAGTGTCCTAGTATAAGCTGAGCAGAGTGACTGCATTTATGCAGCAGCAACGGTAATATGACGTTATCATGTGGGGTATTATTTTCAGTCACCGAGTTAATCTAAAACTAGCACTCCGATTCCATGCCCAAATGATTGTGACGATAAGAGGGTACAACCAGATCGCCGGTAACTTGACAGTATTTTACGGAGGGCTAAGTATGCACGGAGGCCCTTTAAGGTATAAAGAAATTGGCCATATAATGCAAAAGTGATGTAATTTCCTAAAAGGGGAGAACCTAAGCTTCCATTAGGATATAAATTTCTTGACCTCCCTTAAAACCTTTCAAGTTATACTCGAAACTAATGGTTTCTTCACCCTAAATAGTACAGCATTGTTTATACGGAGATCGCAGATAGTATTTTAAGCTGAGTGAAGTGTCCATGGAGACCATTTAAGGTATGAAGGAATTTGCCAAATTCAAAACCTCAGAACCTCAGCTTTCATTAAGATATAAATTTGTCAGCCTCCCTTAAAAAAATCGCTAGTTGACACAGTAGAGGGTGTACGCTCAGATCGCCGGCAACTTGACAGTATTTTACGGAGGGCTAAGTATGTATGGAGGCCCTTTAAGGCATGAAAGAGCAGGCAACTCACACACAGCAGGCGGAAACACACACAACAAGAACAATGCCACGGTGGCAACCAATCACAACACATCACACAACAGTAGCACCAATCGGAACACTTCCCATTCTACACATAATCCCAGCAAATACTACTTAAGGAGTTGCATCGGCAAACCTCTTCATTCTCCTGAAGAAGATTAGAGCAGGCTAATCGAAACGTTGAGAATAACCCGTGAAGTCCCTATGGTTCTCCCTGAACCATATTAACCCGTGAAGTCCCCGTGGTTCTCCCTGAACCATATTTCTCACTTAGCGACAGTAGAGAAAACGAGTTGCCCGAAATTGGTTCTCCCTTGAACCTTTCTCACTTAACGAAGGTTGAGATACGAGTTGTGCGATACGGTTCTTTTCAGAACCTGTATCTCAGCTTCACGTTAGTTGAGATAAACACATGGTGTTACCGCAAACCGAAACGATATCGATATTCCACCATGCAAAGCCTCAAAACTTAAATTCAAAACTGATGTGATTTTCTCAAAGAGGAAAACATGCGCTTTAATTGGGATATAAATTTGTCTGCCTCCTTTAAATTTTTTAAAGTAATGGTTGTCGCTAGAAATGATTTCATTCATATATATTTTAAATTTTTTTTACACACTCAGATCACCGGCAACTTTACAGTATTTTACGGTGGGCAAAGTGTGCATGGAGGCCTTTTAAAGCGGCGGTAGGGATCAATCCCGATAAATCGCGGTTCCTGAATGCCTGGTATTCGCTGAGTAATTATTATTATTTTGTTTAATTTATTTATTTATTTAACAATGTTTCCACATAAAATCTCTTAAAACACAGACAACCCAGGGACTACACACCATAAATCCCCACAACGTCACCGAATATTTGCTTGCCTCATACTCATTATCAAATTTATTGAGAAAGTGTTAAATCATACTGGAATTTGTTTGTGAAGTATGTACACTATAGAGTCGTCTTTAAATACAAGGTTGGGGATGGTTATCTCTACAAAATGGCCACTGAAATGCACCCAGCCCGTGGACCTTTGCAGCGCTGTGAGAGAAAGTATTTTTTATAATTATTGGCTTTGAATAACCCGTACATTCTGTACATGGCTGGGCGGGATTTGAACAGCAAACATTTAATATAACATGAACATTTGCTGCGTGGTAGGTCTGCCAGTTTTTGAGATAGTCACAAGCGTGGAGTCAACAGATAGTTTAGGTTTTCCCTCTTAGAAAACTCATCATTTTAAGACTTTGTCCTCGACATTCTAAAACGGCCGTCGAACACAGATACCCCTCGTCATTTTTCCAGCGCTGTATGCAATACAGACGGATTATAAAAAATATTTTTTGGAGTTTGCGTGCAAACGCATTCCTTCCGTCAAATACCATAACAATTGTTATCATCTTCATCAAGTTTTCTAAATGATAATTCATGCAAAGTTTGACCGCACCGACATTTAAACCGTCAAAAGCTATCTTCAGTACAATTTGGGCTAAATAAACTAACTTATTTCGTCCTTTGAGGGCGCTATGTAAGATTAACAGTTACGTTGTAGGTATAGGAAAGAGATTTTCCACGTGAGGGTGCACCCAACTAAAGTGAGAAAAAAAGTCATACGCCGAGCTGTTTATCATAAAGTGTATGCTCTCAAATATTTCTGAAAAACAAAGAATTGAGGCCCATACATTTGGTGGATTGTGTAAAAATGGTCCAATATCATAACCTGGGGTCCTTGACTTCCCAACTGTGAGTCGTTTTGGACACACTAAGCCCTGAAAAGTGGTCCTAATTTGATTTCAAGCGTGCTTCGTTTGTTGTGAGAATTTAACGGCGACCTGAATTGCGTTAAACGCATTGCATGACATAGACCTATTATTGCAGCCTGTATATATATAAGCGTACTGGTTTAAATGTTTTCAACAGGAATACACTTTTACAAAATTGACAATTCTCTGGTCGTGATTCGATCCAAGGATCTCTGGCTCGTCAGTCACGCGCAATACCAACAGCTAACTGATTGTTGTGCATTCGATAGGTTCAAGATATATTTGAAGTTAAAAGACCATTTAAATGTTTTCAACAGGAATACACTTTTACAAAATCGACAATTCTCTGGTCGTGATTCGATCCAAGGACCTCTGGCTTGCCAGTCACGCGCAATACCAACTGAGCTAACTGATTGTTGTGCATTTGCTAGGTTAATAATGATAATACCATTATGACAATCTTTGGAGTTTATTTACCTTATTTTGATAGTAGCTATGAACAAATTCAAAAGTATGCAGAAACAATTGATGCCCTTCAAAGTTATATTGATGACTGTGACAACAGTCCTGTGATGATTGTGGGAGACTTGAAATTTAATAAATTTAACAAATTATATGCAGCTAAAAACCCGAAGCATTTTTGGAAATCTCTGAATGATTGTATAAAAAAAAGTAGGCCAAATTATGAGAATGTAATAAATACTGCAACTTTATCAGATTTCTTTGAAAAAAAGTTTGACAAAAACAATTCATGTTTTAAAACTATAAGTGATGCTAAAAACTATGTAAAGGTTAAACTCAATGATATGATGGGGACCGTTTCTAGTTCAATTTATTTTACCCCTGAAAACGTTATCAAATTTATTAAATGTCTCAATAATAATTCGGCCCCAGGACCTGATGGAATTAGTGTTAAACATCTTAAGTATGGGTTATCTACTAAGCTTCCAGTACTACTTTCCTCACTATATAACATTTGCATTAAGTGTGGTGTTGTTCCTCAAACATTTTCAGGAGGGTACACTTATCCCTATTCCTAAGTCAATATTGAATCCTTCTGAAGTTAAGAATTATAGACCAATCATTGTCTCTAATACCGTCTCTAAGATTTTTGAGTTATGTCTGCTTGAATTATGTTCCAATTTCGAATTACCCACCTCAATTTGGATTTGTAAGTGGCCGTAGCACCACAATGGCTGCAGCTACTGTTAATGATGTGTTTAATTATTGTAACAACCAAGGTTCAAATGTGTATGCTTGCTCGTTAGATGCTGAGGGCGCTTTTGATCAAATTCCACATGTTATAATCTTTCAGAAATTGGGAAAAGTTATTAGTGATGATTGGTGGCGTTTTATGTATGTTTGGTATACCAACATTGTTGTTAATATTAAGTGGAACAATGAGATAGGGAAACCAATTCATATCCACAAAGGTACTAGACAGGGTGGTCTTTCATCTCCCTTTATTTTTAATATCTTTTACAAAGATCTTGTTTCAGGTTTGAACGATCTTGACTGCGGTATCGTTACTGCAAATTCTAAGTTTAATGTTATGCGGATGTTTTACTCCTAACAAGTTTAACAGTCACTGGTCTTCAAAGGCTTATATATGACGCTAATGATTATATTGTATCTCACGGTCTCCGTTTTTGGCAAATACACTATGACACCAAACCCCAATTGGTATCTAGACAACTATATGATAAACGTTACTGACTCTGTTACGCATTTGGGAGTAATACTTTGTAGTAATCTAAAGAGTAAATTGCATATTGATGAGCGTATCCGCAAATGTCAAAGAGCATTCTTTTCATTACAGTGTGCTGGCATGTGTAAACAGAGTTCTTGCACAGAAGTAAAACTGCATGTTTGGAATACAGTGTTAGTTCGTATACTTGTTTATGGTTGTGAGTGCATCAATACTCACAATATTGATAATAACGATAACGATATAATTCAAAGTATAAAAGCATCCCTCGGTATTCCTAAGTTCTTGTAGAACCACTCCACTCCTTCATACTATCAATTTACCAAAAATTAAAGACGTTATAATAAATATATTCTCAAATTGATCTATTATCACATATGTTTGTAAATGACTCAAAATCAAGGAGGTTTTATGCTCATCTGCTTAACCATGAGGCGAATGATTACTTATCGTATAGAAATACACTTATTCATAGAGTAAAGAAAAGTTTGCAAGGAAATGCCTCATTATTCACTGTAATTTTTAACCATGCTAACAGAAAAATAGTCAAAAATTCCCTTTAGAGTTATGACTGTTACAACCACGGTATTTGTGACAGTGTAAAGTCTTGCATTGATCTGAAAACGTGTATTCAGCCAAATAATCTTGATTTTATCATTAAGTTAACCAAACCATTTTAAATGTATCGTAATGTTTGCAAGCCAGTACTCTTTCGGTAGTATTTTATTTTGTTTCCAATAGTTATTATGTATATAAAATTCTAAGTGTTATATTTGTATATTGTATATATTGCTTCCCCATCTTGGGGTTTTATTCTGAATAAATAAATAAATAAATAAAATTTTCTCTGAATTCACGAGCATTCAGTGGAGCTGGTATTTACTGTAATCAGTTCGGGCGTTGCGAACCTGCTTAAAAATCACCCCAGAAAACAACTATCAGGAGGGGACAATAAAAGCCAGTTTTATCCAACCAAGCCCACAGTAAATAACTATAAATATTAACAAAATAGTATTGGTACATATACAGGGCCATGTCTTTCCCACTAAAAACGTGGCCATTGCCCATTAATATCACGCTGAAATCAGTCTTGCCGCACACTCAACTACTTATTGATGACATTACATTACACTGCTGGATTCCTTGATCAGTCACTGATGTGATGGTTGTATAGATGAGAGTGTCACTTGTTTATTTTACAAAAAGAAAAGACCGCAAGAAAACTAAGACGCTGGAAGTTATAAAGAAGGTGACATGCCTCTTGCAATAATAATAATGATAATAACTAGAGATTCAGAGTTTGTCTTGACACAAACTCTAGGTGTTCGGGATTTACGTGTAAATGATATATGCACCAATTGTAATCTGGTAATTTTGTTGTCAGAAGTTTATTTCAGTGTAACACGTTTTGAAATTGCCACAAAATAACTGTACAATAATGTGAAAATTGTGAAATCTTTTTTTTTTTTTTGTAGTTTATTTTGTTTTGTTTTGTTTTGGTGTTTTTTTGTGTTTTTTTTGGGGGGGGGGTTAATTAATGTGACGTTGAAGTGCTTGTGACCAGGTATCATGGTTAATGTTAGTTAAGGGAAATCACACGTTAAATTTCAGAGACAAATAATGTATTTGTGATTAAGTAGGTAAATGCAAGAATTCCTCTACTATTTTTGTTCTAACATGTTAAAGAAATTCCTAGAAAGACCTAGATGTGTCTTGAGGTCCTGAAAAAACAATTCCCTTGAGAGTCAAGACTGCCACAGATAGGATAAGTCCATATAAAATAATTTGAATAATACGTCAACTCCTTTGAATGGATAAACTTCAAATGCTGGCCATTGGATCACAAAGTTACACAGACTCTAACACACCTTGTAGCAGTAGCACAAATGGATATCGTTGATCTGAAATATAAACGAATCATGTAAAAACAATATTAAATGGGACGAAGAATAATGGGTCATGCTAACAAAACACACATAACTTAGAATGCCCTTATACGTTATCAGGATGATGGATTGATGTAACTTCAGAAAAATGATCCCTTCAGAACAATACCTTTAAGTTAGGTTTTACAATGGAATAGAACTACATGTGATGTCTTCCTTCCTCCATGATGTGACCGTTTCATTATCTCAATAAAGGTGCTGATATTTGTTTCTGGTCTACTTTAGTGAGAAAATTAAGTGCTAGTATCAAGTAAACTGCAATGCAGCCATCACCACACAGGACATAAGTACTACTATTATTATGAGGAACTACAGACACTATAGCGTAGCTAAATTAACTTGTACTTTTACCAACGCGTACTCCACCGGATGTCAATCCTTACGCATGCCAGTAAATATTCAGTAATAAATATTTTTCCGGGTTGAGTTGACCAAAATAAGTGTGAATTGGTAAAAGTACGAGCACGCATACGAGTTGACCTGTTTCACTTCAGGCGCGGCACATGTGATATCATTGCCACACTAAGGTTTTTAACATTAACCATGGTTTTATGTAATCAATATCTATAAAATTATACTAAAACGAACATACATCTATAAAAAATGTGAAAGTTTACATACCTTCAAACGAAACCAAGTAATGAAGACCACTTCCATTATAAAATAAATAAACTAAAAAAAAAAAAAAAAAAAATTCACAATTTTCACATTATTGTACAGTTATTTTGTGGCAATTTCAAAACGTGTTACACTGAAATAAACTTCTGACAACAAAATTACCAGATTACAATTGGTGCATATATCATTTACACGTAAATCCCGAACACCTAGAGTTTGTGTCAAGACAAACTCTGAATCTCTAGTTTTTTAGGTGTTCGGGTATGCGCCCGAAACACCTATTGTTATTGTTCGGTTTTTTTTTTTTTTTTTAATTTTTCTTCTCCTTCTTCTTCTTCTTCTTTTCCGGATCGATTGTCTACAAAAAAACACATACTTGCAAACTTCACATGAACTTGAAACTTGGCACATACTTAGAACATAACACGTAGATGAAACATAATTTGTCACGTCATTATTAGGTCATCAGATATCGAATTTCGATCAATCATACTTTATTAGTTAAAACGTTTTGATTACGTTGCAAATGAAAGACTACACGGCTTTTTCAACGCTAAAAAAGTGCGCCCTCTGTTGGTGAATGTAAATCAGCTCTGGTCGTGCTCATTATGTATGCATGTTTAAGGAATTGAGCGTACGCTAATATGGATTGTCGCTCTCTATCGGCAAAAACGATTGTCTACAAAAACACATACTTGCAAACTTCACATGAACTTGAAACTTGGCATATACTTAAAACTTAACACGTAGAAGAAACATAATTTGTGACGTCATGATTAGGTCATCAGATATCGAATTACAATAAATCAAAGTTTAATATTTAAAAAAATCATATCTCAACAACCACAAAAGGTAAATTCACAATTTTTGTACCATTGTATAGATTGTTAATTGTGGAAAAATATTTACACAAAGGTGACCCCAATTTGACCTTACTTCCTGTCCAAACCGGAAGTCAAAGTTTAATATTTAACAAAAATCATATCTCAACAACCACAAGAGATAAATTCACAATTCTTTCACCATTGTACAGATCGTTAATTGTCAAAAAATATTTTCAAAAAAGTGACCCCAATTTGACCTTTACTTCCTGTCCAAACCGGAAGTCAAAGTTTAATATTTAACAAAAATCATATCTCAACAACCACAAGAGATAAATTCACAATTCTTTCACATTGTACAGATCGTTAATTGTCAAAAAATATTTTCAAAAAGGTGACCCCAATTTGACCTTTACTTCCTGTCCAAACCGGAAGTCAAAGTTAAATATTAAAAAAAATCATATCTCAACAACCACAAGAGAGAAATTCACAATTCTTTCACTATTGTACAGATCGTAAATTGTCAAATAATATTTAGAAAAAGGTGACCCCAATTTGACCTTACTTCCTGTCCAAACCGGAAGTCAAAGTTTAATATTTAAAAAAATCATATCTCAACAACAACAAGAGGTAAATTAACATTTTTTGCACCATTGTACAGATTGTTAATTGTCAAAAATATTTACAAAACATGACCCCAATTTGACCTTTACTTCCTGTCCAAACCGGAAGTCAAAGTTTAATATTAAAAAAAATCGTATCTCAACAACCACAAGAGGTAAATTAAAAATTGTTGTACCATTGTACAGATCGTTAATTGTCAAAAAATATTTATACCCCAATTTGAGCTTACTTCCTGTCCAAACCGGAAGTGAAAGTTTAATATTTAAAAAAATCATATCTCAACAACCACAGGAGGTAAATTGACATTTTTGTACCATTGTACAGATTGTTAATTGCCAAAAGTATTTACACAAAGGTGACCCCAATTTGACCTTACTTCCTGTCCAAACCGGAAGTCAAAGTTTAATATTAAAATAATTTCTAAATTCAGTATTGTATTGTATTCAAATAAACTTCTCGCGAGAACTTCAACAGACGTTAACATTTGACTTCTCCAACACTTCGAATTGATGACGTAACCATTTTAACTTCAACCGAACACCTTGTTTTTGTTGTGGCAAAAACTTATATCTAGTTTTTCTTCTTCTTCTTCTTCTTCTTCTCTGGATAGATTGTCTACAAAAAACACATACTTGCAAACTTCACATGAACTTCAAACTTGGCATATACTTAGAACTTAACACGTAGATGAAACATAATTTGTGACGTCATGATTAGGTCATCAGATATCGAATTACGATAATTCACAGTTTAATAATTAAAAAAATCATATCGAGGGATCTGAAAAATCAATAAAATTACTGATTTAGTCGGGGAAAAATATGTAGTTTATCATGAGTGTAAAGAGTGTGAAATATGTGACATTAGAGACGAGGATATGTTTGAGTTTGATATTTATTTGTACTGAAAACACGACATTTTTGTAAAAAAAGAAACACACTTTTCCTGAAAATGTACGCTCAATCTGTTATTTCTACTACGTCCGCAATACTCAATCGACTGGGCGGGGCATATAAAATAGTCCGGCCGGTGGAACGGTATGTCGCCCTCAATCGGCAGAAAGAAATTGTATTTTTATGAAAATACGAGTGTGAAATATGTGATATTAGTACTGTCTACTGATGAACTCGTGCCAACTCGTACTTCAACCATAGAGCAAGGACCAGTGGATGTTTCATCGTTGAAAACAGACATTATTATGCACACTTAATTGGAGGTAAGTCTGGGCAATGACAAATTTACGAGAATCTTTGATTTAAAAATAAGCATTTTAACCGGCTTCAGACATGTCAGATGTGTTGTAAACTTGTAACGCGTTGGTTGATGCATACAGCATTGCATAGGTTGATGACAGTCAGTAATGTGTACGGTATGGGCGCCAGTGAATGGTACTAGTACTTTAAACGTTGGTACTAATTTAGCGGGTACCCGGTTTTATGTAAATAAAGTATGCTTAAAATTATTACGTGGGTTTTCCTCCATGACTCTTTTGAAATACTTAGACTAGTGCCTATGTGGTGGTAAATAGTCTGTAAGTGTAACGTTAGGAGAGTGAAGCCTAGGCATGAGTACAATTAGTTGAATTTAAACAAAACATATGCTAACGTCAGATGTGTTATCAATAGGATGTACTCAGTGTAATAATATCTAATGAATGTTAGCTCTGTGAAATTAAATAATTGATTAATTTAAACAAACAAATAAATAGTCTGAACAGTGAACAACAATGTTTAAGGGCTGAAAACATTAAAAACATTAGTACAGCTGGACATGTCTACCAATGTCATGCATGTATTAATACATTGCAGGTACTTTGTAAATTATGTATGTCGCAATATTCTCAGACAAGTCAGAGTTTATTAGCAAAGGTACATTTTAAATAATTTTGGTTGACACTAATAATATTTACAACAACAATCATGACATTTAGGGAAAACTTGTAGCTTTGCATGGTGAAGAAGATAAGTAAGACTAATTGCAGTGACACCATGTGGAATACGCTAGTTAGTAATTAGTTCTGAAAAGAAGTAGAGGTTACAACTTGACATTTTGATCAGTATGCTCTGATCGTCCTCAGGATTTACTACTCAATAGAGAATTTCACATGGTGTCACCGTAATTAGTCTTGCTTAATCATGAAATTTAACAAGTATCATTTATGATACTTTTCAGAATTTGTGATCACATGAAATCATGAAATGGTTTTGAATACAACAAAATAAAACATGCTTATTTTGAGTTTAATTTTCTTTTCACAGCTAATCTTCCGAGATGGAACTCCCTCAATTCTGGTGTGGCGATGGTTTGATCACTGTATGGGAACATTGCAAACAGTAGGATTAGCTGCAAAGGTAAGAGTTATGTCATATTAGGAAACAGTCCGGCAATGGGTTAGAAATGAACAGACTTTACAGATACTTTTATTGTTTTAAGTAGCAAACTCTTTGTGTATGTGTAAAACCGTACCATGAAATTGCTGTAAAGGGAAGTTACAACGGTAAATCTAAAAACCTATAAATCAATCATCCTGAGAAATGATTTGGTTTTCATGTTAGAGAAAAGAGGAATCGTTGTCAAAAACGGAAAAAACATGTAACAGTTTTTGTTTATATTTTTTACAAGGATGTGTTAACTACCATATACATGTACCAATGTTGTACATTTCCTTTATTTTTATATTGCATTTTTAGATACATGGACCCCAAAATGTAAGTAAATAAGGCCCTGAACTATTTGACCGATGAAAGATTTTCTAGAGATTTGATGTAACAATGAAAAACCACAAATAATACACGAGGTAGTGCATCCCATGTGTATGTATACATACATGTACATATGTGTAAAACAATGTTTTTTTCTTATTTTTGACAGATCTTTATGCATGCCCTTATTCCTGGTATTGTGGTGGTGTGATGGCACTGCATGATGCTTAACAACTTTTGCAGAGGATCTTTCATTCCGTGAACTTAACGTCCTGCCATGTTGAATTCAGTATGTACCAGCTTGCCACCTTATGGCACCTCCAGTAGACCAATTTCTACTTTATACATACATGTAAATGTAGCTTTGGGCCAATGTTGATTCCAGAGAAACTTCAGTAAATTCAGTAAATCAGGAGTACAATGTCTGTGTCAAAACAGCATGAAGTCAAGGAGTTGAACAATTGTAATATCTTGAGTGTAGGAAAAACTGAACAATATCCGTACTATTGCGCCGGGATTTCTGTAAAAAGAGGATGTGGATGATAAATCTGATGTCGCGTACATCTGCAAACATTTGAACTAAACCTGTCCTAAATCAGTGCACTGTGACATTCAAGTTAATCGTCCTTTTGGAGCTAAACACTGTTCATCAGTACATCATTGTTATGATTCAAAATATTCTTGAAAATATTTTTCTGTGTACTCACCTAGGCCCAATATCAGTGCTGCTTAGTTTATAGTTATACCCATGAACTTGTTTTGTGTGGGCTGGGTGAAACAACTTTTGTGGCATCAAAAACGTAAGCACTTAATGTGATTAAACTTGCATAGCCAGGTTAATTTATGATGTATTATTTGAAAATAAAGGGTTTTTATGCACTGTTCAGTACCTGAAAGTTATGTTCCCATAAAGACTGCAGACTAGACTGAGGTAAACAAAGACAGATATGACATGTGAATATAAAGATTGTACCCATCTCTACCAAACATTTCAAAATTAACATGTGACAATATTGCTAGAGAAATTATTATAGGGCTGTGATTCCTTTTTAAAAATTACTATTTTTGTGATAGTCAAAACAAAACAACTGAAAGCAAGAAGATGCATAAATCCAAAGTACTCCCATGACTTATTTATTGTATGTGTAAAACTGTACCATGAAATTGCTGTAAAGGGAAGTTACAACAATGGTCAATCTAAAAACCTATAAATCAATCATGGACCCCAAAGTGTAAGTAAATAGGCCCTGCTACTTGACCAATGAAAGATTTTCTAGATATTTCATGGAACAATGAAGAACTGTTCATTAACGTGAATGTATTGTATGTAAAATACATGTACTCAACGTGTGTGTTGTACATGTATATGTACTGTGATTATTACTGTGCTCAATATTGGCGCGATTTGTATGTATGTGTGTACGGTACATACGTACACGTGCGCTATAATACGACTATGCACACACATGATGCAGACTAGTCGCGCACTGTGTAGATTCACGTAAGCACACGACCCGTATTTTAGGACTGAAAAAGTCGTTTATATTGAAAATTTCTGTCATTGCCCACGAATCAAACAAGCTAAAAGATATGAAATATGTAGTTTTTAAATGAATGCGTCTTTATTTTCCTATTAAAAAATTCCAATCTATAAAAAAGAAAAAAAATGAAGGTTTAGTATACTAGTAATTTGTTATTATTTTTTGCTATAGCAGTACTGGCATTTCAGTCCAAGAGAAGGGGTGTACCTTTCTAATCCATGTCAGTTAAACATTTATTTAAAT
Source organism: Zoroaster sp. YZ-2022 (assembly GCA_029582265.1). Lineage (NCBI taxonomy): Eukaryota > Metazoa > Echinodermata > Asteroidea > Forcipulatida > Zoroasteridae > Zoroaster > Zoroaster sp. YZ-2022. The sequence goes on along the minus strand of CM055832.1, from coordinate 20,045,384 downwards.
CTAAGCCCTTACCCCTATTTTCAACCTCGTGCAACTTCAGATATCCAGAATTGATGCTGGGTGTGATTTTTGACATAATGAAGCACCAGTCGTCAGTCAATGGAATTGGTAATTTGGGCCCCTTATACTTTTATTGCTTGTTTGCCCCTCCCCTTCCCTAGTTCTTGGATTCTATAGTGCTGCAATGATAGACCAAATAATTTTAGAAAACAAATGTGTTCGTTCATCACCAAGAACTTGGGGGGAGGGGCAGACATTTTATTCCAAAATTACCGATTCCAATGACAACCTCTGAATGTCACCCATTCTGAACTGTCACTAAATCGTACATACAGAGCGTACATTTATTATAAATGCAGATTGATTCTGTTTTGTTGTCAACAAAGGATCATGGTTGGGTTCATTTACACTGAAGTCATTTCACTTGTTACATGTGTAAGACCATGTACACTAATTTCTAGATTGGTTACAAGTAGGTTAAACAGGTCAACAAAGTGGTTTCAATCGATTGTGGGGGTGTGGGACTGTGTAACCACAAAAGTCAAGTCATGAAACCCAACAGACAGTTAAAATTTACAAGCACCCATACAACTCTTTGATTATTTCAATGTCTAACAATTTATGTACAAAAATCATGTGTACAACCTTGAAAATGTAAAAATCAATGTAGAATTTGTTTTCAAATTTTATGAATTATTTTTTAATTATTTGCAGTATAGGTGAAAACAAAGACAGTTTATAAGCATGTCACAATAAGGAGATGCTTGATTACCTTTACTCCTCCCGAACACCTAGTGTTTGTTCAAACAAACACTTAAGCTCTAGTTTTTGTTCGTTTTTTTTTCTTTTCTTCTCCTTCTTCTTCTCCGGATAGACTCTACAAAAAAACACATACTTGCAAACTTCACATGAACTTCAAACTTGGCATATACTTAGAACTTAACACGTAGATGAAACATAATTTGTGACGTCATGATTAGGTCATCAGATATCGAATTACGATAATTCAAAGTTTAATCATTAAAAAAATCATATCGAGGGATCTGAAAAATCAATAAAATTACTGATTTAGTCTGGGAAAAATATGTAGTTTATCATGAGTGTAAAGAGTGTGAAATATGTGACATTAGAGACGAGGATATGTTTGAGTTTGATATTTATTTGTACTGAAAACACGACATTTTTGTAAAAAAAGAAACGCACTTCTTGAAAATGTACGCGCAATCTGTTATTTCCACTACGTCCGCAATACTCAATCGACTGGGCGGGGCATATAAAAGAGTCCGGCCGGTGGAATGGTATGTCGCCCTCAATCGGCCGAAACAGATTTACTCAGAAAGAAATTGTATTACTGATGAACTCGTGCCAACTCGTACTCCAACCAACTCGTACTTCAACCATGCTTCAACCAACATAGTCATAAAGATTAAAGGGTAGGTATCTTGAATTTAATTGTTAAGAGGATTTCCTGTATTTATCTTCGTGCTTTTATACAAGAAAAGCCATTTTTTAAGCGTTGGGTTGGCTGGTACTGTACTAGTGGTAACGTTAAACTTAATGTAGTTGCATTGTGCCTGTTTAGTGTTTAACTTAACGTTAACGTGAGTTATAAATGTGAACATACACTTGGACAGTAAACAAGTCCCCTCTTTTCTAACAAAATATGAACAGATGTCACTAAAATTTATTTAGAAATAGAATGTAAATAAGGATAGGAAAATTCAGTTGTTTAGGTTATGGCAATTTTTCAGTTGAAATTTTATGCCATATTTTGTAATTTATGTTTTCTCCAAAAAATCTTCAGTTTGTGCACAAATTAATGTCAAGTAGTGATTGTTTACTGCACTTTCCCTTAATTTTTTACCCTTCTTCGATACAAATCAACTTACATAGACAATTATTTCACAGGAAAAATGCACAATATTCATGACACAATACATGTACTTGTATAAGTTGTTAGTCCTGCTCCCTGGGGAGGCCTCTCTCAGACATCTCTCACATGAAATTATGAGACTCGGCAATTTCCTTAAATACCTTTCTCTTTTGATGTGAGTTTCATGCAAGAAAATTTCTTTAATTTATTACACATTGTCAAGAATAATTGTGTGCAATTTTGAAAACAACCAATGCCCTTTTCAATTTCAATGCTCCAGCTAGGGACCTACTCCAAAATTATACACTGTTTTCCCCATTCATATTATAAATTAGAACTTCTCTGAATTTTCAAATACTTTATTCTTGGTCCATGTACTTGTAAAACCTTACTATTTTGTACAGCATGTTCACTGTGATGTATTATTTTCCTCATTCACATAAATTACAACTTCTCTGAAATTTCAAATACTTTATTCTTGGTCCATGTACTTATAATTTTCCTGTTATTTTTTACAGCATGTTGACTCCAATACATCATGGCTCACTAAGTTCCAGCCTACAGCACCCCAAGACAGTGTTGACACCACATCCAAATGCAGTATCGTAACTGTTCAAGTCATCAACAATCTTCAGTTTGTAGGTTACATGATGGTATGGTTTAACATCTTACGTTAACAGATCATTTGAGAATCCGTGCACAATTAATGGAAGTGGTCTTCATTACTTGGTTTCGTTTGAATGTACGTAAACTTTCACATTTTTATAGATGTATGTTCATTTTAGTATAATTTTATAGATATTCATTACATAAAATATGTACCAAATATTAAACTCTTAACATAAAAGTTATTTGCTTTTTTCTACGCATCAGAACAGTGATTTTCATACTCGTGGGTAATGACAGCCTAATTCTTACTCTAGGCAGTTTTGCCACTAAACATTGAACAACACTTCTTTGCTCTGAGATGACAGCAACATCTCAAATGAAAGTTAGCACACAGCATGTCCATTCATAAGTCATCACAATAGCATCATTGCTCTGAATTTGCTTTGTATCCATGCCAACCAATTATACTACAGGGATTTTGTACGAATGGACAAACAATTCGCAACTTTTATTAGTAAAGTTCCAGTCTAATTACATTAATCCAGACTTCTTTAGTATTAAATGACAAACAATATCCAACTACACTCAATCTTAACAGATTTAAAATACTGGCCAGTAACACAGCTTATCCAGATTATTCTCAGTTGAAACTTTTATTCAGTTAAAAATAGACATAGACAAGTGGTTTTAGTAAAAGTTTCAATATTTTTCAGCCCCAGGACTGACTAGTAAACAAAACTACACCCTTTTAGACATGAAACAAAAAATTTACAGTGCATAAAACACTATTAACATCACTGTTTCCATGACAATTGTTGATGTCAACGTTATGACATGTAATTGTGGCAAAGTACAGGTATATTTGTCAATGGCAGACTGTCATAGACAAATATATTGTCTCACCCTCAGCCCCATGCCAAAAATACTTAGACAATTTCCTTTGTGCATTTCCTTTACAGAATTACACAATCAAAATTCGTGGTTGTGCACACATTGTCCACATAATGTAGATGTCTTTCGCCACATTGTAATGGATAATAAACAATACACGTGCAAATAAGATATTGCAAACCAAAATTGTCAATGCCCCAATTCCAGACCTATTTAAAATGTATTTGTGTGCCTGTGTGCAAACAGTGTTCCATTTATCACAAAATACACAATAGGGTTTCCATGCTCTCCCACTTCCATTCTTGTGTGAATACATGCCTGGAAATAAAACCACTATCGTCCAATTTGTAACATGTTTTTATTTAATGATTGCTTTAAATTCCATGATTAACATATAAATTGTTGTCATTGTTATGAACACAAATGACATAAAACCTACAAAATAGAAGTAACATTCGATTACCAAACATTTAAAGGCATGTACTCTCCCATCTTGTGACAAACAACTTAGTTTCTTCACCCAATTCAGGGCACCCCTTATTTGTTAATCTTGTATCCCATAGTGTGAAAAGACCCATTTTCCAATTAGTTAACATGATTAACAACATATTTATCTACCTTTACAATCGTTTGCTTGGTTTTTGTTTTAACTATTACCAAGTATGTTTACTTATATGACCTCCCACATATTTATCTCCGTTACAATCGTTCTCTTGTTTATTTATTATAAAAGTATTACCAAGTATGTTTACTTATATGTCCTCCCACATATTTATCTCCAGTAACAATCGTTTTCTTGTTTACTTATTATAAAAGTATTACCAAGTATGTTTACTTAGATGTCCTCCCACATATTTATCTACTGATACAATCGTTTTCTTGTTTCTAAAGTATTACCAAGTATGTTTACTTAGATGACCTCCCACATATTTATCTACTGATACAATCGTTTTCTTGTTTCTAAAGTATTACCAAGTATGTTTACTTAGATGTCCTCCCACATATTTATCTACTGATACAATCGTTTTCTTGTTTCTAAAGTAATACCAAGTATGTTTACTTATATGTTCTCCCACTTCAAAACTTGTTTTATTTGTTCATTTTACTTATTTCAACACCAGTTTCATTATATTTATCTCACATTTTACTCAACAATAAAACAGTAATACACTAACAAACTATTTTGTCTAAAAAAAAAACCTAGAAAATATCATTGTCTCAGCCTTCTCATAACTTCACATTAAATTTACAATGATCACACCTGCATTGTTATTACAATGTGTTTGCCATGGAAATAAAAGCATTTACCTACTTAATCACAAATACATTATTTGTCTCTGAAATTTAACGTGTGATTTCCCTTAACTAACATTAACCATGATACCTGGTCACAAGCACTTCAACGTCACATTAATTAATAAATGAAAGAAATGTTCTTGCATGAAACTCACATCAAAAGAGAAAGGTATTTAAGGAAATTGCCGAGTCTCATAATTTCATGTGAGAGATGTCTGAGAGAGGCCTCCCCAGGGAGCAGGTGTGTCATGAATATTGTGCATTTTTCCTGTGAAATAATTGTCTATGTAATTTGATTTGTATCTAAGAAGGGTAAAAAATTTAGGGAAAGTGCAGTAAACAATCACTACTAGTACTTGACATTAATTTGTGCACAAACTGAAGATTTTTTGGAGAAAACATAAATTACAAAATATGGCATAAAATTTCAACTGAAAAATTGCCATAACCTAAACAACTGAATTTTCCTATCCTTATTTACATTCTATTTCTAAATACATTTTAGTGACATCTGTTCATATTTTGTTAGAAAAGAGGGGAGTTGTTTACTGTCCAAAGTACAGTGTACATGTATGTTCACATTTACATTGTACTATAACTAACGTTAACGTTAAGTTAAACACTAAACACATAAACAGGCACAATGCAACTACCAGCCAACCCAACGCTTAAAAAATGGCTTTTCTTGTATAAAAATACGAAGATAAATACAGGAAATCCTCTTAACAATTAAATTCAAGATACCTACCCTTTATGACTATGTTGGCGATCCAATTTTACACTCCCTGGCACGAGTTCATCAGTAATATCACATATTTCACACTCTTATTTTCATAAAAATACAATTTCTTTCTGAGTAAATCGGGAAATATAATAAGCGTAGCACTTGCTAAAATGTTCGATATTTCAGAATCTGTTTCTGCCGATTGAGGGCGACATATAGACTTACCGTGCCGGCGGCCGGACTGTTTCATATGCCCCGCCCACTCGATTGAGTATTGCGGACGTGGTTGAAATGACATATTGCACGTACATTTTCAAGAAAAGTGTGTTTCTTTTTTTACAAAAATGTCGTGTTTTCAGTACAAATAAATATCAAACTCAAACATATCCTCGTCTCTAATGTCACATATTTCACACTCTTTACACTCATGATAAACTACATATTTTTCCCCGACTAAATCAGTAATTTTATTGATTTTTCAGAGCCCTTGATATGATTTTTTTAATGATTAAACTTTGAATTATCGTAATTCGATATCTGATTACCTAATCATGACCTCACAAATTCTGTTTCATCTACGTGTTAAGTTCTAAGTATATGCCAAGTTTCAAGTTCATGTGAAGTTTGAAAGTATGTGTTTTTTGTAGACAGTCTATCCGGAGAAGAAGGAGAAGAAAAAAAAAAAAAAAAACCGAACAAAAACAATAGGTGCTCGCGCTGTAGCTCGAACACCTAAAAAACCCGAACAAAAACAATAGGTGTTTCGGGTACCGGGTACCCGAACACCTAACAATGTCGCGCTGTAGCTCGAACACCTAAATAAAACAGCTTTATTTAGTGATGGTAACTACGTCACCTATAGCCTAGATGATTTTCAATGGGCCAGCAATTAGGTTCTAGAGACACTGGATAAATCCCTACTTTTGCACGATAAGTGTCATTACGGGTTCTTTGACGTACACTGATGTTTGTAGTACACGGGACCAACGGCTTACCGTCCCATCCGAAGGACAATGCAATAAGTGTCTTGCTCAAGGACACAAGCTCTGCGACCGGCCAGGGCGGGATTCGAATCCACATTCTAACGCCACCAGAACTTGAATCTGATGCACTAGACCGCTCTGCCACGACACTCCACACCGTGTGGAGTATCGCAATTTTGGCTACATATCTTTTGGATGGAACCAAATCCTGATCTGCCACTGGAAATTGCCTTAATTATTATGTAAAAATATTGAACATGTGGCCTTATCTTCTTTCCGACCGACTAGGTTATGGACATGTAAACCAGGTTTTATATATGTATGCTGGTGCATTATATTCGCTGTATATAAAGTTCAGGTTTGAATATGTTGATGCTTGCACTGTTCCATAGTTGCCTCACAGGGCTGTAGAGGATTGGCCGGAGGTGGGGGGGGGGGGGGGTGAGGTAGCCAATTTGCCAACTGAAAATCGATATTGGGGTGATGTTGGCTACAACCCAGTTGGCAGAGGTTTGACTCTCACCTTCTTCGTATACAGAGACTTTTATTGGGGCGGAGATTTAAAGAATTAAGGAGGACATGTTGACAGCTTATAATGGAACATATAGACTTTAAACTGTTATTAGTGCATGTTATGTTAAATTAGCATGTTTGAATGGAAATTAATTTTGTTTCAATTTATTGTACAAGTCTATTGGTTCAGGGGCGGATCCATGATTTTTAAAAGGGAGAGGGTCCAAGCGTATTTTTGAAAGAACGTTTTTGTTAAAAACGACATGAGTTTCTCCAGAAAAAAATGAAATAATAATAAAAGGGAGGGTCCCGGCACCTGGATCCGCCCATTAATTTGGTAAAAGTATCAGTCGTCTTAAGTGCTTTCATTTAGAGCCATAACGGAATGACAAAGAACCAAGAGAAAATACAGCATACTTTCCCTTTAACCATTAAACTCTACAAGTCTAAAAAATTAAAGTGTATTATAAAAAAAAACATCTCGGAACGTGATTGCTTATCAACAGGGAAATGAGAACGTGAAAGCAGAATGTTCACATTTTGATCACCTCTGTTTTGTGTGACTTGTAGTGTAAGATATATTCTTCATTTAGGCCTACTCAAAAATATATTAAACTGCAATATGAATGTCACTGAACTTGAAATGCTTTAACAACTCTAATTAAATTTTTCAAGATTAACAATAGTGTACGTATAGTGGACTTTATTACTATAGGCCAAACGTTGCAACAACGTGTGTACGCTATTTCGGCTGGATATTGAACAAAAAGTTTAACTATTTTTGAACAAATTCAATTTCTTCCAAGAAAGTTGAATTATGGAAATTATCATGGAACGGAAACTGTCAGCCATGTAAAGTGTTCAGAGCGAGTGGGTGATAGGGCCAGGTGCTACACATGTATGATAAATTACGTTAGTTGATACATAATTATATGCTTCTATTGTACCCCCAAGCTGTCGACCTTTGGAGAGTAAACTGTTGTGCAAATAATACTATATGTCGTGATTTCGCAATCATCAGATTGATTGGTTGAATAAAATCATGTTACTACTGTGTTTCGTTTTATGGGGATTTCCATGTTATGTTTGTTGTGTTGTAAACCTATATATATATACACGGGGAATTCCCATTGTGTGCAATATAATGTTAGGGTGTTGTCAGATTATGATAGACCATGGTCCGTCCATGTTTAAACCAAGCTATAATTCATCAAGCTGTGTTTATTTCATGATGTCCATGTTTCGAGTGTAAATTGATTCTGCAAGAACACTAGCCCGAGACGGGCCCAGAATAGTAAGGGGCGGTGGTTCTCCTCATCACTGAGACAACAATGTCTACTTCACACCATTCACAAATTTACGTTCGACTTCCACCGAACAAATTAAACAAACGGCACTTAAAAGATAAAATCTCGATATATTTTCAGAAAAATAAAATCAGTAAGGATTACAAGGTTGATGATGTAAATATTATTTTTGAAGATGGCAATGGACTATGGGTGACAGTCGAGTTTAGCGAACCTTCAGGTAGGTGTGCAATTTTTGGTTGTTACATTAAGTATATTGTATATTAATTATTAATTATCAGACTTTTGCTACGATGTATGCAATGCCAAAATTCTTTGTGTGTGTGGGTGTGTGTGTGTGGGGGGGGGGGGTAAGCTTAAAGGCGCATAAAGGATGGGCCTGTGGCCTGCCTAAGGGCTCCAGATGCTCTCTGATGCAATCTGCCATGTGTCGTTATTTCATTTTAAAGGGCATAGAGAATTGATTTAAACAAACTCTTTTTTCTAAAAGTGATGCAGAAAAAATCGGGGTTTTGGTATTGGGGTTCATCAGCCCCGTACCCCTCCGGAATTGAAGACATTTATTTTCTGTGCCAGTCAGTAGAGAGACATGGCAATATTGTGGTTTGTACGATCATATAAGAATACATTATATTGTTTAAATATTCAATTATACAGGTGTTGATCATGTATTTGCACAAGATGTACATCATCAGCTGAATGTAGATGGAGTTATAATTCCTCTGGAAATAAGACGTTGCTTGCCTCAACCTACTACCCATGCGTTCCCTTCGACTGAGTTTGACTCTGACCCAGAGACCTTTATGTCGGTATGCACGCATGTACAATGATCTGTGTAGTTTAATTTCACCTGTACCTTAGCTTATTTTACACATACGTAGTCTGTAACCAGGTTTGAAGGGGGTGGTTTTATCACGCGTTTTCACACATTCCACCATTTCCCAAAGTGGCGGAACTGCATGTGGTAACCTTGTGGGGGAATCGTCAGACCTCTCCCCAACCACAGGCTTGCTTTTACTTTATTAATTATTTAAAGTCACTTCAAATATTATTATTGTATGCTTTAAAAACGCTTTACAGGATATCGACAAAGGTATCAAGGAAGATCGTCCTTATGAAAGTCTTAAAGTTAAATCTCAAGCTTTTGGCAGTAAACCTTATCAAAGCCCATCAACAGACAACTATCCAGACAGGACAAGTAGCTTATCATGCAGTGGAGACAATCTTCAAGTTGTAGCACAACAATCATTGGAACAAGCTGAAGAGAAGATGAAAATTAATTACCCACTCGTTGCGACAGAACATCAGTGCATGACAAGCAATTTAGATCATGAGACGGCACATGTAAGATCAAGAAATGGACAATGATTGCTGTGCTTCTTTAAAAAAAAAAACTAAAAAAACTTGGGCTTAAATGCTGGGCTGGATGGGTAAATATAATTTGCCCCTTGCAAAAATTTATCAGTAAGGCCTACAAATCTTTTGCATTTCCACAACAGCTTAAACCAACTAAAATAATTATTCAGATAATCAGTCCATATAGTGACTCTCACAAAACATTACATTTTGGAATTGAACAAATCTATTTTGTTAAACAGCATTCAGCAAATATTTTAAATCTGATCATTTCCCTCATCCTCACATGCTATAATTGAAGATCCATATTTTATAACAGAGCCTGCACAAATCTTGTCTGAGCATACGGCAGTAGTTCTTCTTGGTAATCGTAACATCAATATCTTCTTACCATAGGATAATTTGTTGGATGACCATGAGGAAGATGATGAGCAAGCAATAGAAGTGACTGGCTTCAAATCTACCACAGATGATGAAATGTTGAAGCTCTATTTTGAGAATCCTCGCAAATCTGGAGGGGCTGACATAAAGACGTTGGAGAAAGACTCTAAAACTGGAGCCATCATAATTACTTTCAAAGACCCATCAGGTAAATGTATGGTATAGAAATGCGAATATTTTTTATTCGTAATCCCTTGTATCAAAAACATTTTAAATATATTATAGGCCCAATTTACAACTTGTCATCTCCATGAAAAATAATCTACCTCCATGGTATTAGTCTGTCACAGGCCAAACCATGCCAAGAATTGTAACTGGAACCTTATATTGTCATCCTCTTTATCACCTCTTTGAATATCAGTGGCTAGTGCAGTTGCTAAGAGAACCCATACGGTTTCAGGTGCCTCACTGACAGTGGGACTGATTACAAAGAAGAAACCTCGTCCCAGGCCAGTCAAGAAACGATGTGTATTTCTGAAAGGAATACCAGATGGATGCTCTTCAGAGCATGTGACGCTCTTTGTAGAAAGTTGTGTAGACATGGAGGAAGAACCCAATATACAGTATGGAGAGATGCCTGGAACAGCCATATGTACTTTCTCACGTGACATTCCAGGTAATTTTCTCGGTGTTTGACTTTTTATTTTTGGAAAATCTTCAACAGCATTATTTTAAAAATATTGATATATAGAATATGTTCTGTTGTAACTTTTACCATAAGTTAATAGTTAATTTATTTGATGTACTATTGAACTAACAGTATGGTGAGCTAAGTTTTCACACATGTTTTGTTTTGTTGTGAAATACATTAAGATGCGGCACATCTTGAAGGCAACGTCCTGGACAACATGGTCGGTTTGATACATGTAAATCCCTCATATTATTAGATTATTTGAAAAAAGAGTCAAACTCATATAGCTGGTTACATCCTTTATGACATTATTTATTGGCGAAAGAAACATTCATATAACTTTGATGCCTTTGTCAAATCCTGAAATATTAGTTAGCATAATGTATGACGTCACAGTTATGTTTACTAAAATTAAGTGACATCAAACCACTAAGAAAACAAGTCCATTCTTACACAATGTTTAGTTCTCAAACGTCAAGTTTATAAACAATTTATGTTGTGTATTTCTTTAGACATAGAACAAGTTATCAGAAAGTTTTCTGTGAAGAAATTGCAAGGAGTTACAGTGACAGCAGAGAAAGTTCAAGAATCTGATGCTATCTTAGTGCAAGGTTTGTTGCCTTTGTGATATTCTCCTTTATTGGGTGATTCTGTAGTACTGAGACATATGTTAAAGTGTAACGGAAAATACTCAACATGATGTATAGGCCTATCTATTCCTACAGCATTGAGATTGCCTGTACCTCACTTAGCGATGAGATAAACACACGGTGTTAACCACAAACCAAAACGATACACCAGTCTAATATTAGAAACGTACTCTCTTAATGTAAAAGAGTGAAAAACCACTCTTTCAAAGAGCTATATGGCGAGCAAGTCTTTTTGGAATGAAATCCACTCTGATTCCAGTGAAACATACAGTAAAAGGCTACCAAACCACTCTATACAATACCAATTTTACTCTTTATTCACTCCAAAAAGACCTGTCCGCCATATAGTTCTTTGAAAGAGTGGTTTTTCACTTTTTTACATTAAGAGAGTAAGGGTCGATCAATTGAATGACATTGTATAAATGTGAATACATAATTATTTACCATTGTCAGATAATGATGATTCGGGTAAAAGGAAATCGAAGTCAATTTAATGTTTTTAAAAGAGTCTTGCAACTAATATGGATTGAATTTTCAGGAACAGTTATCCGCTTAGGTGAATGTTTGCCTTCTTGGTTTATGGATATAATTATTTCCAGTCGCTGCATGCACTGAAATGCATCATATTGAACATTTCTATAATTTAGGCCTATACATTAGCTAATTTAGCGTATTTATTATATTTTAAGGAATTTCACCCAAGTCATCGTTGGAGATGATTGAGTTGTATTTTGATAACAAAAAGAAAAGTGGTGGCAGTGGTGTCAGAGAAGTACTACCAGGGTCCATGGATGGACAGGCAATTGTCTACTTTGAAGACTGGAAGGGTATGTACATGTATTGTTAAGATGTTATAATTTAATATTTTCAAAGGTAATTTGAAAAAAGTGAATCTCCAAAGAATATTTACTCTAAAGGCCTATCTCAACCTGATATGCCAATTGTAGGCCTATATTTTAATGATTGCAAAATTGTTGTTGAAGGTGTATCAACATGCAATTTATGTAAACAATGTTTATAATACTTTTTTAATGAGAAATTAGTTACTTTTTACATAGCTTCCTCATTTAGGCCTATATCATATCAAATATGTACTTGTTTAAACTCGTAAACTAGACAAAATGTTAAAATAAAATAGAGTATCTAGTAAACTGTAAATTAATTAATGGAAATTATTCATTGGATGTCATTATTCTTATAGTTGTTGGTGATGTTGTGTCAAAAAGAGGGTCTCACACACTTGGTGGTGCAGAACTATCAGTTGAAGCATATTATGACTTCCTTGGGAGACTGAGCCTGGTAGATGCCCCTACCCCAAGTGTCCATGATGAGCCAACCCATGTACAGGTGAACAAAGATGTTACTACCAAAATACAGAAGAGTAACACAGTTACGAGTTATCCCATGGCTGCTGGTTCTGATGCTGATTCTGATAGTAGTCACCAAGTAGGAGAAGATGACAGAGAATTAGACATCGATGAACTACCAGCAAAGGCTGAGCCTGAGGAAGAACAAGCAAAACAAGAGATTGCCTGGAATTCAAAGAAGCTACAGCTCTTCACATTATGTGGCATCAAGGAACAGATTGAACAATCATATCCTAACCTAAACATCACTACAGGTACAGGGATTAGTTCGCAAGGGAAAACGGGCCTTATTTTTGAAGGAACCAAGAAGGACGTCCAGGAAGCAGAGCTGTCAATGCGCAGGCAAATGGACAGTTTAGACCGCATTGAATTTAAGGCAGGGAGTATCAAGGTACGATTTGTTCAACATGTTCCTGACAAAATCCATGAAATCCTTGGGTCACAAAACATCCATGCAGCATGCAGAGGATCTGATGATGGCAAGATCGTAATATACGGCGCCACCAAGAATGATGTAAGCCAAGCTAAAGCATACATTGATAATGATATAGATGAAGATGTTATCCTCATCAAAGGGAAGTCTGCTTTAGATGTTCTACAGGACCAGAAAGGCACAGGGCTTCTAGATGGGATCAACAAACATAAATTTGTCATGGCATGCATCAATAATCAAGGTATGTGGCATATGTGTAACTCATGATCAACGTATGGTGTTAACGAATCGGTATATTTTTTCAGCTGATTATTTTTGAACTTCTGAATACGTATAATTGCACTATCCTCAATTTTGTATGTATTTTTTGTTTGCAGGCAGTGTCGAACTTGCAGGATTTAAATCCAATTTGGAAGAGGTAAAGCAAAACATTAAAACATTTCTGAAGGCTAATGTCATCATCAAAGAACACATTCCTTTAGACATCAATAAAATACATACTATCAAGAAATTACACGGTGTTGAGTTGGACTTAAAAGAAATGCATAATCAAGAAAACCATGTCAAAATATATTCACAGATAGGAGATGACAACAGCGGATTTGTCATCGAAGGGAATGAAGAGGGTTTTGAAATTGCACGTAAGTTTTTTAAGTCCCTGGTAGACAGAATCCATGATACACAAGAAGACTCACTCAGCAGCGATGAATCATACCAGTCTCTTGCAACTAGTGAAATGTCTAGATCACATGGGCCTATTTCTCAGAATCCGGTCCAGGCAAAGCCCAGTAAAGTGGACTACAAAACCCAGAGTGATATCACACACCAACGGAAAGGCTCAAGCGTGGGCAATTACGAGTTCACTGATCGCAAGGTCTCTATGCCGCTTAGAATTAAGTCAAAAAAGAAGTTACGCGCACCTACTGAAGACGAAGCAAGTACTGGTTTGCGACCAACTAGTTACAGGTTATCATCACAGTCTTCAGTGAATACAACAAAAAAGTTGTCCGGTGTTCTGAAACTTGTAACTGCCGAGGGTCTGACCATTGAAATTCGTCAGGGAGACATCACAAGACAACACGTGGATGCTATTGTTAATCCCTCAGATTCAAATCTGACAAATGCAGAAGGAGCAGCAATGGCAATAGTGTCTGCAGCTGGACCTCAGTTGAGAGCATGTATCGATGGTATAAAGAGGAATCGTGTCGCTCAACCTTTGCAGGTGACGGAATGTATTGTTACACCTGGATTTAACCTCAGCTGGCTGAAGATTATCCATGCTGTTGGACCTGTGCAAACTTTTAGTCAACATCAATTCCAGAAAGAATTATACCAAACATTTCTGAACTGTTTACACATAGCCGAAGAATACCAAATGAGATCTTTGGCAATGCCATTAATTGGTTCAGGTACCATTGGTGCAGCGAAGAAGGGATGTGCAGATTCTCTTGTTTGGGCTATACTTGAGTTTAGTCGCATGCAACACATGTTCTTGAGTGAGATTCATTTAGTGAACATTGACAGTGTAGCCACTGAAGCACTCAAACAGTCTTTCACGACAGCTTTCGCGGCAGCCACAGGTACTAAAGTTTCTGTAGGTAAAAATAACAATGATAAACCTTCATACAAAGACCATACAAGACGAAAGACAGAGAAAGAATTGTCAGTCTCAAATCTTGCTTCAGGTCAAGGCACCAGAAGTGTTACTAGTACTGATAAAGGAAAATCAGAGAAGGCAACCGGTACCAACGCTACCCCAGTAGCTGAAAATACTTCTCTGCGTCCTACTGATGACAAATCCAATGAATGTCCAATCTGCTTGACAGACAACATTGAAGATGTCATGGTTTTGAAGTGTAAGCATCGGTTCTGTAAAACTTGTATCGAGATAGCGCTGAAGATAAGTTACATGTGTCCAGTTTGCAAAAGCGTGTGCGGCCCACCGTCACCGTCAACAAAATCAGAGAAGGCAACCGGTACCAACGCTACCCCAGTAGCTGAAAATACTTCTCTGCGTCCTACTGATGACAAATCCAATGAATGTCCGATCTGCTTGACAGACAACATTGAAGATGTCATGGTTTTGAAGTGTAAGCATCGGTTCTGTAAAACTTGTATCGAGATAGCGCTGAAGATAAGTTACATGTGTCCAGTTTGCAAAAGCGTGTGCGGCCCACCGTCACCGTCAACAAAATCAGAGAAGGCAACCGGTACCAACGCTACCCCAGTAGCTGAAAATACTTCTCTGCGTCCTACTGATGACAAATCCAATGAATGTCCAATCTGCTTGACAGACAACATTGAAGATGTCATGGTTTTGAAGTGTAAGCATCGGTTCTGTAAAACTTGTATCGAGATAGCGCTGAAGATAAGTTACATGTGTCCAGTTTGCATAAGCGTGTGCGGCCCACCGTCACCGTCAACAAAATCAGAGAAGGCAACCGGTACCAACGCTACCCCAGTAGCTGAAAAATACTTCTAGTGTCCTACTAATGACAAATCCAATGAATGTCCGATCTGCTTGACAGACAACATTGAAGATGTCATGGTTTTGAAGTGTAAGCATCGGTTCTGTAAAACTTGTATCGAGATAGCGCTGAAGATAAGTTACATGTGTCCAGTTTGCAAAAGCGTGTGCGGCCCACCGTCACCGTCAACAAAATCAGAGAAGGCAACCGGTACCAACGCTACCCCAGTAGCTGAAAATACTTCTCTGCGTCCTACTGATGACAAATCCAATGAATGTCCGATCTGCTTGACAGACAACATTGAAGATGTCATGGTTTTGAAGTGTAAGCATCGGTTCTGTAAAACTTGCATTGGGAAAGCGCTGAAGATAAGTTACATGTGTCCAGTTTGCAAAAGCGTGTGCGGCCCACCAAAGGGAAACCAGCCAAAGGGAAACCAGCCAAAGGGAACCATGACAACCTACACTGACAAGTATTATCACCTTCAGGGCTACAACTATGTGGGAACTATCACCATTAGGTATACCATTGAAGGAGGGATTCAAACGGTAAGCATAGCCTAGCCTTGCAAGGTTCTTTTATTCAGTTAAGTCTGGCCCTAAACCTCGCAGTTGGGATAAACAACTTCACGAATGAGCAAGCTAATTTAAAAGGGAGGTCCAGCATTGATATTTGGTAATTTATATCCATGTAATCTTGGGATTATTTCATTAAAAACACAAAGTGAAAATGATATTTTGAATTCAAACCTCGCTGAGATGCATTGCATTTGGTCATGGGATTCTACTGCTGAGTTTCAGCAGCTTCACACAGGTAAAAAGTAGGTAATTTATGAATTTACACAAAATATTTTTTGTTTCTATATTAGCAAATTTTTGGTTAAATCCTGGACGTCACAGTAGTACAAGAAGGTGAAAGTCCAACCTGGGCTAAAATTAACATACTGATCGATGAAAAGTGTTGTTTTTCCGATTTAGGAGGATCATCCCAACCCAGGGAAGCATTTTTACGGTATTACACGAACTGCATACCTACCTGACAACCAAGAAGGGCAGGATGTACTTTCTCTTCTTAGAAAAGCTTTTGATGCAGGTCTGGTGTTTACAATTGGGAGGTCAGTCACCAGTGGTATAGATGACACGGTCACCTGGAATGATATTCACCACAAAACAAGCAGATCTGGTGGAACGTAAGTATACTGTTGTAACCAGTGTGTCACAGTTATTTCAAGGAAATATGGAAGTTAATCCAAAACATAAAATAAGAAATAAGCATTTTGGAATGGAACTAATGCATTCAAATCCTTGACCCTCTGCATAATGGTAGGCCTAAATATACAAAAAAGGTGTTTGCATAATGATAAATGCATGTATGCCTCACACAGGTCTATATGCCTAAAACTAGTTCAAGATGTATTATTATGGATACCCATTTCATTTACATTCTTTGTTATTTCTTTGAAGAATATAAAGCATAGACTTTGTAAAGCAATAACTTGTTTTTGTAACTTTATTTTTTTTAGAGACAACTATGGCTACCCTGATCCCGATTATCTGAAGAGAGTAAAGGAAGATCTTGCGGCAAAAGACATCGTTTAGTTATCTGGGTCTGTATCATTCTAATGTACAGAAACAATGAAAAATAAAGGTATAAAATATAGTTTGTAATTGTTACAATGGATTTGATGGAAAGACAAGAGACAGTTGTATTGATTCGACATCTGTTTGTCATGTACAAATATGACTACACATGGAGGCCACTCCTAACCACTGATTTAGCAACCTTCAGTACATACAATGTACATGTACAAGCCTGCTGTCCTTTCCAAGTAATCTTACAAAATCGACTGTGTGCCACCCAAGGCCACTGTAAATGTTTGAACATATGAGTATGGCCTGCAATGTATCGATGGGAGACCACCTTACCCTGCAATCTCAGTGGTGTGACAGTGCACAGAAGGGTAACCATAGGAGGCCACGTAGGCCTACTGGCAACAGCTAATGGCTTGGAGTGGCCTGAATGGGTTGTTTCAAAAATTGCACTGATTGTAGGAGGGTTAACAACATAACAATTCATTCCACCCCATTTAGAAATAAATACATCCAAACATCTACTTATAGCAGGTACAACAGCCTTTAGATTCCTTAAAATGGTCTTAATTGTTTCTGTACATTAGAATGATAGTTCCTTTTTTAGAAGGTTCTAAAGTTCTAAATACAATAGCTTTGACCATTGTTCCAAATAAATTCAAGAAGCCGAAACAATTAAATCCAGATTTTTTGGGTTCTTAGTGACGAAGACTGTAATTGGCTTCTTCAAGTTACAAACACTATACTTGCCAGGTATTTGTACATCCGGCCATTTGTATTTGCTTCAGAATTAATTTTGTAACAACATTAATGAGTAATTGATTTTATTTTTGCCCTACACCGACGTGTGCATAGCACTGTATACTCGGTGCTTTCCGAGGGTCTGTGGAAAAACAACACAGGCAACTCGGGCTGGATTCGAACCCACAACGTGCTGCTTACTAGTACAGACGTCTTAACCTCTCGACTACCAAGCTTGCCCGATGACGATTGGCTGGCTAGAATCCTATATAGCAGCGGGTTCCGTGATATATATAGGTTGGTGAAATTCTTGTGTCGGGAGATAAACAATTGATTTAATTTTGCACCTGTGTAGTTTTTTTCACAGACACTCGGAAAGCACTGAGTATACAGTGCTATACGCATGTCGCAGTAGGGCAAAATTAAATCAATTGTTTATCACCCGACGCAAGAATTTCACCAACCTATCAACATTAATGAGCATTTGAACTCGGTACTTTTTACATGAGAAGGGAGCATTCTAACCACTTTTACTACCAAGCCATTCAAAAACTACAATAAAATTATTATACACAGAACTTTTTTAAAACAGCTCTTATAGGCCTATAAGATAATGGCAAATTTTGTATTGCAGAAACATAATACGCTACTGTGTACAGTACTTGCGCTGTGCATGGCGGTGATGCTTATACACTCACTCTAAATTAGGCTTTATATTCCTTTTCCCCCCAGTTTTACAATCATTCCATTTGTTTAAACTGTGAATATATATACGACAAAATCTTACTTGAATTTGGTTTAATAATTTGTTATCGTCCAATAATGCACATCGAAAGACTGAGTGTCATTTTAAATTTGAAGTGTTTCCCACAAAGAGTAGGTCTGTGTATAATGGCGATACCGAACAAATTATTGTAATAAAACATGTAATCGTGAGATTGTTATTGTGTTTCTTAACAGTTTGGTATAGTTTATTTTGATAGCTGTAGTAATTAATCTCCTTTCTTGAATTAAATACACTCCATTTGTGCTGGAGTCAGTTGATGTCTCTGCATGTACCACAGGAAAACTGATATTTGGGTAACTGCAATTATGATGGTACAATAACACCAGGGAAGGAAATAACATGTACATAAAAAAACATTGTGATCATAACAGTTTAACATAACATTGTTATGTCAACAAATACGAATTTCAAGAATTTGCCATCTGTCCAGGCAATCTTTTGAAAAACCGTTGATCACAGTTTTACGTAAAACTTACTGGTGTAAAGTTGATGGGAGGCCTATCAAAGATTCCTTCGGTATGATGTGTTTTTATTTTGAAGTAAAAATTAGGTGAAAATTTATGCATGTTTTTCACAAGGTTGGTTGTTAATGTAAATCTAGATTCAAAGATAGTAAGCATTCAAAGAAGTAAGCATACTGTCTCGTAAGCTTTTTTGAAAACCTTACCTTTAAGTCTGGAAGTGTAAATTATACAGATATTAAGAGTAACAATGTATTGCTTTTGAGTAGGTTTTGGCATTGTATACACACGAGGGGGAGCAGCTTTGATTCAAGCGATTTTATTAACATGTAATTAAAAACTATTATTCCAGTGCATATTAAATGTGCATGATTGATTTTAAACGGAAATACTTTTACTTCTAATTGTAAAGATGATCTTCAAGGAAAGACAACAAAAGGATTTAAAAAAATATTAAATAAAACATTTTATAATTTGAGATTGAATTAACATGCATGGACGTGAAATAGTTGTGGTAATAATAGCCGAGGTTGGACTGTCACCGTCGTGTACTACGTTTCACTTCAGTGTATACAGAGACGGAGTCCATACTTGGGTTATGGTAATCAGTGTGTATTACGTTAAATTAGATTTCTCCATGTAGCCTATGTATATTGTAAGCCTTCTAAATAGCCTAAATTTCTAATCCTATTAAAGGAAAGGTATAACAATGGTTATTACCAGATAGTCAAATGATAGTCTAAAAGCTTATACTTGGTATAAAGTTAGGATGAGCACCAATTATCCCAGTAAATTATCTTAAGTGCTTTCATCTTATTTTTGAAAGGAAAATGTGACCCGCTCTGTGAAAATGAGTCACAAGACGCAAATTTGACAAATATACATTTCTATGTAGCTGGAAAGAGTACACAATCA
This sequence comes from Zoroaster sp. YZ-2022, assembly GCA_029582265.1. NCBI lineage: Eukaryota > Metazoa > Echinodermata > Asteroidea > Forcipulatida > Zoroasteridae > Zoroaster > Zoroaster sp. YZ-2022. The sequence continues at coordinate 20,025,349 of CM055832.1, read as the reverse complement.
GCTTTATTTAATTTGGTATATGTTAGATGTGTGTGGCATATTGCATTATGGAGATATGGCATTTGTAATAATCACTAATGTGCATAATTAACACAATTTAGTGTATAAAGGAAAATGAAAACAAATGACATATTTGAAACAAAGTACTCACAAAAATCATTGATTTTAATATTTTATTGATTGAAATTGACGTTTAGGCTATGTAAACATTAAGAAAATTTATATCCTAATGATGTAAAAAAATAATTTTTTTTAAAGCCCTCTCAACAAAATTCATCGCCCATTACATGTAAACGCATGGTGCGACATGTCACCCTTTTTCACAGAGCGGGTCACAAATGTCATTGCAGAATTTCAGAAAGTTGCGGACCAGCAACTTTGTTAAATACATGGAAAAACCCATAGGCCTAAGACTTTTTCATTATTTTTCACACATAAAACTAAAAGGGTGAGCACGCTATTGTAAAGGCAAATTAATGCCTAATTATCATGAAAACTAGATGGTACAAAATCAACGTACGTTTCCCAATAGGAAATGTTGTAAATAAGCAAAACCATTTTCAGTCTGAAGGTTTAAATGTTAAACAAATATATATATATACTCAAAACATTAGGGAACACTGGAATAATCTCAGTTAAAGCAAGATCATTTATTTCAGATAAACACAATGTTTAATTCACAGAATTGATGAGAAACAACTGCACAATGAAACAGATGATAAAGGATGCATGTAATGATTACACATTTCATGACATGACTACTGAAAGAGAGAGGGGGTAGCAAGTGAAAATCCCGGTTCATGGAACAGTTTAAACCCTATTTGATGTTAAAAATCCGGTGTTCCCTAAATTGTTTTGAGTAGTATATATTAAGTAAGCGTAAGACTTGCTTTTAAGTATAGAATATGCTTACATACACACAGAACAGCTTTGGTTAATTGTTTAATATATTAAAATGCGATTATAAAATGAAAACAAATATATGCAGTTTGATAGCACGTGAAAGATATGAACATATAAATAATGCTGTAATTTTTTATCTTTAATTTTCTTTAAGGATTTCAAGGAAATACCAAGATAGATTGTATATTAGTTCATTTAGGCCCGTCTTTAATTTACAGCCTACTGCTGGTAATGACTGCATTGCGTTCCAATTAGCCCTATATCGGTTTGTATGAACAATCTTCCAATGTGTTGGCGCAAATGTGTAGACTTATTTAACCTTCGTTTGTGTACATATGACATAAGTAATGTTATATAACACAAACAGATCCCTGTCATTTGATTGGTGGAACGCACATCACGTGTCATCCACTATTTTTTGTCACTGCGCCTTCGCTCCAAAAGATTGTAAGATCATCAAGACTGTGGAAGAGCATGGAGGAAGGAAATTCCTTCCTCCATGGGAAGAGCGTACCTAAAGCAAATATTGTGTGTACTAGGCCCTAATAGTAAATACGAACATGCACAAGGACGCTCAATCGTAGTTCGGATCATTGGATTAGCCTGATCTGTATACTAATCTGGGCATGAGGTTGCAATCCGATTTAACAAACTTCAATAAAATAACGATAGAAAAACTTCTTTATTCTCTGGTAAGAGCGTCCAGCTGGGAATGGCATGATATTATGAAGGAGGTGAGTGAGAGGCTGTCGCTTAAGAATCTAAACGACGGAAAACGTCGATATCTGTTATAATGTTGTGGAATGGCCGATTGGCGATTGAATGAAATGACTCTATATGCATGTATAGCGTGTTTTTACTTTTCAAATGACAAGAATCTGTATGTGAGTTATATAAAATAAATGTTGATGAGTGCCTTTAATTAGTACACTGGAAGAATAATATTACTCGCTAACACTGGATTATACAAATCACTCGATTGTGTTGAATAAGATCGATCTATGCGTGAGTTATACTTATAGGCATGTACAACAAATATCGAGTGCCTTTCTTTCGTCCAATGAGAGCAACATCTGGACGGTTTCATTTTCCATCATGAATAAAGTGAATGATGTTATTTTAACACCCCAGTTTTTTGCAGTTCGTGACTTAAATTAGTGCATATAGAAAATGGATGCATGCTTTTCTTATACAAAATTAAGATCTCACTCAATTATCGTTTTAGATAGAATTTCGATCAGTTAAAGTTTGGATATTACCGAGAGACTAGATATGACTTTATAAATGCTTTGTCTGTGTTCAGACCGAAAAGTAAACAATTTTAGGTCTAATGATCCTTTATTCATTAACACAATTAGGCGCTTCGATTCATGATTTTTCATAAATTGTATTACATTTATCGCAACGAAGATTTCGACATCTAAACCTGAAATGATTATTGATGCTTAGTATCTGCCAAGCACAGACGATAATAATCTAGTAGGCTTAATTATTATTTTAATTATAGTAGCTTTATTATTTCTTTTGTATTATTCTTAATAACTGTAATTTTGTGATATCTTCAGTAATAAAAAAAAGAAGTAAATCATTGCAGTCATTCTTCCCGGCACAAACAGTGTTCTGTTGATTTTTAATTTCAAATTAACCAGCATTGAGTCAACTCAATCAAAGATTGTTTTCATTCTTGCCCCGGATGCATTATGTCTGTTTGATGACCTTGTTTCACCAAAATAATATAAATCTCGTGAGATGTGTTCAAAAACGAGAAATGCCTGTCACGCGTCAAGTCAAGATGGCCGCACCCATGGCCATTTGCTGCAAGTGCAATGCAGTGGCAATCGTGAGTTCGAGTGGTTGTGAGCACTGCCACTGGTGAAGGTAATGTACATCTTATTTAACGCTGCAAGTTTGAAGGTTTCACTCTTGATTTGTTTTTTATACAGCAAGAAATGCATAAATCAAAACTTGGAAGAGCCCATTCGGTGGGAGCGCTAGTCATGCTGCTGCAGTGCTGGTGGTATTTACTAAATATTACAAAATTAGTACTAGGCCTATGTTCGTTCGCTTACCGGTTAGAACGTCAAAACGTCCACGGGTTGTAATAATTTAATCAGATATCGTCCTTAATTTGTTACAAACTGTTTTCCTTGCTTTAAAATATTGGTTTTAAAGTTTAATTCTCACAATAATTAGTGTATTGTAAAAAATGTAAAGAAAAACAAACATGATTTATAGATCTATTTCATGATTAAAACAAAAAGTGAGTTTTCGTGCAACCCGTGAATGCCACTTCGCATACGTACATGCATACGCTGTACATGTGTGGAAAATGCACTGCGCTATAAAGGCGCGAAAATCGAGAACCCATAGAGCTAGCCTAGATCCAAGTTTAATAAATCTTTAATTGTATTTCTTGAATTATCTTTGGTTTTTTGTTATGTTGGTTACTACTTGGTTAATTTTTTGCTGTGTGTGTGGGAGTAATTTGTGGAAGTTTAGGTTTATATTGATATTCCTATTAGTATTAATTCCTATTAATCGATTTCACAAAGCTCTTACGATGCGACCCATCGCAAATGCAAAGCAGTTGAATCCAGATGGTTGCTAAATTGTTGTTAACCCTCCTACTTTTGGTACCTTTTTCATACAAGTTGATGCACCATTTGAAACCATTCGCTTTTGTGGTTTTGAATGGTGAAATAACTGTACAGTATTGAGTTCCCCCAAATGGTTTTGAATGGTAGGTCAGCTAATACAAAACCTTGTTTGGATCTTTCCAAATAGTAGTACAGCTAATACAAAACCTTGTTTGGATACTTCTAAGTGGTGAATCAATGGACCCTCTATGCATTTGAATGGATTTGAATGGTAGTAAAGCTTGCTACACTGTTCAAATGGTATCACCATGTGTGTACAAAACCAATGGGCATTTTGGTAAGTGGAAATTTTGAATGGTTTCAAATGGTCAAAGAGTAGGAGGGTTAATCTTGAAATTAATTTTTTTTTTAACATTTAAAAAAATGGTATGATTTATGAAAAGCTCTAGGGCCTAACGTTAACATTAAAAACTTTTAATCAATATTCGAAAGACCAATAAAATGGAAGCTGGTTACAATATCTGCCAAAAGTACTTTGAAACTTTAAAATGTGTACAAATGCTGTTAACTTTTTGTCAAGTAATAGATTTTCATAACCATGATATTTATGTTTCATTTTCTCAATAATTTTCCACTACTGATGAAGTAAACATCAACAAATTACATAGTCTTCGTTTGCTTCTTCTATAAGGAACATGTCCATTTTGAGGATCCGTATTTCTTTCAAAAATCTGTGCAAATGCAAAGCATTCATATTTGTTGTTTTCCACAGACAAGAGTTCGGTGACAGCATAGAACAATAAAATCACAATTGAGGTCTTGTACAGTAAAATCAGTGGTTAAAGAACTTTTTCCACTTTCCCAAGCACTAACTTTCCAGTAAATCATATAATTTCGTTATGATTTTTATTTGTGTAATTAGCATGAGCTAAGTCAGTTTATGCAACCAGTAATACGCCATAGTTTTGTAAGTTTTCTGAGAAATGCCAAGCCAAAGGTAAGTGTGTAATTTCATGAGTGTGGCGTATTACATACATACGATACTGTATATGTACACATGTATATGTATCCGATAGTAGTAGCATCCATTAGGTACATACTCGTGTACATGATGAACACGGTTTGACTACATGCAGTATATATGATCATAATATTTGCTTGTTTCATTGTAACAGCAGCCACCACAGTGTTTTGTGTCACAAGGGTAGTTCTACAGGACAATGAATTCGAAGGGAGTCACTGTTTTCAGAAATGGGACAAATACAAATGGCAAGTTAATTTCAATCGTATGTGTGTTCATATTTTTAAGAGTACACCTTTAACCCTAACCCCCTAGTCATTTTTGGTAGAAACCATCCCAGATTCTCCAAAATGCAGTAAAAAACGTACCCCAATTGTTAGACTTTGATGGCAAATGCAAAGCATCCATGGCTTGGCTATACACAGTCCTGAATCCAACAAAAGCATCCGATGGAATTTGATGGATTTGGTACACATGGCTACATGCTCTATATGCTCTATTCACTAGGCTATACACTGTGGAGTACTGAATCCATCAAAATCAGGCAAAACCAAGAGAAGGATTTTGGAGGATTTTGGGTAGTAAGAGTTCTAAAGGAAACGTTTTAAGCTTTTTTCAAGGTTTAAAATGTGACATACATGTACATGTACATCTAATTTCATTTCAGACTGAAAAATGTATCTATAAAACTCTATAATTTCTCTATAATATTGTTGTACTGTCTAGGTTATAAAGTGTGAGGATACTGTAGAGATGTTGATGGTTGCTGCAAGTGATGTGCTTGGTATAAATGTTTCATTAATATACACTGACATAGGAGGACAATTGACAAATGCTGATTTGATCAGGTAAACTATCATGTTCCATTTGTATAATAAACCCAAACCCCTAGCTATTTTGGCTAAAACCTTCATGAATCTCCCAAATCCAATACCTTGCACAAACACTGCCAACCAAAACCCATGTAAAGTATCCCAGTCAGGGATATATACAGTACTGAGTCCATCAAAATCCAACAAACCCTGCTGTTGGAGTTTGAATGGTTTGGGGTGGTTAGGGTTAATTGACTGTTTGAAATGCTTGCAGGTTATTGTTTAGTTTTAACCTACATGAAGGGGTGCCATGGCTGAGTTATCAGAATGTGGGTTCGAATCCTCACCGCGACCATGGAGCTTGTGTCCTTGAGCAAGACACTTTACCGTAATTACTTCACTCCACCCAAGAGTATGTACCGGTAATAGTTGAAGTAAACCTCCGATAGACTGGTATCCCATTCCCATCCAGTCGTTTCATGCTAAATAAACTGGAGATAAGCACCGGACTGATGGGCTAATGTGGCTCATGACAGGCTTGACTTTTACTTTACATGTACATGGAGTGTCGTGGCTGAGCGGTCTAGCTTGCTGGACTCAAGTTCTAGTATTAGCAGCGGAATGTGGGTTCGGGTCCCGGCCGTGACACTTGTGTCCTTGAGCAAGACACTTAACCATAATTGCTTATAGAGGCAGAGGCAGTTTAACAACTGCCTTGTTCTGGACTAGTTACCCCTCCCAGTCCTATTCGCACCGTGAAGAGGCTGGTTATTAACTTGTCTTGTTTCGGTGCGAGGGACTGGTTTCTTCAGTGTTGAGTCGTTGTAACAACTTAATGACTGAGTAGCCCCACCTTGGAGTGGCCATTGGCCTTGTGTGGGGCGAATTGCATAAACAAAATATATTTAAAAAAATTAAAAATTAAAAAAACATGAAGTCAACTTTACATTGTTATAATAAAACATGCATTTCACGGCACAACTCTTTCTAAATTTTCCATGTAGTAAAGGAAGAGAAAATATACTTTTAAAAGTTTGATTGAAAGTGGGGAGACATATGTACAAGTTTCCATCCCACTATTTTCACAATCTGTTTCTATTTTTTTTAAATTTTTTTTTTTTAAATAACTTAAGTTATATTCATTCATTAATTTCAACAGAGATGATGAGATCCTGTATATTTCAGAGGGAGAACCATTTATTGGTGAGATGTTTTTATTTGTTTTGTCTTAGACTCTCGGAGGAAAATCTGTAAATTATCGAAGGTTAAATTACGTAATAGTTGTCATGTAGTAATAAAGGCGTAACAGTTTTCATGAAAGGTTTAACTCTGTAGACCTTTATCACACTGCAGCCATCTTTGTCAGATTCCCTGCCTACACAATGACAATGACAGTTCTAATTCTCATTTCATAAAAAGGTGCTAGACTATTTTTTCCATCCAGCCTCGGTTTAGTTACATTGAGTTGAATGGAATAAAACCAAGATGTCTGCACTATGATTATGCTGTATAATTAGTGTATTGTTGGGGGTTTTGTTGCTAAATTCAAACCTTTATATATGAGACAGCTATTAATAAACATCTCAGCTGTACAGTTCCCAAAGCTATTTTGAAGTCATAGATGAGGCTTGATATGATGCACAATGCTAGTGAAGTGACCTAAGGCTGTGCGTTTTTGGTTATTTTGGAACCCGAATACCTGAAATTGGAAATATTCGGACACCCCGGTACCCGTAAACAGCACATAAATACTCCTGAATATATAAAATAACCTCTCCTGAAGACGATCAGAGCATACTGATCGAAACGTTGAGTTGTAACTTCCAGTTCTTTTCAGAACTAATTACGACTCAATTGAGCATTTCACATGGTGACACCGCAATTAGTCTTACTTATCCTCTTCACCATGCAAAGCTACAAGTTTCTCTTGTTTTGTTAGTCATAATAAATGTGGACTTATTGTAATAATTTCGGGACCGTACTCAAGTTCCCTCAGCCTTATGTTCCCTCAGCCCTATGTTCCCTCAGCCCTAAATAGACCCTATGTTCCCTCAGCCCTATGTTCCCTCAGCCCTATGTTCCCTCATCCAGTCTTAACACTCCATGAGGGAACATAGGGCTGAGGGAACATAGGGTTGAGGGAACATAGGGCTTAATTTGGATTTTAAAAAAATGATAGGCATTGAGGGAACATAGGGCTGAGGGAACATAGGGCTGAGGGAACATAGGCATGACCCCATAATTTCTGGCCTCTATATTTAAAATGAATCGTAGCATCCCCATTTTTTTTTTTAAATCAGAGACTTCCATTGTGTGGTTTAAATGTTCAGTCAAAATATTCAAGTCGTTCACCGGTAATTGGAACCGAAAAATGGAACCAAGTAATGACAGTTTGGTCGGGTACCCAGATACCCGGTACAGCCTTAAAGTGACCAGTGAATTGACAAAATAAAGTTCATGTCTTTTATTCAATGTCCTTTTTTTAACAGATCCTAAAGTAAGCAGTCGCTTACCTGGTCAAGCTATTGGTACTTGTGGTGGGCAAAGTACCTCTACAAGTCATAATGACAGGGTTACACTCAACATTGGTGGCAAACATTTCTCAACTACAAGGTAACAATCTTTTCAAAAGATAATGAAGCCAACCTATGACCAGAAACTGGAGACTTTTTTTGGCCTAAGTTAGATTAAAAAACAGCCAAAAATGCATGTATTTTGTATGAAAGTTTAGCTGGTAACCATAGAAATCTGCTAAGCAAATAATTATGGTAAGCATTTTTTCTGCACAGCAGCTCTCTGTGAACTTGGCCGTATATTTAGAGATAATTGTGGTTATACATATATGTATAAAGGTTTCAAATTTACAACTTATACACAAAATATATATTCAAACTGTATACTCAATTCCCTTCATATATCACCTTTGTTAATCAAGGGCGCAACCACGTGTTGAAAGTTGGGGGGGGGTCCCTGTTGCATAATTGTGATGTCATGAATGACATTACTAGGATCATGTATACATAAAATACCAAAATGTTCCAGAAGTTGGGGAGGTCCACATAAAAGTAGGGGGGGGGGGTCGTGACCCCCCAGTGGTTCCGCCCTTGTTGTTAATGAGCTTTTCAAGAAAATTAATGCGTCAAAACATTAGATTTTTAGCATAACAATCTAAAAATGCCAAAACCTCATAATCCACCATTTTGTACATTAAAAGGACAGTGTCGTCATGATCATAGCAGACTTTCAACAGGGCATGGAATCAGTGTCCTAGTATAAGCTGAGCAGAGTGACTGCATTTATGCAGCAGCAACGGTAATATGACGTTATCATGTGGGGTATTATTTTCAGTCACCGAGTTAATCTAAAACTAGCACTCCGATTCCATGCCCAAATGATTGTGACGATAAGACGGTACAACCAGATCGCCGGTAACTTGACAGTATTTTACGGGGGGCTAAGTATGCACGGAGACCCTTTAAGGTATAAAGAAATTGGCCATATAATACAAAAGTGATGTAATTTCCTAAAAGGGGAGAACCTAAGCTTCCATTAGGATATAAATTTCTTGACCTCCCTTAAAACCTTTCAAGTTATACTCAACTAGAAATGGTTTCTTCATCCTATATAGTACAGCATTGTTTATACGGAGATCGCGGATAGTATTTTAAGCTGAGTGAAGTGTCCATGGAGACCATTCAAGGTATGAAGGAATTTGCCAAATTCAAAACCTCAGAACCTCAGCTTTCAGTAAGATATAAATTTGTCAGCGTCCCTTAAAAAATCTTTTAAAGTCGCTAGTTGACACAGTAGAGGGTGTACGCTTAGATTGCCGGCAACTTGACAGTATTTTACGGAGGGCTAAGTATGCATAGAGGCCCTTTAAGGCATGAAAGATTTGCCAAATTCAAAACTGATGTGATTTTCTCAAAGAGGAAAACATACGCATTCCTTCCGTCAAATACCATAACAATTGTTATCATCTTCATCAAGTTTTCTAAATGATAATTCATGCAAAGTTTCACCACACCGACATTTAAACCGTCAAAAGCTATCTTTAGTACAATTTGGGCTAAATAAACTAACTTATTTCGTCCTTTGAGGGCGCTATGTAAGATTAACAGTTACGTTGTAGGTATAGGAAAGAGATGTTCCACTTGAGGGTGCACCCAACTAAAGTGAGAAAAAAGTCATACGCCGAGCTGTTTATCATAAAGTGTATGCTCTCAAATATTTCTGAAAAACAAAGAATTGAGGCCCATACATTTGGTGGATTGTGTAAAAATGGTTCAATATCATAACCTGGGGTCCTTGACTTCCCAACTGTGAGTAGTTTTGGATACACTAAGCCCTGAAAAGTGGTCCTAATTTGATTTCAAAGCGTAAGGCCTTTTTCCAAAATGCTTCGTTTGTTGTGAGAATTTAACGGCGACCTGAATTGCGTTAAACGCATTGCATGATATAGACCTGTTATTGCAGCCTGTATATATATAAGCGTATGACGCACTGGTTTAAATGTTTTCAACAGGAATACACTTTTACAAAATTAACAATTCTCTGGTCGTGATTCGATCCAAGGACCTCTGGCTCGTCAGTTACGCACACTACCAACTGAGCTAACTGATTCTTGTCCATTCGCTAGGTTAAAGATATATTTGAAGTTAAAAGATCATTTAAATGTTTTCAACAGGAATACACTTTTACAAAATTAACAATTCTCTGGTCGTGATTCGATCCAAGGACCTCTGGCTCGTCAGTTACGCACACTACCAACTGAGCTAACTGATTATTGTCCATTCGCTAGGTTAAAGATATATTTGAAGTTAAAAGATCATTTAAATGTTTTCAACAGGAATACACTTTTACAAAATTAACAATTCTCTGGTTGGGATTCGGTCCAAGGACCTTTGGCTCGTCAGTCACGCGCAATACCAACTGAGCTAACTGATTGTTGTGCATTTGCTAGGTTAATAATGATAATACCATTATGACAATCTTTGGAGTTTATTTACCATATTTTGATCTAGTAGCTATGAACAAATTCAAAAGTATGCAGAAACAATTGATGCCCTTCAAAGTTATATTGATGACTGTGACAACAGTCCTGTGGTGATTGTGGGAGACTTGAAATTTAATAAATTTAACAAATTATATGCAGCTAAAAACCCGAAGCATTTTTGGAAATCTCTGAATGATTGTAAAAACAAGTAGGCCAAATTTTGAGAATTTAATAAATACTGCAACTTTATCAGATTTCTTTGAAATAAAGTTTGACAAAAACAATTCATGTTCTAAAACTATAAGTGATGCTGAAAACTATGTAAAGGTTAAACTCAATGATATGATGGGGACCGTTTCTAGTTCAATTTATTTTACCCCTGAAAACGTTATCAAATTTATTAAATGTCTCAATAATAATTCGGCCCCAGGACCTGATGGAATTAGTGTTAAACATCTTAAGTATGGGTTATCTACTAAGCTTCCAGTACTACTTTCCTCACTATATAACATTTGCATTAAGTGTGGTGGTGTTCCTCAAACATTTTCAGGAGGGTACACTTATCCCTATTCCTAAGTCAATATTGAATCCTTCTGAAGTTAAGAATTATAGACCAATCATTGTCTCTAATACCGTCTCTAAGATTTTTGAGTTATGTCTGCTTGAATTATGTTCCAATTTCGAATTACCCACCTCAATTTGGATTTGTAAGTGGCCGTAGCACCACAATGGCTGCAGCTACTGTTAATGATGTGTTTAATTATTGTAACAACCAAGGTTCAAATGTGTATGCTTGCTCGTTAGATGCTGAGGGCGCTTTTGATCAAATTCCACATGTTATAATCTTTCAGAAATTGGGAAAAGTTATTAGTGATGATTGGTGGCGTTTTATGTATGTTTGGTATACCAACATTGTTGTTAATATTAAGTGGAACAATGAGATAGGGAAACCAATTCATATCCACAAAGGTACTAGACAGGGTGGTCTTTCATCTCCCTTTATTTTTAATATCTTTTACAAAGATCTTGTTTCAGGTTTGAACGATCTTGACTGCGGTATCGTTACTGCAAATTCTAAGTTTAATGTTATGCGGATGTTTTACTCCTAACAAGTTTAATAGTCACTGGTCTTCAAAGGCTTATATATGACGCTAATGATTATATTGTATCTCACGGTCTTCGTTTTAACCCAATAAAAACATCATGTACCGTTTTTGGCAAATACACTATGACACCAAACCCCAATTGGTATCTAGACAACTATATGATAAACGTTACTGACTCTGTTACGCATTTGGGAGTAATACTTTGTAGTAATCTAAAGAGTAAATTGCATATTGATGAGCGTATCCGCAAATGTGAAAGAGCATTCTTTTCATTACAGTGTGCTGGCATGTGTAAACAGAGTTCTTGCACAGAAGTAAAACTGCATGTTTGGAATACAGTGTTAGTTCGTATACTTGTTTATGGTTGTGAGTGCATCAATACTCACAATATTGATAATAACGATAACGATATAATTCAAAGTATAAAAGCATCCCTCGGTATTCCTAAGTTCTTGTAGAACCACTCCACTCCTTCATACTATCAATTTACCAAAAATTAAAGACGTTATAATAAATATATTCTCAAATTGATCTATTATCACAAATGTTTGTAAATGACTCAAAATCAAGGAGGTTTTATGCTCATCTGCTTAAGCATGAGGCGAATGATTACTTATCGTATAGAAATACACTTATTCATAGAGTAAAGAAAAGTTTGCAAGGAAATGCCTCATTATTCACTGTAATTTTTAACCATGCTAACAGAAAAATAGTCAAAAATTCCCTTTAGAGTTATGACTGTTTACAACCACGGTATTTGTGACAGTGTAAAGTCTTGCATTGATCTGAAAACGTGTATTCAGCCAAATAATCTTGATTTTATCATTAAGTTAACCAAACCATTTTAAATGTATCGTAATGTTTGCAAGCCAGTACTCTTTCGGTAGTATTTTATTTTGTTTCCAATAGTTATTATGTATATAAAATTCTAAGTGTTATATTTGTATATTGTATATATTGCTTCCCCATCTTGGGGTTTTATTCTGAATAAATAAATAAATAAATAAATAAAATTTTCTCTGAATTCACGAGCATTCAGTGGAGCTGGTATTTACTGTAATCAGTTCGGGCGTTGCGAACCTGCTTAAAATAATCACCCCAGAAAACAACTATCAGGAGGGGACAATAAAAGCCAGTTTTATCCAACCAAGCCCACAGTAAATAACTATAAATATTAACAAAATAGTATTGGTACATATACAGGGCCATGTCTTTCCCACTAAAAACGTGGCCATTGCCCATTAATATCACGCTGAAATCAGGCTTGCCGCACACTCAACTACTTATTGATGACACTACATTACACTGCTGGATTCCTTGATCAGTCACTGATGTGATGGTTGTATAGATGAGAGTGTCACTTGTTTATTTTACAAAAAGAAAAGACCGCAAGAAAACTAAGACGCTGGAAGTTATAAAGAAGGTGACATGCCTCTTGCAATAATAATAATGATAATAATAAAACAGCTTTATTTAGTGATGGTAACTACGTCACCTATAGCTTAGATGATTTTCAATGGGCCAGCAATTAGGTTCTAGAGACACTGGATAAATCCCTACTTTTGCACGATAAGTGTCATTACGGGTTCTTTGACGTACACTGATGTTTGTAGTACACGGGACCAACGGCTTACCGTCCCATCCGAAGGACAATGCAATATAAGTGTCTTGCTCAAGGACACAAGCTCTGCGACCGGCCAGGGCGGGATTCGAATCCACATTCTAACGCCACCAGAACTTGAATCTGATGCACTAGACCGCTCTGCCACGACACTCCACACCGTGTGGAGTATCGCAATTTTGGCTACATATCTTTTGGATGGAACCAAATCCTGATCTGCCACTGGAAATTGCCTTAATTATTATGTAAAAACATGTGGCCTTATCTTCTTTCCGACCGACTAGGTTATGGACATGTAAACCAGGTTTTATATATGTATGCTGGTGCATTATATTCGCTGTATATAAAGTTCAGGTTTGAATAATGTTGATGCTTGCACTGTTCCATAGTTGCCTCACAGGGCTGTAGAGGATTGGCCGGAGGTGGGGGGGGGGGGGGGGGGGGTGGTGAGGTAGCCAATTTGCCAACTGAAAATCGATATTGGGGTGATGTTGGCTACAACCCAGTTGGCAGAGGTTTGACTCTCACCTTCTTCGTATAGGCCTACAGAGACTTTTATTGGGGCGGAGATTTAAAGAATTAAGGAGGACATGTTGACAGCTTATAATGGAACATATAGACTTTAAACTGTTATTAGTGCATGTTATGTTAAATTAGCATGTTTGAATGGAAATTAATTTTGTTTCAATTTATTGTACAAGTCTATTGGTTCAGGGGCGGATCCATGATTTTTAAAAGGGAGAGGGTCCAAGCGTATTTTTGAAAGAACGTTTTTGTTAAAAACGACATGAGTTTCTCCAGAAAAAAATGAAATAATAATAAAAGGGAGGGTCCGGCACCTGGATCCGCCCATGAATTTGGTAAAAGTATCAGTCGTCTAATAAGTGCTTTCATTTAGAGCCATAACAGAATGGCAAAGAACCAAGAGAAAATACAGCATACTTTCCCTTTAACCATTAAAGTCTAAAAGTCTAAAAATTAAAGTGTATTATAAAAAAAAACATCTCGGAACATGATTGCTTATCAACAGGGAAATGAGAACGTGAAAGCAGAATGTTCACATTTTGATCACCTCTGTTTTGTGTGACTAATTGTAGTGTAAGATATATTCTTCATTAGGCCTACTCAAAAATATATTAAACTGCAATATGAATGTCACTGAACTTGAAATGCTTTAACACTATGACTATCTTTACCGTGAAAACGACATGAAAGGTCATTTTGCCGTGAAAATTTTTGCTAAGGGCAAATTCACGGTATTTTCACGCTCCAGAAATGACAAACTTTATCCACGGCAAAAACACTGCGATTTCACGGCAAAAAAGAGTGTCTAAACTCCTATTGTTATTCATAACGGTAAACCATTCTTTCCAATGACAAAAGGGTGATAACGAGTGTCTCCGGTGTGTTGACATAACGGAAACACTTGCAAATGTTTATGGACAAGTTAGTGTTTAATCTCATTACCGACTGTCACTCGAAATAATTTGGCTGGCATAAATGCACGATCATACCTCTTTGGTCATACAAGGAACGGCGCCATGGCTATCTCCATGTAGAAAAAGCGTTAAGGCCGGTTCATTGAAAGCAAACGCGAAATGTCATGCTTTTGAATTCGCTTCGTATTCGGCCCAGTGCATGGTGGAATACGTTTGACTGCAGGCTGAATGATAATGAAATTCTATTTACCTCCTATTTCGTATTTCTAAATGGCGATGCCAACAATGTACCCAGATACATTTTAGAAATAGTAAATCAAACGTTATATTCAGGACAGCGTTTCTTCTAGGATTCGAAAACTGCCCGTCCAAAACAAGCGCGAATCTAATAATGGCGTGGGCCCCGATTTTGTTTGGATTTTAAATGCTCTCTATTGCAATCTGAGGCTTCAACATATTTCCTTATTGGGGATTCTGAGTCTATGCATATAGATATTTTCAGAAAGGAAGAATAGATCCTGCCTGCCTTTTGTTGATGTTTCTGTCCGTCCGTCTGGCTGACATGCGCGGCAGACACAGTCATTATTTGATATAACTCAACCTCGTCACCATGAGAAAATCGGTGCCCCTCGTTCCTTATACGGGTTGTTGGAATGAGCCGGGGCCAACGGCTAACGTTACACAAATTATAGTCGGCAACCAGACGTGTTTCACATTTAATTTCCCGCTTACTTAGGGGGATTACATGCGTCCTCAGTGTCTACCGGTATACCGGACATTGTAGTCCTTAGCTTCGTGAACAAGCACCCACGCGTACGTGGAACACGTGCTTCCATTTTAAAAGAAACTTTGACGCTCTAACGAAATAATGTTGTGTGAGAATTTAAAAAAATTATATTACGGCAGTAGCACTATCGATATGCGTGCTAGCATGGGCGCAGGCACAGTACAGGCAGCCCACTTCGCCGTACGTTAGGAACAGCATGGCGTGGGTATAGGCTAGTCCAGCTTGGGATCACCGTTCACATTATCGAACAATGGGTTCAGGGCCAGAATAGCAAGATAGATCAAACACCGACATGGGAATTGGTCACTGTAGTTCTGTTACATTGTGTAAATACAAAAATGTAATGTAAATTGAAACGTCTTTATTTCAATTATATATATCAATATCATATAATATAATGCGCATCAAACTCGGTTAACTTCAACACAGTAGAAATTAAATATTTCAGTTTTAACTCTAATTATGGCTGTGGGGCCGGGGAGCGCCGGGTAAAACACGGCTGTGGACATGGGCACAACTCCACTGTTCAGCCAAGCGTATAGACTGTACAATAAGCGGGCAAGCTATAAAACTGGGCGTACCCTATTCATTGCCCATGAAGTATCCAAACAGCATAATTGAAAGACCTGTGTTCAGAAATCACATGAAAAGGCTGTATTCAGAATGCTCTCGAAAGCCCAATCTATTATATAACACGCCCATTCAAGAACAATATGGTTCACCAAACTATCAGACATCTTGAAGATTTCTATTCAAGGCGCATTCTCAGCAAATGCAGGTGGAAAATCAATTATTTCACCAGCCGCGGCTATAGCTGTCAACCGTACGCAAGGGGTTTACACCAGTTTAAACTTTTCGTAACATGTACAACTTAGTTTACTAAAACAAGACGTAAATATTTCAAGGAATATCATTCATATTATTAATTAAATTTAGATTTTGTTTGGATTACTTTTAAATGTATTTGCCGAAGATAAAGCTTTTTATTCTACAAATTGAACATATTTCTTGCTAAAATCTAAAATCCACAAATTGTTATTCATATCTATGGCTGAAGTTAATGGACAAGATAGTTTTGAAATTGGTATAATTGATGTTTTATGTTGAACTTCATGATGCTCTATTTTCCATAAAACTTTATGATACTGTGCCCTGGGGAAAATGTACCGGTAAAGAGTGCAGAGTCCGAAGACTATATAGTGGTAGCAGAAAGGCAGAGAGTACTATACTGTGCGCGACGGCGGATTGGCGCGTTCGATGTTGGGTACGAGTTGACTCGTCCCCTGGACTCGGTCATAAGAAAAAATAAACAAAATCAACAATTTTTTTTCCTGAAATAAGAATTAATGAATAAAATTTCAGTCATGATAGGACACCATAAAAATATGTCCGAATTAATTCCTTGAAAGAAAAATCCAAAAATGTTGAAAGAAAAGAAATGCTGATGAAAATAATTATTTTAAAAACAGTAATTTTTTCCTGAAATGAGAAATAATGAATCAAAGTTGATAACATTTCAGTCACGATAGGACACCATTTGTCTGAATACGTTCCGTAACAGAAAATTTTGATAGGAGAAAAATACTGATGAGAAGTAACGATAAAAAAATTGATGATACGTTTTGCATATTACCAATATAAAATACAACAAATATTAGTTTCTTGTCATAATAATGAGCTTGTATGAATCAAAGACAAGTCCCGACAGGACACTGTGAGTATGAATTAAATCTTTTAAAGAAAAATCTAAAATGTTGACCAAACATTTACTGATAGAAATGACAGAAAACATTTTTTTGTGCCTTGGGTAAAATGTTCCCGGGAAAGAGTGCAGAGTCCGAAGACTATAGTGGCAGCGGAAAGGCGGAGAGAACTATACTGTGGGAGACGGCGGGCTGGCGCGTTCGATGTTGGGTACGAGTTGACTCGTCCCCCAGACTCGGTCGTAAGAAAAATAAACAAAATCAAAAGTTTTTTTTTATGAAATAAGAATTAATGAATAAAATTTCAGTCAAGATAGGACACCATAATGTCTGAATTAATTCCTTAAAAGAAAAATCTAAAAATGTTGAAAGAAAAGAATACTGGAGTAGATCGCAATCCGATTTTCAGTATTTTTTGCCCAAAAATTATTACGCTTGTTTTCAACTTAAAAAAACAAAAAGTCATGATATCGCGACAAAAGTTCACATCATGTCTGAAAATTTCAACTTGGTACATGCACAAAATAAATTGTTATGGAGAAAAGTGAAAAAAATTAGGAATTATACTCTTTGGAGTAGATCGCAATCCTAATTTCAGTTTTTTTGCCCCCAAAATGATTACGCTTGTTTTCAACTTAAAAAACAAAAAGTCATGATATCGCGACAAAAGTTCGCATCATGTCTGAAAATTTCAACGTGGTACATGCACAAAATAAATTGTTATGGAGAAAATTGAAAAATTTTTAGGAATTATACTCTTTGGAGTAGATCGCAATCCTAATTTCAGTATTTTTGCCCCAAAAATTATTACGCTTGTTTTCAACTTAAAAAACAAAAAGTCATGATATCGCGACAAAAGTTCGCATCATGTCTGAAAATTTCAACGTGGTACATGCACAAAATAAATTGTTATGGAGAAAATTGAAAAATTTTAGGAATTATACTCTTTGGAGTAGATCGCAATCCTAATTTCAGTATTTTTGCCCCAAAAATTATTACGCTTGTTTTCAACTTAAAAAAACAAAAAGTCATGATATCGCGACAAAAGTTCACATCATGTCTGAAAATTTCAACGTGGTACATGCACAAAATAAATTGTTATGGAGAAAATTTAAAAATTTTAGGAATTATACTCTTTGGAGTAGATCGCAATCCTAATTTCAGTATTTTTGCCCCCAAAATGATTACGCTTGTTTTCAACTTAAAAAACAAAAAGTCATGATATCGCGACAAAAGTTCGCATCATGTCTGAAAATTTCAACGTGGTACATGCACAAAATAAATTGTTATGGAGAAAATTGAAAAATTTTAGGAATTATACTCTTTGGAGTAGATCGCAATCCTAATTTCAGTATTTTTGCCCCAAAATTATTACGCTTTGTTTTCAACTTAAAACAAAAAGTCATGATATCGCGACAAAAGTTCGCATCATGTCTGAAAATTTCAACGTGGTACATGCACAAAATAAATTGTTATGGAGAAAATTGAAAAATTTTAGGAATTATACTCTTTGGAGTAGATCGCAATCCTAATTTCAGTATTTTTGCCCCAAAAATTATTACGCTTGTTTTCAACTTAAAAAAACAAAAAGTCATGATATCGCGACAAAAGTTCACATCATGTCTGAAAATTTCAACGTGGTACATGCACAAAATAAATTGTTATGGAGAAAATTTAAAAATTTTAGGAATTATACTCTTTGGAGTAGATCGCAATCCTAATTTCAGTATTTTTGCCCCCAAAATGATTACGCTTGTTTTCAACTTAAAAAACAAAAAGTCATGATATCGCGACAAAAGTTCGCATCATGTCTGAAAATTTCAACGTGGTACATGCACAAAATAAATTGTTATGGAGAAAATTGAACAAAATTAGGAATTATACTCTTTGGAGTAGATCGCAATCCTAATTTCAGTATTTTTGCCCCAAAAATGATTACGCTTGTTTTCAACTTAAAAAAACAAAAAGTCATGATATCGCGACAAAAGTTCACATCATGTCTGAAAATTTCAACGTGGTACATGCACAAAATAAATTGTTATGGAGAAAATTGAAAAAAATTAGGAATTATACTCTTTGGAGTAGATCGCAATCCTAATTTCAGTATTTTTGCCCCAAAAATGATTACGCTTGTTTTCAACTTAAAAAAACAAAAAGTCATGATATCGCGACAAAAGTTCGCATCATGTCTGAAAATTTCAACGTGGTACATGCACAAAATAAATTGTTATGGAGAAAATTGAAAAATTTTAGGAATTATACTCTTTGGAGTAGATCGCAATCCTAATTTCAGTATTTTTGCCCCAAAAATTATTACGCTTGTTTTCAACTTAAAAAAATTAAACGTCGCTATATCGGGACAGAAGTTCACATCATGTCTGAAAATTTCAAGGTGGTACATGCACAAAATAAATTGTTATAGAGAAAAAAAGGTACGAAGACTTGCACAACTACGAGTTTGAGTGAATCACGCGCATCGCCAGTGTGCCGACAAGGCAAGCTTTTTAACCGGGGCCAACTCGGGCTGATAGTGCAGTCAACTCGTTCGTCACACTGGCACCCGACTAATGTCAGTACGTGTATAATGTACATGTACACATGTTCATGTACACACACACACAATGCGCGTGTACAGATACAATGTACATGTACACTGTATACATTGTACAGTGCAATCGTTCTGGCTGATATCGCGACAAAAGTTCACATCATGTCTGAAAATTTCAACGTGGTGACGCAAGAATTTCACCAATCTATATATATCGCGGAACCCGCTGCTAGCATGCTAGGATTCTAGCCGGCCAGTCGTCATTGGGCAAGCTCGGTGGTCGAGAGGTTAAGACGTCTGCACTAGTAAGCAGGAGGTCGTGGGTTCGAATCCCGCCCGAGTCGCCTGTGTAGTTTTTTCACACTCGGAAAGCACTGAGCATACAGTGTTATACACACGTCGGTGTAGGGCAAAATTAAATCAATTTTTTTTGTATTTGTTGATGATTGTATATTGTTATATTGAGTATATAAAATAAAAGCAGCCTACAACACTAAATGTGCCACTAAATGATGCAACATTAACAAACTTTCCTTTGTATTTGGAATGTAGTTGACCGTTTCTAACCCCCTCGCCCAGCATTTTAAAGTGTAACATTTCCCCTCAGAATGATGATCTTTTCAAACTTAATTACACTTGGGAAAATAGGGTTTTTGTTTTTAAAAAGGGGGAGTAAATGCTACAAATCTGCATTTCCTATCATGGATGGAGGTCAACACGAATTTGACCGTTTTTCCCGATGGTTTGCTCAATAAATGGAATGTCAAAGCAGATTGCGTAACGTTACAGATTTACCTAGCTCGAACGGCAGAAGAATCCGTAGAAAATTCTCTTTCCATTCATGTAAGAAGGATTTTGATTAGCCAAGGGGAGAGAGGGGCCTTTTTATTTCCAATCATTGAACGTCTCTCTTCTTCGAGTAGTCACCTTGTAATTTTATGCAAGGATCTCCATAGTCTGGTTTCACATGCACTCACTTATGCACGTAAAGTGTGATGGTTGCAGTGGGTACTAGATTGTGCCACAAGAAACGTAGGAGACTCGTTTCTCTGAAGTCCACAATCATTAGATTTTGACAACGATTTCTCACATCAAAGGAAAAATTGTTGTAGAATATATTTATAGGTAGGTTTTCTTAAGTCCATATTAAAATCCCCTCTTTTAAAGAAAATTGAGCCAACTTCGATTTAAAAAAAACAAGTTTGATGTACTTGCTGATCGGCTCACACCATTACTTTTTTGGGCCATCTTTACTTTGATTTTGTGGAAGAATGTGAATAACTAAAGTTACTGAAGTTGAACATTTTAAAACTCTGAAATATTGAGTTGTATTTTGTATTGATGTGCATGTACATGTACTTATTAATTATATTGTGCGTACCAATACTTTCTCACATCCACCACCATCCCCATTATATAAAATGATCTAGTCCACTGACCTATCGTTTTCAATAAACATCCGTGCTACATGTACATGTAGTATGTGCACTCATTAGTATATGGTCATGTGCGTCCTTCTGGCCGTTCCACAGAGCAGTCTTATCTTTTCTGTGCGAAATTCGGTCAAAGTTCTTCATATACTAGCCATCATTCCATTACAAAGGTCAATAACGTAACCAAATATTTATATTAATTAAGCAACTTTCGCACAATGTATGCGACATTGTAGGGAAAAAATTAAAAAGTTCTTGTTCATGTATAATTATTTTCAAAAGGTTTTCGGCGGTGTTTCTCAAAGCAATATGGCCCTATGAAATGCAAGACGCACACTGCCTCTTTGTTTGTAGAAAACATTGTGCCTCACGCAATCTTATTATGGCCTAATTATTTATTTTATAAGATTGTATCCCACTAAGTTCTTCACAAGCTCAAAGTTGGCGTTTCATCTAGGATTTGAAAACTGCCCGTCCAAAACATGCGCGAACTATTAATGTGTTATGGCGTGGGGCGGGCCCCGATTTTGTTGCAATATGAGGCTAAAATGTTTCGTTATTGGAGATTCTGAGCCTATTTAAACACATAAATGTTTTCAGAAATGAAGAATAGATCCTGCCTTTGCAGTTTAATTTTGTCTATCTTTCCGGCGTCGCCGCCTAACGTAATGTTACGTTGCAGCACACAGGCGGACAGTCTACTCGACAGCCTCGTCCCCGTAAGAAAATCCCTGAGCCGGGGCCAACAATGTGCTGCAAGATCTTAACCATCGGGAACGTATAAGTTCCATAGCGGGCGGCGGGCTGGCTGGCTAACGTTACACAAATCACATCAGTGTGTAGTCGGCAACCAGACATCGTTGTTTCTATTTAATTTCCCGCATACTTTGGGTATACACGAGTCCTCGGTGTGAGTGGGTATCGTACAAATAGGCCTACATGCAAGCGAGCACATGGACTCGGAGCTTCCATGGGCGGCTGGCTCCACGTGCAGTTCGCTTGGAATACGTTACGTGTTAGAATTAATCCCGATGTGTTGGGGAAGAGTTTTTTTATTTTAGACTCTGAACATAGAAAATAAAGTCAGGTAACTTACTGCCACCCTAACGTTAATCCAATTAGAACGTCAAAATAACGGTTACCGCGTCTTAGCTAATGTGAACAGTTAAATCTCCGTTCAATAAGTATCCATTCATGGGGATTACGGATGGATACAAAAGGGTCAACAATGGAACAGAGGATTAACTCGGCTAGCAGAGTTAATGAGCTGGCCAAACTTACAGCATGGAGAAGTACGGTGATTTCACAGTCTTTTCACGGCGAATGAAATTCACAATTTTTTCACGGCATTTACACGATTATCATTTCCGTGTAAATACCGTGAATTTTCCCTTAGCAAAAATTTTCACGGCAAAATGACCTTTCATGTCGTTTTCACGGTAAAGATAGGATACCTCTAATTAAATTTTTCAAGATTAACAATAGTGTATAGTGGACTTTATTACTATAGGCCAAACGTTGCAACAACGTGTGTACGCTATTTCGGCTGGATATTGAACAAAAAGTTTAACTATTTTTGAACAAATTCAATTTCTTCCAAGAAAGTTGAATTATGGAAATTATCATGGAATTACGGAAACTGTCAGCCATGTAAAGTGTTCAGAGCGAGTGGGTGATAGGGCCAGGTGCTACACATGTATGATAAATTACGTTAGTTGATACATAATTATATGCTTCTATTGTACCCCCAAGCTGTCGACCTTTGGAGAGTAAACTGCAAATAATACTATGTCGTGATTTCGCAATCATCAGATTGATTGGTTGAATAAAATCATGTTACTACTGTGTTTCGTTTTATGGGGATTTCCATGTTATGTTTGTTGTGTTGTAAACCTATATATATATACACGGGGAATTCCCATTGTGTGCAATATAATGTTAGGGTGTTGTCAGATTATGATAGACCATGGTCCGTCCATGTTTAAACCAAGATATAATTCATCAAGCTGTGTTTATTTCATGATGTCCATGTTTCGAGTGTAAATTGATTCTGCAAGAACACTAGCCCGAGACGGGCCCAGAATAGTAAGGGGCGGTGGTTCTCCTCATCACTGAGACAACAATGTCTACTTCACCATTCACAAATTTACGTTCGACTTCCACCGAACAAATTAAACAAACGGCACTTAAAAGATAAAATCTCGATATATTTTCAGAAAAATAAAATCAGTAAGGATTACGAGGTTGATGATGTAAATATTATTTTTGAAGATGGCAATGGACTATGGGTGACAGTCGAGTTTAGCGAACCTTCAGGTAGGTGTGCAATTTTTGGTTGTTACATTAAGTATATTGTATATTAATTATTAATTATCAGACTTTTGCTACGATGTATGCAATGCCAAAATTCTTTGTGTGTGTGTGTGTGTGTGTGTGTGGGGGGGGGGGGGGTAAGCTTAAAGGCGCATAAAGGATGGGCCTGTGGCCTGCCTAAGGGCTCCAGATGCTCTCTGATGCAATCTGCCATGTGTCGTTATTTCATTTTAAAGGGCATAGAGAATTGATTTAAACAAACTCTTTTTTTCTAAAAGTGATGCAGAAAAAATCGGGGTTTTGGTATTGGGGTTCATCAGCCCCCTACCCCTCCGGAATTGAAGACATTTATTTTCTGTGCCAGTCAGTAGAGAGACATGGCAATATTGTGGTTTGTACGATCATATAAGAATACATTATATTGTTTAAATATTCAATTATACAGGTGTTGATCATGTATTTGCACAAGATGTACATCATGAGCTGAATGTAGATGGAGTTATAATTCCTCTGGAAATAAGACGTTGCTTGCCTCAACCTACTACCCATGCGTTCCCTTCGACTGAGTTTGACTCTGACCCAGAGACCTTTATGTCGGTATGCACGCATGTACAATGATCTGTGTAGTTTAATTTCACCTGTACCTTAGCTTATTTTACACATACGTAGTCTGTAACCAGGTTTGAAGGGGGTGGTTCTATCACGCGTTTTCACACATTCCACCATTTCCCAAAGTGGCGGAACTGCATGTGGTAACCTTGTGGGGGAATCGTCTGACCTCTCCCCAACCACAGGCTTTCTTTTACTTTATTAATTATTTAAAGTCACTTCAAATATTATTATTGTATGCTTTAAAAAACGCTTTACAGGATATCGACAAAGGTATCAAGGAAGATCGTCCTTATGAAAGTCTTAAAGTTAAATCTCAAGCTTTTGGCAGTAAACCTTATCAAAGCCCATCAACAGGCAACAGAGACAACTATCCAGACAGGACAAGTAGCTTATCATGCAGTGGAGACAATCTTCAAGTTGTAGCACAACAATCATTGGAACAAGCTGAAGAGAAGATGAAAATTAATTACCCACTCGTTGCGACAGAACATCAGTGCATGACAAGCAATTTAGATCATGAGACGGCACATGTAAGATCAAGAAATGGACAATGATTGCTGTGCTTCTTTAAAAAAAAAAAATAAAAAATAAAAAATAAAAACTTGGGCTTAAATGCTGGGCTGGATGGGTAAATATAATTTGCCCCTTGCAAAAATTTATCAGTAAGGCCTACAAATCTTTTGCATTTCCACAACAGCTTAAACCAACTAAAATAATTATTCAGATAATCAGTCCATATAGTGACTCTCACAAAACAATACATTTGGGAATTGAACAAATCTATTTTGTTAAACAGCATTCAGCAAATATTTTAAATCTGATCATTTCCCTCATCCTCACATGCTATAATTGAAGATCCATATTTTATAACAGAGCCTGCACAAAGCTTGTCTGAGCATACGGCAGTAGTTCTTGGTAATCGTAACATCAATATCTTCTTACCATAGGATAATTTGTTGGATGACCATGAGGAAGATGATGAGCAAGCAATAGAAGTGACTGGCTTCAAATCTACCACAGATGATGAAATGTTGAAGCTCTATTTTGAGAATCCTCGCAAATCTGGAGGGGCTGACATAAAGACGTTGGAGAAAGACTCTAAAACTGGAGCCATCATAATTACTTTCAAAGACCCATCAGGTAAATGTATGGTATAGAAATGCGAATATTTTTTATTCGTAATCCCTTGTATCAAAAACATTTTAAGTATATTATAGGCCCAATTTACAACTTGTCATCTCCATGAAAAATAATCTACCTCCATGGTATTAGTCTGTCACAGGCCAAACCATGCCAAGAATTGTAACTGGAACCTTATATTGTCATCCTCTTTATCACCTCTTTGAATATCAGTGGCTAGTGCAGTTGCTAAGAGAACCCATACGGTTTCAGGTGCCTCACTGACAGTGGGACCTATTACAAAGAAGAAACCTCGTCCCAGGCCAGTCAAGAAACGATGTGTATTTCTGAAAGGAATACCAGATGGATGCTCTTCAGAGCATGTGACGCTCTTTGTAGAAAGTTGTGTAGACATGGAGGAAGAACCCAATATACAGTATGGAGAGATGCCTGGAACAGCCATATGTACTTTCTCACGTGACATTCCAGGTAATTTTCTCGGTGTTTGACTTTTTATTTTTGGAAAATCTTCAACAGCATTATTTTAAAAATATTGATATATAGAATATGTTCTGTTGTAACTTTTACCATAAGTTAATAGTTAATTTATTTGATGTACTATTGAACTAACAGTATGGTAAGCTAAGTTTTCACACATGTTTTGTTTTGTTGTGAAATACATTAAGATGCGGCACATCTTGAAGGCAACGTCCTGGACAACATGGTCGGTTTGATACATGTAAATCCCTCATATTATTAGATTATTTGAAAAAAAGAGTCAAACTCATATAGCTGGTTACATCCTTTATGACATTATTTATTGGCGAAAGAAACATTCATATAACTTTGATGCCTTTGTCAAATCCTGAAATATTAGTTAGCATAATGTATGACGTCACAGTTATGTTTACTAAAATTAAGTGACATCAAACCACTAAGAAAACAAGTCCATTCTTACACAATGTTTAGTTCTCAAACGTCAAGTTTATAAACAATTTATGTTGTGTATTTCTTTAGACATAGAACAAGTTATCAGAAAGTTTTCTGTGAAGAAATTGCAAGGAGTTACAGTGACAGCAGAGAAAGTTCAAGAATCTGATGCTATCTTAGTGCAAGGTTTGTTGCCTTTGTGATATTCTCCTTTATTGGGTGATTCCGTAGTACTGAGACATATGTTAAAGTGTAACAGAAAATACTCAACATGATGTAGGCCTATCTATTCCTACAGCATTGAGATTGCCTGTGCCTCACTTAGCGATGAGATAAACACACGGTGTTAACCACAAACCAAAACGATACACCAGTCTAATTTTAGAAACGTACTCTCTTAATGTAAAAGAGTGAAAAACCACTCTTTCAAAGAGCTATAATGGCGGACAAGTCTTTTTGAAGTGAAATCCACTCTGATTCGAGTGAAAAATACAGTAAAAGGCTACCAAACCACTCTTTATACAATACCAATTTTACTCTTTATTCACTCCAAAAAGACCTGTCCGTCATATAGTTCTTTGAAAGAGTGGTTTTTCACTTTTTTACATTAAGAGAGTAAGGGTCGATCAATTGAATGACATTGTATAAATGTGAATACATAATTATTTACCATTGTCAGATAATGTTGATTCGGGTAAAAAGGAAATCAAGTAAATTTAATGTTTTAAAAAGTCTTACAACTAATATGGATTGAATTTTCATGAACAGTTATCTGCTTAGGTGAATGTTTGCCTTCTTGGTTTATGGATATAATTATTTCCAGTCGCTGCATGCACAGAAATGCATCATATTGAACATTTCTACAATTTAGGCCTATACATTAGCTGATTTAGTGTATTTATTATATTTTAAGGAATTTCACC
Source organism: Zoroaster sp. YZ-2022 (assembly GCA_029582265.1). Taxonomy (NCBI): domain Eukaryota; kingdom Metazoa; phylum Echinodermata; class Asteroidea; order Forcipulatida; family Zoroasteridae; genus Zoroaster; species Zoroaster sp. YZ-2022. The sequence continues at coordinate 19,998,486 of CM055832.1, read as the reverse complement.
CAAGTCATCGTTGGAGATGATTGAGTTGTATTTTGATAACAAAAAGAAAAGTGGTGGCAGTGGTGTCAGAGAAGTACTACCAGGGCCCATGGATGGACAGGCAATTGTCTACTTTGAAGACTGGAAGGGTATGTACATGTATAGTTAAGATGTTATAATTTAATATTTTCAAAGGTAATTTGAAAAAAGTGAATCTCCAAAGAATATTTACTCTAAAGGCCTATCTCAACCTAATATGCCAATTGTAGGCCTATATTTTAATGAGTGCGAAATTGTTGTTGAAGGTGAATCAACATGTTATGTTTGTAAACAATGTTTATAATACTTTTTTAATGAGAAATTAGTTATTTTTACATAGCTTCCTCATTTAGGCCTATGTTAAAATAAAATAGAGTATCTAGTACACTGTAAATTAATTAATGGAAATTATTCATTGGATGTCATTATTCTTATAGTTGTTGGTGATATTTTGTCAAAAAGAGCGTCTCACACACTTGGTGGTGCAGAACTATCAGTTGAAGCATATTATGATGTCCTTGGGAGACTGAGCCTGGTAGATGCCCCTACCCCAAGTGTCCATGATGAGTCAACCCATGTACAGGTGAACAAAGATGTTACTACCGAAATACAGAAGAGTAACACAGTCAGGAGTTATCCCATGGCTGCTGATTCTGATGCTGATTCTGATGCTGATTCTGATGCTGATTCTGATGCTGATTCTGATGCTGATTCTGATAGTGGTCACCAAGTAGGAGAAGATGACAGAGAATTAGACATCGATGAACTACCAGCAAAGGCTGAGCCTGAGGAAGAACAAGCAAAACAAGAGATTGCCTGGAATTCAAAGAAGCTACAGCTCTTCACATTATGTGGCATCAGGGAACAGATTGAACAATCATATCCTAACCTAAACATCACTGCAGGTACAGGGATTAGTTCGCAAGGGAAAACGGGCCTTATTCTTGAAGGAACCAAGAAGGACGTCCAGGAAGCAGAGCTGTCAATGCGCAGGCAAATGGACAGTTTAGACCGCATTGAATTTAAGGCAGGGAGTATCAAGGTACGATTTGTTCAATATGCTCCTGACAAAATCCATGAAATCCTTGGGTCACAAAACATCCATGCAGCATGCAGAGGAATTGATGATGGCAAGATCGTTATATACGGCGCCACCAAGAATGATATAAGCCAAGCTAAAGCATACATTGATAATTGCTGTGCTTCTTTAAAAAAAAATTTCTTTTTAAAGTAACTTGGGCTTAAATGCTGGGCTGGATGGGGAAATATAATTTGCCCCTTGCAAAAATTTACCAGTAAGGCCTACAAATCTTGCAGCTTAAACAGCTTAAATCAACTAAAATAATTATTCAGATAATCAGTCCATATAGTGACTCTCACAAAACAATACATTTTGGAATTGAACAAATCTATTTTGTTAAACAGCATTCAGCAAATATTTTAATCTGATCACTTCCCTCATCCTCACCTGCTATAATTGAAGATCCATCTTTTATAACAGAGCCTGCACAAATCTTGTCTGAGCATACGGCAGTAGTTCTTCTTGGTAATCATAACATTAATATCTTCTGATCATAGGATAATTTGTTGGATGACCATGAGGAAGATGATGAGCAAGCAATAGAAGTGACTGGCGTCAAATCTACCACAGATGATGAAATGTTGAAGCTCTATTTTGAGACTCCTCGCAAATCTGGGGGGGCTGAAATAAAGACGTTTGATAAAGACTCTAAAACTGGAGCCATCAGAATTACTTTCAAAGACCCATCAGGTAAATGTATGGTATAGAAATACGAATATTTTGTATTCGTAATCCCTTGTATCAAAAACATTTTAAGTATATTATAGGCCCAATTTACAACTTGTCATCTCCATGAAAAATAATCTACCTCCATGGTATTAGTCTGTCACAGGCCAAACCATGCCAAGAATTGTAACTGGAACCTTATTCTTACATGTTGTCATCCTCTTTATCACTTCTTTCAATATCAGTGGCTAGTGCAGTTGCTAAGAGAACCCATACGGTTTCAGGTGCCTCACTGACAGTGGGACTGATTACAAAGAAGAAACCTCGTCCCAGGCCAGTCAAGAAAGAATGTCTATTTCTGAAAGGAATACCAGATGGGTGTTTATCAGAGCTTGTGACACTTTTTGTAGAAAACCGTGTTAACATGGACGAAGGTCCTCAGATACAGTATGGCGAGATGCCTGGAACAGCCATAGGTACTTTCTCACGTGACATTCCAGGTAATTTTCTCGGTGTTTGACTTTTTATTTTTGGAAAATCTTCAACAGCAGTATTTAAAAAAAATATTGATATATAGAATATGTTCTGTCGTAACTTTTACCATAAGTTAATAGTTAATTTATTTGATGTACTATTGAACTAACAGTAGGCCTAATGGTGAGCTAAGTTTTCACACATGTTTTGTTTTGTTGTGGAATACATTAAAATGCGGCACATCTTGAAGGCAACGTCCTGGACAACATGGTCGGTTTGATACATGTAAATCCCTCATATTATTAGATTATTTGAAAAGAGTCAAACTCATATAGCTGGTTACATCGTTTATGACATTATTTATTGGCGAAAGAAACATTCATATAACTTTGATGCCTTTGTCAAATCCTGAAATATTAGTTAGCATAATGTATGACGTCACAGTGATGTTTACTATAATTAAGTGACATCAAACCACTAAGAAAACAAGTCCATTCTTACACAATGTTTAGTTCTCAAACGTCAAATTTATAAACAATTTATGTTGTGTATTTCTTTAGACATAGAACAAGTTATCAGAAAGTTTTCTGTGAAGAAATTGCAAGGAGTTACAGTGACAGCAGAGAAAGTTCAAGAATCTGATGCTATCTTAGTGCAAGGTTTGTTGCCTTTGTGATATTCTCCTTTATTGGGTGATTCCGTAGTACTGAGACATATGTTAAAGTGTAACGGAAAATACTCAACATGATGTAGGCCTATCTTTTCCTACAGCATTGAGATTGCCTGTACCTCACTTAGCGATGAGATAAACACACGGTGTTAACCACAAACCAAAACGATACACCAGTCTAATATTAGAAACGTACTCTCTTAATGTAAAAGAGTGAAAAACCACTCTTTCAAAGAGCTATATGGCGAGCAAGTCTTTTTGGAGTGAAATCCACTCTGATTCCAGTGAAACATACAGTAAAAGGCTACCAAACCACTCTATACAATACCAATTTTACTCTTTATTCACTCCAAAAAGACCTGTCCGCCATATAGTTCTTTGAAAGAGTTGTTTTTCACTTTTTTACATTAAGAGAGTAAGGGTCGATCAATTGAATGACATTGTATAAATGTGAATACATAATTATTTACCATTGTCAGATAATGTTGATTCGGGTAAAAGGAAATCAAAGTCAATTTAATGTTTTTAAAAGAGTCTTGCAACTAATATGCACAGAAATGCATCATATTGAACATTTCTATAATTTAGGCCTATACATTAGCTAATTTAGCGTATTTATTTTATTTTAAGGAATTTCACCCAAGTCATCGTTGGAGATGATTGAGTTGTATTTTGATAACAAAAAGAAAAGTGGTGGCAGTGGTGTCAGAGAAGTACTACCAGGGCCCATGGATGGACAGGCAATTGTCTACTTTGAAGACTGGAAGGGTATGTACATGTATAGTTAAGATGTTATAATTTAATATTTTCAAAGGTAATTTGAAAACAGTGAATCTCCAAAGAATATTTACTCTAAAGGCCTATCTCAACCTGATATGCCAATTGTCGGCCTATATTTTAATGAGTGCAAAATTGTTGTTGAAGGTGTATCAACATGCAATTTATGTAAACAATGTTTATAATACTTTTTTAATGAGAAATTAGTTACTTTTTACATAGCTTCCTCATTTAGGCCTATATCATATCAAATATGTACTTGTTTAAACTCGTAAACTAGACAAAATGTTAAAATAAAATAGAGTATCTAGTACACTGTAAATTAATTAATGGAAATTATTCATTGGATGTCATTATTCTTATAGTTGTTGGTGATATTTTGTCAAAAAGAGCATCTCACACACTTGGTGGTGCAGAACTATCAGTTGAAGCATATTATGACTTCCTTGGGAGACTGAGCCTGGTAGATGCCCCTACCCCAAGTGTCCATGATGAGCCAACCCATGTACAGATGAACAAAGATGTTACTACCAAAATACAGAAGAGTAACACAGTTACGAGTTATCCTATGGCTGCTGGTTCTGATGCTGATTCTGATAGTAGTCACCAAGTAGGAGAAGATGACAGAGAATTAGACATCGATGAACTACCAGCAAAGGCTGAGCCTGAGGAAGAACAAGCAAAACAAGAGATTGCCTGGAATTCAAAGAAGCTACAGCTCTTCACATTATGTGGCATCAAGGAACAGATTGAACAATCATATCCTAACCTAAACATCACTACAGGTACAGGGATTAGTTCACAAGGGAAAACGGGCCTTATTTTTGAAGGAACCAAGAAGGACGTCCAGGAAGCAGAGCTGTCAATGCGCAGGCAAATGGACACTTTAGACTGCATTGAATTTAAGGCAGGGAGTATCAAGGTACGATTTGTTCAACATGTTCCTGACCAAATCCATGAAATCCTTGGGTCACAAAACATCCATGCAGCATGCAGAGGAACTGATGACGGCAAGATCGTAATATACGGCGCCACCAAGAATGATGTAAGCCAAGCTAAAGCATACATTGATAATGATATAGATGAAGATGTTATCCTCATCAAAGGGAAGTCTGCTTTAGATGTTCTACAGGACCAGAAAGGCACAAGGCTTCTAGATGGGATCAACAAACAGAAATTTGTCATGGCATGCATCAATAATCAAGGTATGTGGCATATGTGTAACTCATGATCAACGTATGGTGTTAACGAATCGGTATATTTTTTCAGCTGATTATTTTTGAACTTCTGAATACGTATAATTGCACTTTCCTCAATTTTGTATGTATTTTTTGTTTGCAGGCAGTGTCGAACTTGCAGGATTTAAATCCAATTTGGAAGAGGTAAAGCAAAACATTAAAACATTTCTGAAGGCTAATGTCATCATCAAAGAACACATTCCTTTAGACATCAATAAAATACATACTATCAAGAAATTACACGGTGTTGAGTTGGACTTAAAAGAAATGCATAATCAAGAAAACCATGTCAAAATATATTCACAGATAGGAGATGACAACAGCGGATTTGTCATCGAAGGAAATGAAGTGGGTTTTGAAATTGCACGTAAATTTTTTAAGTCCCTGGTAGACAGAATCCATGATACACAAGAAGACTCACTCAGCAGCGATGAATCATACCAGTCTCTTGCAACTAGTGAAATGTCTAGATCACATGGGCTTATTTCTCAGAATCCGGTCCAGGCAAAGCCCAGTAAAGTGGACTACAAAACCCAGAGTGATATCACACACCAACGGAAAGGCTCAAGCATGGGCAATTACGAGTTCACTGATCGCAACGTCTCTATGCCGCTTAGAATTAAGTCAAAAAAGAAGTTACGCGCACCTACTGAAGACGAAGCAAGTACTGGTTTGCAACCAACTACTTACAGGTTATCATCACAGTCTTCAGTGAATACAACAAAAAAGTTGTCCGGTGTTCTGAAACTTGTAACTGCCGAGGGTCTGACCATTGAAATTCGTCAGGGAGACATCACAAGACAACACGTGGATGGTATTGTCAATCCCTCAGATTTAAACCTGACAAATGTAGGAGGAGCAGCAAAGGCAATAGTGTCTGCAGCTGGACATCAGTTGAGAGCATGTATCGATGGTATAAAGAAGAATCGTGTCGCTCAACCCTTGCAGGTGACGGAATGTATTGTTACACCTGGATTTAACCTCAGCTGGCTGAAGATTATCCATGCTGTTGGACCTGTGCAAACTTTTAGTCAACATCAATTCCAGAAAGAATTATACCAAACATTTCTGAACTGTTTACACATAGCCGAAGAATACCAAATGAGATCTTTGGCAATGCCATTAATTGGTTCAGGTACCATTGGTGCAGCGAAGAAGGGATGTGCAGATTCTCTTGTTTGGGCTATACTTGAGTTTAGTCGCATGCAACACATGTTCTTGAGTGAGATTCATTTAGTGAACATTGACAGTGTAGCCACTGAAGCACTCAAACAGTCTTTCACGACAGCTTTCACGGCAGCCACATGTACTAAAGTTTCTGTAGGTAGAAATAACAATGATAAACCTTCATACAAAGACCATACAAGACAAAAGACAGAGAAAAAATTGTCAGACTCAAATCTTGCTTCAGATCAAGGCACCAGAAGTGTTACTAGTACTGATAAAGGAAAATCAGAGAAGGCAACCGGTACCAACGCTACCCCAGTAGCTGAAAATACTTCTCTGCGTCCTACTGATGACAAATCCAATGAATGTCCAATCTGCTTAACAGACAACATTGAAGATGTCAAGGTTTTGAAGTGTAAGCATCGGTTCTGTAAAATTTGCATCGAGAAAGCGCTGGAGAAAAGTTACATGTGTCCAGTTTGCAAAAGCGTGTGCGGCCCACCAAAGGGAAACCAGCCAAAGGGAACCATGAGATTCTACACTGACAAGTATTCTTACCTTCCGGGCTACAACGGCGTGGGAACTATCACCATTTGGTATGACATTGAAGATGGGATTCAAACGGTAAGCATAGCCTATAGCCTTGCAAGGTTCTTTTATTCAGTTAAGTCTGGCCCTAAACCACGCAGTTGGGATGAACAACTTTATGAATGAGCAAGCTAATTTGAAAGGGAGATCCAGCATTGATATTTGGTAATTTATATCCATGTCATCTTGGGATTATTTCATTAAAAACACATAGTGAAAATGATATTTTGAATTCACACCTCGCTGAGATGCATTGCATTTGGTCATGGGATTCTACTGTTGAGTTTCAGCAGCTTCACACAGGTAAAAATTAAGCAATTTATGAATTTACACAAAATGTTTTTGTTTCTATATTAGCAAATTTTTGGTTAAATCCTGGACGTCACTGTAGTACAAGAAGGTGAAAGTCCAACCTGGGCTAAAATTAACATACTGAAAATTGTTGTTTTTCCGATTTAGGAGGATCATCCCAACCCACGGAAGCGTTTTACCGGTGTTACACGAACTGCATACCTACCTGGCAACCAAGAAGGGCAGGATGTACTTTCTCTTCTTACAAAAGCTTTTGATGCAGGTCTGGTGTTCACAATTGGGAGGTCAGTCACCAGTGGTCAATATGACACGGTCACCTGGAATGATATTCACCACAAAACAAGCAAATATGGTGGAACGTAAGTATACTGTTGTAACCAGTGTGTCACAGTTATTTCATGTAGGAAATATGGAAGTTAATCCAAAACATAAAATAAGAAATAAGCCTTTTGGAATGGAACTAATGCGTTTAAATCCTCGACCCTCTGCATAATGGTAGGCCTAAATATACAAAAAAAAGGTGTTTGCATAATGATAAATGCATGTATGCCTCACACAGGTCTATATGCCTAAAACTAGTTCAAGATGTATTATTATGGATACCCATTTCATTTACCTTCTTTGTGGAGTGTCGTGGCCGAGCGGTCTAGCGTACAGTTCTGGTGTTAGCAGCAGAATGTGGGTTCGAATCCCGGCCGTGACACTTGTGTCCTTGAGCAAGACACTTAACCATAATTGCTTCTCTCCACCCAGGGGTTAAATGGGTACCTGTGAGGGCAGAGTTGGTTGATTAGCCCTATATGCGCTGTAATGGCAGCAATTGAGCTGTATACTCCCCAGGGAGCTGAGATGGTTTCAGGAATGATTTATGAGCCATATGAGCAGGGGTAATAATATGCGCCTTGAGCACCACTCAGTTGGTGGATACGTGCGCTATATAAGTCGACACATTATTATTATTATTATTTCTTTGAAGAATAAAAAGCATAGACTTTGTAAAGCAATAACTTGTTTTTGTAACTTTATTTTTTTTAGAGACAACTATGGCTACCCTGATCCCGGTTATCTGAAGAGAGTAAAGGAAGATCTAGCGGCAAAAGGCATCGTTTAGTTATATGGGTCTGTATCATTCTAATCTACAGAAACAATGAAAAATAAAGGTATAAAATATAGTTTGTAATTGTTACAATGGATTTGATGGAAAGACAAGAGACAGCTGTATTGATTCGACATCTGTTTGTCATAAGCCTAGTACAAATATGACTACATTAACAACATAACAATTCATTCCACCCCATTTAGAAATAAATACATCCAAACATCTACTTATAGCAGGTACAACAGCCTTTAGATTCCTTAAAATGGTCTTAATTGTTTCTGTACATTAGAATGATAGTTCCTTTTTTAGAAGGTTCTAAAGTTCTAAATACAATAGCTTTGACCATTGTTCCAAATAAATTCAAGAAGCCGAAACAATTAAATCCAGATTTTTGGGGGTCTTGGTGACGAAGACTGTCACTGGCTTCTTCAAGTTACAAACACTCTGCTTGCCAGATAGCAATTTTTTTTTTTTTTTTTCAGCAGGCCGGACTAGAATTAACATTGTACATCCGGCCATTTGTATTTGCTTCAGAATTAATTTTGTAACAACAATAATGAGTAATTGATTTTATTTTTTTCCTACACCGGCGTGTGTATAGAACTGTATACTCAGTGCTTTCCAAGTGTCTGTAAAAAAAACTACACACTAGCACTAGCACAGGATTCGAACCCACGACCTCCTGCTTACTAGTACAGACGTCTTAACCTTTCGACTACCAAGCTTGCCCAATGACGATTGGCTGGCTAGAATCCTAGATATATATAGGTTGGTGAAATTCTTGTGTCTGGAGATAAACAATTGATTTAATTTTGCGCCTGTGTAGCACTGAGCACTCGGAAAGCACTGAGTATACAGTGCTATACATACGTCGGTGTAGGGCAAAATTAAATCAATTGTTTATCACCCGACGCAAGAATTTCACCAACCTATCAACATTAATGAGCATTTGAACTCGGTACTTTTTACATGAGAAGGGAGCATTTTAACCACTTTACTGCCATGCCATTCAAAAACTACGATAAAATTATTATACACAGAACTTTTTTAAAACAGCTCATAGGCCTATAAGATAATGGCAAATTCTGTATTGCAGAAACATAATTCGCTACTGTGTACAGTACTTGCGCTGTGCATGGCGGTGATGCTTATACACTCACTCTAAATTAGGCTTTATATTCCTTTTCCCCCCAGTTTTACAATCATTCCATTTGTTTAAACTTTGAATATATATACGACAAAATCTTACTTGAATTTGGTTTAATAATTTGTTATCGTCCAATAATGCCCATTGAAAGACTGAGTGTCATTTTAAACTTGAAGTGTTTCCCACAAAGAGTAGGTCTGTGTATAATGGCGATACCGAACAAATTATTGTAATAAAACATGTAATCGTGAGATTGTTATTGTGTTTCTTAACAGTTTGGTATAGTTTATTTTGATAGCTGTAGTAATTAATCTCCTTTCTTGAATTAAATAGACTCCATTTGTGCTGGAGTCAGTTGATGTCTCTGCATGTTGCATAGGAAAACTGATATTTGGGTAACTGCAATTATGATGGTACAATAACACCAGGGAAGGAAATAACGTACATAAAAAAACATTGTGATCACAGTTTAACATAACATTGTTATGTCAAAAAATATGAATTTCAAGAATTTGCCATCTGTCCAGGCAATCTTTTGAAAAACCGTTGATCACAGTTTTACGTAAAACTTACTGGTGTAAAGTTGATGGGAGGCCTATCAAAGATTCCTTCGGTATGATGTGTTTTTATTTTGAAGTAAAAATTAGGTGAAAATTTATGCATGTTTTTCATAAGGTGAATATTTTCACAGGTTGGTTGTTAATGTAAATCTAGATTTAAAAAAGTAAGCATTCAAAGAAGTAAACATACTGTCTCGTAAGCTTTTTTGAAAACCTTACCTTTAAGTCTGGAAGTGTTAATTATACAGATATTAAGAGTAACAATGTATTGCTTTTGAGTAGGTTTTGGCATTGTATACACACGAGAGGGAGCAGCTTTGATTCAAGCGATTTTATTAACATGTAATTAAAAACTGTATTATTCCAGTGCATATTAAAATGTGCATGATTGATTAAACGGAAATACTTTTACTTCTAATTGTAAAGATGATCTTCAAGGAAAGACAACAAAATCATTTTAAAAACATTAAAAAACATTTTATAATTTGAGATTGAATTAACATGCATGGATATGAAATGGTTGTCGTAATAATAGCCGAGGTTGGACTGGCACTGTCGTGTACTACGTTTCACTTCAGTGTATACAGAGACGGATCCATATTTGGGTTATGGTAATCAGTGTATATTACGTTAAATTAGATTTCTTAATGTAGCCTATGTATATTGTAAGCCTTCTAAATAGCCTAAATTTCTAATCCTATTAAAGGAAAGGTACAACAGTGGTTATTATCAAATGGTAGTCTAAAACTAGTAAAAGCTTATACTTGGTGTAAGTTAGGATGAGCACCAATTATCCCAGTAAATTATCTTAAGTGCATTCATCATCTTATTTTTGAAAGAAAAATGTCATTGCAGAATTTCAGAAAGTTGCGGGCCGGCAACTTTGTTAAATATGAGAAAACCCGTAAGAGTTTTTCATTGTTTTCACACGTAAAAGGGTGAGCACGTTATTGTAAAGGCAAATTAATGCCTAATTGTCTTGAAAACTATAGATGGTACAAATCAACGTCCGTTTCCCAATAGGAAATGTACATCACATCATTGGTGTCTCATGCATTAAGAATTACTAGACCAAAACTGGGCTGAAATGAGAAATTTTAATTGTTGGTTTCACCAAAGAACCCGTACAAATAAGCAAAACCATTTTTAGTCTGAAGGTTTAAATGTTAATCAAAATAATATATATTAAGTAAGTGTAAGAGTATATTGCTTTTAAGTATAGAATGTGCTTACATACACACAGAACAGCTTTGGTTAATTGTTTAATATTAAAATGCACTTATAAAATGAAAACAAATATATGCAGTTTGATAGCACGTGAAAGATATGAACATATAAATAATGCTGTAATTTTTTATCTTTAATTTTCTTTAAGGATTTCAAGGAAATACCAAGATAGATTGTATTAGTTCATTTAGGCCCATTTATCTTTAATTTACAGCCTACTGCTGGTAATGACTGCATTGCGTTTCAATTAGGCCAATATCGGTTTGTTTAAGTATGAACAATCTTCCAACTGAAAAAATGTGTTGGTGCAAATGTGTAGACTTATTTAACCATCGTTTATACATGACATGAGTAATGTTATATAACGCAAACAGATCCTTGTCATTTGATTGGTGGAACGCACATCACGTGTCATCCACTGTTTTTGTATTGTCACTGCGCCTTCGCTCCAAAAGATTGTAAGATCATCAAGACTGTACAAGGAAGAGCGTACCTAAAGCAAATATTGTGTGTAATAGTAAATACTATCCTACATACGAACATGCACAAGGACGCTCAATCGTAGTTCGGATTAACCTGATCTGTATACTAATCTGGGCATGAGGTTGCAATCCGACTTAACAAACTTCAATAAAATAACGATAGAAAAACTCCTTTATTTTCTGGTACGAGCGTCCACCTGGGAATATAAACGCCAGGAATGGAATGACATTCTGAAGGAGGTGAGTGAGAGGCTGTCGCTTAAGAATCTAAGCGATGGAAAACGTCGATATCTGTTGTAATGTTGTGGAATGGGCGATTGAATGGAATGACTCTATATACATGTATAGCGTGTTTTTACTTTTAGGCATCAAATGACAAGAATCTGTATGTTATATAAAATAAATGTTGATGAGTGCCTTTAATTTGTTCACTGGAAGAATAATATTACTCGATAACACTGGATTATATATATCACTCGATTGTGTTGAACAAAATGTCAAATGATAAGGATCTATGCGTGAGTTAGGCATGTAAAACAAATATCGAGTGCCTTTCTTTCGTCCAATGAGAGCACTCGGTAACATCCGGACTGTTTCATTTCCCATAATGAATAAAGTGAATGATGTTATTTTAACACCCCAGTTTGTTGTAGTTAGTGACTTTTTGTAGTTCGTGACTTAAATTATTGCATATAGAAAATGGATGCATGCTTTTCTTATACAAAATTAAGATCTCACTCAATTATCGTTTTAGGTAGAATTTCGATCAGTTAAAGTTTGGATATTACCGATGAGAGACTAGATATGACTTCATAAATGCTTTGTCTGTGTTCAGACCGAAAAGTAAACAATTTCAGGTCTAATGATCCTTTATTCATTAACACTTCGGCGCTTCGATTCATGATTTTTCATAAATTGTATTACATTTATCACAACGAAGATTTCGACATCTAAACCTGAAATGATTATTGATGCTTAGTATCTGCCAAGCACAGACGATAATAATCTAGTAGGCTTAATTATTATTTTAATCAGTAGCTTTATTATTTCTTTTGTATTATTCTTAATGGGTTGAATGTCGTATCTGGCCGCCACTATTTTTCATTAAATATAACCAATAATGTAATCTTACCTACCTGGTAAGGTGGAGAACATATGGATGATGATGGACATATACTTCAAATTATTCCAGGATATTTATTTCATGAAAAATCATGCATTTTTGGTATACGATGACTTCCTCAATCATGTCAGTCTGATCTTGTAAACTCCACAATACGGTGACCAACACTAGTCATTGTACATGCGTAGTGGCAACTATAATAGGATCAGTGGCTATTTTCTGAAGGGGAGGATTTTTTTAGAAGGGAAATCAAGTCCGAAAACCATCATAAAAGTGGATTTTAAAGATAGTTTTCGCTTTCTGTACCACCAAAAATCGATAGAATGTTTTTTTATCTGGTTAGTGGTTGCAAAAAAAAATCCAAAAAAGCCCTTAAAAAGTGGCGGCCGGATACGACATTCTTTCCTTCTTAATAACTGTAATTTTGTGATATCTTCAGTAATAAAAAAGAATGTAAATCATTGCAGGCATTCTTCCCGGCACAAGCAGTGTTCTGTTGATTTTTAATTTCAAATTAACCAGCATTGAGTCAACTCAATCAAAGATTGTTTTCATTCTTGCCCCGGATGCATTATGTGTGTTTGATGACCTTGTCTCACCAAAATAAATATAAATCTCGTGAGATGTGTTCATAAACGAGAAATGCCTGTCACGCGTCAAGTCAAGATGGCCGCGCCCATGGACATTTGCTGCACGGCAAATGCAGTGGCAATCGTGAGTTCGAGTGGTTGTGAGCACCGGTGTGTGAAGGTAATGTACATCTTATTTAACGCTGCAAGTTTGAAGGTTTCACTCTTGATTTGTTTTTGATACAGCAAGAAATGCATAAATCAAAACTTGGAAGAGCCCATTCGCTGGGAGCGCTGGTCATGCTGCATGCTGCGCTGGCCTGGTGGCGTATTTTTGTTTTACACCGCAGCGACGGGTTTTGTGCGCATTTCGCCCTTGTGACTATGAACCCATTCAGCACGCATGCGCGCGAAGGGAATTTCGACGCGCAAAAAAAACCTACCATCATCAACGGAGAGGGGAATGGCTCCATGAGTTCCACTGCAGAGCGCCATGGTCGACTGCAGCTTGGAGTTTTCTATCGTCGCGCGCCTAGGGTTTCGTAGTCGCTCTCTCAAGACCGGAATTGGCACTTTTACTGCACAAAACCCGTCGCTGCGGTGTAAAAAACAAATACGCGGCCCGGAGGGGGGGGGCCCCGGACCCCCCTCCCCAAAGAAAAGATTTTTTTTTTTTTTTTTTTTTTTAACATTCTGGTGGAGGGGGGTGGGGGTGGGGGTTGGGGGAGGTTGGGGGACCGGGCCCGAGCTGGAACTTACACAAATCAACCGGGCCCTTTCTTTATTTTGAGCTCCCCTGAAAACATGAAGTGTAATCATGACGGGTCTCTCTAAGTCTAAAATATTGATGATAAATGCTATTTTTGCCATGTATTTTCTTATTTTGCTGTTATATCATCATTTTATTCAGTTTTGATTCAGGCCTATGATTGCTAGATGCTCATCAATTTTCTGGCCAACCATGTACAGTAGCTACGTCATCATCAGCTTCAGTCATTTGCGCAGCGTGCTTCATTGAGAAACGTTATCTGTCAGAGTCAGACTCTTCTTCTACTATTTCTATGGTCAGACTTAGCCTCGCGTCAGACTACGCTCTTTGACATGCTACTAGTTGTTGGTTGTTGTTTCAAGGTAGCCTACTAAATAATGTTTAGCTGGGCTGTTTTCATCTGTGCTTCTGGTGTCGCCACCATATTTATGTTTTTATCTGCTTCGAGGTGCGCGCTAATGTCACAATTTTGTGCTGGTGTGTGTGTGCCAGTGCGCGTACGAGAGAGGGGGAGAGCTCATTTGTCTTTTGATGTTGTAGTCCACACTTGTCAATTCCACAAGCATTTTAGACAGAAGCATATTTATTAATTTTAAGGTGACTTCACCCGAAATAGGCATGCTTTGACAGCTCACAAGGCAACGGAAATCACGTGTGGTTAGGGAATGATGCCTGGGGGCGACCGTGCGCTCTGCCCCCCGGCCCGGCGGTAACTTGTTCCGCTACTGTTCCGACCGACTAGGTTATGGACATGTAAACCAGGTTTTATATATGTATGCTGGTGCATTATATTCGCTATATATAAAGTTCAGGTTTGAATAATGTTGATGCTTGCACTGTCCCATAGTTGCCTCACAGGGCTGTAGAGAATTGGCCGTAGGGGGGGGGGGGGTAGGTGAGATAGCCAATTTGCCAACTGAAAATCGATATTGGGGTGATGTTGGCTACAACCTAGTTGGCAGAGGTTTGACTCTCACCTTCTTCGTATACAGAGACTTTTATTGGGGGCGGGGATTTAAAGAATTAAGGAGGACATGTTGACAGCTTATAATGGAACATAGAGTTATAAACTGTTATTAGTGCATGTTATGTTAAATTAGCATGTTTGAATGGAAATTAATTTTGTTTCAATTTAATGTACAAGTCTATTGGTTCAGGGGGCGGATCCATGATTTTTAAAAGGGAGAGGGTCCAAGCGTATTTTTGAAAGAACGTTTTTGTTAAAAACGACATGAGTTTCTCCAGAAAAAATGAAATAACAATAAAAGGGAGGGTCCGGCCCATGAATTTGGTAAAAGTATCAGTCGTCTTAAGTGCTTTCATTTAGAGCCATAACAGAATGGCAAAGTACGGGCAAGTACCAAGAGTAAATACAGCATACTTTCCCTTTAATCATTAAAAATCAAAGTCTAAAATTAAAGTGTATTATAAAAAAACATCTCGGAACATGATTTCTTATCAACAGGGAAATGAGAACGTGAATTTAAAGCAGAATGTTCACATTTTTATCACCTCTGTTTTGTGTGACTCGTAGTGTAAGATATATTCTTCATTACTCAAAAATATATTAAACTGCAATATGAATGTCACTGAACTTGAAATGCTTTAACAACTCTGGTAATTTAATGTTTCAAGATTAACAATAGTGTATAGTGGATTTTATTACTAATCTATAGGCCAAACGTTGCAACAACGTGTAAACGCTATTTCGGCTGGATATTGAACAAAAAGTTTAACTATTTTTTTCTTCCAAGAAAATTGAATTATGGAAATTACCATGGAATTACGGAAACTGTCAGCCATGTAACGTGTTCAGCGAGTGGGTGATAGGGCCAGGTGCTACAGGAGGTACACATGTATGATAAATTACGCTAGTTGATAATTTATGCTTCTATTGTACCCCCAAGCTGTCGACCTTTGGAGAGTAAACCTATTGTGCAAATAATACTATATGTCGTGATTTCGCAATCATCAGATCACTGATTGGTTGAATAAAATCATGTGACTACTGTGTTTCGTTTTATGGGGATTTCCATGCTATGTTTGTTGTGTTGTAAACCTATATACACGGGGAATTCCCGTTGTGTGCAATATAACGTTAGGGTGTTGTCAGATATATGATAGACCATGGTCCGTCCATGTTTAAACCAAGCTATAATTCATCAAGCTGTGTTTATTTCATGATGTCCATGGAATTACGGAAATTGTCAGCCATGTAAAGTGTTCAGAGCGAGTGGGTGATAGGACCAGTATTTGACAATATTCAGTTCTACGCAGGTGCTACAATTATGACAGACCATGTTTAAACCGAAGCTAAATTCGAGTGTAAATTGATTCTGCAAGAACACCAGCCCGAGACGGGCCCAGAATAGTAAGGGGCGGTTGTTCTCCTCATCACTGAGACAACAATGTCTACTTCACACCATTCACAAATTTACGTTCGACTTCCACCGAACAAATTAAACAAACGGCACTTAAAAGATAAAATCTGGATATATTTTCAGAAAAAAAAAATCAGTAAGGATTGCGAGGTTGATGATGTAAATATTATTTTTGAAGATGGCAATGGACTATGGATGACAGTCGAGTTTAGCGAACCTTCAGGTAGGTGTGCAATTTTTGGTTGTTACATTATCGTATATTATTTATTAATTATCAGACTTTTGCTACGATGTATGCAATGCCAAAATTCTTTGTGTGTGTGGGTGTGTGTGTGGGGGGGGGGGGGGAGCTTAAAGGCGCATAAAGGATGGGCCTGTAGCCTGCCTAAGGGCTCCAGATGCTCTCTGATGCAATCTGCCATGTGTCGTTATTTCATTTTAAAGGGCATAGAGAATTGATTTAAGCATTTAAACTGTTTTTCTAAAAGTGATGCCGAAAAAATCGGGGTTTTGGTATTGGGGTTCATCAGCCCCCTACCCCTCCGGAATTGAAGACATTTCTGTGCCAGTCAGTGGAGAGACATGGCAATATTGTGGTTTGTACGATCATATAAGAATACATTATATTGTTTAAATATTCAATTATACAGGTGTTGATCATGTATTTGCACAAGACGTACATCATGAGCTGAATGTAGATGGAGTTATAATTCCTCTGGAAATAAGACGTTGCTTGCCTCAACCTACTACCCATGCGTTCCCTTCGACTGAGTTTGACTCTGACCCAGAGACCTTTATGTCGGTATGCACACTTGAACAATGATCTGTGTAGTTTAATTTCACCTGTACCTTAGCTTATTTTACACATACGTAGTCTGTAACCAGGTTTGAAGGGGGTGGTTCTATCATGCGTTTTCACACATTCCGCCATTTCCCAAGGTGGCGGAACTGCATGTGGTAACCTTGTGGGGGAATCGTCTGACCTCTCCCCAACCACAGGCTTGCTTTTACTTTATTAATTATTTAAAGTCACTTCAAATATTATTATTGTATGCTTTAAAAAACGCTTTACAGGATATCGACAAAGGTATCAAGGAAGATCGTCCTTATGAAAGTCTTAAAGCAGAAGATTTTGGCAGTAAACCTTATCAAAGCCCATCAACAGGCAACAGAGACAACTATCCAGACAGGACAAGTAGCTTATCATGCAGTGGAGACAATCCTCAAATTGTAGCACAACAATCATTGGAACAAGCTGAAGAGAAGATGAAAATTAATTGCCCACTCGTTGCGACAGAACATCAGTGCATGACAAGCAATTTAGATCATGAGACGGCACATGTAAGATCAAGAAATGGACAATGATTGCTGTGCTTCTTAAAAAAATTTAAAAAAAGCAACTTGGGCTTAAATGCTGGGCTGGATGGGGAAATATAATTTTCCCCTTGCAAAAATTTACCAGTAAGGCCTACAAATCTTGCAGCTTAAACAGCTTAAATCAGCTAAAATAATTATTCAGATAATCAGTCCATATAGTGACTCTCACAAAACAATACATTTTGGAATTGAACAAATCTATTTTGTTAAACAGCATTCAGCAAATATTTTAATCTGATCACTTCCCTCATCCTCACCTGCTATAATTGAAGATCCATCTTTTATTACAGAGCCTGCACAAATCTTGTCTGAGCATACGGCAGTAGTTCTTGGTAATCGTAACATTAATATCTTCTGATCATAGGATAATTTGTTGGATGACCATGAGGAAGATGATGAGCAAGCAATAGAAGTGACTGGCGTCAAATCTACCACAGATGATGAAATGTTGAAGCTCTATTTTGAGACTCCTCGCAAATCTGGAGGGGCTGAAATAAAGACGTTTGATAAAGACTCTAAAACTGGAGCCATCAGAATTACTTTCAAAGACCCATCAGGTAAATGTATGGTATAGAAATGCGAATATTTTTTATTCGTAATCCCTTGTATCAAAAACATTTTAAGTATATTATAGGCCCAATTTACAACTTGTCATCTCCATGAAAAATAATCTACCTCCATGGTATTAGTCTGTCACAGGCCAAACCATGCCAAGAATTGTAACTGGAACCTTACATATTGTCATCCTCTTTATCACCTCTGAATATCAGTGGCTAGTGCAGTTGCTAAGAGAACCCATACGGTTTCAGGTGCCTCACTGACAGTGGGACTGATCACAAAGAAGAAACCTCGTCCCAGGCCAGTCAAGAAACGATGTGTATTTCTGAAAGGAATACCAGATAAATGTTCATCGGAGCTTGTGACACTTTTTGTAGAAAACCGTGTTAACATGGACGAAGATCCTCAGATACAGTATGGAGAGATGCCTGGAACAGCCATATGTACTTTCTCACGTGACATTCCAGGTAATTTTCTCGGTGTTTGACTTTTTATTTTTGGAAAATCTTCAACAGCATTATTTAAAAAATATTGATATATAGAATATGTTCTGTTGTAACTTTTACCATAAGTTAATAGTTAATCTATTTGATGTACTATTGAACTAACAGTATGGTAAGCTAAGTTTTCACACATGTTTTTTTTTTTTGTGAAATACATTAAGATGCGGCACATCTGGAAGGCAACGTCCTGGACAACATGGTCGGTTTGATACATGTAAATCCCTCATATTATTAGATTATTTGAAAAAAAGAGTCAAACTCATAGCTGGTTACATCCTTTATGACATTATTTATTGGCGAAAGAAACATTCATATAACTTTGATGCCTTTGTCAAATCCTGAAATATTAGTTAGCATAATGTATGACGTCACAGTGATGTTTACTATAAT
The DNA here is from genome assembly GCA_029582265.1 of Zoroaster sp. YZ-2022. Classification (NCBI taxonomy): domain Eukaryota; kingdom Metazoa; phylum Echinodermata; class Asteroidea; order Forcipulatida; family Zoroasteridae; genus Zoroaster; species Zoroaster sp. YZ-2022. The sequence continues at coordinate 19,979,310 of CM055832.1, read as the reverse complement.
TAAGTGACATCAAACCACTAAGAAAACAAGTCCATTCTTACACAATGTTTAGTTCTCAAACGTCAAGTTTATAAACAATTTATGTTGTGTATTTCTTCAGACATAGAACAAGTTATCAAAAAGTTTTCTGTGAAGGAATTGCAAGGAGTTACAGTGACAGCAGAGAAAGTTCAAGAATCTGATGCTATCTTAGTGCAAGGTTTGTTACCTTTGTGATATTCTCCTTTATTGAGTAATTCCGTAGTAGACATAATGTTAAGGTGTAACCGAAAATATTCAACATGATGTAGGCCTATCTTTTCCTACAGCATTGAGATTGCCTGAAAAAAAACCTGTACCTCACTTAGCGATGAGATAAATGGTGTTAACCACAAACCAAAACGATACACCAGTCTAATTTTAGAAACGTACTCTCTTAATGTAAAAGAGTGAAAAACCACTCTTTCAAAGAGCTATAATGGCGGACAAGTCTTTTTGGAGTGGAACCCACTCTGATTCGATTGAAAAATACAGTAAAAGGCTACCAATTCGCTCTTGGTCGAGCGGTTTAGTGCATCGCATTTGTGTTCTGATGGCTGAGTCGTCAGAATGTGGGTTCGAATCCCAACCGCGACCATGGTGCTTGTGTCCTTGAGCAAGACACTTTACCATAATTGCTTCTCTCCACCCATGGGTAAATGGTACCTGTGAGGGCAGAGTTGGTTATTGTGTTTGATTAGCCCTATATGCGCTGTAATGGCAGCAATTGAGCTGTATACTCCCCAGGGAGCTGAGATGGTTTCAGGAATGATTTATAAGCCTGATGAGCAGGGTAATAATATAATGCGCCTTGAGTACCAGTTTGGTGGATACGTGCGCTATATAAATCCACATTATTATTATTATTATTATTACTACCAATTTTACTCTTTATTCACTCCAAAAAGACCTGTCCGCCATATAGCTCTTTGAAAGAGTGGTTTCACTCTTTACATTAAGAGAGTAAGGGGTCGATCAATTGAATGACATTGTATAAATGTGAATACATAATTATTTACCATTGTCAGATAATGTTGATTCGGGTAAAAGGAAATCAAAGTCAATTTAATGTTTAAATAAAAGTCTTACAACTAATATGGATTGAATTTTCAGGAACAGTTATCCGCTTAGGTGAATGTTTGCCTTCTTGGTTTATGGATATAATTATTTCCAGTCGCTGCATGCACTGAAATGCATCATATTGAACATTTCTATAATTTTAGGCCTATACATTAGCTAATTTAGCGTATTTATTATATTTTAAGGAATTTCACCCAAGTCATCTTTGGAGATGATTGAGTTGTATTTTGACAACAAAAAGAAAAGTGGTGGCAGTGGTGTCAGAGAAGTACTACCAGGGCCCATGGATGGACAGGCAATTGTCTACTTTGAAGACTGGAAGGGTATGTACATGTATTGTTAAGATGTTATAATTTAATATTTTCAACGGTACTTTGAAAACAAAAGTGAATTTACAAAGAATATTTACTCCAAAGGCCTATCTCAACCTGATATGCCAATTGTAGGCCTATATTTTAATGAGTGCAAAATTGTTGTTGAAGGTGTATCAACATGCAATTTATGTAATGTTTATAATACTTTTTTAATGAGAAATTAGTTACTTTTACATAGCTTCCTCATTTAGGCCTATATCATATCAAATATATGTATTTGTTTAAACTAGACAAAATGTTAAAATAAAATAGAGTATCTAGTACATTGTAAATTAATTAATGGAAATTATTCATTGGATGTCATTATTCTTATAGTTGTTGGTGATATTTTGTCAAAAAGAGCGTCTCACACACTTGGTGGTGCAGAACTATCAGTTGAAGCATATTATGACGTCCTTGGGAGACTGAGCCTGGTAGATGCCCCTACCCCAAGTGTCCATGATGAGTCAACCCATGTACATGTGAACAAAGATGGTACTACCGAAATACAGAAGAGTAACACAGTCAGGAGTTATCCCATGGCTGCTGATTCTGATGCTGATTCTGATAGTAGTCACCAAGTAGGAGAAGATGACAGAGAATTAGACATCGATGAACTACCAGCAAAGGCTGAGCCTGAGGAAGAACAAGCAAAACAAGAGATTGCCTGGAATTCAAAGAAGCTACAGCTCTTCACATTATGTGGCATCAAGGAACAGATTGAACAATCATATCCTAACCTAAACATCACTACAGGTACAGGGATTAGTTCGCAAGGGAAAACGGGCCTTATTCTTGAAGGAACCAAGAACGACGTCCAGGAAGCAGAGCTTTCAATGCGCAGGCAAATGGACAGTTTAAACCGCATTGAATTTAAGGCAGGGAGTATCAAGGTACGATTTGTTCAACATGTTCCTGACAAAATCCATGAAATTCTTGGGTCACAAAACATCCATGCAGCATGCAGAGGATCTGATGACAAGATCGTAATATACGGCACCACCAAGAATGATATAAGCCAAGCTAAAGCATACATTGATAATGATATAGATGAAGATGTCATCACCATCAAAGGGCAGTCTGCTTTAGCTGTTCTACAGGACCAGAAAGGCACAAGGCTTCTAGATGGTATCAACAAACAAAAGTTTGTCATGGCACACATCAATAATCAAGGTATGTAGTAAATGTGTAACCCATGATCAACGTATGGTGTTAACGAATCAGTATATTTTTTCAGCGAATTATGTTTGGACGTGTGTATCCATATAGTTGCACCATCCCTAATTTTGTATATGCATTTTTTGTTTGCAGGCAGTGTCGAACTTGCAGGATTTAAATCCAATTTGGAAGAAGTAAAGCAAAACATCAAGACATTTCTGAAGGCTAATGTCATCATCAAAGAACACATTCCTTTAGACATCAATAAAATACATACTATCAAGGAATTATACGGTGATGAGTTGGACTTAAAAGAAATGCAAAATCAAGAAAACCATGTCAAAATATATTCACAGATAGAAGATGACAACAGCGGATTTGTCATCGAAGGAAATCAAGAGGGTTTTGAAATTACACGTAAGTTTTTTAAGTCCCTGGTAGACAGAATCCATGATACACAAGAAGACTCACTCATCAGCGATGAATCATACCAGTCTCTTGCGACCAGTGAAATGTCTAGATCACATATTTCTCAGAATCCGGTCCAGGCAAAGCCCAGTGAAGTGGACTACAAAACCGAGAGTGATATCACGCACCAACGGAAAGGTTCAAGCATGGGCAATTACGAGTTCACTGATCGCAAGGTCTCTATGCCGCGTAAAATTAATTCAAAAAAGAAGTTACGCGCACCTACTGAAGACAAAGCAAGTACTGGTTTGCAACCAACTAGTTATAGTTTTTTAAACCCATCTTCAGTGAATATAACAAAAACGTTCTCCGGTGTTCTGAAACTTGAAACTGCCGAGGGTCTGACCATTGAAATTCGCCAGGGAGACATCACAAGACAACCTGTGGATGCTATTGTCAATCCCTCAGATTCAAATCTGACAAATGCAGGAGGAGCAGCAAAGGCAATAGTGTCTGCAGCTGGACCTCAGTTGAGAGCATGTATCGATGGTATAAAGAGGAATCGTGTCGCTCAACCTTTGCAGGTGACGGAATGTATTGTTACACCTGGATTTAACCTCAGCTGCCTGAAGGTTATCCATGCTGTTGGACCTGTGCAAACTTTAATGAGTCAGCATCAATTCCAGAGTGAATTATACCAAACATTTCTGAACTGTTTACTCAAAGCCGAAGAATACCAAATGAGATCTTTGGCAATGCCATTAATTGGTTCAGGTGCCATTGGTGCACCGAAGAAGGATTGTGCTGATTCTCTTGTTAGAGCCATACTTGAGTTTAGTCGCAGGCCAAACAGGATCTTGAGCGAGGTTCGTTTAGTTAACATTGACAGCGAAGCAAGTGAAGCACTCAAAGTGTCATCTAGCCTGTATCCAGACTTAAAATGATGCATTGGTTTTGGAGCATTGAGGAATGGTTTGATAAGTATATTCGATTTTTGCAGGCAATGAATTATTCGGTCATTAATTCATGGTATGGCACAAATGGACAGGACCACAACCTATGGACCGGTGTCATAACACTCGGTGAACTATATGCATATTGAAAATTGTAAGTCTGCTGTCATGCAAACACAATAATCACGATGCATTTGTCAGCTTAGAGATTGTGCATTTTTATTAAACCATTATTTAACCATGTTAAATGGACTTACAGTCATGGATACGTTAATAAATGAAAGTTTTTAAGTGTTTTTTTTGGCATGGTCGGTACTGACGCATCATATGCAGCGGAGCTCATTTGGGTATCTGAAAGTATTTTACACTACTTCATGCCTGTTGGTTTGTTTGATAATAGGGACAGAAAGTGTATTTAGAATATCAGCAGGAAGAGATATTCAAACATTTTATGCACCGCAAGTAGAACTCGTTTGTCCAGCCGGGCGGGTGAGAGGAAATGCTATCACTCTCTTCCACCTAGCCTACAGATATGTGAATAAGATGGCCATATAACTAGCTTCTTGTATAAATAAATTCATAGACCACCCTGACTTTATATTCATACAACTATTTGTATAATATTAAAGGGAAGATACAACATTGGCAATTACATAATTATTATAAATTATTATCCAAAAGCTAACTTGATGTGAAGTTGGTAAAAGTACCAATTATCCTGACAAATTATTCCTGAAGTGTTCTCATTTTAGAGAGAAAGAACAAATTAATTTATGCACATTTACAAACGGTTGGTAAAATGAATACACATCATCACGACAACTTATTCTGTCTGAAGTGACTTGGACTCAGCATTGAGCTGGAACTTCCAGTTGGTTGTTTATTGTATATCTTGATTAAAAGAAAGTAAGCATACTCATTTAGAAGCACCGAATTTGCAGACATTACTAATGTTAATATACCTTTCCTTTAAATATATGGTGGGACTCATTGACGAGATGGTCTTAAATTAGATGTGTGAATTCAGTTATAGTCGTCATTTTATTAATGACACACTTTCAGATAATACTAGTATTCCAGAAAATGTCTATTCACTCTACTTTTTTGTTTAATGTACACATTTTCACTTGTTTACGCAATATCATTCCCGTGACTTCGGATTGTATTTGCCTTGTGTTTAACCTTTTTATTTGAGTATGGAAATAAATTAATGTGTATTGAAATGAATATGTGTTGTTTTCACATCAAACTAGCTGTTTCTTATTTAATTAACAATAATTATTTGACAATTGATCTTGTACATTTAAACCCAAGATAATTTTTCTGATGAGCACATTTACAAAGATGTCCATAATAGCTTTAGGAAGTGTATAAAAGATGTGAATATAATACACTGGTGGATTGAGAGGGGGTGGTAAAGGGATTTATGATCCGTCCCCACCCCAACTGTTGTAGAATAAAACATGTGTTAAAGTTTTCTTGGTTGTTTGGTGCCTTTTCGGTAACTCTTGATCCGTACTTCATAATAGTGTTGGCGCTGATTTTTGTATTACTCAATTTGAGGTGTATCTAATGTTTCAAATGGAGGCACTTACAAAAATTTAATTCATACAAAAGATGTATGGAAACATGAACTTATTTATTAAACTGAGGTACTTACATGGAACATGGCTGAAAAACTGTGTAAAGGCGGAGAAACTGTAAAGGTCTAAAACGAAACTCTGCCATGCTTTTAAAGGGAAGTTACAACATTGGTAATATTGGCAACATTATTGCTTTCATGGATATGCTTACTTTCTTTGCATCAAGAGATACATTAAACAACCAACCTGTGAAAATGTCAGTCATGAGAGAAGTATGAAAAACGATTCACAATTTTGTTCATGTTTAAAAACTTTTTTTCAGAATGATTGGTACCTTTACTAACTTCTCATCAAGTTAGTTTTCGGATAATAATTTTGTAATCAGATAATTAATTACCATTCTTGTACCGTCCCTTTAACTGTATTCAAGCTTCAATTTATAAGTGTACATTTATTGAATTCATTTGGTATTTGCCTTAACATGAATAAGGGACCGTCCACCACAAATGGGCTGTAAAGCCGAAATTATGATAGTTGAAATAACAGACGGAAAATCAATGTTTTCTCTATAGAATGTATGGACCTTAAAAGCCAATGTTTGGTGTCGGCACTTTCAAGCTGATAAAATGCTATTTTCCAAAATATGAATAATGTCTAAAACTCACACCAATTTGTGTGTGGATGGTCACATAAATAATAAGCAATGTTATCAACAGAACAATACATTGATTCTTTTTTGCACCAGAGAAATGAAGAGTTTTATAAGAATTTTATTAGACAGCGTGCACAAAATCCCAAACCTTTGCCAACCTATAAGAAGCAAAGCGAGCAAAGACTTCCAAAATGTCCACTGAGCTGTAACAGATTTAATACAAATTACATTAGTTCAATCTTATTGTAACAATAAATTGAAATTAATTATGCATGTTCATTGGCGGATCCAGGGGGGGGGGGCTAAGGGGGCTGTAGCCCCCCCCCCTAAAATCGTATAAAAAAAATAAAATAAAAAAAATTAAAAAAATTAAAGAGAGAGAGAGAGAGCGAGGGGAGGGGAGAACGCACTCCCATTCCCACAGTGTGCTTTGTTTTTCTCTCCCTTTGATTATTTCATTGTAATTTTTGTAGTACTGAAAAGTAATTGTTTTTGATTCTCAGCCTCCCCCCTAAAAATGTTCTGGATCCGCCCATGATGTTACAGTCGATATGTTATCTTAATAAACTTTGCATAGGCCTAACTTGCATCATATTTGATAGATTTTGTCGTTATTTTAAAAAGTATGATAGAATGTAAATCATATTTATGAAATTAAACTAGATACAGGTTTATGCATACATCTCAAAAATATAACGTTGATACATGTACGAGTAATATCTTTCCAGTGGAAACACCCCCTTTCTAAGAGTCTTGGTAAATCATAATGAACTCACATGTATAGTTAATATTATTGTACATTGTAAAAGTTGTTTAAATGTGAAATCCGTTTTTCTTGTAAATTTGCAATTCAGTGATCATTCTCCAAATGCTTCATTATCATGATTCATCAGGTCTCTATTTTATCAATTGTCATTATTTGAAAGATACTGTAAGTGTTTTGGTCCCTGTATAAAATGGTCATAGATGAGCTGATAATGACGACACAATATCTGTCTTTGAATCATACAAAAAACATAAACAATTAATTTATCTTTGTTCATATTTATTTCAATTCATTAAATTGATTACCGTACACTTTAATTTATAGTAATTTGTGTTTCATTAGGCTCTTAAATCTGATCTCAAATGCGTCACATAATAAAGCTAAATGGAAGGTTCAACATCGGTATTAATTACCGTACCAGTCTACCAGATTATTAACACAAATTTTTAGTGAATGGTAACAGTTTTTCGTTGGTTTTATCAAAAACTAATTGCGCACCTACTGTGATGAAACTGTTACAGTTTAGTCTTTTGATATTTATTGAAAACTTAAGGGTTGAAATGAACGTACGTTTATATACTTATATTAAGGCATGGGCGACTTTGTTTGCGGCGACTTCGTTGGGTGACTTTGTCTGGGGGCGAATTTGTAAGGGGCAGTTTTGCGAGAGGCGACTTGACTGGCTTCATTCCTCCGTGGATCGGATGGACATAGAAAATCGTCCAGTTAAACGGTATTAATGACTAAATGGGAGCACTAGTGTCAAAGGTTGATCTAGTTAGGGCAACCCACCGAGGCCGCATCGAACGATTACTTGCATAATCGGATAGAAACACTGTCGAAATGTGGAATCGATGTACGAAAACACCGAATCGATTTTCAAATTGTGAAATGCATGATGTGTTTGCCGAATGTAAAATGAGACAATTTAAACTTTGAATTTTAAAATTATTCATCGAACACCAGGTCGATTAAGAAACTAATTAAATAAGGGAGCTGCCTAATCGATATATCTGACGACAGTCATGGAATTACTCTATCGACCGCTTATGTTACTGAACTGAACTAAATGCACATAAATGAACTCTCTAAAAAGTAGGATGAAATTGGATGAAATGTTAAAAGTCAAAAGATGAAATATTAAAGCCGCCAATTCAAATGATAACACAATGGTAAAACCACCGAATAATCAAACTACTCCTTTAAATATACGCAAAAGTCACCGAATTGTACAATAAAGCCGCCAAATAACATGCATATACACTGACTGAAATTCATCAGCAGTCGAATTGAATGAAGTTCAATAGAATCGATTGCTGACGCAACAGTAGAGGCAGCTATGGTGTTCCATATCAAAATAAGCATATACATGTTGCACACCAAAATATGATGGGGTTTTAAAATGAAATTAACTTAACTAAGCAACAGTCAGCACTGACAATACGATACTGGTTTATGATATAAATGACGAATAGTTTGTGTTCTAAAATAGTACCACAAGCCTTATAAACATGCTTTATGTAGAATCCTGATTGTCTGATCCCACAAAGTATTCATGAGCAAACTTGACTTTCTGAAGTTCAGCGTTCAGTTTTTTGATGAAGTCATCGGGTTGGATAACCAGCGTCATCTGAGTACCAGCATTTGCCATTAGATTCTTAACCTATATATTAACAAATTGGTACAAATACATAAGCTAATGAAAACATTTATTTTCTAAAAACAAATTATGTTTTAGTTTTTGTTGTTTCAATTTTGTTGTTTCAAGACATAAAATGTGGGGACGGTTTGGACAACGTTGCAATCCGATAAATATAAATATACTTTCCAACGGTCAGAAACCAAATTTTTCAGTTTAATACAGAAAACCTCCCACACTCTTTGATTAGCAATCTGTTCATAAACATAGGCATGCATTTAGCGTGATATTTGGAAGGTGTTTGAGACGGAAAATGCCAATAGCTGTAACAGATCATTATATGAAAATAATACTGGCGTTGTGTCACTTTTTGACATAAAATGACAAGGATTTATGTGCCAGTTACAAAAAAAAATTAAATTAAATGCCGCATAGTAAAATGTGAATAATAGGCTGAAATATAACATCTCAACTGATCCATTTCAAGATGTGTTATTACCGTGTGATATTGTTCTCATTTTAATCTGAGGCACTCACTAGGCTATGTCAAAGTATAAAGTCCTACATTTTTCAGTAAATTGCCTAATACTGACAGAAGGCGCTCCAATGTACATGTTTTTTGTACATTTCTTTCTTTATTTATTTTTTTTGCTGAAGAATATATATAACCATTGATACGTCTGAGTTTTCTTTTGAGAACTAATGAATTTGTGAACAAATTAATATCATAAAGATGTCATAAAGACTCACCTCGTCTCGCTTGCTGAGCAGAGACACCGGCACTCCATCGATCTCTGTGATAATCCAATCACAAAGTCTCTCACTGAATGCTCCCTGAGCACGAGGTGTCACATTGGCTTGTGATGCAGGTCCACTTTTGGATACTTGAATTACCTGATATAAACATCAAGTAAACAAATAGATATGAAACATACACACAGGGCTATTTGCTAAGGACATGGGTACAAGGGCGGAGGTTCGCAGCTATAAAATATTGACCACAGACCGTTGTTTTCCAGTACCGTCAGAAATGTCTTCCATTTCCCCCAAAACTTACCATCTCTAAATTTGCTCAAATTTATAAATAAACAAGTTTGAAGAAACAAATTTAAATTTGGGGAACATTTCGGAAAATAAAGGAATTATTTGTGATTTTGTATTATTTTTTGTTTTACATTTAAAAACAAAGGTGACCCATTAGTCATTTCCAAACTTAAAGTGTTACCGAGGAATTTGTTGAACGATTTTTTACTAAAAAGTAGAGGGGGGCAAAAGTGAAGGGAATGTTTAAACCATGCTGAATGTACAGTGCTAAATGAATTTTTCACATGCGCACATTATTTTCTGCACAGCAATTTTTTTATTTGAGCAAGCAATACTTGTAAAGAGGATATATACTTATACCATAGAGAGTTTTACTTATACATGTATGGTTTAAACTGTATTAAAACAAAGGCAGATGGCTGTTCTGTGTCCAGGTTCGCTTTGTCACCGTCCGGTAGCGGTAGTTCCTATGTCAGAGAGGATTGTGCAGGTGAACGTCGAGCTCAGTGCAATGTAACAGAAACTCTTACATCAAGACTATATGTACATGGTGAATTTAATCCGAGTCCGAGTCCGAGTCACTAAAAAAGTGACTCAAGAGAGGCCCAACAACATTAATTTACCCTGTTGCCTTCAACCTCGAGTCCCCAGCTTTCGTTTACAGATGATCTGTGAAGATGGCGGACTTTTGCATGTGGCAAGCGACGGATGATTAGCAAAATCTGGGGGAATACAATATATAATACAAAGCAGTTAGAGAAGTTTTATTTGTTATAAAAACATAACACTTCGACACTAGTGGTCACAGCGAGGTCGTTGAAACAACACATCGTATTATTAAATTGATGAAATTCTTGCATTGGGTGATAAACAGTTCATTTGATTTTACCCTTACATGCGCTGCATTTTGCATAATGCGTTTAATAATAATACTACTACGACTTAAGTTATTGCATTGATATGATGACCAATCACCACTACGAGTATGCAAAACAATGAAATGATATGCTTTACGAAAGTATCAAATAAATCATAGGGGACATGTACTTATGAGAAATGTATTCAATTTAATTGATGTATTTTTTTTATTGTCAAAAGCATTCTAAATGTTCCTAGATTTCGAAACAAAATTTTAAAATATGGGCACATTAATAACAATAACAATAACAATAACATCACAGCATTTGTAAGGCGCACTTACTCTGTAATAAAAATGCCCTGTCCCCGTAACTGGCTAAGCGAGTCTGGGGAACAAAGACCATATTGTTGGTCGACCTTAAACCTGGTCTGACAGTAGTGCGGGGCCTCAGATTGTTCTGGATAAAGAGTGGAGCAGAACCATGGAGTTCCTTGAATGTTACAAGGATTATTTTGAATTGAATACGCTGAATTCGCTGAATACCCTTCTCCTTTCACCAGACCTATCAACTGATTGATCTACACTTTTGAAGAGATATTTCAATTATTTAATACACACCTCATTTACAGCAGATGTAGTAAAGAGTGTGTTTGCAATGACTGGATCAACTATTATCTGTTCATTAATCTGTCGAAGTTGGTCACCAACATGAAGCTTTTTGGTGATTTCAGATTTTCCCGATTTCCATCCAGCGACCCTTAAATAAATAAACCGAAAATAAACAAAAGCTAAAAAATGTCAGTTTACTTTTACATCAGCTTAAAATAGTGTCCAGTTGAAAATGTGTTCATTTTGTGTTCAAGCCTGCCTACTGCTGAACAAAATATAAAAATTTTAATGTTTTCATTATAAAAAATGTTATTTGCCGTATTATGTGGACTTTGTTACGTTCACTGTAGATTCTAAAAACTCCCATGTATTGTTAGAATTGTCAAAAATAAACATATTAATATATATAGATCAAACTGATCTAAAACCGAGTAAAAAATACATTTTTGATCCAGATTCTGGGTCTATCTGACCCCAAATATGGGTCTAGCCCAAATGTACTCTTTTCTGGGTCAATCCTGACCTGGAAGTTTAAGAGTGTATAACAATTGGTATGATAAGTGATATGATATTTTTAATGTTGGCAAAACTGCTTCTACAAGTATGCTTACTGTCTCTGAATCAAGATATACATTAGGGGAAAATCATTGTACTACGAAATTTAGGAAATACTGAAAAAGTACCGTACTCTTTCTGAAAAACGTATTGGCAAAAATGTAACACCTCAGATCAGACAAGATTGATACCATCCAGTGCACCTCAGACAAGATTGATACCATCCAGTGCTCCTCAGACAAGATTGATACCATCCAGTGCTCCTCAGACAAGATTGATACCATCCAGTGCTCCTCAGACAAGATTGATACCATCCAGTGCTCCTCAGACAAGATTGATACCATCCAGTGCACCTCAGACAAGATTGATACCATCCAGTGCTCCTCAGACAAGATTGATACCATCCAGTGCTCCTCAGACACGATTGATACCATCCAGTGCACCTCAGACAAGATTGATACCATCCAGTGCTCCTCAGACAAGATTGATACCATCCAGTGCTCCTCAGACACGATTGATACCATCCAGTGCACCTCAGACAAGATTGATACCATCCAGTGCTCCTCAGACAAGATTGATACCATCCAGTGCTCCTCAGACAAGATTGATACCATCCAGTGCTCCTCAGACAAGATTGATACCATCCAGTGCTCCTCAGACAAGATTGATACCATCCAGTGCTCCTCAGACAAGACTGATACCATCCAGTGCTCCTCAGACAAGATTGATACCATCCAGTGCACCTCAGACAAGATTGATACCATCCAGTGCTCCTCAGACAAGATTGATACCATCCAGTGCTCCTCAGACAAGATTGATACCATCCAGTGCTCCTCAGACAAGATTGATACCATCCAGTGCTCCTCAGACAAGATTGATACCATCCAGTGCTCCTCAGACAAGATTGATACCATCCAGTGCTTTACACGAAGCAAGTTTTATATTAAAACTGTACAATTGAAATATTTGTTGCTTTTTAATATCTGCATACCTAAATTTATTGTATCACTCACATATCATATCTGTGTAAATAAATGTTACCGTCTTTTTTGGTTTAAATATGTACATTAGCTTTCGTAATAGAAACAAGTAATTTACTTTCAAATAAGTAAATAAGTGAATAAATGAACTATGAACTTATAACACAGTGTGATAAAACCATTGTAGGTCAGTTGGAACAAGTCACTTTATGACCATTGCTGGTCAGTTACAACGAGTCACTTTATGACCATTGCTGGTCAGTTATAACGAGTCACTTTATGACCATTGCTGGTCAGTTACAACGAGTCACTTTATGACCATTGCTGGTCAGTTATAACGAGTCACTTTATGACCATTGCTGGTCAGTTATAACGAGTCACTTTATGACCATTGCTGGTCAGTTACAACGAGTCACTTTATGACCATTGCTGGTCAGTTATAACGAGTCACTTTATGACCATTGCTGGTCAGTTACAACGAGTCACTTTATGACCATTGTTAGTCAGTTAGAAAGCATATATTTCTGACAATTTAACAATTCTTATGTCAATTATTTTGTGAAATAGGCCTATAGCATGTGAAAGTAACTTCCTGAAACACATAGAATGCACGTATTAAATTTTTCCCCTATGAGAACGGTTTACTCACCACACATAATCAGCGATCCTCACAAGACCCAAGGCATCCTGTAGATCACTTTTATCCAAGGCTATAGGAAAACCATTAGTATGGCCGATTTCCCAACGTAACGTGCTGCAAAAAAAAACGCATTACAAGTACATAATATCATATAATTGTTGGTTGAAAGAGACACTATCAAGCTTGATGGTGAATCATAGGTCAAAGTTCGAGAGTGGTGGGGATGATTGCGGCAGCGAAAGTAAAGTACTACAAACAAGCACTACACCAACCTATATATATCGCGGAACCCGCTGCTATATGGGATTCTAGCCGGCCAATCGTCATCGGGCAAGCTCGGTGGTCGAGAGGTTAAGACGTCTGCACTAGTAAGCAGGAGGTCATGGGTTCGAATCCCGACCGAGTCGCCTGTGTAGTATTTTCACAGACACTCGGAAGCACTGAGTATACAGTGCTATACACACGTCGGTGTAGGGAAAAATTAAATCAATTGTTTATCTCCCGACGCAAGAATTTCACCAACCTATAAACAAGCACTGTGTTCACATATCTGGGGGAGAAGATGTTAATATGTTTATAACAATAACCCTTATAGTCAAAATGTAGCTGGTACAAACTTACTGAACATCGAATGAGTCTCCTTGTACTGGCGATGGGAGAGGTCTATTTGATAGATTTAACGACAGGTTGGAGTACGATCCTGCCTTCCGTAGCGTTACCGGCGAATCAGGGGGCGTGACGCTTGTTGTTATCGGAGGCAGTACTAATCCTGTTTTTCTTTTCCTAATATTGAGAGGTTGTGGCAATGAGATCTTTCGATTGACTTCCTCTACATCGTCAAACAAATGAGGGGGAAACTGCCGCGGTAAAGGTGAAACATGCGGCTCAGTTATACTTATTTTGGGAGCAATTTCGATATTCGCATTACTTGGCTGACTATGATGCTCAAAGTAACTCCCAGAGTGTCTCTGTGGCAGTTGAGGAGAGCTTGGAGGTGTATGAGCACCTGGAAAAGTACCACCCCTTCTGTGTCTGATTGATCTAGGTGGCAGTGTAGGAGGGGGTGCCGGGTGGTGTAGTTCATGCGGTACCGGTAGATTAGCATATATGTCCCGTATACTAATCAATCGCTCATGATGTAAATGTGTTTCTTCGAGCCAAGATGGATGGTCTTTGATGTTATGGATATTCACGTATCGGTCAGGATCTGTTCCAATGAAAAAGGACAGGAAAAGTAATGAGTTAATTTGTCATCACACGTGAGTTGAGCATTGGTTAAGGCATGCCTCAGTACCCTCGTTTCCACCGGTTTATTTGCATGAAAAAGACGCTCTTGATTTTCAGGAGCATTTCTCTGGGAAAGAGACCCTTCACCAAAACAATCCAAATTAAGCTGCTTTTACTTGGTGAATGCATCCATATTGGGGTCGCAAACAGGGTTATAATTATATATAGTTGAGAATCAACATTTTGTGATATTGTCTTACTACCATTATCAAATAAATTATTCTGGATAATTCGCTTTATTTACTGACGTGTGTAAGGTTACCTTCGATTCCTGGTAGTGACATGTGTGATCGTGTACAACACGCAGCTAATTCGCCACTCATTGAGCTACTACTCTTTGGACGTTCATAATGAGACTCCGATTCTTCCGACATGGGTCCTTGTTGTGACAACGGACGCGCTGTAGATGCATCTGGCTGTGAACAAACAATAAAAATACAGTCTCATGCTATATATATATATATAATGTGGACCGCCCACCAACATAGGGGCTGGTTAGCTCAGTTGGTAGAGCGCTCGTACGGTAATCAAGAGGTCGCGGGTTCGAGTCCGGCATCAGCCAATTTTTCTTTGCTCGCTACCCGTTTATAATATTTCAGGTCAGTTTCTCCATATAAATCTACTTTGTGTACAACCACATAAAAGGCTTGTGTCCTGTTAATTGTGTGATCCCCGCTACTGCCGTTACCCGGGTTGTTTGCATCCTGACCGGGGCTTGATCCCTGGCTACTCGGCAGATATGGTTTGGCCTCTGACCTGGCCCCATAGAGCAATAGATAATTCGCATAAGTGGACCGCCCACCAACATAGGGGCTGGTTAGCTCAGTTGGTAGAGCGCTCGTACGGTAATCGAGAGGTCGCGGGTTCGAGTCCGGCATCAGCTAATTTTTCTTTGCTCGCTACCCGTTTATATATATATAAATATACCTATCTCACCTTGATAACTACCGTTTCTATCGTTTATCCCGTATTTTACCCAAGGGTCTCAAAATCAAATGCAGCCCCTCCTTTGGGGACCTAGACCCTGCATTCAGCAAGAAATGGAATGACACACTAACCAAGACATCCTTCCATTTACTTGAACTTCTCGAAGCCCAATGCCTAAAATGCATTGACAAGCAGTCACTTGATACTGAGACTACAGAATCTCAATTAAATGTGGCTTGCATTAATGATCATGAATGGGACCATTTCCAAGCCATTCTATCCTCCAACATTAACCACCTTCGTTCCTCCCTACAACGCCAACAGGATAAGAAACGAGAGAAGAACCACTAAACCCTCTGGTGACAATACCCCTAATCCACCAACACATACTATAATTAATCTGTCTGATACTGCACTTAGTGGTCCCCAGGTTAAATTGCTCTCAAGGGGTCTTAAGTTTTGCCCCACACCCAAGGAGCATAATCAACTCTCACTCCAACAGGACATAGCCCACTTCAACCGCAGACTACGACTCCGTGAATTCTTTCACGTCGAGCCCTCCACAGACGACGAGACCCCAGATGACAGTCCCTCTGGGGCCCCCAGCCGCAACCGCTTCAAAGAAAAAAGTGTATGGGTACCCCCTAAAAATAGGGATGCAGCCCTTGACAACTATATCAACACAGTCAACTCTGAGGTTCACAGGGAACCTCCTGCTAGATGTGCCAGCAACCTCTCCCGTGCAACGGGTGCCAAAATTTAGGCGACAAACGTCAGAGCGGCAATTGTCAATGACTCGGTCGAGTGACTTGTTGAGGCCGGTAGGTGGACACCAGTTAGATGAATTGGGGACTAGTCTTTCAATAGTCTTTGCAGTAGGGGTATCATCATGAAGAGTAAAAGCGGAAGAACCAACCTCTTTGTCGTAGAAGTAGGCTTTAAGGCGCAAACGTCTACAGAACATTTCAATATCTCGGCGAGTAGAAAACTCATCATTGAACGCGTTGAGAGGGACAAAATTCAAACCCCGCTGAAGGACAGATAGTTGGGCGTCTGTTAAGGGTAGATCCGGGGGGATGGTAACAACCAAATGTTCCTTGTTAGAGTCTGGATGCGGATGATCATGGGTGGGTTGGGTGGAATCTGGGCTCATGGACTGCAGTTTTCGGTTCTTGACAGCATTTAACTCTTTGTGCAGCTCAGAGTTGAGGTCATGAATAATACCACGAATCAAATAGGCATGTTGGCCCGAAGTAACGGAATACAGTTGACGACGAGCACTACCAATCTTGTCATTAAGAGTGCGAATTCTAGCATGCATACTGTCTAATGTACACCTCATTAATTTACGGGAAGACGAGGTCAAGATGCGATGCACAAATTCGCGAGAAGAATTATCACCAGGGGTGAGGTCGGATGGATGAAATTTTAACTCAAACCCACCTGGGATCAGCTTACGATGCAGACAGGTACTGATGAATTTCCTGTGGCTGCTGAATCTCGTTTTGGTGTAGATGGCAGTGGCAAGCTCAAGTGACGTCTGGATAACAGAACTTGAAGAATCATGCAAGCTATCCAAAAGTCGTTGACGTAGATGAAGCTTGGAGATCAAATGAGCCATAATAATGAAAGATCGAAAAAGTTCGCAGCGGAGGAAGTGAAGAATAACAAATGTGGGGATGCTGCGTAGCACTGTAGAACTTAGAAAATGTGAATAGTAAAGGTGAAACATCTCTTCTGCAGAACGGCAAGCCCTGCGATCGCTCAAGGAAGAAGAGAACTATGTTATCAAAAGAGCAGATAAAGGCGGTGCCACTGTTGTTTGGCGTAAGGATCTTTATCTTTCTGAAGCTGAGCGCCAACTTTCAGATACCTCATCCTACCAAGTCATCGACAACGACCTTACACCTACGCACCAGGGCATCGTGTCCGACACCATCATGGCCTTTATTGACGCAGGTGAGCTACCCAGTAATGCGACTAAACTCATCACCCCTTTTCCCAGAATCTCCGTTTTCTATATGCTTCCCAAAATTCACAAGAAGGATAATCCCAGCCGGCCCATTGTTTCAGCTTGCAATTGCCCCTCTGAGTTGATTTCCAAGTAACTTAGACTCTGTGCTGTCGCCTATTGTCAGCCAACTGCCCTCCTATGTTAAGGACACTAATGACGCTCTCCATACTTTTGCTAACTTTGAATTCACGGGCTCATCTAACTACCTGTTCAGTGTGGACGTCAAGTCTCTTTACACTTGCATCCCCCACGCTGATGGCCTACTAGCGCTACGTCATTTTCTTGACCGCCGTCCTGACTGTGACCCCCCCCCCCACTAGTACCCTCCTCAGGCTTGCTGAACTTGTCCTCACCCTTAACAATTTTACATTTAATGGTAAGCACTACCTACAGACCACTGGCGTTGCTATGGGCACACGTATGGGTCCCAGTTATGCATGTTTATTTGTTGGCTTTCTCGAGGAGAAGATGTCAAATTTTCCCGGGCCCAAACCATTGCTGTACAAACGTTACATTGACGACATCTTCGGTGTCATTTCTGGTTCTAAGGAAGATGTCCAGGCGTTCATCGAGTATGCCGATAACCTTCACCCAGCCCTGCACTTCACCTCTGATATTTCCATTGACACCATCACCTTCCTCGACATCAACGTGTCTATCAATGGAAACTCTCTCACTACATCGGTCCACTACAAGCCTACTGATTCCCACAGCTACCTGCATTATGAGTCGTCACACCCCAAGAAATGTAAAGATGCCATCCCATACAGCCAATTCCTCCGCCTCCGTCGAATTTGCAGCGAGGACGTTGAGTTTATCACCGTGGTATAGAAATGAAGGGTTTCTTCAAACAACGTGGATACCCACCTTATGTTACTGATGCCGCTCTTCGCAGAGTATCATCAGTCACCCGCAATGCCGCCATGAAGCAAGCCCCTCCCAAGCAGCAAGATCGTATCCCTCTTGTCCTGACCTACCACCCGCTCAACATGGCTGTCAGGAATATCCTCCTCAAACATTTCAAGACTCTGCAGGTATATCCAGCGACCAGCGCCATCTTTACTCAGTCTACCAGCCCCCTCTGTTCGTTCAGACGGGACCGCTCCATCAGCAACCACATTGTGCGGTCAACGCTACCTAGCAGCACAGACAACGGCCCCTTCAAAACTGTTCCCTGCAAGCGTCCAAGATGCAAAACTTGCACACATGTTGATGAGACATCCTCCATCACTGGTCCCCGTGGCCATTTCAACATCCGCGGCAACTACAAATGTACCACTGCTAATCTTGTTTATTGTATCTCGTGTACTCGCTGTGGCATGCTGTACATTGGCGAAACTAAGCGCCGACTGGCCGACCGTTTCACGGAGCATCTCCGAAGCGTTCGGTTGAAACAACCTGGTCTGGCTGTCGCCCAACACTTCAGCGCGCCATCACACTCAACAAAGGACATGAGCGTCTGCGTTGTTTCCACGGCATCGTCAGATACTCAGCGCCGATCTTTAGAACAGCGTGTGATGTTCAAACTGGGCACGGCTCCATCCTCACGGGATGAACGTGGAGTTCACCGCGTTTGTTCTACCCGCGGTTCATCACAACATGCCATAATTCCCCTGATGAAGGTGCATCGCACCGAAAGCTCGGGTATAACTATCCGGTGAGCACTGTTTCACCTTTACTATTCACATTATATATATATATATAAATATATATATATATATATACTTGTAGTAAAACTAGTGGAACGCTGGTAGTTGTAACTCCGAGTTTCACGCGTTATGCGATCATCAGACAACTATATATATATGTATATATATATATCTATATGTATATATATGTATATATATATATATATATATATATATATATATATATATATATATATATATATATATATATATATATATATATATATATATATATATATATATATATATATATATATATATATATATATGTATATATATATATATATATATATATATATATATATATATATATATATATATATATATATATATACATATACATATACATATACATATATATATATATATATATATATATATATACGGGCAGTGACATGGGCGGATCCAGAACATTTTTTTGGGGGGGCTGAGAATCAAAAACAATTATTTTTCAGTACTACAAAATTACAATAAAATAATCAAAGGGAGAGAAAAAACAAAGCACAGTGAGGGAATGGGAGTGCGTTCTCCCCTCCCCCTCTCTCTCTCTCTCTTTTTCTCTCCTTTTTTTAATTTTTAAAAATTTGTTTTAAACGATTTTAGGGGGGGGGGCTACAGCCCCCTTAGCCCCCCCCCCCCCCTGGATCCGCCAATGAGTGAGGGCACTCCACGACAGTAATTGACTACGTGGATTGATTTCGGGAGGATACGCCAAAAAATCGTCACTTCACATTGCACACTTTTACTTGCCAGATTCGTGGGTAATATAATATTTAACCAGCGCAAAAAGGCTAGGTTTGTAGGCTCATACCACCTCCTTGCAAGCAACAGTGGTTTACAACGCCTACGTCAAGTTTTCTTTGAAATAATTTAAGTGAACAAAGGAACATTGATAGAAGTGGGACTTATACCGAGGCTGTGCTTGACGTATCGACGCCGGTTGAGTTTGCGGTAAGAACATGTAGAAAATGTCTGTAAGTGGTCGTTCTCATCACAACTATTGGTCTTCTCCATGTTTCGACCATAATCTGATTGACGTGATACTTTTCCTTTTTTTTTTTTTAATTCTATTTTTAATTAAGAGATGTTGGTTTATGAAACGAGGACCTCACAGGCCGTCTGATACACAGAGAGCCACGGTGCCAATGAAAGTGGACAGTAGTAATAATTCAACTAATTTTTCGGTTAACAACTTACTTGATGCGACTCAAATGGTACAGTCAGCTCTGCTGATGCTTGGTCTTGACTCTGTCCATTGTGTTTCATGGAGTGTTGCGGAAAGCTGTCTTGATAGCTTGAATCATGTTGTGCCTCCATGGACATTACAGAAGTAGGTGAAAGAGGACGAGGGATGGGAGGAGGAGAGCGCTCTTTCCATCCAAGACGGATGAATATTTCATTAAAAGCCGCGCACCAGGCATCTAAGTCTTCCCTAATTGAGAGAAATTGTTACACATTATCATGCAGGAAATGATACGTTAAGAGGCATAGCAATCTAAATAATGCACATTAACTCAGTGACGCTTGAATTCACCTTGATTGTACCTCAACATGATGTGCTTGACAACCACGGTAAGACCGCGTGGTTACCATGCCAAAACCGGGACTTTCTCAAGTAAAAACAAAATCAGTCTTCACAAATGTTTTACAATTCACTTCATTTCCTGAGATATGTTGCTTTTAAATGTCAGAAGTAATGGTTGCACACAGTTTGATGTTCACGTTATACATATGCCTACTAGTTTTTTTCAATGTATATAAAAGAAATACATTGTAAATTCATTGTCTAACAACATCTAGAAAAAAAGGTGAATTTAACAGTACAGCTTGACAAAAATAATATGCCTTGGCTAGCTTTTGTGCCCATAATGAATGTAGTCACTAATCTCGGTTATACTGACTGAACAGCATATATAGAGGGTGACACTCTGTTCATCAGTCATTTCACAAGTAAGCTGGGCACAGCAAGCTCAATAAATAATTTATAACAAAACTTCCGGATAACCGCACGGCACATAATATGTACATGATTATATTGCAGTGTTTTGTTCGCATCGGAAATAACGACTAATAGAAATTATTGGCTTCGAATTTCATATTCAAAGTCAGGACTCATGACTGTAGCAAATACAAAGGTACGATGCGCGACTATTGTGGATTATTATTTGTAGTACACATGAATAATGGGGCACCATGGGTAGACAACATCTAGACCCACTCTGTTTTCCTCAAATGACTGGGGACTTAATGCAAACTCCCTTTAAATGGTTCAATTAATAATCTTGAGTTCTTTGATGTTTCGTTATGTGTGCCCTCTTTTAAACATTTACAATGACCTAAATAACGAATGGTTAAACAATGAACAATACAAACAAAATAATTACAGAGACACAAACAGAGAAAGATTGCGTGCCTACCTCGTATCTGCTTCCAAGTACTTCATATGTTTATCTTTCAGGATACAAAGAACATTGGAGTATTTATTTTTCTTGGCAGGAAAATGCACACTGTGAATCTGTAAAATTAACATTTTTATTATCATATTGTTTTTAAGTCGCAACTTACTGACGCAGTATTTGAAAAAAACAATCACAGTAAATATTTTTAACAGTAACATATTGACAAATTAAATATATTATGTTTAAATTCAATTACAAATAATGTTTACTATACCTTGGTGTCTGGTGTCAGTACAATCTGCTCAACATGTTTACGAAGGTTTCCATGCGGTGATTTGAATTCTTTTTCATTCTTATATCCGCTAAGGGTAAGCAGCTTTTTACTCAGACATCGCAGTACGAAATATCGACGGTATTTGTCCTGTTTAGTAATGTAATTTTATATAGGAATGCTCAGTCGAAATCTAAACGAGATTTGTGTTGTGCAAAGTGGCACCTTAATTTTTAATCTAAAACAAAATAAAAATACTTTAAAGTGAAAGTAAACCATTGGTAATTACAAGATTATCAAACTAACGACTTATGATATAAAAACTTACAAGATTATCAAACTAACGACTTATGATATAAAAACGTACTTGAGAAATTCTATATTCTATAAGTGCTTTCATCTTTGGAACAATTGTAATGTCATAATAAAGCTTATCGTTCAGCAACTTTTTGAAAAGCATAAAAACATACAAAAACAGTTTTTCGTCGTTTTCTCAAAAACTTGCGATTGTGATGAATCTTTCACAGGTTAGTTTAATGACATATTTCTTGTAAATCAGATGTCTGAAATGAATGTACGTTAACAAATAACAATCTGTCAGAATTTAAGGTTTCAATACTATGGAGAAAGTATAAATCCAGCTTTATTTCAGAGGATCAATATTTGATGAAAAGGAAAACGCATTGATATACAATGGCAAAATAATAAGCATGGGTACGAACTGTAGCTTATACTCTTCAGTAGTCAGGGTACATCATTTTTAAAAGTTAGGGAACAATAATAGATATACTGTGCCCCTCCACTCTAAAAAGTGGGGATGCACATCCCTCACACTATGGCGGTTAATGGCAGTTAATTCCCAACCTCAATTTTCTCCATGCCCCAACCCCAAACCACTGCCTTAGAGCAAAATTCATTAAGCAAAAATAACGTAGGGCCTAGGCATAGTCATTATTCTTATCTATGGAATTGATCCCAAATATCAGAATTCTACATTGTCTTGGTAAGTTAATGTTTCCACTGCTAATTAATATCAATGTTCTCCCTAAGAAACGCGCACAACCTGTAGCCCATGACTAGAGTAATTTCGGCATGCATTATTGTCACCTGATCAATTAATTCTAGCCAGACTTGTACCGGAATATAAACAGTGATTACTGTATTATCAATGTTTCAAACATGGGTGTATATATCCCCGGGATAGGGTATGGTACATGGTGATCAGGGGTGATCCATAGAATCATCCTCCAATTTTGAGCCCAATATTAATGGTACCATACATTTATATTACGCTAGAGAATGATTTAGGGTTACAATTATTTAAAACATTTAACAAATAAAAATGATCCTAATAATTCTAGATTTTGTATTTGAAAGCCTAACTTTGAACATTCTCAGTGGATTTACCGATGTCACTGATTGTTTCTCGTATCTTAGAATCGTTTTGTAGTGTTATTTTTGTATTAAAAAAAAAAGCAGCGATACATGAAATTTCAAATCCATGCCCATTTCATGAAATTTCAAATCCATGCCCATTTCAAACTGATATTGAGAACCTTTGTTCATCATCGGGTATAATATTGCTTTATTTCGTCTAACTATGATCGTCATCATGTAAAGAATGAGTTACCTTAAAGGAGATTTGAGTACCTTCCTTCTTTTGATCTCCAATGGTAAGGAAGCCGACGTATAGTAGCTCCGAGTCATCAGAAATGTCCATTCGCTCCATAGTCTCTTTACTAAATCTATGCAGCAATAGAAGTCTGCATTAACAATGGACAGGTAGACAGACCTATACAAACAGGACGATATGCAAATGTTTTAAACAGGCTTTAGCGTAGACAGGTATTTTCCACATTGTTGATAGGCCTCCCCAAGTTTAAATGGACAATATCGTCACGATCAACAGGGCATGGAATCGGAGTACTAGTTTTAGATTAAATCAGTGACTGAAAATAATACCCCACGTGATAAGGTCACATTACCGTTGCTGCTGCATAAACGAGCCAGTAATTTTCAGTCACTGTGTTCATCTTAAACTAGGACACCGATTCCATGCCCTGTTGAAAGTCTGCTCTGATCGTTACGATGGTCTCCCTTTAAATCTACATTACTTTCTGCAATTACCCTCTCGGGATGAATCCAGATTGGCACAACTGAATGGGGCAAGCTCAATGACTTTCAATTTTCACCAATCTATATATATCGCGGAACCCGCTGCTATATAGGATTCTAGCCGGCCAATCGTCACCGGGCAAGCTCGGTGGTCGAGAGGTTAAGACGTCTGCACTAGTAAGCAGGAGGTCGTGGGTTCGAATCCCGCCCGAGTCGCCTGTGTAGTTTTTTCACAGACACTCGGAAAGCACTGAGCATACAGTGCTATACACACGTCGGTGTAGGGCAAAACTAAATCAAGACTTTCAATTTGTCCCGTATACGAATGACATTGTTTTTATGTTATTCGATGGGGGGGGGGCGCTCAAGGTTTATTTTGTGCAATACTAGTGTTTAAAGTTTTACTTGTTTTTCTTAATTGTTTGAGTTATATTCTGTTTAGTGCTTGTGCAATTTTAGGGGTAAAATTTTCTTAATTATTAGTTTTTGGGTGCCTTTTTCTTTTTTACTTTTTGTACATTTTTAAAGTCTTGTCGCTGTATGTACTGTTTTTTTAAATTCTACCTACTATGACTTTCATTCCAGCATCAATGTATCGCCTATGAAATTACCTACATTATCAACTACCGGTACATTACTAAAAAGCCATTGGACGGTTATTCATATTAACTAATCTTAGAAGATTTGGTTTAGTGAATAAGTATCTTATCACTATTTGTTTTGGTTTCGTTCGACTAGTCGAAGAATATGCAGTCCCAGAGGTCTCACTCTAAAATGGACCTGCTTTATACGTAATTCACATTTGTTGACAATCCCTAAGATGCACAATCCCTTATAATTGATCAAATATTATTAATGTAAACTGCTTTCACTGACATCATACTGTACCTTCTTGTTTTTCTCTTTTGTTGTTAGTACCCCCCACATATCACCTTCCCCTTGCTGATTCCCACGTATTTATACTACTTCCCACAATCCCGTCCCTTCCGACACACTTCCTCTCATCTCCACCTCCAACCCTTTTCCGTTGCTGCTTTGAGTTTTATTTCCAAATATTTAGTATACCAGTAAATTGTCTGTCTACCTAATGTTTTTTTTTCTATTCAAATGTTGTTTGTTTGATTGCCTGTCTTTTGAAAGAATGGTGTGTTGTTTTTTATGTGTTTTATGCATAGATAGTTTTTTGGACTCATGTTATCCTCCCTTTCCCTCGCCATTTTACCTACCCTCTCCTGTCTGTACCCACCCCCTCTTCCTCAACCTCAACCCTTTTCATCACGCCTCCTTGAAAAGTTGACATCTTTTCTTAAAGATATCATCTGTCTGCTTGTTGTTTTCAGTTTTAAATGGGTGATTAGGACGGAATGACATTATTTTAGGGGCGGTCATATACTCTGTATGGTGGAATTGGACATTTTGAAACACCGCCCCTACACCTTTAGCATCAAATTAACGTCACTGAGGTCAGCTACATTTTTTAATTAGCAAACTTTGTTTCTGTTGTTTGTTAGATTTAACTTTTAAGGAACTTACAGGAAACGTGTGCTTTGGTTAAAATGCTTTTAAATGCATCTGTACTTTATTCCAATCAAGAGATATGTATGGTGCATACAAACAAATTTCAGCCTATTGAATTGTGTCTTTAACGAGAACATAATTATTTAGAGCATTCAGATCAGTTCATATTCATTCTAACGTAGAATTTTGTCTCCGAAATAGGCTTGGACGGTTTTTCCGTAAAACCGAGTAGAGATGATATTTTTTAAACCGAAACCGATGGATTTTTACTAAACTGAAAAACAATAAAATACCGCTGGTTTTTTGTCACCAACTATACAATCTCGAAGAAAACAATTTTAAAGCATTTTATTAATGTATAAAATCATCGCTTTTGAGCCCCAAATAGCAGGGCGATTTATCCCGACAGTCGAGGCCTAATTTCACTGCTTCGCGGTCAGATGTTCCGAGGTATCCATAATGACACACTGAGCAGTGAGAGTGTATTATACATACATGTATGATGCATTAGATGCATTAGATGCATGTGTTGGGTCACGTGATATGTTATCGAGAAATGACCCCTTTTACTCGATGATTTAACTCATTTATAATGAGTATGAGGCAAATATATAAATGTATAGCTTCCGGTGGATGAATAGCCCGCAAAAATGCGGAAACGCTGTTAAGTAAAGTTGTATAAATAAATAACATTTTGCCAACTGTAATGGTACGCACACACTCTGTATGCCAGAGGGCGCCCCTGCAAGATGACAAGATGGTCAGTCAGACACTTTCTTGGTAACAGTACCATTCACCAACAATGTATTATAGGCCTTCTTATATTTATGTATACATAACAAAATAAATAATAATGTATTTCTTTTTAAGTTATTCAGCGAATACCAGGCATTCAGGAGCCACGATTTATCAGGATTGATCCCAACCAGGCATAGGCTTTAAAGTCGCATAGCTAGGGTCCCTTTACCGGCTTCCATTAGGGCCCTTCAGGTTTGGCGTTCCAGCTCACCGATTATATCCTTCCCTGCCCCGATTTCTAGCCAAGAAGGCCCTGTACAGGGGAGAAACAAGGCAGCTCAAGTCCCAAGCATTACCAGAGCCAGTTCTGGCGAAAAGTCAAGTTCCTAAATTGGGCACAGATGGTAATCGAACTCAGATGCCGGTGGTATTGGGGGGGGGGGGGGGGACAGTACCAGCGCACTATCGAGTGCAATTTAAATGTGTTATAGTATTAAAGGATATCAGTTATTGTCTCCAGTGGGAATTGAACTTCGGATAGCGCTCTTCGAAGTTGGTCGCTCTACCAACTGATCTAACAGTGACTTGGACGATTAGTACAGGACACTGCATGACCTCTATTAATCAGTGTATATGCATGAATAGAAATCGGTAGTACACGGTTAACAACTTCCTGTCAGTGGAGGGCGCTATACATATTTTATGGAAGCCGCTACTTTTGGATGTCCTTACATGTACGAATTAATAAACTCTCAATTATTTGCAACTTTGTGTAAATTGAATATAGGCCCCTAAGTATTCTTGTTTTCTCTAAAAATTAAAGCATTTCAGACAAAACCATTTATCAGGATGGTTGACGGCTGACCTGAATGTTTAGATAATCAATCGTTAGTTTGAAAATGTGGTAATTACCAATAACATTCCCTTAAGCTGCTATATACACCAGGTACTTTCTAAAATAAAATCTCCAAAGCTTTCGAGTTGTACCCCATAATGTGAACAGTTTTCGAAAGAGGTCAATACAAATGGAAATATTCCGGAAATTTGTTTGCGTAAAAAAAAGGGGAATGGAGATGATTAGGGGAGGGTGTCAGTCATGGATGGTAGGTCGATCAGGTCAAGGTGAACATCAGGAATAAGTTAAATAGGGTTTTTATTGTTTTTCTGTTTACAGTAAAACCGAAAACCGCGGATTTTCCAAGCGGTATACCGACTAGCAAAAAATTTAAAACCGCCCAGCCAATACACTGAAAGCGAACATTCTTTGTGAAATAATGTGATTTTTTGTATAAAAATGGTAGTATCACGAAGAGAAATGTTTTAAAGGGACAGTTTCATCATGATCAAAAGGGCATGGAATCGGAATGTTACCGGTAATTTTAGATTAACTCAGTGACTGAAAATAATACCCCACATGATAAGGTCATATTACCGTTGCTGCTGCATAAATCAGCCAGTAATTTTCAGTTATTGTGTTAATCTTAAACTAGGACACCGATTCCATGCCCTGCTCTAATCATCTGTAATCATGACGATAGTATCCCTTTAAGGTATGTTTCATGTAAATAACTATGTGTTTATTTATGTTGCCGAGAATATCAAGAGTGTATATAGGAGGACCTAAGGGACTAAGGGGATAACGTTTGGTAAATGTTTATGAAGTTTATACTTTGGAAGAATCAAGAGGTGTACAGATATCAACGTCGTCGGTAACGAGTTCATTATGAAAATGCATTCAGATTGTATGTTATCATTATTCCCAACGTGGAATTTGAGTCTTCATAATGACAGAAATTAATTTATTGAATATTTTAATAAATATTTCAAGGCATCTATCAACTATCAATCATCAACTTTATATCATGAAATTGTTTAACGTAAAACTGTGATCAATTATTATTAGTATAATTTTAGATTACCAAGTAGTGTTTGGCGTTAAGGAAGAGATAGCCCTATACGGAACCATGTATAAACTTGTGTACTGCAGCACTAGCAGCGCAGTGAGCCATGTATTACTGCATCATCAGTCATGCAGTGTGAACCCAATGACCCGATTGTGTAGTGCTATTTCAAATCTGTTGAAACTATTGAAACCTACTAGATTGGAAACCGTGTTCAATAAAGCCATGAAGGGAAAGTACCACTGATTTACATATAAAAGGTCTCAAGTTGCAACACTGACTGGATGTAAATAATATAAAAACCGAAAATAAACTTTGATAATGCTTCTAGAAAGTCACCATTTTCATGTTGAAGTGTAAATGGATACCTCTATTATGTCATATAGTGTATTGGGGCCTCGATACGGTTTACACAATAATTCTCGATAGTTCGTCTCCATTGCATTGTAATATCTAAAATGTGCCACAAATTTAAAAAAAAATCGACCAATGTAGACTTGGCATTAACACAATCTTAATGGAATTCAGGTTCACTCCAGCAATCCAGTGATGGGTGGAGGAACATGGGCAAAAAAGGGGCCTGGGTAGGCCTACATGGTAAATTTACATGCATGGCGAAAAAAAGGCCACATCCCCTCCCCCCCCCCCCCCCACTGGACCTGACAATGAAGGAATAAGCGCCTAATTCATAGGACAAGCCCAACAACACTACCTAAAACACTCACTGTGAAGTGTAATAATGGTCAGTTATTTTTAGGCACAATGAACGGGTGATTTGCACTTGGAAAAAAATGCTACTGCATTTCTTTACCAACTTACCTTGAAAGTGTAGTGCACTATTAATATGATGCTTCCTTGTATACTGGTGTTACTGTTCGCACTGTATGTTAAGAACTCAATCATAAATACTTTATTCAAAACGTGCCGAGTCCTGCATATTACTCAGTTATTGTTTTTAACAACTGAGGAACCGATGTATAAATATCTATGAGTATTGGCGGATGTTTGAACTGACGTTTGGCAAGTAAACGGATATGGAATGCTATCAAGTAGGCCTGCTTTTTCCACTTAAAGACTTACGTATGAGTTGATGTTCACAATAGTAGGAAGGTCATTCAGCAACCGCCATTTTCCGACACATAACTTCCGTCATACACTACACCAGGTAGTTTCATTTATTAATCGCATGAATAGTCCAGCACAACTAGTGTACTCTATACGGAAGGTAGTCCAACCTTCATTCAATAATGAGAAATGTTATGACGTCCTTGTGCTGTGGTTTTATTTTTAATGCCAAGTTTTATATTTAAAAGTTCTTTCTCTATGTTGGTTTACATAGGCTAGCCACATTCTAATTATTATTCAATTCCTAACAAAGGAAAATGGATGACATTTAAGTGGAATTAATTGTTTATTAATAAATTATTATATTATAGTTATAGATTTTATATTATAGTTATACATGTTACTTTTCTATTTTCCTTTTTTGAATTTCTCGGTGTCCTATAACAGAGTTACGAAAAATACTGACTCATTTATGCATCATTAATGTATAGGCCTATGACCTTATCATGTGGGGTATTATTTTCAGTCACTGACTTAATCTAAAACTAGCACTCAGATTCCCTGCCGTGTTAATTGTGGCGAAGCTGTGCGACCCAAGTTGTTCCCCAAGTTGTTCCACATTTATGTTGCCGAGAATATCAATAGTATATACAGAAGGACCTCAATGACTTTAATTGGATAATGTTTGGTAAGACATCATATTTAGGGCAAAACGATTGCGAGTTGATAATTTATATTTTCTTGCAGTAAAATAAATAAAAATAAATTAAATTAAAACAACAAAATACAGTTCGATCTGAGGGGTGGGGTCAAATTGACCCATCCGCCACCAAGTTCTATATCTAGAACCCAAACTTTCTGTGGTCCAAATACTGGATGGGGCTATTCCCGTCAGGGGTCTGGGTCCCGCTTAAGGGCCCAGAATTTGTTTGTGATGCAATATGAGCATTTTCATGACCATAAACAAGTTTGTGAAATATTCTATAGAAGAAGTCTATTACCTGTGTAGGTAATAGACTTCTGATTCTACTAATGATGCAGATGTGAATACCAACCCAACCATCGATGATTTTGAAGGGGGACAGCTTTGGAAAAAGGTTTTGGGGCCATAGTCCCCTTTTGATGTCCCCATGGATCCGCTCTTGTCCGCCACTCTGCATATGTGTGAGCCTCGATGTAAGGGACGGCCTTACGGGCGCTTATCAGAAAAACACGGTGGCATACTCCTCAGGATCCAGGGTAGGCCTACATAGGGCATTTTATTTTTGGGGGCCTTCAATAGTGGAGAACAATACTTTCCTCCCACCCCCATTTGATGTCCCCATGGATCCGCTCTTGTCCGCCACTCTGCATATGTGTGAGCCTCGATGTAAGGGACGGCCTTACGGGCGCTTATCAGAAAAAC
Organism: Zoroaster sp. YZ-2022; assembly: GCA_029582265.1. Classification (NCBI taxonomy): domain Eukaryota; kingdom Metazoa; phylum Echinodermata; class Asteroidea; order Forcipulatida; family Zoroasteridae; genus Zoroaster; species Zoroaster sp. YZ-2022. The sequence continues at coordinate 19,948,685 of CM055832.1, read as the reverse complement.
ACGGTGGCATACTCCTCAGGATCCAGGGTAGGCCTACATAGGGCATTTTATTTTTGGGGGCCTTCAATAGTGGAGAACAATACTTTCCTCCCACCCCCTCCACATACACACACACACACACATGTTTGTTTATGGTGTAAACCGAGGACCTTCTGTTGTTCTCTATTGTCCCGACAACCGAGGACCATATCGTTCTCTATTGCGCGAGCGCGCGTAGCTGCGACATTGGGGCCCAGGCATTCAATGTCACGAACAAATTTCGACGTTCTAACCGCTTTATGAACGGTAGCCCACTCCGAAGTATAGTCAGGATAGTTTAACATATTTATTGATTTTTATTTATTTGTGGGCCATCAAAACGTGGGGGAGGACATTCAATATACCTTCACCAAATAATATTGGCATTGATATTCCAATCTTATAGCTCAGATTATATTTATACAGTTTTGCGCAGAGACGTTGCATTGAGAGCAATATTTACTTGTGACTCGGTGAATTCTGCAAGCTTTGTGGTACATTATAAAAGCACTTCTGCCTCATTTTGTGGTGAAATTATGTTGTACAACAGATATAGACAAAATGTGGGGATTGATGTACTCAGCTCCCCACCAGCCACCAAGAGGCTGGTTACATTCTACCTATATGCCTATATAAGCTATTGTTACAAAATTGCGTATTTTGGACCTTTGAACAATTAAATAACTGCCCATTTGGTCAGACTGTCAGCCAATCCATTATTCATACATCGGAACATTGGCTGAAAACCCCACTTTGAAAGAGCTTGCATGGGTGGTGAATGGTGATGGCGGGGGGGGGGGGCGGATATTTTAGTCTGCAGTAAAGAATTGTCATTTTTTCTTTTTTTTCTTTTTTTCTTTTTTTTGGTAAGGCCAAAAAAAAGTCTCGGGTTTCTGGTCATTGGTTGGCTTCAAAATCGGTGTGGTGACACGCTTTTTTCGGCCATCTTTTTGTTTGTTTGTTTGTTTGTTTTTGCCAACAGGGAAATACGTCGTGACACATTGTGTACGCGGGGACCAAATTTCCCATATACAAAGTGTGATGGCTAAGAGAGGCCTCCTCACAAATCAGGCAAACGTTCATACGGTGTAAAGCACAGCATGGCAGAATTCCAATTGATCCAGCAATTTTAGCTGCAATTGGACATTGTTTCTTAGCAAATAAAAAGAACATTAAAAATGCCGACGCGCGGGTCTGACGCGACGCGCGCGGAGACCAGAAACCGGAGACTTTTTTGGCCAAAATTTCTTTTTTAGACTAAAAAAATACATAATGTGAACGTACATTGGCAATTCGTTACAGCAGAAAACAAAATGGAAGCCAATCGGGTGGGGTGGGGTGGGGTGGGGAGGACTGTGACATTTTAGGAGCTCCCTCTATTATTTATGACAGGGAGACGACGGTAATGAAATGTCCCTACCCCTTCAGAAAAAATATCGTTTCTTTCCTCCAGGGAATGCAGGGAGATTAATCAAGTTGATGGGCACAGATGATTGGATTGTATGTGAATTTAGTAAACTCACAGAACTCACATTCACAGCTATTATCGATAACTCAATATACGGCTCTTACTCCCCTTTCGACATCACCCCGGGGCCGGGGATGCACGGTATCCAGTCGTTACGCCCCATCGCCATAAAGCCCCATCGTCATAACGCCCGTCACCATAACGCCCCATAGTCATAACAATTATTTAATTAATTTATTTAAAACCCAATTTTAACACCCAATCTTAAAACATCGTGAATTATTTTATTATTTATTTATTTAGTTTTTATTTTTTTTTAAAAGGAGACATTTTTATAGAAATGGAGCTTTTTAATTTTAGGGAGCTTTTTAGGGTATTTTTGGAGAAGGATTGTCCTATTTACAAGATTGTGTTTTGTTTTCACTCAAGGTAAACTATCAATTGAGTCTGCAAGATCAAGATAACAGATGACCCAAATGTTGTTCCATTTACATCCAACTTCTTAAGGACTGTTACCATCAAAAATGTGTAGTATGTGAAATCAGATAATAGTTTTCAGTTTTCTTGGAATAGTTTTAATCCATTTGTCCACGGTGATAGAATTAACGTTCTTGCATATCGTGAGATATGTTTAGGGCTAAATAAACCTTATGTTTATTTATAATAAAAAATGTACCTATTTGTGATTGAAACTTCCTTTTGGTTAGTTTTATAATAAATTAGTTTTAAAATTAATTAATGAATACTTTTATAAATTAATGAATAATTCACGATGTTACACTGACGTCAGTGCAGTGTGCAGTTTGTTTTTGTACAGGGTGGTGGGGCGTAATATGGCGATGGGGCTTTTTGGCGATGGGGCGTCATGGCGATGGGGCGTTATGGTGAGGGGCGTCATGGCGATGGGGCGTAATGACTGGAAACCTTTTTCAAAGAAATACCGCCCTCTTCTGCCAACTGGACTCACTGGTTTCGATATTTTGCGATATCGTCTTGCTCCTAGACTACTACAACATGCTTGTCTTCTGGTATAGTCGGGGGATTCTGTCGTTTTTTGATCCTCTTTATTTTGCTTCTGGCATGCTAGTCTGTCACGTCGATGTGAAGTCCAATAATTGGCAAATACCAAACGTTAGACTAGCAATACCAATAGCATACTGACTGCCACGCGAAGCCTCCCATCGTCAGAAGGTTGTCCACTATTAAACTATAACGTTACTGCAGCAGCAGATACTGGATAGTTAGTCCCACGTAATCGATTAAGTTTCGTGCATCGTCGTCGCACGGTGTAGTAGTAGTATCAGCTAATAGTAAGCTGATTCAAAAATATGTAAGTATTAAAAAGCCAAAATGTTATCCTTTTTGGTTGATTAACCCTAACCAGCCCAAATCCTTCTATATCCTCTTTGCCAAAGTGAAGGATTCCAAAGGATTGGGGCTATAGTATTAGGACTTTTCAGTGGAGGAGGATCCAGAAGGATTTGGGCCATAGTGGGTTTCTGCTATGAGAGGATTTAGAAGGATTAGGGTCTTATGCAGCTTGGTCAAAATGGGATTCAGAAGGATTTGGGCTGCTGGGGGAGGGGAATGTGATGTAGCCTAAACAATTTTTTGTTTGATTATTGGCAAGGTAAGTGTAACAAGTTAAGTGGGTCTATTGCAAGGTCAAGGGGTCAGTGCTGGGGGTCCCTAGGCATTGTATGTTTATGTATTACTGATAAGAAACACATGCTTAGTGTGCACACCAATGGAATTTCTATGACCATTGTCCCGGTATGAAAAGGTCATACACATGTATGTAGCACGGGCACTTCCATTTGTTTGAGGGTAATTTTATAACCATTCTGTCACAGGAGGATCTGGAAGGATTTGGGCAGTTGGCCATATTAAGAAAAACCAGGAGGATTTAGAAGGATTTGGGTACTTTGAGCTTTTGACTCTCTAATAATACTGAAGGATATAGGAGGATTTTGGCTATGTGTAAGCAAAAGGGCCTAGTCTGTTAGGGTTAATCAACTTCCCAGCTATAGCCCCATCATCGTTTTTCAGCTGATTGTTGGATTGTTACGTTAGTTCTATGACTATGTTAGTAGTGGAAGAGTTCCTTCCTCCCCCATTCTGGGGCCAATGCACTGGACTCCCTCCGTATCCTTAGGCTCTAGTGCCACATGTACACAAATATAAATGGAGTGATTTTTCAACTTTTTGATCTGCTAATTATTACGATCTAAAACTTTGTGATTAGGTAAGCATGCCCAAGCAGACACTTTTGGCATAAAGTTTACTATTGTGAGATCCGTTATTTTGGTAAAATTAAAATTTTATTAGGCCTTATTGTTTTTATTTATTTCAAAATGTTTCAAAAATTTCATGAAAGTGAGATATCCCAGAATAATAGATTTTATGCCAAAAGTGTCTGCTGGGGCAAGGTAATCTAATCTCTAACTAAGTTAGGTTGTAATAATTAGCAGATCAAAAGTTGAAAAAATGATAAAAAATCGCTCCATTTTTTTACATGTGACGCTAGGGCCAAGGATACGGAGGGAGTCCAGTGTATTTGCCCTAGAATGGGGCTTGAGAAGTCATGTGTCGGCACCCTTGGTGAGCTAGTAAGGGTAGCCCCATGACTAAAGTGTGGCACAGAGCTGGATCCTTAGCCACACACTTGTTCCATTGACAGTCTTGAATTTGTAAATTCAAAGTGTGCAAATTCACGATATTTGAAACTTTTTTGACACACTAATTTTAGATACTTTCCTTAACATTACAAGGGAAAGAATGTCGTATCCGACCGCCATTTTTAAAAGGTTTTTGGGGGATTTTTTTTTGCAGCCACTAACCAGTTAAAAAAATGGGTAGAATGTCGTATCTGGCCGCCACTATTTTTCATTAAATATAACCAATAATGTAATCTTACCTACCTGGTAAGGTGGAGAACATATGGATGATGATGGACATATACTTCAAATTATTCCAGGATATTTATTTCATGAAAAATCAGGCATTTTTGGTATATGATGACTTCCTCAGTCATGTCAGTCTGATCTTGTAAACTCCACAATTAGTGACCAACACAGTCATTGTACATGCGCAGTGGCAACTATAATAGGATCCTTCTATTTTCTGAAGGGGAGGATTTTTTTAGAAGGGAAATAAAGTCCGAAAACCATCATAAAAGTGGATTTTAAAGATAGTTTTCGCTTTCTGTACCACCAAAAATCGATAGAATTATTTTTTAACTGGTTAGTGGTTGCAAAAAAAATCCAAAAAAGCCCTTAAAAAGTGGCGGCCGGATATGAAATTCTTTCCAAAAAATAATTCTATCGATTTTTTGGGGTACAGAATGCAGAATCCACGCTTATGATGGTTTTCGGACTTTATTTCCCTTCTAAAAACATCCTCCGCTTCAGAAAATAGAAGGATCCTATGATACATGTACATGTAGTTGCCACTGCGCATGTACAATGACTGTGTTGGTCATTAACCCTCCTACTTCTGATACCTTTTTCATACAAGTTGATCCACCATTTGAAACCATTTGCTTTTGTGGTTTTGAATGGTGAAATAACTGTGTACAGTATTGATTCCCCCAAATGGTTTTGAATGGTAGGTCAGCTAATACAAAACCTTGTTTGGATCTTTCCAAATGGTAGTACAGCTAATACAAAACCTTGTTTGGATACTTCTAAGTGGTGAATCAATGTACCCTCTATGCTGGTGACTTGAATGAATGGTTTTGAATGACAGGTCTGCTATACCCTAAAGACCCTAGTGTCATTTTTAAGTGGTAGATCAATTACTTGTACACTGGCCACCATGTGTTAAAACTCCATAGGGTACTGAGATGATGGATAGTCCACTTTATCTACATAATGCAGGTTTTGTTTTTCGGCTATGTGAAACACACCAAGGTGTAGTGTATCCACCATTCAAAACCGTTTGAATGATAAGCCACTGTGAAGTACATTCACCGTTTGAAACCATTCGGCTATGGAAACACACCAAGGTGTAGTGTATCCACCATTCAAAACCATTTGAATGGATATGAATGGTAGTAAAGCTTGCTACCAACACTGTTCAAATGGTATCACCATGTGTGGACAAAACCAATGGGCATTTTGGTTAAGTGGAAATTTTGAATGGTTTCAAATGGTCTATCAGTAGGAGGGTTAAATGAGGTTTAAATACCAGTACTTTAAGTTAGTAGACAAATCTTTACATCATACAAGTAACAAGCTTTTCTTTATGATATACTGAAGCTTTTCTTTATGATATACTGATCAATAAATGTTACACTTGTCCACTGGTGTGACTACAAACCACATTTACTTCAAAATTTACAATCAGGCCATCTTATGTAAAAAGTGTGTACAATAACATGTACATGTATTTATTAATTTTGCACATGTGACCGTCTGTAAAAGGGTCTGTGTGGTGTGCTGCAGTCCAAGGTACTAGCCAGCAATGCCTCTGGCCATTTGTGTTGCAGTTCAAGGTACTGGCCAGCAGTCCAAGGTACTGGCCAGCAATGCGTCTGGCCATTCGTGCTACAGTCCAAGGTACTGGCCAGCAATGCGTCTGGCCATTTGTGTAGCAGTCCAAGGTACTAGCCAGCAATGCCTCTGGCCATTTGTGTTGCAGTCCAAGGTACTGGCCAGCAATGCATCTGGCCATTTGTGTTGCAGTCCAAGGTACTGGCCAGCAATGCCTCTGGCCATTTGTGTTGCAGTCCAAGGTACTGGCCAGCAATGCCTCTGGCCATTTGTGTTGCAGTCCAAGGTACTAGCCAGCAATGCGTCTGGCCATTTGTGTAGCAGTCTAAGGTACTAGCCAGCAATGCCTCTGGCCATTTGTGTTGCAGTTCAAGGTACTGGCCAGCAGTCCAAGGTACTGGCCAGCAATGCGTCTGGCCATTCGTGCTACAGTCCAAGGTACTGGCCAGCAATGCGTCTGGCCATTTGTGTAGCAGTCCAAGGTACTAGCCAGCAATGCCTCTGGCCATTTGTGTTGCAGTCCAAGGTACTGGCCAGCAATGCGTCTGGCCATTTGTGTTGCAGTCCAAGGTACTGGCCAGCAATGCCTCTGGCCATTTGTGTTGCAGTCCAAGGTACTGGCCAGCAATGCCTCTGGCCATTTGTGTTGCAGTCCAAGGTACTAGCCAGCAATGCGTCTGGCCATTTGTGTAGCAGTCTAAGGTACTAGCCAGCAATGCCTCTGGCCATTTGTGTTGCAGTCCAAGGTACTGGCCAGTAGGCCTGGGCGAATAGTGAAATTTACTATTCGATTAATCGCGCTGCAACATTTCGCCAATATTCGACTATTCGCGAATAGTTGGCAAAATTTTTCCCACGGTTTACAAGTACGAAAACATGTGCTTACTTGTAAGCTTCAGACAATAGACAAATACATACATTGAGTTCTTGAATGCCTGTTGTTGTTTCCTCTTTATTCTTGCAAAATTGTACTCGAAATAACAGAATTTGTAAGTGAAAATCCAATGGTCGTCACAAGTTTGTTATTGCTTTGGCAGTGTGGGAAACTTCCAGCACAATTAGCACATGCTAATTCACATGCACATTTATGTTCATCCCATATCGACAGGGGGAAGTCCACCTAAACAGAATAAAATGAACGCGATTGAGTTGTATTCAAGTCGTCATTAAGAGTAATGCCAGTATGTTAACGGTCACCCCTATTATTTCAAATCAATCTGTCCTTCAGACGAAACAAAAAAGTCACTAATGTACATGTAAGCAGTGTTTATGCTCATGTAGGGACCACTCTTTGTTCACAAAAATACAAAGCTTCCACGGTGTGCCCCGCACTATGCTTAAAAAGCTTTCGAATCACGTGGTGCCTGTGCCCCTGAACTGATTTTGTACTGTACAATTGAGTTGGATGCTTTGAGCTGCAGACTGTGTGCATTGTGTTCAAGGTTGTAATTCAGGATCCCAGTATCACATACCCATTTCCGCGTGTCGTGATTGGATAGATTTGCATAATTGCTATTTTATTATTTTTCTCATTGGCTGTTCAATCATGAATATGTTCATTATGTCGCATATTTGGGGTCGATGTTTCACTGTGGTTTCACTGCTGCCTGTCTTTGGAAAAGAAGCACCTGTCTATTGGGTCTGGGAAAGGGAATCAGCGAATCGCTATTTGGCGCCTGCATGCTGCATTCATGTTACATTAAACATGCTGACATGTAAACAGTGTGTTCGATGGAGGATCTAATGTGTACACGAAAGTTGGATTATAACTTAGACCACTCTTTTCACTACGAACAATAAAGGTACTAAAAGAATAGAGCGTATCGGGTGGAAAAAAATGTGCTCAGCATTTTTGGCAGCGTATCGGCTAAAAACTTTGCATATCAGGCCGATACGCTAGTTTGTATGTGGGGAGAACTCTCTGTTGCATTTCCCCAGGCATTATACTGATTGAATTCAATCACCTAGTGAATTAGGAAGCTAGCGTTTGTTTTTAACGTTACCTTATAATTTATAATTCCCATCATAAAATAAGCAGTAGATAGGTATTTCTTGTAAACATGTTGGCCAAGGCAAAGTAATTTATTCTTCTTCATACACAATACAACATATTGCATTTACTTTATTAAGTGTTTTAAACATCAGCCACCCACGAACTGAACTGGCAAGACTCTTACATATTACGCGGCATGCCTTTGATGTTATCAGCCTTCAGCAGGGAACAGTCGCTGCAGTCATAGCCAGCCAGCCATGTCGGTTTCCTCAAAGGCATTACCCGCAAGTACTATTCGCGAATACTACAATGCGTACCAGCAGTGCCTAGACAAAATGGTGTAATTGGCAGTGTTACTCGCGAATAGTAGTCACGAATAGTTGGCAAACAGTTCACAACCGGGAAGTTATGCAGTGCAAAGGCAATACATTATTACTCACAATTAATCGTGAATGGTCATTATTCGCGAATAGTTGCAGGTATTCGTGCCAGCCCGATTAATCGAATAGTTCAAAATCCGTGAATACGAGTACGATTAGCAACAACTATTCGCGAATATTCAAATAATCGAACTATTCGCCCAGGCCTACTGGCCAGCAATGCCTCTGGCCATTTTTTGGATGCCCTAAAAGAAGCAATAAATATCCGTAACATTAATGTCTGTAATAAGAAATGAAGCGCCCGTTTACCATAAATCGTTGCATGATCATCTTTTTTGCACATAAATAAGATATCCTAGAATCCATACTTTTCTAGAGTCTCGGTTGTGACTTCATGTGTGCTCCAAGTTAGCGATTAGGGGTGCCGATTAAGCTTGGGCAATATCGATTTTTTTTTCATTCACAATATATCATCAAATGCAATATTTTTTCATTCACGCATGATTGCTTTAGAGCCGATAAACACGGGTATGTACCCCTGTACATGCATCCAAAAAAACAAAAAAAATCGCTAGTGCTTGGCTGAGAGACACGTGCAAACATGCCATTCATGCGTGCACAATGGACAATGGCAAATTCATTTCACAAAGTACAATAGAATTGCATTTTAGACTTTTGATCAAGGAGCCAGTGCACCGTCAATTGTGCTTTGATAGATATGGCCCGCAACATACATGTACCTCAGTTCAGCACAGTCAATTCATTAAAATTCAGTATTCATCCATTTTCATAGTTTACAGAGTGCCTACGTTGTTTGTACAGACTAGGTATATGTTTTTAGATTTGTTTGTTCATTCACGCATGATTGCTTTAGGGCTGATAACCACTATAACAGGTGTTATAGTGCAATGTGTGTATCTGGCACAAAACAGTCAATACTCATATTTTTGTACATTCTGTATCCTAGCATTATGTCAATAACAATATGATCGCCCTAGCTACATGTACATTTAAATGACCTTCAGAAGTTCTCTTGACAGTGAAAAAAAGTATCATGTATTACTGTTGCATTACTGTGTGTGACATGGACAGATGCAGCACTAGTGCTATATTGTACTTTTGGGGTGCAGGGTGACATGAAAAAGGGTTCAGCAGATGGTTGTGTGCCCCTAGGGTGTAGGGTTCAGCAGATGGTTGTGTGCCCCTGGGGTGTAGGGAATGCAGAGAGGCTCATCAAGATTATGGGCACAGATCATTGGTCAAAATTGGAAGGTTCCATTTTTGTTTTGGGGTTGTATGTGAAATGAATAAACCCACACTCACAGACAACTAGACAACATTATTATTGGAACTCACATGGCATATATTTTCATTGGATTACTGCATTAATACCTTTGAGCACTGAATAAGATTCAAATTTATGAACAATACATGAAAACATCTTTGGGATATTCGTGTGTCATTGTTTGAGTGAGTTTGTTTTTTCTTGCTTAAATTGCAGATATAGATTTATTAAGAGCACTAAGAATAGATTACGCCATGCTATCTAGACTGTGTACACGCTTTCTTCAGGGTCCTGCTGCGCTATCCTCTGGTGTTAGATTCCAGAGTGGGATAGCAATCAGCTCACAACAGGTGTTTGACAGAGAACAAAAATATGGTGCACATAATTATCAACCATTACCAGTTGCATTGAAAGAAGGGAAAGGTGAGATTCATAATATTACTGGGAAATTTCATTGTTTTCTAAATTCTTACACCTCTTGCCATATAGTGGTAATTACTCAAACAAATTCAGTTAATGATCCAAATTATTTGATACTTGGTATAAAGTTAATGATGATATCAAATATCCCTTGTAGTATTTGTGCCTGTCAATTTTAAGAAAAGTAATTTTTTTTAAATAATTAATAAGCACTGCGAGAATAATTCCATAGTGTGCCAATGACGTGCTGCGGTGCATGCATAAAGAGTATGGATTTTTTCAAGAGTAATGGTTAACTCTTGTAATTATAGCTTGATGAAATTCTTGCATCAGGTGATAAACAATTGATTAAATTTTTGCCTTACTTGTAATTATCTTGTTTATGATCCATTTGTTATGCAGGAGTGTTTGTTTGGGATGTTGAAGGCAAGCGTTACTTTGATTTCTTGAGTGCATATAGTGCAGTCAATCAGGGCCATTGTCACCCAAAGATAGTGAATGCACTAAAGGAACAAGCTGAAGTACTCACTTTGACATCTCGTGCATTTTATGTTGATGTACTTGGAGAGTATGAACAGTTTGTCACTACATTGTTTGGATATGACAAGGTCTTACCAATGAACACAGGTTTGTTACTATTTATATTTATTAATTAAATTATGTAAATTGCAGTTCATGTGAGAACCATGGAGTAATATGCATATTGCTGTGTTCCAGACAGAAGGTCGTAAGGGGGAAAATGAATGTAGGTCAAAAGTCATAAAGATGAACCTACATGAACCTACAAGATGTTGATTGCATGAATTGATAATAATTTGAATAGGTACATAATTATGAATATATGGAATCATATAGGTTGGTTAATTCTTGCTTCGGGTGATAAACAATTGATTTAATTTTGCCCTACACTCAGTGCTTTCCGAGTGTCTGTGAAAAAACTACATAGGCAACTCAGGCGGGATTTGAACCCACGACCTCCTGCTTACTATGGAATCAATGCAAAAGGTTGTAAAAGTAGTTTACAGAATTGTTTTCCTGCAGAAGGCCATAAGAAGAAATGTTTACTATCTTTTTACTTATTTTTCAGTATGTTTATGTAAAGATGTTTGTCATTAATAACGAGTCTATCAATAAATACATTGGTTGAAAGAAGTACTATATGAAATTTTAATGTATTGAATACTTTCAGAACATTTAAGAATAATTCTCATTCACCCTAACCTTCCCAAATCCTCCCAAATCCTTTTGCCAAAGTGAAGGATTTTGAAGGATTGAGGTTATGCGGAAATTGCAGTGGTGAAGGATTTTGAAGGATTGAGGGCAGATGTGATTATTTGCTTGGTGGATTATGGAGGATTAAGGTTATCAGGCTATATTTGACACTGGATGAAAATGGAGGATTGAGGTTACATGGTACGTGTTGGTCTGTCCAAAAAATGATTGTGGAGGATTGAGGTTATTAGGCATACTTGCCTTCCTCCCTCCATGGTACATGTACAACCATATTTTTTATAGTGATTGCAAGGTTAGTGCTTGGGTCAGTGGACAATGTTTATTGTTATATCATGGTCTTAGATTGTGTAATTTCATTGGTCGAAAGCCTGTCACATGACAAATCACAAATCTTCATGTTACCCTCGTGACGTCACTCAAAAAGTGATGTTACCCTCGTGACGTCACTCAAAAAGTGATGTTAACCTCTCAAAAGTGGTACATCACCCTGATCGTCCCCGGGAGTATCATCCCCATATATCTTTCACAAGTGCTACTTTTGATTGCAAGAAGTGAAAACAGCGACCGAGGTTGTTATATTGCTGGTACTCCGCAGAACACACTATATTTCAATTTGATGCACTGTAGGGACCAGCTAAACAACTTGTCTGCTGTGTGTGCATTTGTTCGCTTCGACCATGCAGTACGAATAGTTCGCGAATACTGCAACGAAACGGGACGAGATGACAGCAACTTCCAGACACTTCCAGTTACAGACTTAGACAGTTTACTGGAAGATTTCTTCGGTAACGTAATCTAATACCATGGTATAACAAAATAATTGTTGCCTGGCGTGATGGGGTCCATGGGTTTTGTACACCCTCGGGGGCTGATGGCACCCTCGGCTTCGCCTCGGGTGCCATCAGCCCCCTCGGGTGTACAAAACGCCATGGACCCCATCACGCCAGGCAACAATTATTAATTGCTTCATGCATGCAGGGAGGGTCCCTGGGCCATGTACATGTATCACAGATAAGCAACACATGCATGCATACATGTCATCTGCATACAATGGTAGTGGTCATTATGCTTGTTTTACTACTGAAGGACTTTGGAATCAGGTTATGTGTAAGCAAATAGGCCTAGGGAGTTAGGGTTAAACATAATTAGGTGTTCGAGGGACATGCGAACACCTTGATATTTTTTTGCTTTTCTTCTCCTCAGTGAGACATATCCAGAGACAAAAACATAGTTGCAGAGTTCACAGAACTTTAAAACTTAACACATACTTACAAATGTAGACCTTAACATGTAGTTGTGTCCTAAGTTGTGATGTCATGGTGAGGTCATCAGATATCGAATTACACTAAATCAAAGTTTAATATTTCAAAAAATTATATCTCATGAACCACAAAAGATATTTTCACAATCTTTGCATCATCTGAAAGATCTTGAATTATGTGATTTTTCATACACAGACGTGACCCCAATCTGACCTCTCCTTCCGGTTGAAACCGGAAGTTGAATATTTCAAAAAATCGTATCTCATGAACCACAGAAGATATTTTCACAATCTTTACATCATCTTAAAGACCTTCAACTATGTCACATTTCGTACACAGACATGACCCTAATCTGACCTCTCCTTCTCGTCAAAAACGGAAGTTTAAGTGAAGAAATATTCAGAATCACTATTCTCTAAATGTATTTGTACAGCCAAAACATAGTTGCGGAGGTCAAAGAACCTTAAAACTTAACACATAGTTAGACCTTAACATATAGTTCCAGGTAACGTTGTGACGTCATGGTGAGGTCATCTAATGAATTATTACGTAATTAATTATAATTAAAACAATATATTTTATGTCTCGTGAACCACAATAGATAATTTCTTGATTCCTTCATAATCATACAGAACATGGAGGACTCGACATTTGATACACAGACATGACCCTATTGACCCTTACTTCCGGTCCAAACTGGAAGTTCAAGTTTAAAAAGCACCTTTATAAATTGACGCAAATCTGAAAGGGTATTCGAAAAAAACATTCTGCATTTATATATTAAGTGGGATCTGCTCTTTTCAAAAATATTTTTGCTGACGTCATCGCTCTTAACAGTGCCCTTCAGCAGCAGGTTTTAAAAAGTCACTTTTTGCTATCTTGAGAAAACATTAGACAGAATTTTACCAAATTTGGCACATTGACACATATATTATGAGGAAAAATTTTGTGAAGTATGAATGACGTCACATGATTGAACTGGAACTTACGGTTAAAAAAATTAAAAATTATATTTAAAAAGAATTTTTGTAATGGTACTTTTGAAAAACGTGAATAACCAATGATCTATGCTATGAGTAATGCATACAATGTTGAAATTACATTGTATTTAATTATTTCCTGGTTTTAAATTGCTAGGGGTGGAGGCAGGTGAAACAGCTTGCAAGCTAGCAAGGAAGTGGGGCTACACAGTCAAAGGTGTGCCTTCCAACAAGGCTAAGATCATCTTTGCTGAGGGTAACTTCTGGGGGCGCACTCTGGCAGCTATATCCAGCTCTACAGACCCCATTAGCTATGAAGGTTTTGGCCCATACATGCCTGGCTTTGATATCATACCATATAATGATCTAGGGGCTGTTGAGGTATGTCTAGTTCACATTTATATAAGTACTACATGTACCATTGGTTATAATGACTGAACATCATCTTGAACTTAAGATTATTACTATTTTGTGATTCAATATCTATCTGCTCTGTGACTTTCATTGTTCTAATTTTCTATTGTCACTTATTGTCACAAAAATTAAAATAATAAGAATTCATTGCTTTAACCCTAACCCTCCTGGGTATTTTGGCTAGAAACCCTGCCAGACGCAACAGATTGCATCGTTTGTCAAAGTGACTTGACTGCCCAGTGCAGCAAAATCCATCAGGTCACAAATCTCAAGGCCGAACTGCCTCAGAGTCTGTGGTCACCAAACGCAGCAGGATACAACTCTGGCATTGTTCAATGGGACCAGCTCTCAATAGCCTCAGACTTGGCTGCTTATGCACTGGTGTTGACAGCTGAATGCATCAAAGTGCACCAGACTTTTCCACCTGATGCACTTTGCTGCGTCTGGCAGGGTTAGGGTTAATGTTGTAAAAAGGATCATGTACATGTATGTGTTGAACGTATACATTATACATACTATCATGATTTCAAAATTATCCACATGATAACGAGTATTAAAGGGAAGGTACAACATTGGTAATTTATTTGATGAATCAAACTAACAAATTCCATCAATTAACCTGAAAAATGTTTCTATTTGAACAGCTTTTATCTTTGAGAAAAAAGGAAGTGTTTGGCGATAAATATAAAGTCTCCCATTTCTGGTCTCTGTGCGCGTTGCCTCAGACCTGCGTGTAGGCATTTTTAGTTTTTTAGGGTTTCTTTTTGCTATGAACTGATGTCCAAGTGCAGCCAATATTGCTGGATTGATTGGAATTCTGCCATGCTGTGATTTAAATGACTTTTTTTTTACATACATGTAGGGGTACATGTATGAACATTTGTCTGATTTGTGCAGCCTCTCTTAGCCACCATACTTTGTGTATTGCCAACTTTTTGTAAAACATAAAAACGTAAACATTTAACAGTGTTTCAAACCTATTGTGATGAAACGTCCACAAGTTATTTTCACGATGTATGTCTTAAACACTAGAGGGTTGAAATGAAGTTTGTTATCAAATAGCAATAGCAATGTTGAACCTTCCCTTTAACCCTCCTACTACAAGGGTCAAAATCAGTCAAAATGTTGATATACTTGCCATACTTGCCAAGGCATATCTAGTGCACTTTAAAAGACGAACACTGTCAAACCTTACAGGTCAAAATGAGTCAACCGTTTTTGACTGGTAAAAGCATTGTCTGGTACTGTTCAGGGTGGTCAAAATGACAGTAAAAACCAGTCAAAAATGCCCCTGTGTGCACATTTTGGGTCAACAGTCAAAACAGGCAGTTGACTGATTTTGACCTCTATATCAACTTCCCACTAAAGTGCAGTAGGAGGGTTAATGTCTGTTTCTAGTAATTGAGTATATATGAAAGTTAAATGTGCTTTTTTCTGTTATATACAGTGTATTTGTAGTCTCACCAGGTTCTACACAGATCTATACTGAAGTAAATTCAAGTTGAGACATTCATGTTGACAGCCTAGAAGATCTCATATGATTGTACCTCAATGTTTACATTATTTTCTTTTATACACATTAGACTTTGAAGGTACATGTAAAAGGCAGGGTATAGCTTTGGCAATTTACCCAAATAAAACATGTTTGTTTATTATTGCAGAAAGCAGTAAAAGATCCTAATGTAGTTGCATTCATGGTTGAACCAATCCAAGGGGAAGCTGGTGTAGTGGTTCCTGATCCTAGCTATCTACGTGGTGTACAAGATATCTGTAATAAAAACAATGTATGTTGTTCCACTGTACATTATTATAAGAAACATGTATGATTCTAGGAAGACAGATGTGTGTTTGATTATTAAGGAAATCAAAGTTTGAACCATAGTCTTTGCTGCAGTTTATATGACTGACAGGAGAGGGCCTTCGTTGATATGCAGCTTAGTCCTTAATCATCCTTGGTCATCAAGACCAAGCATCAAACTTTAGAAATTAAAAAAAAATCACACTTAGTATGTGAGTCAGCATGACGCACAGCAAAATTCTACATTTTGATTTGTTCAATTCCAGTCATACATAAAACGTGGACGAACTGTAGACTGGGAACTGTAGAATTGTCCCCTGTCTTTATCCTCAAGAATAAAGACCGGCTCCTGTCGCACCATTCAAGGGATTTCATTGGATAAGTTGTGTTGAAGATCTGACGTCACGCTTCCAGGCTTGTGCTAGCTACTAAGGTCAAAGTTAAATCTTCAGGAAACAAACAGGGCGGCTACACAGCTGGTATCTGGCATAATTTACAAGCCTCAAAGCATGACATCAGTTCTTCAGGCAAGACAAACTGTAGTTTTTATCTGTGTTTTCATTACTCTAGATGTGTTTTGATATCATTGTTGATTCTTCCTATTTATTCTAGGTGCTAATGATAGCTGATGAGGTACAGACTGGTCTGTGTAGGACTGGTAAACGATTGTGTGTTGATCATGACAATGTCCGTCCTGATATGGTACTGCTTGGCAAGGCATTGTCTGGTGGAGTCTACCCGGTAAGATTAAGTTCTGTCAGTATTTGAAATGTTATTTTATGCTTTAAAGGGAAGGTTCAGCATTGGCAATACTGCTTGACTGTATTGAATCTCACCTCCAGTTGATGAAAGATGAATACAGCGACGTTTCTTTGTTAAAAAAACACAGCAACTATGGAAAGTCACTACAAAACAAGCATTTGAATTTAGACAATGTTGAAACCCAAGCAAGCAAGTGTCTGGCTCAAACACAAAAGGTGAACCTCTCCATAAACTGTCAGAACCCAGTCAATGCACCTTGGAAATATCTGGTGATTATTCCACAGTCTGGTCAAGCAGCAACCCTGATACAGTCGTTCACTGAACAGGATGTAATTAAAACAATGAAGTCGGCACCCAGCAAAAGTTTGCATTTCAAATGCAGACTTTAAAGATTGCCTCCAACAGTGTGTCACAACCGTAATGTCTATTTTCAGCACATGCTTGGTTAACTGCAAGATACCAAGTGACTGACAAACTACCATCAAGCTGATACAGAAAGAAGCAGCACCAAACTCAGTCTATATGTACGAGTGGAGACCGATCTTATTACTGCTCATGGCCTACAAATTTTTTTATGAATCTCTTGGAGCAGAGGGTAGTTCTGTGTATCTTCCAAAAAGTGGTCATTACCTCGCAACGGGCTGCAAGAACATGTATTTGGATTAAAATCGGCCAGAACAGACTTAATATTTGTAGCTTTGCATGGTGAAAAGGACAAGTAAAGACTATTTGCGGTGACACCATGTGAAGTTGTAAAAATTCTCAAAACACACTTTTGTTACCAATCTGGTAATATGTTTGTTACTTTCCTAGATCTGAGCGATACTTTTGGCAATATTGACCATGGCTTCATGTTCGAATACTTTATAGCATATGAATACCTAGAAAAGCTTATCAATTTGACTGATGAAATTTATAGTAATTCCAGGTAGAATCCATTAGTTGTCTGACAGACCTGATATAGAGAAATGTAGGAAATGGAACTATTCACTAGCGGTGAATTTGCACCCTGCATCTTGATGATAAGCACTTTGGCATCGTGTGAGCGTTGTACATACACTTTATGTGCATATGTTATGGTATTAAACGTGCATGTACTTCTACCAGCCAATGATCACTTGAGATATTCTGTGCGTATGCACATCAACTGCAAAATACGCCAAACGCGACGCACTATCGCTGCCCTTTCGCCCTTTGTATTTATGCCCTATATCGTTTCGGTTTGCGGTGACACCATGTGTTTATCTCAACTAACATGAAGCTGAGGTACAGGTTCTGAAAAGAACCGTATTGCACAACTCGTATCTCAACCTTTGTTAAGTGAGAAAGGTTCAAGGGAGAACCAATTTCGGGCAACTCGTTTTTCTCTACTGTCGCTAAGTGAGAAATATGGTTCAGGGAGAACCATGGGGACTTCACGGGTTAATATGGTTCAGGGAGAACCATGGGGACTTTCACGGGTTATTCTCAACGTTTCGATTAGCCTGCTCTAATCTTCGTCAGGAGAATGAAGAGGTTTGCCGATGCAACTCCTTAAGTAGTATTTGCTGGGATTATGTGTAGAATGGGAAGTGTTCCCATGTATTTATGCCCTCTCGTCATGTAATGAACGTATCATTTTTCTCGATGTACATACACTTTTAACACTTATACATGTACATGTATTTATAAATTGGATATTTATTTTTTAATGCAAATTATTAATATTTTCTAATGGTTTTTGAATTTATAAAATTGTAACTATTCTGTCAATTCTGCCGCTGGCGGCGAACGAGTAGAATGCAATAAACCATTATCCATCTATCTATGTATCTATCTATCTAATAAACAAAGTAAATATGTTCATAGTTATGTGACATTTAAATCCCTCGCCACATGCTATTAGCAATAGAAGATCTGATTGTAAGACACATTTGGTCTTTCTTTTGGATTAAACAAAACAAGTAACTGTGATGTTATTTTCATCCCTAAAAATAAATGGGAAGCCTTGGTGTGAAAACCATGTATATTGTCAAAATGGTTTCACTTACATGTATATTACAGTTACTTGATTCTGATGATCCCCAGACTAGATTGAGGCTGGGATTCGAACCCACATTCTCACGACTAAGCCATCAGAACACAAATCAGATGGCTGAGCTATCAAGGGAGGTAAAAGATGCTGGCACAAATCCATACGGGTGGAGCTCAACAACATCCTCATCATGCACCTTCAGTAAGAATATCAAGAGGAGGAATAAATTGTTGTTTCCACAGCCGATGAGAACATTTCTCTTGTCTTTCAGTCCTCATCAGCCATGTTTGCCTACTTGAAACACAAACACATTTCCCACAAAGTTAACAGGCTTAAATCTCACATATCACAAGGGAGAGTTTACAACAGCAAGGGAATTAATCTCCAACTTTCTTGTAATTATCTTACTTAACCTTAACATAGGTGACAAACTGATTTATTTTCAGAACCTATGATACAGCATCTCGTGTCATAAATGGTTGCATGGAATTTAAGAACATGTACTCAGCCATCAGACAACTGATTAGTAGACCTGATTGAGGAACAACTCCTATAACTACACTTATTGCATAATTGAAATTTCTACTCCATTTGATGCTTTTGTCAGTAAGGCTATGGAACTAAATTCCAATATTATAAGGCTTTTCCTGACTTAATTACTTTGTTAACCCTGTTCAAATGTAGGACAATTGTTCTTATCATAGGATCCACTACCCTTGGTCCTGGCTCATTTGTTCATGAAGGAGTTCGAACTCATTACCATTGAAGCAGCAGAGCAACATCCAAGCATGTGATTCCACTCCGTTTATGACACCTTCATGGCCACATGGCACAGCAGCACATCTTCCTTAAATACCTCAACCACAGATCAAATTCACCATGGAACAAGAACAGAACAACACAATCTCTGTCCTAGATGTCCAAGTCACCCGAAAACCACAAACCTACACACAAACCGCTACCTCCACAACGCATCATTACACCACCCACGTTTCAAGACTTCAGTTTTAACACCTTAGTTTACCAAGCCTATAACACCAGTGACAAAGCCAGCCTTCACAAAGAACTTCATCACATCAAGACTTCTCTCAAGCTCAACACTAACAAGAACGTCAACATTATCCAACCCAAGCCCAGTCACGCTTCCATACATCGGTCATCACTCATGTAAACTTCACCGCATCTTCATTCAACCCCAGATCATCATCCATCACACAGCACCCAACAAGATGTAAGCCATACACGCAAAGACAAGCAAGACCAACAAACCAAAGCAGGTGTCTACCATATACCGTGTGATTGTAGCAAAGTATAATATTGCAGTACTTAACATCAGCAAGAGTACACATGTTACCAACAAGATCCTGTATGAGGGAATTCCAAGGGTGAGCGAGAAAATAGCTGTCAGGAGAATGAGACTAGCAGGACATTGCCAAAGACATCAAGAGCTGCCATCCAGCAAATTGGTGCTGTGGGAACCAACACATGGGCATCGGTCACGAGGACGTCCTACATTAACATACATGGACGTACTCAGGAAGGATGCAGGAGTGCTAAGTACCAACGAACTGGCCAGATGTATGGAGAACCGGGATGACTGGAAGCGTCGATGGAGGGCTCGTCTGAGGACGACCTAGAGAGAGATAATATTGGAGAAATGGGAAGAGACCTCACAAGACTCAAAGAACACCAAGCATATGGCAGAAGAGGAGATACAGACAAGTCAGCTATCATTAAACATTCACACGAACAGGATCATCACATTAACTGGAAACAATCCAAACTCATTGCCCCTATCAACTTCTGGCACCCATGTTGAGTCAGAGATGCCATTAAAATCTGTAGACACAACACAGTTCAAGACATCAGTTTCTACATCAACGACATCTGGTGTCCGTCCGTCAGAGATGCCATTAAAATCTGTAGACACAACACAGTTCAAGACATCAGTTTCTACATCAACGACATCTGGTGTCCGTCCCCCAGCCAACTATATATATCACACCTCACCATATCGCGGAACCCACTGATATATAGGATTCTAGCTGGCCAATCGTCATCGGGCAAGCTCGGTGGTGGAGATGTTAAGTTGTCTGCACTAGTAAGCAGAAGGTCGTGGGTTCGAATCCCGCCCGAGTTGCCTATGAAGTTTTTTCACTGAGTATGCAGTGCTATACACACGTCGGTGCAGGGCAAAATTAAATCAATGGTTTATCACCCGACGCAAGAATTTCGCCAACCTATAAACACTGTTGTTCTCTTCATATTACCAGGTATCAGCAGTTCTTGCTGATGATGAAGTGATGCTATCAATCAAACCAGGAGAACATGGATCTACATATGGTGGTAACCCACTAGCATGCAAGGTGGCTATTGCAGCGCTCAAGGTGGGTATAGAATGCTTCCCAGAATTAATGACAATGACAAGAGACTGATAATGAAGTAATGTTATCAATCAAACCAGGAGAACATGGATCTACATACGTGTAATGTGGTAACCTGCTAGCATGCAAGGTTGGTATAGAATTCCTCACAGCATTAATGACAATGACATTGACAATAGACTATATTATCAATGATGTAATTTTGCCTTACATGGACATTGCTCACCACTCGGCATTGTATGCTTTTGAGTATCTATGGAAAAAATCCACAGGTGTTTTCATCTGGACTCAAAACCACAACATCTCAAAAACACAACCACTGAAGAAATTGGAAATTACCTAATATGGAAATGATAATCCAAATGTCATTTAAGGCCAAAAAAGAGTGTCCGGTTTCTGGTCATCGGTCGGCTTCAAAATCAGTGGGGTGACACGCTTTTTTTAGGTGTTCGGCTTTTCAGCCGAACAACTATTGTTATTGTTCTGTTTTTTTTGTTTTTTTTTACTTCTCCTTCTTCTCCTTAACTCTTCTCTACATTGAAAGTGCAAGTTAACAATTTCACACAACCTTGAAACTTCACACATATAAAGACCTTATCATGTAGATGAATCTAGAGTTGTTACGTAACGTCATCAGGTATCAAATTACAAGCCATTTAAGTTTTAAAAATGACCATTTGCTATCGACTGTATATCAAAATATACTAAAGCTATGATGTTCATAATCTGGGATCTGATAGATCAAGGCTTAGGCAACATTTGAAAAGTTAACGTCAAAATCGTCTGACATTTGCTTCCGGTCGTACCGGAAGGTCAAAGTTTTGATTTGGTTTTTTCTTCAAAATTCCTTTTCTGGGCCAAAATCCCATTGACTTAACACACACCAGACACTCGTGGTTCTGGGGCCCATTGTTTACAAACCGCAGAGACTGAGATAGTTATCTACTGGAAAACAGCTGGCGTTCTTCACGGGACGTTATGTGTCACAGGCTAAAGCTCTTGCAGGATAAAATATATTTTATAGATGTGTGGTTGGGCGTTTAAGCCAATAACGGATGCGCTACAATATTTCTAAAACCATAGATCGTATTAACTTAATACTGCAGTGTCATTTTTGTACGAATGGAAAGGGCTGTTGAAAAAGCCAATACCGAAAAGCTATTTCTTTGAAATGAGTAAGGCAACTTACTTTTGAAAACAATCTTAAGTCACATTTTAACAATGATCCCAATTGATGAGGACATCAATTACCGTCACTTCCGAACACCTTGAGTTTGTTCACAAACTCTGAATTTCTAGTTTTTTTTTTTTTTTGGTAATCTTTTTTTTTTTTTTTTTTGGCCAACAAGGAAATACGTGATACATGTATACCTAGGGACCAAATTTCCCATACAAAGTATGGTGGCTAAGAGAGGCCTCACAAATTAGGCAAATGTTCATACCCCTGTATGAAAAAGTCGTTTAAAGCACAGCACGGCAGAATTCCAATCGATCCAGCAGTTTTGGCTGCAATTGGACATTGTTTCATAGCACACAAAAAAGAAATTTAAAAATGCTGATGCATGGGTCTGAGGGGGATTGCACACGGAGACCAAAAACCAGAGACTTTTATTTTTGGCCTAACAGAATGTGTTGATGTTTTACATAATAAGAGTTATATGATTCTGTGTTTTACAGGTCTTAGAAGATGAGAAACTATCGGAACGTGCTGAGCATTTGGGGCAAATCTTAAGAGATGAGCTTAGTAAGCTAGATAAGGACGTTGTGACATTGGTCAGAGGCAAGGGTCTGCTCAATGCTATTGTCATACGGGAAACAAAAGGTATGTACTGTTTATCCACATTTAGAGTGCTATAACGGAGTGGTTTTATAATAATAATAATAATAATGTATAGATTTATATAGCGCACGTATCCACCAACTAAGTGGCGCTCAAGGCGCATTATATTATTATCCCTGCTCATAAGGCTCATAAGGCTCATAAATCAGTCCTGAAACCATCTCAGCTCCCAGGGGAGTATACAGCTCAATTGCTGCCATTTCTAGCGCATAGAGAGCAAACCATCTCTGCCTTCACAGGTACCCATTTAACCCCTGGGTGGAGAGAAGCAATTATGGTTAAGTGTCTTGCTCAAGGACACAGGTGTCACGGCCGGGGCTCGAACCCACACTCTGCTGCTGGCAACACCAGAACTTGAGTTCAGTGCGCTAGACCACTCGGCCACGACAATCCACTTTTCGTGCATTATACAACACACGGGACCTACGGCTTTACGTCCCATCCGAAGGACGAAGCAATTATGGTTAAGTACCTTGCTCAAGGATACAAGTGTCACGACCGGGGCTCGAACCCACACCCTGCTGCTGGCAACACCAGAACTTGAGTTCGGTGCGCTAGACCGCTCGGCCACGACACTCCATTCGACATGTACTGTGATGACTGAGTTGTCAGAATGTGTGTGTTTGAATGCTGGCTAGGATCATGGTGCTTGTATCATTCAATAAGATACTTAATTGTCATCATACCTTGAGTAAACTACTGCTTGTGAGGGTAGATATGATTATTGTGATTGATTTATCATTAGTTGCTGAGCTTGGGGCAGTATAATTCCAAGTGAGTTGAGAAAGTTTATGGAATGATGCCGGCCCAATGACCAGAGGTGATAAAGCATGGCGTGAGCATGTCATTATTATAGATCTGATCAGAAGTCTATTACATGAAGTGTGCCAGCCTGCTGTAATCCATACCACAGTGAGCATGTCATTATTATAGATCTGATCAGAAGTCTATTACATGAAGTGTGCCAGCCTGCTGTAATCCATACCACAGTGAGCATGTCATTATTATAGATCTGATCAGAAGTCTATTACATGAAGTGTGCCAGCCTGCTGTAATCCATACCACAGTGAGCATGTCATTATTATAGATCTGATCAGAAGTCTATTACGTGAAGTGTGCCAGCCTGCTGTAATCCATACCACAGTGAGCATGTCATTATTATAGATCTGATCAGAAGTCTATTACGTGAAGTGTGCCAGCCTGCTGTAATCCATACCACAGTGAGCATGTCATTATTATAGATCTGATCAGAAGTCTATTACATGAAGTGTGCCAGCCTGCTGTAATCCATACCACAGTGAGCATGTCATTATTATAGATCTGATCAGAAGTCTATTACATGAAGTGTGCCAGCCTGCTGTAATCCATACCACAGCCTTGTATTCCAAGTGCACACACACACACAACGAGCTTGGTTACAAGTTTTGCTCTCCCTTCCCAGCATGCCTTGGGGCATCATGGGATAGTTGCTTGATGTGAGAAGCTAGTTCCTAGAGAAATAGATGTAATCTTAATCTAGACATGTGCGAACCATCTGTGTGGCAAACAATGGACACGTTCGATAAACGCTAAGGTGCGTGCATGAGATACAATTCTCTCACATGCCGGGTAAGTCTCCCAGACTGCTTTAAGTCTTTCAGAGACCTTGCACGTCAATTTGTGGAACAAAACGTCACGAACAGGCCAAATCCATTGTTTTTGGAGTACTATGCCATGGTCTAGGTTCGTATATGAGTGGCACACTTCATGTAGGACTTCTGATCTGATGTAATATAAGACTCTATTGTCATCCATACAGAAGCAATTTACAACACTATGAAAGTGTAAGGATTCTGCTTAAGTAATCTTATAAAGGAAGCTATCATCTTTGGTGTCAGAAGCTGCAAATGATTGTTCACTATAATGTATTATTATTTGTAAGTCGGTATTCATCAAACACTCTATAATTTGCAGAATTATGCATCAGTTATTAATTTCAAGATCTAATATGATACATACAGTGATAATATTAATGGAGTCTTTTATAGCATGATTTCCATCACGATGTGATGCTCACATTGCTTTTACACTGGTTGTTGGGCTGATGTTAATCCTTAAACTTTCTCAACTCCTACAGATTATACAGCACTGAGCTGATGTAAAGCCAACAGCTAATTAATCACAATAGCCACCTCTACTCCCAAAAGCAATTATGATGAAGTGTCTTATTATAAAAACACAAGCAGCACTGCATCGATTGGCCTTGCTATAAACCCATACATTGTATGCTGTCACCTAAACAATCTGACACATATAGATTGGTGAAATTCTTGCGTCGGGAGATAAACAATTGATTTAATTTTGCCCTACACCGACGTGTGTATAGCACTGTATGCTCAGTGCTTTCCGAGTGTCTGTGAAAAAAAAAAAAAAAACGTCTGCACTAGTAAGACGTCTGCACTAGTAAGCAGGAGGTCGTGGGTTCGAATCCCGCCCAAGTCACCTGTGTAGTTTTTTCACAGACACTCGGAAAGCACTGAGCATACAGTGCTACAGTATACACACGTCGGTGTGGGGCAAAATTAAATCAATTGTTTATCTCCCGACGCAAGAATTTCACCAATCTATAATATATTGCAGAACCCGCTGCTATATAGGATTCTAGCCGGCCAATCGTCATCGGGCAAGCTCGGTGGTCGAGCGGTTAAGACGTCTGCACTAGTAAGCAGGAGGTCGTGGGTTCGAATCCCGCCCGAGTCGCCTGTGTAGTTTTTTCACAGACACTCGGAAAGCACTGAGCATACAGTGCTATACACACGTCGGTGTAGGGCAAAATTAAATCAATTGTTTATCTCCCGACGCAAGAATTTCACCAATCTATATATATCGCGGAACCCGCTGCTATATATATATATATATATATATATATATAGGATTCTAGCCGGCCAATCGTCATCGGGCAAGCTCGGTGGTCGAGAGGTTAAGACATCTGCACTAGTAAGCAGGAGGTCGTTGGTTCGAATCCCGCCCGAGTCGCCTGTGTAGTTTTTTCACAGACACTCGGAAAGCACTGAGCATACAGTGCTATACACACGTCGGTGTAGGGCAAAATTAAATCAATTGTTAATCTGACACATCATGCGCACTCCATGCAATGAATGAGGTACACATGTAATGCACCTATAACCACCTCAAAAGGTTGTCCAAGGTAAATGAGCATAGGACCAGGTCTTTATCAGCTGTTTATACATCCCCAATGTAATCACGTTTCTTCCAATCAGATTGTTTTAACTGTTTTTGGCATTTATTAATTATCAATAAGGGAATAAAAGTTTGGCGCTTGGTCTTTACTACATGATAATGACTGGTTTTGGGCATGGCCATAGGTGATAGAGGACCTCACCAAAGGCGAGGTCCTTTATCGCCCGGTCCTTTATCCTGCAGTAAAGACCAAGCGCCAGACTTTTATTCCCATTCATAAATCAATTTCTTTTTCAAAATGTAAAAATTAAGTAATTTTTTTAAAATGCCACATTGAAATGGGCAAATTCAAATTTTGGGGACACACTAACACTTTCAAAGTACATGAGTCAGTGTGATGCGAAACAGTCTAATAGTCATTCTGATTGGTTCAAATCCCTCTCCAATAGAACAAATATGAAACATTGTTTAGAAGCCCCATCATGCCATGGGGCATGGGGAAATTATATCACACTAAGGAACTCTTTTGAGGAAAAACATTGTTTTTTTAATACACATATTTGTGATGTCTTGACAGATTTTGATGCATGGAAAGTTTGCTTGAAGCTACGAGATAATGGTCTACTAGCTAAGCCCACCCATGGTGACATCATAAGGTTTGCTCCACCTCTAGTCTTGACAGAGGACCACCTTCATGAATGTCTTGATATCATTAAGACAACCATTATGTCATTTCAGTAAAACAAATCATGCCAGTGAATATCAGTTTGTTTCATTTATTAATATTTTCCATGAATATCATGTCTTCAATTTGAATTGTTGTTCCTTCTAATAAATACTTTAAATTTTTCTTCAGAATAAATTTTCTTTGAGTTGTTTTACTTAAACACAATGCAGTATCGTGTATAATCAGGACTTATTTGTAAACTCTTTACAACGAGAAGCAACTGAAGTAACTTCAGCATTGGGTTTGTGCGATGGAATGACTGTTAGTATTTACAAAAGTGTGACTGATACAATACAGATTACAGAATACAATACAGATTACATCCAATATAACTTGATATCATAATATTGTGGTACATGTATATTGGCTTATTTTATTGTATCATATACATGAAACATTGTATTTTTAAATTTTCTTCATTTTTGCTTACGTTTGACTACCATAGCTTTATTATTTTTTTGCATGTATTGTCCAACAATAATATGTTAGTTTGAATAAGGTGACAGAATATTCATGTAAATAATTCATACACAGTATGTGAGCCTAAAGCTCTAAAATATTTTTAGGGTTTCCCGTAATGACTTATTTTTTCAGTACACTTTTGGTTCACATTTTCCAAGTAAGTATCATCATTAACCATCCTACTATCGCTGCACTTTAGCTATAGAGGTTAAAACCAGTCAACTGACTGTTTTGACTGTTGACCCAAATGTGCACACAGGGGCATTTTTGACTGGTTTTTACTGTCATTTTGACCACCCTGAACAATACCAGACAATGCTTTTACCAGTCAAAAAACGGTTGACTCATTTTGACCTGTAAATGTACTTACTACACATAAGGTTTGACAGTGTTTGACTTTTATATGCACTAGATAGACCTTGGCAAGTACATCAACATTTTGACTGATTTTAACCCTTGTGGTAGTAGGAGGATCAAAGGGAAGGTACAGCAGATGTATTTGATAATGTATGTTTCAACATTCTAGTTTTGAGAAATATATCATAAAACTAACCTGTAAAAATGTCATCACAATAATTGGACACATCTTTGAGAAAAGAATGAAAAAATGTTTACCATCACTTTAAGTTGGTTTCCGACATTATTTTTGTGTCAGACAAATTTAGTTAACATTGTGTGAGGTACATGAATGAAACCACATGTTAAAGACACTGTTATGGTTAGAAATACTAGTCTGGCATGAGTCAGATGCATTATTGTACTTCAAGTGGCGCTGTAGTCGGTATTTCAGTAGCAGAAACTTAGACTAGCCTGGCAGACTAGTTGGAGAGGGTTTTGTCTAAAGTCCACATCTGTATTAAATGGCATTTGGTTAGTATTTACATGACAAGGGTAAGGCATCTTCCTCATAAATATTCAATCATCTTCATTTTATTTAGTGTATATATCATAAATATTATCATAATGAGATTGCAAAATTTCCCAGATTCTTCAACTTGTGTGCATCTGATTTATAACATGCTCGTTTATTAGTTGCTTTGAGTTATGAACAATAATCATTGGTTTATGTTCCCATAGGATTAATAACATTTTATCATCACATTGTGCAAAAGACATACGGTTTTCAACTGTTTTGTAGATGTCTTGTGCACAACACAAAGGTATTTTATCATGTTGGTTTTATACTACTAGATGTCTTGTGCACAGCGGCGTAGCCAGGACTTTTTCAGTGGGGGGGGGGGGGGGGGGCGGGGGGGGGCACAGGGGGTATGGGTTTTTTCCCTTTTCTTTTCTGTTTTTTGGGGCATTATGAGGATTTTTCGTGGGGCCGCACCTGGGGGGGCACTGGAAATTTGTGGGGGGGGGCGCACGTGCCCCCGCCGCCGTGGCTACGCTGCTGCTTGTGCACAACACAAAGGTATTTTATCATGTTGGTTTTAATACCCAGTATGCAGTGTATCTTGGTAAAGCTTTTAAGTCAAATGAAAAGAAAGAAAGTCAGATGTTCAACCCTTTTAATTTGTTTATGGTTCATCACATGCTTTGTGGAGGAATAAAAATAGATGTTTTATTTGCAAGGAAAGCAATTGAGCTAGTGTTATAGTCCATTTGTTTTCTTGTCGGTCCGATTTGGGATCAACCTGTTGAAAGGGACTTCAATAAATAATTAATATGCAGGTTAAGTGTATGTGAAGAAATAGCCTAATAGCCGAAATAATTGACGGCGGGACCTATATTCATTTAATTTCGGGACATAATTTAATTTTCTAAACTATAGCAATGATGATGATGTGATTTATATCAAAGTCGGGTTAATATGCCAGACTTTATTGGCAGGCAGTAACAATCTACGGCCATGTTGAGTCTCCAATAGACTACCGTTTCTGTGGCAACTCCTGTTTCATCAACTTTGTCTGCACCTTATCTTTACTCCATCCTTGTGTGTGATTACAGTAATTCGTTACAATTCAGTGCAGTCGGGGGTGGGTTCCGAATTTGCATTTCTTTGTCACATCAAAAGTAACTTGTTTTATTAATAGCGCGTAAGTTAGATGACTGCATTATATGTCCTACTCATCGCATTTGTTGGGCTAAAAGGAATGTTTGTTCCGGACCATAATGTCCGCAAGTACCATTATGTCCGACCCATTACATCCGCGGGCCCATTACGTCCGCGGGCCCATTATGCCCGCGGGCCCATTACGTCCGACCCATTACGTCTGTGGGCCCATTATGTCCGACCCATTACGTCCGCGGGCCCAAAACTCAAATAATGTTTGATAATAATAATAATAATAATAAAGATTTATAGCGCGCACATATCCACCCTGCTGGGCGCTCAAGGCGCGGAAACAAAGATAAAAACATGAATACAAACAATATACAATGATAACATAGGGAAAAATTATGTACTGAGATACACGTACCTACAATGGAATTACAAATATACATCATCTTTGAAGAATTGTGACATAAGATGAGTTTTAAGCATCGACTTAAATCTAGTTATACTATGACAAGATTTGAGTTTAGTTGGAAGATGATTCCAGAGTCTCGGAGCCGCGACAGAAAAAGACCTATCACCCCAGTTCCGTTTTGATGTTGGTTCCTTTAGGAGTGACATGTTGCTGGAGCGCAAATTGCGTGATGGAGTGTAGACTTTAAGCAGTTCAGAAATATAAATTGGAGCAATGTTATTAAAAGATTTGTGAACAATTAGCATAAGTTTAAAACAATTCTCTGTGAAACAGGAAGCCAGTGCAGTTCTTTCAAGATTGGCGTGATATGGCATGACTTTTGGACAAAGTCACAACACGAGCTGCTGTGTTTTGTATGTTCTGAAGACGAGATATTTGATTCTGCGGGAGACCGTAGAGTAGAGCATTCCGTTATCGAGACGTGATGTGACAAACGCATGAATAATTTGTTCAGTAGCACTTTTATTCAAGTATTTCCTTATTCGGCTGATATTTCTGATATGAAATGATGATATGCGAACAATGTTGGAGATATGAGGTTTTAAAGTCATTGTCGAGTCAAATATAACACCCAAATTACGTGCTTGTGATGAGGGGGTTATCTGCGAGTCACCAATTGCAATAGATGGAAGAGAAACTTTAGACAATTGCTGACGTGATCCAAATAGAACAAATTCTGTTTTTTCGTCGTTCAATTTCAGGAAGTTTTGTCGCATCCAACTTCGAATCTCTTGAATACATTTCTCCAGTGTTGTAATGCAGGAATCGGCAGGTTCTTGAGAAGATTTAAAAGTAATGTAGAGCTGCGTGTCATCAGCGTAGACATGGTAATTTAAATTATACTTCAAAATGATATCACGAACTGGAAACGTATAAACAGTAAACCACTGTGGGCCGAGCACGGAGCCTTGGGGTACAGAATAGTCAAGAATAACAGGCTCGGAGGTGGCATTACCAATACAAACATGCTGAGGCCTATTTAAAAGGTAGGACTTACACCAATCCAGGGCTGTGTCATGTATTCCAAGATGATATTGCAGGCGGGAGAGAAGGATTTTGTGATCGACCGTGTCAAAAGCGGCGCTTAAGTCTAACAAAACTAATGCAGTGATTTTTCCATCATCCATGGCAGATAAAATGTCATTGTTGACGCGGAGAAGAGCAGTTTCCGTTCCATGAAATGGTTTATAGGCTGACTGAAATGTATCCGACAGGTTATTCACACGAACATGGTCAGAGATCCGTGATGAAACAACTCGCTCGATTGTTTTTCCAAGGTACTTTAAATTCGCTACCGGTCGGTAATTTTT
This sequence comes from Zoroaster sp. YZ-2022, assembly GCA_029582265.1. Lineage (NCBI taxonomy): Eukaryota > Metazoa > Echinodermata > Asteroidea > Forcipulatida > Zoroasteridae > Zoroaster > Zoroaster sp. YZ-2022. The sequence continues at coordinate 19,917,785 of CM055832.1, read as the reverse complement.
GAAAACTTCCTTGTCCAAATTGGGTTTCTTCAGGAGTGGTTTAACATGAGCAATCTTCTGGCTATCAGGGAAACAACCGGAAGAAAGAGATCTGTTTACAATAATTGTGATATACTTAGCAAACACATCAATATTTTGTTTTATTAGCGAAGTTGGCACTGGATCAAGTTCACACGATTTTGATGGCGATTTCATGATGAGTTTCTTGATCTCCGTAACACTAGTAGGCTCAAACATAGACAGTCTACATTGTGGATCCTTGCGTGATGGTGTTTGTGATAGAATGACAGGTACTGGGGGAAAATAACGACGGATATTCTCAATTATTGTGACAAAAAGTTTGAAAATTCATTAGCGAGGTCCTGATTGGAGTGTGTAGATGGAAGCACTGGAGCTTTGGGTTTATGAAGCAGCTTTTCAACAATGTTAAAGAGTTTTTCTGATCGCCAGAGTTCTCTTCCACAAGAGATGAGTAGTGAGTTATTTTGGCCTGGTTAATCATGTTCTTCACAATATCTCGTTGGTTACAGTATTCTTGCCGATGTACTCCAAGTTTCCCATTGTCACGCCATTTTCGTTCAAGTTGACGACGGATTTTCCTTGCAGCACGAATATCATCATTGAACCAGGGGATTCAGATTGTAGTTTTACAGTTCTAGTTTTTGCGGAGCATGATCGTCCAAGATGTTACGGACAGTAGATTCAAATAGATTGACACAAGAATCCAGCTCACCATCTTCAAGGTTTACATTTTCCAGTTGAGATTCAAGATCATGACATAAATCTCTAATATTTACATTTTTCCAGTGGCGAGTAGTTACAGAAATGGTAGGCATGGGAGGTTTTTTAAGGTTCATATCTGCCATGATTGCATAATGATCAGATAAGCCGGGATGGATAGTTATATTCGAGATAAGAGGTGAAGTATTTTCACGCGTTATCATGAGGTCAAGACAGTGACCATATCGATGAGTGGGTGCTGTGATATGCTGGATAAGTCCATGAGCAGAGAGCAGATCTTTAAACTGATTCGCATAATTGTTTGAAGAGATGTCCATATGAATGTTAAAATCGCCGGTTGAACACGTAACGTTGAACACGTAACGTTGGGAAGTTAAAACCAATTACTTGGAACAATTTCATGTCACAGCGCTCTTCTGCAAAATTGGGTTGTTAAAAACCACTGGTGTTAATTTAATAAAGTGTCTGAATTAGACAAAAACAGTGCAAAAACTGGTATGTTAAATAGTACACCAGTGGTGCTCATAATGAAGCATGATAATTCAGACACTATTAAATTAACACCAGTGGTTTTTAACAACACAATTTTTCAGTAGAGCGCTGTGACATGAAATTGTTCTAAGTAATTGGTTTTAACTTCCCCAACGTTACGTGCTCAAACATTATTTGAGTTATGGGCCCACGATCGTAATGGGCCGGACATAATGGGCCCAAATCAGTTCGCGGACATTATGGTCCGGAACAAACGTTTCGATGGAATTGACACCGCAGATTCTACGAATTTCTGCCACCGATTTGACAAGTCGGTAGATGTCTCCAGGGATGTTGCTGAATTCAGCCTATTTCGTTTGGAAACCGCCACGGACTAGGCGTCTGCGGACTGCGTAAACATTACTTCGATGTTACGTTTTTGTTCTGCGGTGATGAGTACCTAGTTTTGAATGCAATAGGTTAAGCATGATCGGACCAAATGTTGTTGAAGAGGGATTTTAGCCCGTAGAATTTATTCCTGGCAGCGCCAGTTTGAGCATCAACTTCAGCTTGTCCGGTTTTATAAGTGTTGTAGCTTATTATTGTTCCAAGGTAAGTGAAGGTTTCTACGTTTTCTATGTCTTTATCGTTGAGTTTGAAATTGAAGAGCGTGGTCAGGTAGTCTTCAAGGTCGCGGTCGCAAAATATCTGCGTTTTAGTTTTTTATTCGTTCGTGTTTAAGCCATACGCAGTGAAAATTTCGTGAAGGATTTATGAGAGCGCGGAGAAGTGTTTTAGCATCTTTTGCATATACGCTCAGGTCGTCAGCGTGCCCGCCCCCAGCCATAGGATGCTGATATTGCCGTAACTTCTCGAATTGCTGCACATTTATCGGCTGCTCGCTGTTACTAGGTATTTGAAACTCTTTCTCACGCCAACAATATGCTCATCTTTACAACGTTCAAAAATTCGCAAGCACCAATCGAAGTACAATAAGTTGTATAAATACGGTGATTCACTTCCGCCTTGGCGTACTCCGCTGCAGACAGGGAATTTGTTGGTGGTTCGTCCGACCATGGAGGTAGAATGTGGGCTTCGCCGTGTGTTTGTCGAGGTTTTCGAGGATAGAGAACAGGTGGTCTGGGTGGGTGTCGTGAAGTAAGCGTTCACGGATTGTGGCAAAGAGTCAGTCGCGTTTGAGATGGTCAAATGCGGCTGACAGGTCAATGTAGCCAACGTACTGCTCAACACCATCCGTGCAGCCGCGATTGGGCCTAAAACCCATTTGGTAGTTATCATACCACGCACTTATACTTCCCCAGCACAACACTCATACACCTTAGTCAAAAATGGCCCCACCGACAACACCCCGATACATAGCAGGGTCCGTGTGTTTACCCTTATGCTTCCATAAGCACGTCAGTCTTGACAAGCACCATTGCCTAGGCACTTCGTCTTCCTTACCTCTGTAAAAAGGTCAACCAGCGCATCACTGGCATCCTTACAGTCACACAAAGCTTTCAGATACTCCACGGGTATATCTGATGACGCGTTGTTCTACTTCTCTTTCCTCAAAATACTGTCGAGTTCTTCATAATCGGGTGGTTTGATGTTTATGTCTGATTCCACTTGGTGAGGTAGATCATGGAGGTATATACCTCCATGGGTAGATGCGGGGGTTTTCTGTATATTTCCACCGTAAATGTAATCGAGTTAACTGCCATTTGTCTCGAGACCTGTGCTGGTCCAAAGTCGCTCCACAGGTAGAAGAGCCGAGGTATAGGCATTGGTGGTTCTTCCCAGTTTTCCCGGTTGGCCTGGTGTGCTCAAAGGTTGACGTTCGTTGAAACTGGTGCGTAGATATTTAGTTTACCAACAATTATGTCAAAGATTGTAGATCTTCCCATTTCAAATGAAATGACCACCGATTTGGCAAAACCTCGCCTTTTTTGTAAAGCTAAAATATTCGCCACTTTCAAGTCGAGCCACCTCATGACATAATTGACGCTGAGGGAAACTGAGATTCAGACCTATATCCCGAACCCTAAATAATTGTTGGACTGGAAAGTTGGTGATAACATCCTACGAAATACTTTAAAAATTTTTAGTTGAACAATTATTTTGTTATGGCGATAAAACCTAGTCCACCATTATTAACAGTCCTTGATGTCGTAGTTACGTAGTGTCAAAGGTGGGTCAGGGTGGAGGGTGGGGGTAAATTCAAAATGTTTTAATTCCAATGTCTGGCTCTAAGCACGGTCCCTGTATATACCGCTTCCTAAAAGATACATTAATGGATAGGCTTACATTTTGGAAATCCAATTTTCAAATAATTAAAAAAATGTTTAGGTTATTATTTTATTTATTTTGTTTTCCCTCGGCAATTTGTGGAACTTTTGTTATTGGATCGGCAAAGTTGAATAAAACTCAATTTACATTCATGGGACGCCCATTGTTTTAGATTTTTCGTATTCATTTTGGCCATACATAATAGTTCAATAGTTCACCGCGGCTAAGTAAGTTATTAAGGGTGCGTTCGAGTAGCTTCCCCTGGTAACCCGAGTATGTCACAGTTGTGAGCCCCGAGTACAACCTAATCAAACGAGCATCCCGTTGAACGTTCTCCCTCTTGTGGTCGTTTTTAATAATGCGATGTGAAGAATGTCAAAGGTCACACGGTCTGTGTAAACAAAATATTTACAATTTAACGATCGCAAAATAATTCTTTCCCAGGTAAAAAAAAAAGGATCTAGGGTCCTAATGATCTTATTACCTCTCAGGTTTGTACAAAACAACATGTCTTTTAGTACAAGAACAGTCTACTCACAAATTTATTGTTTAAACTTTAAGAGATGAAAATGTATGTCAAACTTCATGAAATTGCCGCACTGAAAACAAAAATGGCGGCCATTCAGAATATTCTCAAAGTGACGTTACGCCACGACACTTACCCGGGTCTGTCTCAAGTGAACTGCTTCAGGGAAGCCCCGGCAATGACGTCAGGCTTACTCAAACACACCAGTCAAACCCGGGTCGACCCGGGGAAGCTACTCGAACGCACCCTAAGTTTCATGTAAACCTGCGATCAGTTATGTCAGTTGATATAAATAATAGTGTATATTAAAAACATTAGTAGCCTCCCTTTACTAAATCAGAATAATAATCATTAGGAAGCGCCTGATTTCCCCCACTCTCCCCACTTCCCCTACTCTCCCCACTTCCCCTCCCCAAACCCTTACCTAGCAATCGCATCAGTCAGTGCGCAACGTCCAAGTTAATGAAGCTGACGCACAACGTTTATTTGCAAAAAAGGGCCTGAAAACGCACTCTCGAACCATTTGAGATTTCTCGAGAAAATGCGAGTGTTTGAAAGTGCTCACACGAAAACTATCTGTTCGGTAGCAAATATTTCCACTATAGGACCGAAACTGATGGAACATTATCTTGAAATGTTGTTTCTCACTAAATTAAAAATAAAATAATCGCTTTGACGATACAGTTGGGAGAAAACCCTTCTTAAAATTTGGTATAAATTCAACATATTTTTGCCGATCCCTTTGTGTTATCCGCGCCCCTGACTGTTTCCCGTGGGTTGCGGACTTAAAAAGGTTATATATGGTATCTTGAAGTATCACGCTATCGTAATGTAAAAACAAATTCACTGCAGTTCAACGAAAGAAACCTTTTTTCTTTCCTTAAAAAACCTTATATTTACTTCTTTTTGTTAAAAGTTAAGACACACTTTATGACGTCAAACTTGCAGAGAAAGATATCGATAAAATACAGGCTTAACGTGCCGCGTGTCATGTTATTGTTACGATGTGGGTTTATTGCACGCGCAAGATGATTCAAAGGGAGCGTATAATACGCATAGCTAAGCGCGTACATGGCGCACATCATAACATTACTGTTTTGAGTGTTCTAGCCTGTGATTGGTCAGTTTTTGGCACTGTGCGATGCTTTTTGTTTCAAGTTTCAACCAATTAAGTTTTGTCTTCAATAAAATGTATTTATCTATGATCTGATTATTTTTCTCAACATTGAATAAATTGAAAATCGCCCAAGCGAAATGTTAGCCGCTCCACTGACTGCTTCCCGTCACTTGGAAAAAGGTGAATAAGTTTTTTTGAAAGACGAATAACCTGTCTATCTATACATAATGTTCAAATCTACTGCAGTAATTCAATAACATGTTAAAAGGTGACTTTTTCTAAAACCGAAATTTCTGTAAATAAAATGTTAATGTTTTTATCATAAAATCTCTCGAAATAAAATGTTATTCCTTTTTTCAATAATTGGGATCGAACAATACACTCGTTGGGTTTAATAATATCAACTTAAATATTGTTTTAAAAGAAAGGTTCAGATATGACATGATTTTTAAAATTGACACTCACAGCTTATTATTATGCAAATATCAATATTGTGCGCGCGTGCCGTGCGGAAGACTTTTCAGAAGTTGTGTGTGACGTACTATGACTGACTGCTGTGGCGCCCAAATACCACACACGTACAGCGAGTGCAAGCTATAATATTATGTGCGCGCGCTATTCGTTACCCGACGTGTGTCGAGTTGTACTGTCACAAGGGTCAACCCGGGTACCCCAGCCTTATCGCTAATAATGCACTGAAGCAACTGCCGCAAAGCATACAGGGATACAAAAAGGGGCATCTGTTTGGCGCAGCTTTTGTGACGTCAATAATATTTTGTTTGTCCGCGCGGCACGCAGTGGCGCTGTTGCACCCACAGACATCCCACAATTCCTTGCAGCTGCTATATTAGCGATAAGGCCCAGGACTCAGGAGTCGAGTGTACACAGTACATGTATTAGTTACCCGCGCAATATACGAAATATGTAGAAACTTGGACCGTTATTCTGCATGTATTTACAACGGTACTACTTCCTGCTGTCAGCCTGTTGAGGTTTTGGCCTACTATTACTAAATATATGGTAAAGTTATTCAATACTACGCCTAGGCTTATAAATCATTGTCTTAAAATTTAACTAAAATATTTGGAATAGGCCTACACTCAGTGCCATCAGGCATCACTCATCAGATCTTATCACTCTTATTGCAGTGCACCTAATTTCACGCATGTCAAAATTCACGCCTGTTAAATTGCTTATTTTTCCTGCTATTACTAGGACCTATAGGGCCTACCACTAAAAAAAATATTTAATCACTTGGAACTAGTTATGTTTCTACACATTGAGCAATTTACAAAGAGATTATCCAGCCACACAGGTGATACTGATAGGATAGGACTCGCCAACACTCTCTCTAGTGTTCTACTTAGTTTATAACGTTTGGCCTACACTTGTTTGTTATCATTAACTTGTTTGTTATCATAACTGTGTTATGTTAGCCCAAATACACTGGACTTCTCCATATCGTTGGCCCTAACCCTACATCATACATGTACAAAAATGGAGCGATTTTTCTTTTTTCGCAACTTTTTATCTGCTAATTTATTAGGGCCTACAAGTAGGGTTTTCAGTTCGTACGTGCTTGACTGAAGCCCTCCACACGCACAGCGCATTGCCCGCAACAAAAAACATCAAAATTTTAAATCAAAAAATTCTATTACTTTTACCTGTCGAAATCTTACGTGTAATAGCTCATTGGAAAGCTTATAGTTTCAGCTATCCAACAATGTACATAAAATAGCAATCGGAAGTACGTGCGAAAGCCTTGGTTTTTATGAATGAACCACTCTCGTCCCGCCCAGCCTTTCGCGAAGTGTTCCGAGATCGTGCACATTCAGCCCGTAAAATTGGAAAGAATGTCGTATCCGGCCGCCACTTTTTAAGGGCTTTTTTGGATTTTTTTTGCAACCACTAACCAGTTAAAAAATCATTCTATCGATTTTTGGTGGTACAGAAAGCGAAAACTATCTTTAAAATCCACTTTTATGATGGTTTTCGGACTTGATTTCCCTTCTAAAAAAATCCTCCCCTTCAGAAAATAGAAGGATCCTATTATAGTTGCCACTACGCATGTACAATGACTGTGTTGGTCACTAATTGTCATGTTGTGGAGTTTACAAGATCAGACTGACATGACTGTGGAAGTCATCGTATACCAAAAATGTCTGATTTTTCATGAAATAAATATCCTGGAATAATTTGAAGTATATGTCCATCATCATCCATATGTTCTCCACCTTACCAGGTAGGTAAGATTACATTATTGGTTATATTTAATGAAAAATAGTGGCGGCCAGATACGACATTCTACCCGTAAAATTTGCCGCGCTCTGGAGTAATTGTTTAACTAGTTAGTAGTGGCTGCAAAAGAAATTCCCTCAAAAACATTTAAAAGTGGCTGTCGTATACGACATTCTTTCCGATGATGGACCTATCGGGCCTACATGTACTTCAAATTATTCTACTAGGATATTTATTTCATGAAAAATCAGGCATATTTGGTATACGATGACTTCTTCAGTCATGTCAGTTTGATCTTGTCAACTCCCCCGTTAGTAACCAACACTGTCATTGTACATGTGGCAACTATAATAGGATCCTTCTATTTTCTGAAGGGGAGGATTTTTTTATAATAATAATAATAATGTGTGGACTTATATAGCGCACGTATCCACCAACTAAGTGGTGCTCAAGGCGCATTCTTTTTTACGTGCATTACACAACACACGGGACCTACGTCTTTACGTCCCATCCGAAGGACGAAGCAATTATGGTTAAGTACCTTGCTCAAGGACACAAGTGTCACGACCGGGGCTCGAACCCACACCCTGCTGCTGGCAACACCAGAACTTGAGTTCGGTGCGCCAGACCGCTCGGCCACGACACTCCTAGGAGGGAAATGAAGTCCGAGGGAAATGAAGTCCGAAACCATCACAAAAGTGGATTTTAAAGATAGTTTTCGCTGTACCCCAAAAATCGATAGAATCATTTTTTAACTGGTTATTTGTGGTTAATACTTGTAGCTTTGCATGGTGAAGAGGTGAATTTTTTTTTTTAATGAACATATCGGATAGTGCATGACCAACGATATTAATGTGTGTACTCTCATAGAATGATGGTTTGTTACTTGGTGTCATATGAAAGCTTGTGAACGCAGTCACTCGTGAGATGATAAGATAAACGATCCTCGCTCCTAAAATTCGTCTCAAGGAATCTGTTTTTTTTGGTCGTGTGAAAAGGGTTTATCTTTGGATTTTTTTGGGCATATCTAATGTTTCATTTTCCGTGTTTATTGTAAACTGGGGTAGAATGTCGTATCCGACCGCCACTTTTTCTCATTAAATATAACCAATAATGTAATCTTATCTACCTAGTAAGGTGGAGAATATATGGTGATGATGGACATGTACTGCAAATTATTCCAGTATATGTATTTAAAGAAAAATCAGGCATTTTTGGTATACGATGACTTCCTCAGTCATTTCAGTCTGATCTTGTCAACTCCCCTGTTAGTGACCAACACGGTCTTTTACATGCGCAGTGGCAACTATAATAGGATCCTTCTATTTTCTGAAGGGGAGGAGGTTTTTTAGAAGGGAAATCAAGTCCGAAAACTATCATAAAAGTGGATTTTAAAGATAGTTTTTGCTTTCTGTACCCCCAAAAATCGATGGAATAATTTTTTAATTGGTTAGTGGTTGTAAAAAAAATTCCAAAAAACCCTTAAAACGTGGCGGTCGGAAACGACATTCTTTCCATAAACTGAGTGCATACACTACATGTTGATAGAAATAATGTATTATTTAATTGATGTTATAGTCACATGTGTTTTCATATGACAGAGTAAAGAATAACATACAGGATGAGTCTAAGTAAGAAACTATTGGATCTGAACTCAGACAGGGATACAAATAGACTGGTACAGCTTCTCAAGACTACTACGCATGAACAGGTAATTAACTCTCTGTCAATGCCTATCACGTTGTAGATGATGTGACCTGTGGTGTTACACCCAAACCAAAACATTATGCACATGCATACTGGATACCGGGCAGAAAACAGTCTAGTCATCGTTGGCCAGGCAGTTCCCTCACCTAGCCATGGTTGCAATGTATGGTTGTACTTGTACATAACGACTCCAAAATAATTACAATTACGTGATACATTTGATGTGAGGTCACAAATCTTCATTTACATCGGTACATGTCCGTGCATACAAAGAAAAACTTACACGGTTTGTTTTCCCCGGCGGAATTTAGTGTCACATGACCGTTTTGTAATCAAAGGTCATATCTTCTATAGCTTCACATAATTTGTTTTCCTTGTTCAACAAATGTAGAAAGGATGTAATTTTTCAACAAAAGTGCTTAAAGGGAAGGTTCAACATTAGTATTTGGTAATTAACATACATGTACAGCTGTACATTAGTATTTGGTAATTAACATACATGTACAGCTGTACATTAGTATTTGGTAATTAACATACATGTACAGCTGTACATTAGTATTTGGTAATTAACATACATGTACAGCTGTACATTAGTATTTGGTAATTAACATACATGTACATGTACAGCTGTACATTAGTATTTGGTAATTAACATACATGTACAGCTGTACATTAATTTCTACCCTCTAGTTTTCAAGAAACATTTTTCATAAAACTAAAACATCACAAAACATGTGGGCGCTCACATGTGGGCGCTCACATTTGGGGGCAACTGTTTTTTATATTTTATATAAATTCAACAAAATGATTGATACATGTACGTTTACCAAGTTTTTTGTTAATGATTTGTTAATTTAATCTGGTAACAACCAAAGTTGTACCTTCCCTTTAAGTGTCTGCATTATGATACATTCTTATAAATAAATTACTGGTCAAATTAATGCACTCAAGGTCTATTTTTTAGTGTTGTCACCGTGTAGTATCTTTATTTCAAAACTAATTTCCTGCCTTTCTAAGTTTATACAAGACATATTATAGCAAAGCACCAAGTAAAATAAAATTGCTTAAAATGAAATACCTTTGTTTTGAACAGTTTGAAAGTTTCTTTAAATTAATGCATTACCCATTTCCCTTTTTTGTTTCTATGACTAGATCTCTGAGATCCTTCACTTACAGTTGAGTAGATCTGAGGATGGGAGTGTTGCAGACTTAGTACGTATCATCTTTCAGAATTCTACTGACCATGCTGGTTTGAGTAGACGACTTTATGTTTATAACATAGCTATTGGTCTCTTACAAGATCAGGATATCACCAACAGAGCAGCATCAGAAATAGTGGGATTTCTTCTGATGGAGGTACTGTATATTACTTACACTCAAATATATATGGAAAATTAATTACATTTGTTGTTTTGATTGAAGCAGTGATTTGTTTTTTGTACAAATGAACTCATAATGTAATGTACAGACCTTTTTACACTTGTTTAATTGGATTTCATGTCGGGTAACAATAGGTACACACATTCAGGGAACGATTTCCTAGCAAAATAGTTTTTTGTATAGCAATCTGTGAATTTTGTATAGCAAATTTAAAATGCTTAAAATTACAGTATGCAGTGTGCACAAGTATTGTTTTTCAAGGCTTTGCTGTCGTTTGGTTCATCATATGCATATAATGTCAAAATTTTACCAGAAATAATAATTAGTGTCCAGAAATTGGGCCAAAGGTGGTAACAATGTACATGTACATGTATCTTTCTTCTAGGCCAATTTCTTCATTATTTTGGCAAAATTGCAGTCATTCATGAAAGTTAGTTCTCCGTCTATTTTCTTTTTTGTTTAAATTGTTATATCGATCGGCGTGGCAAAACAGAGGCAATATCACGAAAAAAATTACCGACTGCGACGTGTTTGGGTGCTTTTCAAAGTGAATTTTGCCAAGTGTAACGTTACTTTGTGGTATGATCAAGCCTGATTTTGATTTAAAAAATTTGTTGGGAAATTGATTGGCTCACCGTGGTTGAAAGTGTAATCATATTTTGTGCCAAAATGATTCTAAACCTCGCCACCACATATATAAATGAATGCTCATTTTGTTCAAAAACTTTTATTATAAAACGAACATACATGTAGTAACGTTTCTAGAGTTCTTTTCAATACGGCAGTAGTGATCGTATGAAAGCATACGTGTGAACTGAACATGGTACTAAATTGTGTATAGGGGATGGCTCATCAGTTGCTCAAATTGCTCCAACCCCCAAACCCAGGAGAAGAAAAAAATATGGAGTGCAGGAAAATAAAGTTACATGTACGGTGTGCACATAGGTGAAACCAGTGCACGCATTCACCATTGCATCAACACCGTTGTATCGTGAAGTCATCATTGACCACGTAGGTCGGACAGTATCCCTAGCATCTGGACATACGGAAACAAACCCGGTCGGGATGAAAATGATATTTTTTGGTCGGAAATATACATGTACATGTAAACGTTATTTCGGGAAAGGTTTGTGAATATGATTCCAAAAATGTTTATTATTAAACCACAAGAGTGAAATATATGTATCGCAAAATCTGCGATACATATTACATATAGTTTGAAATTCCATCACAGATTGTCCAAATTATGTTGCATTTTGCGATGCAATACAGGTGAAATCATTCACTGCACATGTACATGTATGTATTCATATGTACATGTGTGTGTACATTATTTGACATCCATATAATGTCAAATATTGTAGAAAATTGCAATGAAAACTAAATTAACCCTAACTACCCCATATCCTGAAAAATCCTCCAAGAGGCACTTTTTGGGAAAAATTCAGCACTATTGGAAACTGGTACTTTCACCTCTTCAAATGGGGCAAAATTACTATCTAGCTGACAAAAAGTACAGGCCATACATGTAAGTGCTGAATATGAAAGATCAATGAAAATGCATGGTGCATTTTGAATATAAGGACATGTTTCCAAAAGTGCACTGATGGATTTTGGAGGATTCAGGAAGGAATATAGTTTTCACAGTGTAATGTTATCAAAAGTGAAGATTTTATTATAAATTACACTTCTTCTTTTGCCTGTCACAGGTCAGGCGAGGGCGCTGTCAAAGTAAACGTCATGTACAGTACATGTGTCTATTACATTCTCTATACAAGTACATTTACATGAAAATAGAACAGCTTCTTGATAGTGAACATTTCTTCCCAATGTTTATTCATATCTTATTTGTAAGTAAGAGTAATTGCGGTGACACCATGTGAAATGCTCAATTGAGTAGTAAGTAGTTCTGAAAAGAACTGGAGGTACAACTCGACCATCGAAACGTCGAGTTGTACCTCCAGTTCTTTTCAGAACTAATTACTACTCAATTGAGCATTTCACATGGTATCACCGCAATTACTCTTACTTATCCTCCTCACCATGCAAAGCTACAAGTTCTACCTACATGTATATCTTATTTGCTTCTGCACCATGTAATAACTTGCAGGGTTTGTTTGTTCTTTAAATCAGTGTGTTTTCATGAATTCATTCAGTAACCAATTCTTTTGATTGTTATTGTGACTGTAGAGTGGTTTATATCATGTATTTCACAGACAGACAATCTTCCAGCCAGTCATTTAGCCGAGTTAGCTGGTGTGTTTACTGATGCCGTCAAGAGGAAAGAACCAACCAATGGCAAGTAGGTTCAAGCATTATATTTCTTACTTTTTAATTGATTGAGATTTAGGAGTTACTACGTTTGTTGGAGAAGTGTTATTTGCATTTTACTTTATAAATCTCATATTTTTCTCATTATGATTCGACCTTGGGAGTGGACAAGTCACGACTGCTGGGCATTATGGGAATCCTGATTCAAATAGTTACTGAATTATTTTGGTCATAATAAAATTATGAATTATGAAATTACTCTTACCCCTTACCCCTTTCCTTGTACCCCTCTCCCTTGCACCCCTATCCCATCATGCCCTTTGCCTGTCCACCCCTCAATCTCCAATTTGCCTGCCGAGCAAGTTTGAATGAGTCACTTAATATGGGAAATAGCTTAAGCAGAGATCAAGCTATTGACTTGCTAAGGTCAGTGTTGAGTCATGTCAAATCAAGTCGGTGTCAAGCTATTGACTTGCTAAGGTCAATGTTGAGTCATGTCAAATCAAGTCGGTGTCAAGTTATTGACTTGCTAAGGTCAATGTTGAGTCATGTCAAATCAAGTCGGTGTCAAGCTATTGACTTGCTATGGTCAATGTTGAGTTATGTCAAATCAAGTCGGTGTGAAGCTATTGACTTGCTAAGGTCAATGCTGAGTCATGTCAAATCAAGTCGGTGTCAAGCTATTGACTTGCTACGGTCAATGTTGAGTCATGTCAAATCGAGTCAGTGTCAAGCTCGAGTCATTCCAAACATTTTAACTTATTCATTTCATGGATTAACCATTTAAAAGGTTAACTAATCAACATGATAAACATACGTGTACATGTGTACATTTATATTGTGTGTGGCACTTCTCTTTACCAACTAGCAACCCTAACATTAACAACCTCAAGTCCATCAAAATCCATCTCTGATTATGCTTGATTTTTGTGGATTCGTTACTGTACATGTCTCCCCATCAAACTCCATCAACTACTTTTGTTGGATTTTGGAAAGTGATAAACCAAGCCATGGATACTTTGCATTTACCATTTGTACCATTTCTGTCAAAGTCCAACAACTGGGCAACTGTTTAGTGTATGTCAATCAATTGTGGTGGATTCAAGAAGATATCAAGCAAACATTACTAGGTGGTTAGGGTTTATGAAAGATTGCTTGTTGGAACTTTTGAGGTCTTGGGTCTCGAAGAGATTTTACTTAACTTGAGTTGAGTGAAGTCATTTTGTGGCAATAAGTTGAGTCATACCAAGTCACCAAATATTTTGGTTTGAGTCTGACCTGAGAGTCATTATAACTGCCTAGTCTTCTGTCTCACTCAGGATTGTGATTTCTCATGATTTTTCCTGATTTCAGGATTTTTGCAAATGTCCCTTTGCCTCATAATTTTCTTGAAAGAAGAGAAGTAGCCACCAAGGAAAAAAGGAGTAGCCTGTATTGTGTCCAAACCTCTAGTTTCTTGTTTGTGGGTATGTGAAAAATCTGTAAATCCTCCAAAATTACACATCCAGGAGGTTCAGGGGACTTTGTCCTCTAGAGCAAAGGGAGACCCAGGCCCGTATTTTAGAACGTTCCTTTACTGCAAAGGACGCCTTTATGCCTATTGTTCTCTTAAGAGAACAATAGGCATAAAGGCGTCCTTTGAAGTAAAGGAACGTTCTAAAATACGGGCCCCAGACTTTTGTCAAATCACACCCATGCTCACTATCTACTTTTCCTTTATCTCTGTAATACTTATTTTGAGTATCATCTTCGTATCCATTCAGGGCTTTTGAACTCCTACCCAAAATCATCTCATCATTAGCTGCCAAGGAAACGGTCTCCTATAGCAACAGTACTATGACTGGAGTTGAATACAAGAATCATGTGTTAAATACACTGTGTTCAAGCAGATGGGATCCACATAGTGTCATTCACCTTGCTGCTATGTTTAGGTTTGTATATACAGCCACAGTATACCACATTTTAGCAGACTTAATATGCATCTCACAGAATGTCATCCACATAGAACAGTAGTCCAGTGTGTTTATATAGTAATCTTAGTGACACTTTGTACACATTCTGAAATGAGAATGACACTTACGTGTACATGTATCCACCAAGTTTTCATGAGGTTGACATCCCTGCACAATAAATGTTGGGGGATTGATTTTTGGTAGTGTGCATTAATTTCAAGACTCTATTTTTAATGAAATATACCATAAAACTAACCTGTGAATGTTTAATTACAGTTGGTGCTCATTACAACTGTTATATGCTTTTTTTGTAAATTCGTCAAAATAATACATTTTCTCTATTTGATAATCTGGTAATTACCAATGTTGTGCTTTACCTTTTAATAATTTAAAGGAATTTTGACTATCACATAATGTCTAGCATTCTTGTTATTGAGCTAGTGAAATTACACGTATAAAACATCTTTCAGGATAAATCATACTGCCTTATAAATAGGTACTTTACTTTATGGATATAAACTTAAATCACAAATGAATTGTCCAAATTGAACAAGAACTGTTTGATGGATTACTGTTTGCATTGGAAGAACACTGCCCTAGTCACTAGTCAACTCTGTTGACAAGTGTAGCAATTTTGAATTCAATTTGTTAAAAAAACGTGACAAGTTGATCTGAAGTGTTCACAGATTGGTTTCTAAACCTAGCATCATGAAATATGATTAAACATAATTACCTTAACTAAGAGTGTATTTAAACTAAAACAATGATTTTTAGTGTACAAAATGCTAATAGAAGACTGATAGTTTAATTAGATCTTTACTTTTTCATTTTTTTTCACTCCCTGGATGAGTTGATAGTATAATAGATGTTATCAGTCATAAATGCCAGCCATGAATGCACCATTATGTGCAGAAATCACCTCCATGTACTTTGTAAGACATCATATAGACATACATGTAGTACCCAGAAAAATCAACAATCTCATTTTTCTGTCATTTTAAGAAGTGAAAAATATTTACAAGAAAATGCAAAAAATATAAAAATTAATAAATCAGTGAAATTTTGCATGGAAAGTGTATGCATATTATGTAACATCCAAAAAATCCTAAATGTTGCTAAAACAATTTATTTTTTACCAAATAAAGCAGAGTATTTAATTTGATTTCAATATATTTTTGGTTATTTTACTTTGAACCCAGTTCAAACTGAGATTGCATCAGTGTTTGAAATTTGTGCAACAATAACCAATGTTCAAAATGAACCATGCTTGCACTTGATTTGTGTACAGGGATGTATCACTGAGTAGTGACCAGCTGAAGTTTATCATGACAAAGATCTTAAGACTTTGTAAAGATGTTGACATTCAGGAACTACCCGCATTGGTTTATCAGCTACTTCTCTTATCAACCAAGGTACAGTCAAACCACTCATTCAATATTTAACAAGTGATTAAATTCAAGTAATTGCACTTAAAAATATTTAACAAATGTCTTATGTAGAATTAAGGAAAGAGTACTTTATCCTTAATTCAAACTGGCAGTAATTTCACTTTTCATTAAAAAAAATTACAGCGCCTCTAGATTGATAGCATTATCATAAACGTTAGACCAAGTGTGTGTTTTTTGAAAAAATTACCATTTTGATATTTGTGAATAACCAAGTATAGTAGTAATAATAATAATAATAATGATCATTTATAGAGCGCCATCTATCTAGTTTCCTATACCGAGGCCCTTTACATATTGCCTCTGGTCATTGGGCCAATATCATACCTATAATCTTTCTCAGCTCCCTGGAGAGTATACAGCTAGAGCTACCGTAGTGCTTCAGAGGCTTGTTCAACCACAATATTAACCTCTATCCTCACAGGTACCCATTTATACTCATGGGTAAAGAGAAACGAAGTACAGTTAAGTGTCTTGCTCAAGGACACAAGTACCATGGTCACAGCCAGGATTCAAACCCACATTCTTATAACTTGGCTGTCAGAACACAAGTTCCAATGTACTAAACTGCTCGGCCATGGTGTATACGTTACATTCAACTGAATACTGCAAGTAATATAGAATATGAGATAATATAAGAAATGATTTATTTGAAATGAATAGGGTCATAAGAGGTTGGTGCTGACAGGACTTACATCATATCTTACTGAGCAGGATAAACTATGCAAGGCTCAACATCAAGAACAAAACCAGTAAGCTACATTTAATATATTTGTGCATTAAGAATAACAGTTTGTCACACGGTCTGTACTGTGGGTTAATGTTTTGTGTGTGGTCACGGGTAATAAGGACCCTGAATTGCCAGCCTGTATGAGAACTATACTTTACATGCATATTTCCTACAGCACTGTAAGGCCTTTTTTAATAACTTGTATTATGGACCTGCCGTCCAAATATCTTGGATTTTGGAGGGGAAAACAAATTTAAATCACTGCCGCAAAATCACAGTGTCCGAATATACAACAAATGAAAAAATTAATAATAACCCACAAAGAGCTTGCATCGCAACGTCTCTATTTTGACTTGTTTAAACTAGGATACTTGTAAAACTTGTATTTAATTTGATGGACCAACACACTGAAAAATTAAATTGTTACCCACATTTCTTCTGTAATTCCTGTCTAATTGAACAAAACCATTCCCAATTTGTTAATTTTCATTTACAAGAATACTGGACATTGATGAAAACATTACGTACATCTCAATTGTGTATTTGATTCATTTTCAATTTTCCAGAAATGCTGAAGCCTTGGCAACTGTATCCCAAGATGCTTTGCGTCACATGGAAGGTACTGTCATTCTTCACATTACATTTGCTATCAAACAAGACCAGGAATTAGGCAGGGAATTCATTAAGTTCCTCAAGGTAAAATGCATCACAGTTTCATTTCAATCAGAAGTAATTTTCACTAGGGCTAGAATAGGGTAATATATAGGTTTTCCCAGCCAATTTCTGAATTTTTCTGATTATTTTCATTATCAGCCATTCAATTTCGCAAATCAAATTAGGGTTTCTTTTGCATTGTTGGGGCATTCAATTTCAATTTGTAGGCACCCAAGATTTTGTTTCTAATGTTGGTTTTCGTTGGGGGGCATTCTATTTCGTTTTGGTGCATTCAAGACTTAATTTGTAGTATTCTTACATTTTGACATCTTTTGATGTTTGAAGTATTCAAATTAGCGAACGTCGGTGCGCATATGATGTACAACCATGTTTTTTTTTTCTTATTCGTTTATGGGCAATCATTTTCATTGTTTGGTCTATTCCTCTTTTCTTCTGAGGTCCGTTTTTTTCAAATTCTTTGCGTCTTTAAAATTTATAATGTAACAAACTAAGTGGGGTAAGTAACGAAATAATGAAATGAAAAGGGCTAAGGGATTTTCTTTTTCACTGTTGATCTTTCCACTTTAAAAGGTTTGAACATAAAAATTTGTATAAATCTATGAGGAGCATCTTTATGTTGGTATGTTTATTAATACTATTTACTGTTCTGTTTCCTTCTGTTTTTGTAAGTTTTTTATTTATCGCCGATTCGATCTCTTGACGTGCTAGACATCGGGGCATGTACATGTATGTTTGGCAATAGTTATACCATCGGGAACACTTCTCTTGGGTAATTTCGCCAATGTTTTCTTGGGCCATTTCCATCAGACGATCACATCTCCACTCCTGTAGGTTCATTCCTGCTTCTTGCGCGGCTTCTCGGTCCCCTACTCTTTGCTACCATTCTGGGAGGGCCAGATCTCTCTTTACTCCGGCTTTGAAGGCAGAGTGAGCCTTTCCGTCATGTTTAGGAATGGGGAGGAGGGAGGGAGTCGCTTTAACTGGATCTGGGGATGGGTACCTGGTGGCAGCTGTGCGTTCACATGTGGGCAGGCGTTATCGTATATCAGAAAGATCGGCTCATCTAGGGGGAAATATATTCTCGCACTCGCGTGTTACTGCCAGGAATTCCTCATACCTCTCTCTTGTGACGGTCTCAAATGCAATGAGATGGTGTACCAGTCCGATCTCACCAGATACTGCAAACGTTACATTACAGTTCCAACCACGTTCTCCATGGACCACTGTTGCTGGGACTCCATGAGGGGCTCGTCCGAACGAATGTCTCATCCAGATATTGTAACCTGTCTTGTCGATGAAGACACAGTGGGCTAACACACCCTGACGTAGAAATCACTGCGCGTACTCAATGCACATGTTGAGTGTCATGGCCGAGCGGTCTAGCGCACCGAACTCAAGTTCTGGTGTTGCCAGCAGCAGGGTGTGAGTTCGAGTCCCGGTCGTGACACTTGTGTCCTTGAGCAAGGTACTTAACCATAATTGCTTCGTCCTTCGGATGGGACGTAAAGCCGTAGGTCCCGTGTGTTGTGTAATGCACGTAAAAGAATGCGCCTTGAGCACCACATAGTTGGTGGATACGTGCGCTATATAAGTCCACACATTATTATTATTATTATTATTATTATGTTAAGTACGCTTGGGGAGTTCCTAACTTCAGGCACGTCCTCTGCCAGCTTCAATGTTATCAACATGCCATCCAAGGCTCGAGCAATGGTGCTGGAAGAAACAGGCGGCTTGTCAGACAGGGCATGCTTCAGGTCTTCTTTCATTTACTTAAGAGTCTTCTTCGTCAATCTTGGTGTTGTGAGCTCCTCCTGTGGGAAGCCTTTGACGGTGACCAGCACGTAGATAGTTGACCATGATGGATCTTGCAGTCGCTCTCTTGATTCCAAGAGTATCTGCTACCTCTAGATAATCAGTGTTGTTGTTCTCGAATTCCTCGATCAATCTCTCCCTATCCACATTTTGTGCCCTACTGTAATTTCCACAGGCCGACATCTTATCTGTCTGAAAACTTAGTTAAGAAAGAGAGGTTGTGCATCTACGGATTTAAAACGTCCGATATTATTTACGCTGAGGAAAACTCAGACTTTTATAGGGATACGGACATGCAGATATATCTGAAAAGATGCTTGAAAAAATTTGAAATATGTTTGCCCATTAATGAAAATGAATGCCCGATCAAC
This sequence comes from Zoroaster sp. YZ-2022, assembly GCA_029582265.1. NCBI lineage: Eukaryota > Metazoa > Echinodermata > Asteroidea > Forcipulatida > Zoroasteridae > Zoroaster > Zoroaster sp. YZ-2022. The sequence continues at coordinate 19,898,057 of CM055832.1, read as the reverse complement.
CCCTTTCCTTACAACTGGTTCAGACGAAATTGAATGGACATTGCGATACTTTTAATTTGAATGCATCTTTTACAGGGACGAGTGAAGCTAAAAGACGACAGAATGCTTGGATAGTGAAATTGAATGATTTTTGTTTGATTGTCGAATGACGATCTGCATGATTTTTCAATTTCAATCTAAATTGAATGAGCCAGGTTGGGAAAACCTATATTAGCCCTGGTTAAATTTTTCTAGTCACCCTATTACTTACATTTTGGGTAAAAGGTGAGAGCAAAATGGAATTAAAAAGGGATGGAAAAGATTGTCATGATTTATCTGTATAACACAACTCTTGATGATTCTTTATCCTGATTTGCTAAAAAAACAGTAATGTGGGGTTAATTAATATAGGCTACTGCAGGGCTTGAATTTCATGTTCAAAAGGGCACAGCAATTATTGCCTTGGCCACGCGGTTCTGCCAATTTGAAGGGCACCATGGCAATTATTGCCTTGGTCACAGTTTTGCCAATATGAAGGGCACCATGGCAATTATTGCCTTGGCCACAGTTCTGCCAATATGAAGGGCACCATGGCAATTATTGCCTCGGCCACGGTTTTGCCAATATGAAGGGTACCACAGCAATTTTCATGTTTGTAATGGGGGTATCACCATTAGAAATTACAGCGCGGAATGCAATAGTACCTACATGTACCATCAACCATTGATCTCCATTATATTGATCTCCATTATATTGATCTCCATTATATTGATCTCCATTATATTGATCTCCATTATATTGATCTCCATTATATTGATCTCCTTTATATTGATCTCCTTTATATTGATCTCCTTTATATTGATCTCCTTTATATTGATCTCCTTTATATTGATCTCCTTTATATTGATCTCCTTTATATTGATCTCCTTTATATTGATCTCCTTTATATTGATCTCCTTTATATTGATCTCCTTTATATTGATCTCCTTTATATTGATCTCCTTTATATTGATCTCCATTATATTGATCTCCATTATATTGATCTCCATTATATTGATCTCCATTATATTGATCTCCATTATATTGATCTCCATTATATTGATCTCCTTTATATTGATCTCCTTTATATTGATCTCCTTTATATTGATCTCCTTTATATTGATCTCCTTTATATTGATCTCCTTTATATTGATCTCCTTTATATTGATCTCCTTTATATTGATCTCCTTTATATTGATCTCCTTTATATTGATCTCCATTATATTGATCTCCATTATATTGATCTCCATTATATTGATCTCCATTATATTGATCTCCTTTATATTGATCTCCTTTATATTGATCTCCTTTATATTGATCTCCTTTATATTGATCTCCTTTATATTGATCTCCTTTATATTGATCTCCTTTATATTGATCTCCTTTATATTGATCTCCATTATATTGATCTCCATTATATTGATCTCCATTATATTGATCTCCATTATATTGATCTCCTTTATATTGATCTCCTTTATATTGGTCTCCTTTATATTGGTCTCCTTTATATTGGTCTCCTTTATATTGATCTCCATTATATTGATCTCCATTATATTGATCTCCATTATATTGATCTCCATTATATTGATCTCCTTTATATTGATCTCCTTTATATTGGTCTCCTTTATATTGGTCTCCTTTATATTGGTCTCCTTTATATTGGTCTCCTTTATATTGGTCTCCTTTATATTGGTCTCCTTTATATTGGTCTCCTTTATATTGGTCTCCTTTATATTGGTCTCCTTTATATTGATCTCCATTATATTGATCTCCATTATATTGATCTCCTTTATATTGGTCTCCTTTATATTGATCTCCTTTATATTGATCTCCTTTATATTGGTCTCCTTTATATTGGTCTCCTTTATATTGATCTCCATTATATTGATCTCCATTATATTGATCTCCTTTATATTGGTCTCCTTTATATTGGCCTCCTTTATATTGGCCTCCTTTATATTGGCCTCCTTTATATTGATCTCCTTTATATTGATCTCCTTTATATTGATCTCCTTTATATTGGTCTCCTTTATATTGGTCTCCTTTATATTGATCTCCTTTATATTGGTCTCCTTTATATTGGTCTCCTTTATATTGGTCTCCTTTATATTGGTCTCCTTTATATTGGTCTCCTTTATATTGGTCTCCTTTATATTGGTCTCCTTTATATTGGTCTCCTTTATATTGGTCTCCTTTATATTGGTCTCCTTTATATTGGTCTCCTTTATATTGATCTCCTTTATATTGGTCTCCTTTATATTGGTCTCCTTTATATTGATCTCCTTTATATTGGTCTCCTTTATATTGGTCTCCTTTATATTGATCTCCTTTATATTGGTCTCCTTTATATTGGTCTCCTTTATATTGGTCTCCTTTATATTGATCTCCTTTATATTGATCTCCTTTATATTGGTCTCCTTTATATTGGCCTCCTTTATATTGGCCTCCTTTATATTGGTCTCCTTTATATTGGTCTCCTTTATATTGGTCTCCTTTATATTGATCTCCTTTATATTGATCTCCTTTATATTGGTCTCCTTTATATTGGTCTCCTTTATATTGGCCTCCTTTATATTGGCCTCCTTTATATTGGTCTCCTTTATATTGGTCTCCTTTATATTGGTCTCCTTTATATTGGTCTCCTTTATATTGGTCTCCTTTATATTGGTCTCCTTTATATTGGTCTCCTTTATATTGGTCTCCTTTATATTGGCCTCCTTTATATTGGCCTCCTTTATATTGGCCTCCTTTATATTGGCCTCCTTTATATTGGTCTCCTTTATATTGGTCTCCTTTATATTGGTCTCCTTTATATTGGTCTCCTTTATATTGGTCTCCTTTATATTGGTCTCCTTTATATTGGTCTCCTTTATATTGGCCTCCTTTATATTGGCCTCCTTTATATTGGTCTCCTTTATATTGGCCTCCTTTATATTGGCCTGCTTTATATTGGCCTCCTTTATATTGGCCTTTATATTGGTCTCCTTTATATTGGTCTCCTTTATATTGGCCTCCCTTTATATTGGTCTACTTTCTATTGGTCTCCTTTATATTGGTCTCCTTTATATTGGTCTCCTTTATATTGGTCTCCTTTATATTGGTCTCCTTTATATTGGTCTCCTTTATATTGGTCTCCTTTATATTGGTCTCCTTTATATTGGTCTCCTTTATATTGGTCTCCTTTATATTGGTCTCCTTTATATTGGTCTCCTTTATATTGGTCTCCTTTATATTGGTCTCCTTTATATTGATCTCCTTTATATTGATCTCCTTTATATTGGTCTCCTTTATATTGGTCTCCTTTATATTGGTCTCCTTTATATTGGTCTCCTTTATATTGGTCTCCATTATATTGATCTCCTTTATATTGATCTCCTTTATATTGATCTCCTTTATATTGGTCTCCTTTATATTGGTCTCCTTTATATTGGTCTCCTTTATATTGGTCTCCTTTATATTGGTCTCCTTTATATTGGTCTCCTTTATATTGGTCTCCTTTATATTGGTCTCCTTTATATTGGTCTCCATTATATTGGTCTCCATTATATTGGTCTCCTTTATATTGGTCTCCTTTATATTGATCTCCTTTATATTGATCTCCTTTATATTGGTCTCCTTTATATTGGTCTCCTTTATATTGGTCTCCTTTATATTGGTCTCCTTTATATTGATCTCCTTTATATTGGTCTCCTTTATATTGGTCTCCTTTATATTGGTCTCCTTTATATTGGTCTCCTTTATATTGGTCTCCATTATATTGGTCTCCATTATATTGGTCTCCTTTATATTGGTCTCCTTTATATTGATCTCCTTTATATTGATCTCCTTTATATTGATCTCCTTTATATTGGTCTCCTTTATATTGGTCTCCATTATATTGGTCTCCATTATATTGGTCTCCTTTATATTGGTCTCCATTATATTGGTCTCCTTTATATTGGTCTCCTTTATATTGATCTCCTTTATATTGATCTCCTTTATATTGGTCTCCTTTATATTGGTCTCCTTTATATTGGTCTCCTTTATATTGGTCTCCTTTATATTGATCTCCTTTATATTGATCTCCTTTATATTGATCTCCTTTATATTGGTCTCCTTTATATTGGTCTCCTTTATATTGGTCTCCTTTATATTGTTCTCCTTTATATTGGTCTCCTTTATATTGATCTCCTTTATATTGATCTCCTTTATATTGATCTCCTTTATATTGGTCTCCTTTATATTGGTCTCCATTATATTGGTCTCCATTATATTGGTCTCCTTTATATTGGTCTCCATTATATTGGTCTCCTTTATATTGGTCTCCTTTATATTGATCTCCTTTATATTGATCTCCTTTATATTGATCTCCTTTATATTGGTCTCCTTTATATTGGTCTCCTTTATATTGGTCTCCTTTATATTGGTCTCCATTATATTGGTCTCCATTATATTGGTCTCCTTTATATTGGTCTCCTTTATATTGATCTCCTTTATATTGATCTCCTTTATATTGATCTCCTTTATATTGATCTCCTTTATATTGATCTCCTTTATATTGGTCTCCATTATATTGGTCTCCATTATATTGGTCTCCTTTATATTGGTCTCCTTTATATTGATCTCCTTTATATTGATCTCCTTTATATTGGTCTCCTTTATATTGGTCTCCTTTATATTGGTCTCCTTTATATTGGTCTCCTTTATATTGGTCTCCTTTATATTGGTCTCCTTTATATTGGTCTCCTTTATATTGGTCTCCTTTATATTGGTCTCCTTTATATTGGTCTCCATTATATTGGTCTCCATTATATTGGTCTCCTTTATATTGGTCTCCTTTATATTGATCTCCTTTATATTGATCTCCTTTATATTGGTCTCCTTTATATTGGTCTCCTTTATATTGGTCTCCTTTATATTGGTCTCCTTTATATTGGTCTCCTTTATATTGGTCTCCTTTATATTGGTCTCCTTTATATTGGTCTCCTTTATATTGGTCTCCTTTATATTGGTCTCCTTTATATTGGCCTCCTTTATATTGGCCTCCTTTATATTGGCCTCCTTTATATTGGCCTCCTTTATATTGGCCTCCTTTATATTGGCCTCCTTTATATTGGCCTCCTTTATATTGGCCTCCTTTATATTGGCCTCCTTTATATTGGCCTCCTTTATATTGGCCTCCTTTATATTGGCCTCCTTTATATTGGCCTCCTTTATATTGGCCTCCTTTATATTGGCCTCCTTTATATTGGCCTCCTTTATATTGGCCTCCTTTATATTGGCCTCCTTTATATTGGTCTCCTTTATATTGGTCTCCTTTATATTGGTCTCCTTTATATTGGTCTCCTTTATATTGATCTCCTTTATATTGATCTCCTTTATATTGATCTCCTTTATATTGATCTCCTTTATATTGATCTCCTTTATATTGGCCTCCTTTATATTGGCCTCCTTTATATTGGCCTCCTTTATATTGGCCTCCTTTATATTGGCCTCCTTTATATTGGTCTCCTTTATATTGGTCTCCTTTATATTGGTCTCCTTTATATTGGTCTCCTTTATATTGGTCTCCTTTATATTGGTCTCCTTTATATTGGTCTCCTTTATATTGGTCTCCTTTATATTGGTCTCCTTTATATTGGTCTCCTTTATATTGGTCTCCATTATATTGATCTCCATTATATGGTACCGACCAGTAAAAGCATGTAAAAATGATATAATAGTCTGCACACTGGAATCGTGTATGTGTACAACCATACAACAGTGTTGTGGAGAGGCAGATCCTAGATCATAAATGAGTACCAGTAATACTCCTTTGTCATGTAACACCCAGCTTCATGCATGTAGCTTGCGTTATCAAATTTGCTGTCATGCAACTTAACAGACTCATGTCAATAAAACGGCATTAACTGACCAATAGAATTACATTATTAACTGGCAACTAATTAATATTCACCATAAATCCCAGTGAAACTTTCCCAAGTTATTTGTGATTATAGTGTATTCTTCATACCATTTTGTTATTACAGGCAAGTCAGCTGAGCAATGTTACAGCTGTCTTATCACCATTCAATGTTGCCTTAGCACTCTCCATTGCACAGATACATAGATTTGAAGAACCAGTAAGTATTGATTACAAATTGTACAACTGCAATTTAATGAACGCTTAGACTCTTTGAATCAAGATATACAATGGGCCGGATAAATAAAAGTTAGCAATTGCTTATCTAGTAAAAGCTCAAGCAATAGCAATTGCTTAACAAGTAAAAGCTCAAGTTTAAGCAATTGCTTAAAAATGTATAAATAACCTTCTTCTTTGACTAGCACCTGTTGCTTGGGTGGGTTAGCAATTGCTTATGGGTATAACAATGATGGGAGGTCAGTTCCGATTAGCCTAGTGGTTGTATATGAGGCATGTGTTAGCAACATGGATGCTGCCGAAGAATTGGGGAGTGGTACAAATAGTGAGCAATCTTTGAACGAACTGTTCGTTAGTATAATCAAAGAGTACCCTGTTCTAATCGAGAAAAGTCAGTTGCCGGGGGTAAAAGACATGAAGGCAAATGCACTTAAAAAAACACAAATGTCAATTGCTACCAACACAGGTAAAGCCATGGATGAGAAGCACATTTTGAAAAAGATAGCAAACATGAAAAGTCAAGTGAAGAAGAAAACAGATGGAATGCAAACAGGAAATAGGAAGATTGTTTTGGTTCCATGGGAACAAGATCTGTACAACATCTTCAAAGGGGATGAAAACCCGACTATTACGAAGATGCCATGCGTTTCAAACCAAGTACTTCGACTGCTGCTAGCCACTCCAAATTTTTAAAATTGAACCGAAATAATTTCCTGTATCTGGTAGGATTGACTTCATAACGATTTATTCTTTCATTGTACACCTTTTCATGTTCCCTTACATGCATAAACTCGGCCATGATGGCAGGAGTAATGCAACATGCAAGTGTTAGCAAATGCGTAAGCTCCTCATTTAGTATCTTGTAAAAATATTAGCAAGTGCTACAAGTCATTAGTAAAAGGTCTGGTTTATTTATATGCTTCCAAGCAAGTGCTAATCTCTCTAGTAATTGCTTAAAAATCATAGCAATTGCTTTTGCTAACTACTGGAAGCAATTACTTGCAAGTAATTGCTCACTTTTATTAATGAAGATTTAAGAAAATGACTAGTAAAAGCAATTGCTACTTTTTATTTATCCGGCCCATTGTAAGTTGAACAACCAACCTGTGAAAGTTTCAGCTTATTAGATTGTATCAAAAATAGTGAAAAATGCATTCAGATTATTTGTTTTCATTCTAATGCGGAATTTAGGAAAGGGTACTCTTATAAATTCAAACATCATAGTTCTCTGTTATTATTACTTTAATATACATGTAAAAGGCTTGTACTTACAAACTTCATTCTTCTTAAAAAAAAAAAAAACCAGCATCTGCTATAAACATTCTAGTCTGCATTAATTGATACAATTCTTGCATCGGGTGATAAACAGTTGATTTGATTTTAGCCTGGTTACAAATTTCCTTAAATTTTCAGATCTTTGATTTCTTGAAGAGTGCAATTTTGAAGAGTTTTAAGGATGCTGATAGGCAGAAAGCTTCTCATTGGATTGCAGGTTAGAATGATAAGAAATATCAACATTCATCCTTAAAGACATCTATTCTTTGTCATTGAGGACTTTAAAGTCAGTTTTATGTACAGTGTATTACATGCCATTTTTATTATTATACAAATATTGTGTACTTCAGAGTCCAATGGGAACAATATCATGAGGTAACACTGATTTGGATTGTTCCATTTCATGCATTGAATTTGAGTGAAATGGAACAGTCCAGCTGTTACGGGGTGATTGATCTCATTGTACAAACTAAATATTTGTTTTATATTAAAAATATATAAGTTTAGTAAATGAATTGCTAACATTTTAAATTCAATCAAATAATGTAGGGATTTCCTCCCAGAACCCCCTTCCAACCCCCCCCCCCCAAAAAAAAATAAAAAAATAAATACAAATTGTAACAAGAAATAGCCGTCACTGGATACAACATTGGTATTTGGTATCTTTGTTTCAACCCTCAAGTTTTCAACAAAAAATATATCATACAACTAATTAACCTGTGAAATTTTCAACACAATGAAAAAAAAATGAAAAATATTTATTTTTTATATTTTAATGTTTGACAAAAAGTTGTCAGACGGCTACTTTTTGTAAATGTTCACATAACAGTTTCTGTTTTCTCTTAGATAAAAGCAGTTAAGTGAAATAATATCTCAGGATTTTTGAAACATATATGTATACCAACTTTACACCAAGTAAGTTTTGAAATAATACGTTGTTAATTTGATAATCTGGTTATTAAAACAGACCATGCTTCACATCCATACATGGAGTGTCATGGCCGAGCGGTCTAGCGCATCGAACTCAAGTTCTGGTGTTGCCAGCAGCAGGGTGTGAGTTCGAGCCCCGGTCGTGACACTTGTGTCCTTGAGCAAGGTACTTAACCATAATTGCTTCGGATGGGACGTAAAGCCGTAGGTCCCGTGTGTTGTGTAATGCACGTAAAAGAATGCGCCTTGAGCACCACTTAGTTGGTGGATACGTGCGCTATATAAGTCCACACATTATTATTATTATTATTATACAATCTAGTTGTATTATTGTACATTTATTGTGTCTTTGTTCTTACAGAAATAGCCCCAGGCTCAACAGATGTTTCTGAATTAATACTGGATACAGTACAGAATAGGTAGGAGGATTTTATACAAATCCATGTTATATTAGGTGTCAATTATAGCAGTGTAAGTTCTTGGTGTAAACATTTTATATGTGAATTATCACTCTCAAGAGGAAAATGTCTGAAATACTGTTGGAAGGAACAATGTCTGAAACACTATTGTAAGAGATAATATGTCTGAAAACACTATTGTAAGAGACAATATGTCTGAAACACTATTGTAAGAGACATTATGTCTGAAACACTATTGTAAGAGACATTATGTCTGAAACACTATTGTAAGAGACATTATGTCTGAAACACTATTGGAAGAGACATTATGTCTGAAACACTATTGGAAGAGACATTATGTCTGAAACACTATTGTAAGAGACATTATGTCTGAAACACTATTGTAAGAGACATTATGTCTGAAACACTATTGTAAGAGACAATATGTCTGAAACACTATTGGAAGAGACATTATGTCTGAAACACTATTGGAAGAGACATTATGTCTGAAACACTATTGTAAGAGACAGTATGTCTGAAACACTATTGTAAGAGACAGTATGTCTGAAACACTATTGGAAGAGACAATGTCTGAAACACTATTGGAAGAGACAATATGTCTGAAACACTATTGTAAGAGACATTATGTCTGAAACACTATTGTAAGAGACATTATGTCTGAAACACTATTGTAAGAGACAGTATGTCTGAAACACTATTGGAAGAGACAATATGTCTGAAACACTATTGTAAGAGACATTATGTCTGAAACACTATTGTAAGAGACATTATGTCTGAAACACTATTGTAAGAGACATTATGTCTGAAACACTATTGTAAGAGACAGTATGTCTGAAACACTATTGGAAGAGACATTGTGTCTGAAACACTATTGGAAGAGACATTATGTCTGAAACACTATTGTAAGAGACAGTATGTCTGAAACACTATTGTAAGAGACATTATGTCTGAAACACTATTGGAAGAGACATTATGTCTGAAACACTATTGGAAGAGACAGTATGTCTGAAACACTATTGGAAGAGACAATATGTCTGAAACACTATTGGAAGAGACATTATGTCTGAAACACTATTGTAAGAGACAGTATGTCTGAAACACTATTGGAAGAGACAATGTCTGAAACACTATTGGAAGAGACATTATGTCTGAAACACTATTGGAAGAGACATTATGTCTGAAACACTATTGTAAGAGACAATATGTCTGAAACACTATTGTAAGAGACATTATGTCTGAAACACTATTGGAAGAGACAATATGTCTGAAACACTATTGTAAGAGACATTATGTCTGAAACACTATTGGAAGAGACATTATGTCTGAAACACTATTGGAAGAGACAATATGTCTGAAACACTATTGTAAGAGACATTATGTCTGAAACACTATTGTAAGAGACATTATGTCTGAAACACTATTGGAAGAGACAATATGTCTGGAGTGCTGTGGCCGGGCGGTCTAGCTTACCGGATTCAAGTTCTGGTGTGAGCAGCAGAATGTGGGTTCGAATCCCGGCCGCGACACTTGTGTCCTTGAGCAAGATACTTAACCATAATTGCTTCTCTCCACCCAGGGGTTAAATGCGTACCTGTGAGGGCAGAGTTGGTTGATTAGCCCAATATGCGCTGTAATGGCAGCAATTGAGCTGTATACTCCCCAGGGAGCTGAGATGGTTTCAGGAATGATTTATGAGCCTGATGAGCAGGGGTAACAATATAATGTGCCTTGAGCACCACTCAGTTGGTGGATATGTGCGCTATATAAGTCCACACATTATTATTATTATTATTATTGAAACACTTTTGTAAGAGACATTATGTCTGAAACACTATTGTAAGAGACAGTATGTCTGAAACACTATTGTAAGAGACATTATGTCTGAAACAGTACAAAGGAAATCATGTTTCAGATAAGTTTAATGTCTGAAACTTCTTAGCTGGATAACAATTCATTTGTAAAGATACAGAACTGCTTGAATCTAAATTGTATATCAGTCCCAATTGACATAGAATTGACAGTTTTTGTTGATGGAAAGCACAGTAGTACACAAAATCACCCCTCACAACTAAAAATATTGTCTGCTCAATAGATCATTTCCGAGTAATTATTAGAAATTCATGTTCTGATCCTAGATATGATTTATTCATATCCATTTTGATTTGACTAATTCTTATTCATATCCATTATGATTAGATGAGTTCCTATTCCTTTTATGATTGAAATTAGTTCATATGGATGGGATCATGTCACACAAGGATTGGTACAGCTTGGCTTTACTCTGATGGATGCTTTTGGACCTAAAGCAAGCCCCTTTGGAAAATCAACAGGTATTCAATGACTTGACTTGAATCATTGTCACAAAATTAATCAACTTGACTTGAGTCATTGCCATAAAATGAATTAACTGCACTGAAAGGCTTAACTGAACTCAAGTCTGCCCAAGAGTCAATTAACCTCCAATGCCTCAATTCTTTCAAACATAACATAATGATTCAAAGTTTTGTAACAGTGAGCCAATGAGCTACAGCGCATCAGTCTTTATCTGGATCACAGCAGCAGTACATTGTACACGGTACATATCATGCTTGTTTTCCATATTGTATAGACTTACACATTCCAGTCTGAAAGATACAACAAAAGCGATAATCCATGATATAAAGTGTTTTAACACTCAAATTTAATGACTGATATTGACTGGAGCATGATAAATGACTTGACTCAATTCAAGCAGATTCCACTCATCCTTGGCATATCAAAGTCTCAACTCAACTAAGTCATTGACTTAAAAATAAATCAGTTGATCTACATTCTGCATTTTGCGGATTTCAGATTCCACATTTTAAATCAAACTATAACTTGTCATTAAGAATACTCTTGCGTCTGACAATGTGCTGTAGTACAAGGACACAAAAACATGAGCTGTATGTAAAATACAGTTTCTCTAATTTTGTTGGCAAGGTCTCCCATTTTGGTTGTTACATGTAAATATCAATGTTGAAGAAAGTCACTGTTTGAGTTATGATTATAACGAAATACGTATAGTGGATTGATCATTCTTTGCAGAAATAGGTGGTCAGTAAAGCATAAGATGAATTTGATTTCTGTCTGCATATCTTTATTACATACCATCAGTTATCACATACCAAAGGCTTAACCTTCACAACTACCCATTTTGTAGCGTTAACACTATGATTACCTTAGCAAGGTAATTGCTCTCCAAAGATTTGGCCACCCCAAATATAATCTGTTTTGATCTACAGTTTTATTTTATTTTGCAGAATGGTTGTGTCTTGTGTTTTAGTAACAGCAACATACAATCTATCTTTATTGCAGCATGTTACCACTGTTAGCAATTCTCAATCATTTAGTTTTTGTTGTTGTGTTATATAACTTCAGAGCACCAGCCTTGTACGAATACCCCCAACCAGAGAGCTTGTTCATTAGGATCTCAGATACTACTCAGTACCTTCAAGGCTCATGAGATGGTACGTCCTGAGATATTAGAACAACTACTGAATCGTATTGTCACCAAAGGCTCTGCCCCGGTCTCTCATTATATCGGTGAGTGTTTAGTGTTTCCTACTGAATCATATTGTCGCCAAAGGCTCTATCCCGGTCTCTCATTATGTCGGTGAGTCTTTAGTGTTTCCTAAGGCTACTGAATCATATTGTCACCAAAGGCTCTGCCCTGGTCTCTCCTTATGTCAGTGAGTCTTTAGTGTTTCCTCACGCTTTGAAAATCTCGCTCGGTTAAAATTTCAATAAACACGGTTAAAATATGGGTACACTTCATTTCAACCTTAACCCTCCTATGGTTTGACCTTTCAAAACCTTTCAAAATCTGCTTACGGGCCAAAATGGCTATCAATAATTATGAACCCTTTAAAACCCTCCAGAATTTGTTGCTACTGAACAACCACACCTTTCAATACCCTTTGAAAGGTATTTGAAACATTTCAACACCAGTTTGTTCAGAGAGTTGTTACACCTTTCGAAACCTTTCATAGGTCCCTTTTGTCAGACAGTTTTCTCACCTTTCAAAACCCTTCAGTACAGCAAACTTGAAAGGTTTTGAAAGGTCTGACAATTCTATGGCAACTGCACTGTACATAGGAGGGTTCATTTAACCGTGTTAGTTTAAGGTTAAATCGCCGTTAAAAATTCCTCGGTTAAAGTGTGGTTAAATCTCGGTATCTGTTCTGAGATCTACTGAGGGCTTGCTCATTAACTCTGTGGTGAGTTAATCCATTGTTGACGGAGATAATCCCATTACAAAAGGCTCCACTTGCCTGAGATATAACGTCAATGTTTGTTCAACCATGCGCGAAAGAGTATCGTCCATGTTGTGCCCAAAGTGCAGCCTGCAGTCCATACGAACTTCGGCTGAATTTCGAAATTGGGGTAGGCGGCCGCGCCAGTCAGGAATGTGCCAGTCAGGAATGTGCCAGTCAGGAATGCGCCAGTCAGGAATGTGCCAGTCAGGAATGTGCCAGTCAGGAATGTGCCAGTCAGGAATGTGCCAGTCAGGAATGTGCCAGTCAGGAATGTGCCAGTCAGGAATGTGCCAGTCAGGAATGTGCCAGTCAGGAATGTGCCAGTCAGGAATGTGCCAGTCAGGAATGTGCCAGTCAGGAATGTGCCAGTCAGGAATGTGCCAGTCAGGAATGTGCCTAACGTTAGTTTAGTCTCTTACGTTGTTTGCCGGTTTGTCCGTAAAACCCTTTTTTGATTCGCAGGTTTCAATTAGCTCAATTTCGCTGGCCAAAACGCGATTCACAGAAGATACTATCTGAAGATCAGGATAGGCTTGGGGTTTTAAATTTTTGGCTAGTTGGTTTACCGCCAGGGTAAACCGCGGTTTTCAGTTTTACCGTGAATTCTTTTGAAGAAAAGAAAAATAATTAGAAAGTCATTATCATAACATGTTGCTGATGTTCTTTCACCATATAATCAGAGAGCAATACAAATCTACTATTTTTATCTGCTATATATTCCACTGTTGCTTATTAATTTGTATGAATAAAAACAAATCTATATTTTTGTTATGAAACATAAAACAGGGTTTGACATATTACAGTAGTCCGCTGGCCAAATACCAGTTAAAATGGCGGCGGATGGCCTTTCGCAGTTGTCCAGCTGGCTAGTCAAAATCAAATATAAAGACTGTATCGTAGTTATTTTTACTTTAACCATTGGGGTTCCTAATAATCACGGGAATTGCATTGCTTCAATAATCATTGCCGACGAACAAGGATACAGTGAGGACCATTAAAAGTAATCATTGACTGACGGGATATGTTAATAAACTTAAAATAAATAAAACAAGTAGGCCAAACATAAGTGATGATTATTATATTATATAATTATTATATATTATAATGTTTGCGCCGATCGATTCCATAAACCTTATGTGGTATCAAAGGTAAGCCTGTAACACGTAATGGGCAAAGCGAACGTGATGGATTAGCAACTCTTCGCTGTTTATATAAAGTTGTTCCAAGAGTGAAATTGGACGAATATAAAAAAAATTTAGGCCACTATATGCACGGTTCTGTTGCGTTAAGTTACAGCGACAATTACATCATTTTCCGTTTAAAAAATATGAGGCTGTGAAAGGAAGAGGCATTCGGACCTATTTTCTGCAGTACACATCGTTAAATGAATTTTTAAAATGTTATTCTGTTATATGTTTTCAAATGTTTGAATGACATTGCTCCACCTTATCTCTCTGACATGTTTCATCTTCACCAAAGCAACCGTCAAGGACTCCGTTCTTCCTCTGATAGAACTCGGCTTACCATTCATAAGTCCAGATTATCTTATGGCAGACATGCCTTCTCACACTTTGCTGCTGAACTTTGGAACGGTCTCCCCATTATTGTCCGTGATTCTTCTTGTGTAGTAACATTTAAGAGTAAACTTAAGACTTATTTGTTTCCTAATGTGTAGATTTTAGATTTTGTTTTGTTATGCTTTTGCCCGTTTTAATTTTTCCAATTCTTTTGTTATGCGCTTTGATCATGCTTTGGAAAAGCGCAATATAAATGCCTGTTATTATTATTATTATTAATTAATTCTCTGAAAAACTTGATTTGCATGGTAGTTTAGTGGAAAGATCACTCGCTTTGCAAGTGCAATGTTCTGGGTTCAACATTTTGATAAATTTGCTTTTAATAATTTATTCTTCACTAAAAAATTCATGCAGAAGCAAAGCTTTCTATATAATAATAATTCACAGTTGTGGAGGATTTCTAAAGTAAAAAAAATATACAAATGCATATAGTGGACGGAGTGAACAATTTTTTTCAGTTCAACAAAAACGCCAGCTAGGTTGCTGCCTATGAACAACAGCTATTATTGAGGGCGCTCTCCTTATAGGAGAGCGTCCTCAATCGGTCGTGTTTTCCCCGTAACCCACCAAAGAACAATACATAATCTATTATTTTAAAAAACACCTTGCCCACATTCACAGCATTTCCTTAAAAAGGATTTAAATATTTTCGTGTATAAGCAAATTTTGAGCGTCCGCTCGTATGAGTGTAGAAAAGAGAAAGAGGCCGAAGTAACCAGTTTTAATGAAAAAATGAATAAAAGGCCAATTAACTTCCATACCACTCAGTCAGAACGTTAAATTTCACAGTGCACTTTCAATTAAGATATCAATTTGAACGTTTTGTTAGAATGTAATTCAATCGAAGTTTATTGCATGTGTGTGTATATTGTTTCGTATGCATCATTTAACCATCAACAAAATGTAAAGTTCTACCATTGCCCGAGTTCCTTTTAAGAAACAGAACAATGAAATCCTACTTAAACTTATGTGAAATAAAAATATATATAACATGGTACTGGTAGCTTATGACGCCAAGAGCGCCTGCATGATTGGATACATACATGTACATAGCCCCACTTATCTCTATTATACAGTAGAGTAGAGATCAGTGCATATACATGTTTATTGAAAGCCACAGGTCAGTGGACTAGACCATTCCATATAATGGGGTAAGGAAACTGAGGTACACAGCATAATTATTGAAAGTACATATAGTACATACATAAGTACAATTCAAGACATCTGAGATTAAAATTAGTTATCCAGTCTTCCACAAAATCAAAAGGACATGTGAAAACTAACAAAATAGCTGTTAAATATGATAAATATAAACAAAGTTGAAATACACATAATGGGTTGCTCTGACTGAAAATACAATCACCCCTCAAAAAGTCACATTGTGATCCGATCAGCAAGTACATGTATATGGTTTAAGTCTTTAAAGATAGGGGATTTAATATGGACTTGATGACACCTATGAAATATATATTGTACTACTTTTGTCCTTTGTTAATTTTATAAATCGGTGTCAAAATTCTAACGACTGTGAACATTAAAGTGAAACGTCTTTTCATGACTGCTGAATTTTGTCAATAATTTTGATTATCTATAATTTTCATCATGTATAAAATCATTCTACTTAAACCACCATAACAATATGTTTAATACTGACGTGATTATACATTCAAATCTTGTAGAAAAGCTGCCAAATTAACATTTCAAATTCCCAATTAGTAATAAAGCTTTCTCACAAGTTTACACAGTGGCAGGTGCCATGATGACACCATAGCGCTCTTCGCTGGTTCCTGTTTGATACCCATTACTATAACAAACAAGGTATCGATACTATGCTGATTGTCACCCTTAATAGTTTTCGGTAATTCAGAACTTAATTATTATAGAACACTACACGTACAAAAATATTTGGTATGGGCACCAATTGTGATTTTTACGATCGTTATATATGATTGATTTGTACTTTTTTAATAGTTGGCAGCTATGTAGTAGGCAGTGTAGAACAAGTTTGATTTTTCCTTCACCTATTCATCAGTGTTTATGTACTTCCCGTTGAAGTCTAAAACCCAAAGGATCCCTTTTGAATCTACAGCAGTAGTCAAGGGTGGAGAAAGTAATGTGAAAGGTACTATTGATCTTTTATATGATTGCTCTGTGTTTGTGATCCTCCAAAGTCCTGAGATGTTATCTTTCACTGGAGGTGGTTTCCATTCAACCACTGCATACTCCTGTTGGCCGCCACCATCTACCTGGCACAGAAGGAAAAAGAGTACTTGTCCAAAGAACAAGTACTCTTCACCCAATACATTAGCTAAAGTACCCCCTGTCGTGAAAAGACCCGCAATTATCGATGACACCACTGTCTTATTTGTGTCAATTTCACGACAGGTGTACCTTTGTCGTCTTGGATAATCCCTCTGTGCCAGGAAGAATTTCTGAGTTGTTTTTGAGGTTATACCCTTTGATTGGAGATACTGCGCTTCTTCCTTGTTTAGTTTTACTTTCACAGTTGGCCGCTTCCCGTGCAGCAAGTGGTGCTGCTCAGCTATATAATTAAATCAATCAGAAGAACAAACATGGTTGGAATAATTTTCTTCACTTAACACAGAATAAACGCTAAATTTAAATGAGCGCGGGGATCGAATCTGGACAACTCGACCTGACTATTTTGCTGTGCAGTGTAGATGCACAGAGTTCCACACATATTTAATACTGTAAACGAGCTACTGTATGTTTGGTCAGTGGGTATTGTGCTCAAGACACAAACAACAATGTGTGGGTAAAACTTGTAGCTTTGCATGGTGAGGATGATAAGTAAGACTAATTGCGGTGACACCATGTGGAATCTCAATTGAGTAGTAATTAGTTCTGAAAAGAACTGGAGGTACAACTCGACATTTCGATCAGTATGCTCTGATCGTCCTCAGGAGAATGAGGACGATCAGAGCATACTGATCGAAACATCGAGTTGTACCACCAGTTCTTTTCAGAACTAATTACTACTCAATTGAGATTCCACATGGTGTCACCGCAATTAGTCTTACTTAACAATGTGTGGGCCGCTTGTTAGTTATTCAGCTTTGTGCCTTTTGTAAAAATGAAATATTAAGGCCCCATCCAGCTCTCAGCCCGACACGATCGGGTATAGCTTATGGGCCAACTGTACATGTTTATACGTGTGGTTTGTAGAGGGCCATTTGGTTGATGGTTATTGTATCCGTATTTTAATGTATGTACAACCATCAGTGATTACACGTTTTCTTCTTCATTTGGACATATACGAATGAAAGTTATGTACAGTACATGTACTATAATGGCATCTTATTCTGAAAGCTTATTATATAGGCAAAAGTTTTAATGGATGTCTGTTTATTGGCTGCCCCATAGCATTTTTGGTTATATCATGGAGAAAGGAACACAGTATACATGTGTAGATTAAAACCCAAGATAATTAGGCCTATGTTCATCCTCTGTAAATGTTATAATTTAAACAAACTTTAATAAAATAATGATAAAATTAGTCCAATACATAATGAAGTAAGCCCTAACAGTTTCTATTCCCAAAGAGGGTTCTTTGGAACCTAATCCCCGGCCCCGTCAAGTGTTTGCGGTTTTTGCTGGCCCACGCTGTTGGGTTAATTTAAAGCCAAGGGAACATGCAGGGATTTATTTTGTGACCAGGACTTGATTGGTCGCCCAGGCTGCCGCAAACCCTGTGTGGTACAATCAATGGTTGATAGTGAAAGATTCCACCAATCAGTATCAAATGTCAATTATCGACTTGGAGAAAGCGACATAACACGTAAGAAACGCATAAGAAATGTATCAGACAGACATGGATTCCTCAAACATGACACCTCGACAAGTTTTAGGATCTCTACTAAAACAAGCTATGCTAGTGGCAAATGGTGAAGAACCAAGCTATAGTAATTGCGAAGAGGCAACATGCTACGTACGAACTCCTCGTACTCAACCGTTGTCTTTGCAACCTCCAGTAACACCGGTAAACAAGGAGAACACAAGTGTTCAAGGCCGTTCGCAATGGAAAAGTGTGCCATCCCCACGCAAAAAGAAGAATGAGAAGATGAAACCCAGGCGACGTCAATACCAGGTAAATATTTAAAATGGCATAGGGGCCTATCTAGTAATTTTCAAGATCGACGAAACAGTAACTATAAATTTAACTGCATGGTCTTGCTCCAAAACTACATGGCCCCTGCCCCTCTTATATGAAGTTATTTTAATGTTTTTTCGCAAGTTCAGTCGATCCTTTGCTAAGTTTTGTGCCAAATTCATTCCCAATTGATGACGCGTATGAGCATAGCCTTAAGTCAAGGCGCATCTGGCAACTCATAAACCTCCAGCGAAATGAATAGTTTATGTACACAAATGTATTTAAACCGATCACTGTTAATAAAATATCGGATTTGTCTATATTGAAATTATTGATATATCAAATATGTACCCTAATGCGTTATGTAGGTCCTACGACCACAGAACAGGCTAAATCTGGGACAGCTATACTTTACGATTTGCTAATGTTTGTACGTATTCCTTCAATTAACAGTGATTGATCCGGCAAGCTGTAATGAAGTACAATATGAACGGAAGACGCAATGCACAAATGACGGATGCCGTGTTGGACGTCATGTCAGCAATGGACATGGTGGATGATCTGCTAAACAGACACCGTGTCCATTTTTACATCGGCGAGTGTATTAATAACATGCGCCCCTACAAGAATAAACTCGGGTGAGTATGGATACAGCAATTTTGGATGCAATTAGACATCGTTTCATAGAGAAAATTTTTTTTTAATGCCGACGCGCCGGTCTAATGCGATCACGCGGAAACCAGAAACCAGAAACCAGAAACCGGAGACTTTTTATTAATATTAGTATTGGTATTATTATTTGGGCCATGAAACGATGTCCAATTGCTGGATTGATAAAATTACCAGGAAAAAAATCTCGTCACCGTATGACCAGTATGACCAGAATGACCAGTATGACCAGAATGACCAGTATGACCAGTATGACCAGTATGACCAGAATGACCAGAATGACCAGTATGACCAGTATGACCAGAAACCGGAGAATATTTTTTGTTGGCCCAAACCTTTATCATCTTGTTAATAATTATAACGAAGGCGATACAAATGGTGATTTTTGCACCCATGCCAAGTTTCAATATGGGTTTCACTACCGGTAGTACAACGTGCATTGCAAATAAATATGTTTAGAATATACAGAACCATTTCAATAAGCTTCACATGAGGTCCCTCTATAATCATATAGCAATTGTTGATCTCTACAAAATATGTCTTGCCCCCAAAAATCTGTACTTTAAAGCATGCTTCTCGAATTACGATACTTCATATCAGCATGTGAAAATGTGACCGGCTCCACAAAAATGGGTATTATGGGACAAAATTTAAAAATTGAGTTACATACATAGCTGAATTGGTTACATTATAAGCTTTAATTTGGTGTAGGTTTGAACCCTGTGGCATTTTGCATTCTGGAGATATACTGATTTTTGCATATTCATATTGTACAAATTAACGGAAGTGCCTTTAGAGATACAGCCCTTTAAACACAGCAAGTGGAAAAAGAAATGAGCTAAGAAGAAACTCTCTTGAATGCCCATAGCAACAGTTATGTTCCTTTTGAGCTCCTTTAAGAATGCTTGTGCAATATAAATTTGAATTATCAAGCATTTTGAAGTATTTTTTCAAATATTTTTGCTAATTTGCATAATGTGTAAAATTTAAACTTTTGTTTTTTCATCTTTACTCATCAATAATAATATTTCTGTAAATAAATTATGAAAGTATTGATATAATAGAAGCTAATAAACCCCCAAAAAAAAAATCACGTGAATTTTTTTTCACCCTCTCCACATAGAACAGCCCTTTACGGGTAATAGCAGAGCGGGTCACAAATGATGTCTTGTTTGTTATTTTCAGCCGGAAGTTTGCCGCCCCATGTGATATAACACAAGCGGTACCTGTCCGTTCTCGCATCGAATCCCACACACTTCGCACACTTGGAGACATATCTGGTGTGGATTTGTTAGGGTATGTATGTGTTTTTTTGTTTTTTTTTGTTTTTTTTTTAATTTTAATTTTTTTAATTTTGTATGTATTATATTAAATTGCCCATGTTATATCAACATAGATAGGCAGTACTGTGTCTATGGACACTACAATCAGAGTATGACAATTTTTTCATCGCGTTGTTGTGGTTAATCTTCTTTTGGTTCAAAGCATTTTTAAATGAAATTAAAATTGTGGGTCATGATCTTTCGCAAAACTGATGTTGAAGAAGACATTGAGGTTGATAAGAAACACCAAGACAAATAAATATCTTACAGTTTTGGGCAGTAGACTAAATAATCGGAAACAGGTCAACTCGTACTCCAACCAACTCGTACTCCAACCAACTCGTACTTCAACCAACTCGTACTTCGACCAACTCGTACTCTGACAAACTCGTACTCTGACCAGCTCGTACTCTGACCAGCTCGTACTCTGACCAGCTCGTACTCTGACCAGCTCGTACTCCGACCAGCTCGTACTCCGACCAGCTCGTACTCCGACCAGCTCGTACTCTGACCAGCTCGTACTCCAACCAACTCGTGCTCATGACTGCATGCAGTAATTTAGCATCAATGTAATCTGATCTTTTATGTTTACGCTCAATGTTAAAGTTATCAGTCATTAGCAGCTCATTCAGGGGTTTACCTTAACTTTTTTTTTCATTCGCCGGCCAGACGCGACACACCAAAATTTAAAAAAAAATTAAATTTGATTTTCTTAAAAGTTGGGAATTTTCAGGTAATTTTAAAGCCTGGGAAACTCAACTTACTTAATTTATTCTAATAATATCTTCTAAGGTTTTCAACAGTTATGGGTAAAAACAACACACCAAGATTCCATTTTCTTCTAGTATACGAGTACGAGTTGGTTGGAGTACGAGTTGGTTGGAGTACGAGTTGGTTGGAGTATGAGTTGGAGTACGGGTTGGTTGGGGTACGAGGTGGTTGGGTACGAGTTGGTTGCGGTACGAGTTGACTCGAATTAAAGTAATCCGTGATTTTTTTTGCAGCGATACTGATGAAGAAGCCCAAGAATATGGTGAAGGGACGCCAACGGATCATTTTGAAGTAAACGAGGAGCTTTTACAAGTGTTACGGTAGGTTTCAAAATTAAATGTACATGTACAGGGCCAAAACAGTTAGACCAAGGGCGAACAAAATTAATAATTACAAAAACATGTATATGCCATTTAGGTGCATACATATATTGAAACAAAAATGGTGGACATTTACAATGTTCAGAACAAGAAGCGATTACGGGCGCTGGAAATAGCCAGTCAATAAGAATAGGCCGATATTAAGGGATCAGGTAAAAAGCGGTTTGTACCGCAATGTAAAGGCCAATGAGTGGAATCACTATACATGTGAATAATAATAATAATAAAGATTTTTAGCGCGCACATATCCACCCTGCTGGGCGCTCAAGGCGCGGAAACTAAGAAAAAACATTAATACAAACAATATACAATGATAGCATAGGGAAAAAAATTATGTACAAAATTTTACTGCACCGACAGACAAAAAAAACAACAGTTTTTCACTTATTATAAGAAAACAAATGTACCAATACTCACATAAAATGTCCAGTAGATTCCAGGTGTAATAAGAAATCCACTAGTATAAAAATGAAGACAAACGTGTAACTACAAAACACTTACTTAGCACAAAAACTGGAGAGCTGTTATGAGTGGCTGCTTGTAAGGCGCTCAGTCAAAGCACCATGTGAATAGGCGTGTTTGTGAAATGAATTGACACTTCTCAAACCAGATTATCTATTACCAGATTAATACACCCCTTGTGATCACATTTAACTATTCATGTTATTGGGTATGTATGGATTGCAAATAATTCATATTCATTATTTGAAGATGTACACGAGAATCTAGTACACGAGGATGACGGACAGCCGCTGCTGCAAAGAAAAACAACGAAAGAATCAGGGTACGTTGTAACGGAATTGTAATAGAATTGTCTTTGAAAAATAGATATTAAGTACATTATGGTAAAACATAATCATGTGTACGACATAAAAAATATTGGAAAAAGAAGCTCATAACATTGCATATTTCCATTTGTTTTTAATTGAAAATACAGATAATATGTAAACATATACATTGTATTGTTTATTAAGGGAATATGAGTTTGTTACGCCTGGCCGTCTTTACCACAGACCACGCGTCAAACTTTTATTCCCATTCCTAAATTTCCACTTTGATTTAATTTTCACAATTTTAATTTCCCGTGTCATTTGTATTGGAAAAGAGCCAGAAAGAATCTGACTTGAACCAACAGTTTTTGTCACGTGATACAAACTTCTACACTAGTGATTGGTTCATTCCCGCGGGGTGCATACTTAGTGCGTACATTACTCACATACTTGGTTTGTTATTATCACAGAGAGTCCCAGGCAACAGGTCTTTACAAGCCATTAATACACCCCACGTGGTCACATTTCGCCTAATGGAATTGTCTTAACTACACGCATTGTGGATTTATGGATTATATAAGTAACATTTCCTATTCATTAATTTCAGAACGGTTGATGAGAGGAGGAATCCAGCAGACGAGAAAAACGGACACCCACCGCAGCAAAGCAAAACTGCGAAGAAATCGGGGTACGTTGTGTTATAATAGTATATCACCAGAATTGTCTTTGAAAAATAAATATCAAGTACATTATGGTAAAACATAATCATGTGAACGACATGAAGAAAAAATATTTCAAAAAGAAGCTCATAACATTACGTATTTAAGTGTCTTTTGTGTATCATGTGAATATCACATATATCACATATATATCACATATATAGCCCTCAACGTGTCTTGGAGAGATCACGTACGAAACGTCAACCTATATGATTGCCTGCCAAGACTGTCAGTCAAAGTCCGTGAGAGGAGGATGAGACAGGCGGGACACTGCGTTCGGCACCCTGAGTTGTCTGCTAATCCCCTCATACTTTGGGAGCCCACACAGGGCAAAGCAAGAAGAGGTAGAGGTCGGGCTACCTACACCAGTGTACTGCGGAATGACACGGGCCTTGACAGCATGAACGAACTCAGGACTGCCATGCTGGATAAACTGGTCTGGAGGTGCCATATTCATGGAACCCGAGATGGCATAGGTTAAGGCCAATATACGCCCTCGCTTTAGTAGTAGTAGTAGGACAATGTTATCCCCAAAATTGATATAAAACTATCATAAGGTACAGATCGTAGAGTACCCATCGTCAGCTTGCAACTTTGAACTGAAATGGAAATTAACACATTTTAATTGAAAATATAAATTTATTTTAACAGAACCAGGAAAGGCTGGAAAGGCTATGCCATTGGACAAGCCAAAACAACAAAGAAATTCCAGCCACAGGAAGGGAAAAAGATCCGGAGAGACAACTCGAGATATTTGTAGTGTCCTGGTGCCAGTCAAGTCGCCCCTGCTGTAAACTAAGTCGCCCCTGTCAAAATCGACCCCCTTCTGTGTAATTTGCGAAACGTACACGTTTTGAACTTGTCTGTATGAACGATTATTGTTATCACTAATAAATGGCATGATGCAGACCATATTTATTACATAATCCAAAATACGGCCATCCAAAATAGTACATATTAAACAAATCTAAGCCTGGCACAAAACATCATCCAAAATTTCGGGTTGTATTAAATAAAAAAGTAATTGTCAGTCGCCCCTGTCAAAGTCACCCCTCGAACATAGTTTGTTTTATATGTGATTATTTATTGTATTGAACTTTCATATTTATTTGTTTATTTCACAAAGTTGATATAAACAGAACTTATACAGTACTTAAAGCATATGATCCTATTTATACAACTCTTAATATCGTCGTTATGTATTTTATTAGTTTTATTTTACTAAGTCAACTTGTTTTAATTCGTTTTAATTCTATTTATGTTGGCCTACACAGTTTTTATATGCAATTTATTGTAATTTAACTTTGGTTTAACTCATTCACTTGCATATTTTTATCGACTTGACCAATGTTGAATAACATGATGAGGAATTTTAGCTTGTGTTTTTGTCCTTTTTGTAATGAGTATTTAAGTATAAATACATTGCACATGTAATTTGTCTATATAAAAACACATAAACAAACTGCCAAAAAAGGATGGGAATGATGTCGTTGTATAAAACCACTGCCGCATAAATGTTAAAATGAATTGAAAATCTTAGGGACTTTACACTATTCTACAAAACCTTGATGTACATGTGCTATGGCATATATGCTTGTGTTCGTTTTTGGGGAATTACATGTATATGACCGACTGACAATATAGGGGCGACGATACTGAATTTTTAATCGTACGATATTATCTTCTCGATACGCTGATTGTTTTTCCCCTCAATGGACACCGCATTATGAAATACTTTTACAGAGAAGTACTGCAGAGTAAACCGGTTGGTATGACAAACATTTCATAAAAAGAACTCGTGTACCTTATGAGGATGTCCATGAACAAAACTTGGTTTAATAGCCAGTAAACGGTTGATCACGTACGAGAAGATAATGTAGGCGAAGTTTGTCGTGCTGTGCATTTTTTAAACCCCCTGATGTATAAGCCTACATGTACGGTACTGTAACTTGTGTTGTATGGGACTGCATGCAAATGCTAAAAACTAGTGTGAATACAGTGGTGTTACCTGATGAATGTGTCATGTAATTGTACACAGGTATGTTATGGATGAGGACAGGAAGTCGGATCTTATTTTTCCAGGCTAGGTTCGATATTTTAAGTTTAAGTTGGGGGTAAATATTAAATATCGGCAAAGGCTCTGCCCTTGTCTCTCCTTATGTCGGTGAGTCTTTAGTGTTTCCTAAGGCTACTGAATCATATTATCACCAAAGGCTCTGCCCTGGTCTCTGATATCGGTGAGTGTTTAGTGTTTCCTACTGAATCATATTGTCACCAAAGGCTCTGCCCCAGTCTCATTATATCGGTGAGTGTTTAGTGTTTCCTAAGGCTACTGAATCATATTGTCACCAAAGGCTCTGCCCTGGTCTCATTATATCGGTGAGTGTTTAGTGTTTCCTAAGGCTACTGAATCATATTGTCACCAAAGGCTCTGGTCTCTCATTATATCGGTGAGTGTTTAGTGTTTCCTAAGGCTACTGAATCATATTGTCAGCAAAGGCTCTGCCCTGGTCTCATTATATCGGTGAGTCTTTAGTGTTTCCTACTGAATCATATTGTCAGCAAAGGCTCTGCCCCAGTCTCTCATTATATCGGTGAGTGTTTAGTGTTTCCTAAGGCTACTGGATCATATTGTCACCAAAGGCTCTGCCCCGGTCTCTCATTATATTGGTGAGTGTTTAGTGTTTCCTACTGAATCATATTGTCACCAAAGGCTCTGCCCTAGTCTCTCATTATATCGGTGAGTGTTTAGTGTTTCCTAAGGCTACTGAATCATATTGTCACCAAAGGCTCTGCCCTGGTCTCTCATATCGGTGAGTCTTTAGTGTTTCCTACTGAATCATATTGTCAGCAAAGGCTCTGCCCTGGTCTCTCATTATATCGGTGAGTGTTTAGTGTTTCCTAAGGCTACTGAATCATATTGTCACCAAAGGCTCTGCCCCAGTCTCTCATTATATCGGTGAGTGTTTCCTAAGGCTACTGGATCATATTGTCACCAAAGGCTCTGCCCCGGTCTCTCATTATATCGGTGAGTGTTTAGTGTTTCCTACTGAATCATATTGTCACCAAAGGCTCTGCCCTAGTCTCTCATTATATCGGTGAGTGTTTAGTGTTTCCTAAGGCTACTGAATCATATCGTCACCAAAGGCTCTGCCCTGGTCTCTCCTTATGTTGGTGAGTCTTTAGTGTTTCCTACTGAATCATATTGTCACTAAAGGCTCTGCCCTGGTCTCATTATATCGGTGAGTGTTTAGTGTTTCCTAAGGCTACTGAATCATATCTTCACCAAAGGCTCTGCCCTGGTCTCATTATATCGGTGAGTGTTTAGTGTTTCCTAAGGCTACTGAATCATATCTTCACCAAAGGCTCTGCCCTGGTCTCTCCTTATGTCGGTGAGTCTTTAGTGTTTCCTACTGAATCATATCGTCACCAAAGGCTCTGCCCCAGTCTCTCATTATATCGGTGAGTGTTTAGTGTTTCCTAAGGCTACTGAATCATATTGTCACCAAAGGCTCTGCTCTGGTCTCTCATTATATCGGTGAGTGTTTAGTGTTTCCTAAGGCTACTGAATCATATTGTCACCAAAGGCTCTGCCCTGGTTTCTCATTATATCGGTGAGTGTTTAGTGTTTCCTAAGGCTACTGAATCATATTGTCACCAAAGGCTCTGCCCTGGTCTATCATATCGGTGAGTCTTTAGTGTTTCCTACTGAATCATATTGTCACCAAAGGCTGGTCTCTCATTATATCGGTGAGTGTTTAGTGTTTCCTCAGGCTACTGAATCATATTGTCACCAAAGGCTCTGCCCCAGTCTCTCATTATATCGGTGAGTGTTTAGTGTTTCCTAAGGCTACTGGATCATATTGTCACCAAAGGCTCTGCCCTGTTCTCATTATATCGGTGAGTGTTTAGTGTTTCCTACTGAATCATATTGTCACCAAAGGCTCTGCCCTGGTCTCTCATTATATCGGTGAGTGTTTAGTGTTTCCTAAGGCTACTGAATCATATCGTCACCAAAGACTCTGCCCTGGTCTCTCCTTATGTCGGTGAGTCTTTAGTGTTTCCTACTGAATCATATCTCACCAAAGGCTCTGCCCTGGTCTCTCATTATATCGGTGAGTGTTTAGTGTTTCTTAAGGCTACTGAATCATATCGTCACCAAAGGCTCTGCCCTGGTGTCTCCTTATGTCGGTGAGTCTTTAGTGTTTCCTACTGAATCATATCGTCACCAAAGGCTCTGCCCTGGTCTCTCCTTATGTCGGGGAGTCTTTAGTGTTTCCTACTGAATCATATCGTCACCAAAGGCTCTGCCCTGGTCTCTCCTTATATCGGTGAGTCTTTAGTGTTTCCTACTGAATCATATTGTCACCAAAGGCTCTGCCCTGGTCTCTCATTATATCGGTGAGTCTTTAGTGTTTCCTAACGCTACTGAATAGTATTGTCACCAAAGGCTCTGCCCTGGTCTCTCATTATATCGGTGAATCTTTAGTGTTTCCTACTGAATCATATTGTCACCAAAGGCTCTATCCTGGTCTCTCATTATATCGGTGAGTGTTTAGTGTTTCCTAAGGCTACTGAATCATATTGTCACCAAAGGCTCTGCCCTGGTCTCTCCTTATGTCGGTGAGTCTTTAGTGTTTCCTAAGGCTACTGAATCATATTGTCACCAAAGGCTCTATCCCGGTCTCATTATATCGGTGAGTCTTTAGTGTTTCCTACTGAATTATATTGTCACCAAAGGCTCTGCCCTGGTCTCTCCTTATGTCGGTGAGTCTTTAGTGTTTCCTACTGATCATTAGGATCTTAGGTCTTAGGTCTTCAAGGCTCATGGGTTTTCCTGCTTTTTCATTGTATATTATTCTTATGACATGTTCAAAATGACAATATATACACATTTTACTGTGCCTTTAATATTATAATTCTTAAAGAATATTAGTGGTGGATTTGTCAAGAAGTACAAACTGTCATGATCCCTTCCATGTTTTTGCTGTATATTGCACTTTGATTACTATGTCTTCTTTATATCTTCTTCAATCAGGTCTTCTTGCCAATACTGTCAACTCTGCTCCTCAGATCCTTCTTGATTCACTCCCTAAGGTACGAGAAGCCTTTGATTATCTAGCATTCCTGCCTCCTACATCAGCAGATGGTCTCCTGAAAGCTGTTCAGCCACTCATGAAACTCAATGTATCAGTTAAAGACTCTCTCATGCTTGTCTTGAGGAAAGCAATGTTTGCACGGTTAGTTGTTTTTGCCTATTCTTCCTTTGGTTATTAGGGTACAGTTCCTGAAACGTTTCTTAAACTCATTTTGCTGAAATATGACACCCATGCAACACGTAAAATATGTACTGACGCTACTTAAAAGATTTTGTTAAAGACCATACAAAATGGTAAATATTTTCAACCCTATTTTAAAAAGTAAGTAATTCTAAGTAGGAATCACCAAAAATAAGACTTTCATTATTTTTCTTTAACCCTTCAAAAAACCTATGAAAATGTACTTCGCCACTACCGCGAATGACAGGCCCGAAACAAAAACAGTTGGGGACACTTTCACTGAGCCTATTTGGATGACGTACATTTATAGGAGGGCAAACGCTACAACTGTTTACTGCGGTACACTTTGTACACAAAGCATATTACATCGCGTACAGCTGCAAAAATAAGTTTACCAACTACGACTTCCGAAAGTGTTTTTGAAGAAGTTTCCAAAAGTAGTACTGACCAATTGTGTAGTACTGACCAATTGTGATTATACTGACCAATTGTGATTATACTGATGCCAAAGTTGGTGATATAAGTGACAAAGAATCGTATCAATTAAGCCCGGAATGGACAAAATCCATGCGAAATCCATGCGAAAATGGTGAAGCCGAAGGAAGTTCTCGAGTCTGTCATAAGTGCACATAATGGTACTCTATTTTTCTTGCTTTTTACGAACAAATATTCTAAGAGCAACCAAAGTTTTGAATGTCCAGTATTTGATTCATTGAATTTTGTTATCAGGAAAGTTAATCTCACTGCAAAATGTGTCCAAATTGTTCTTGTTTTGTGCCGATAAAAAATAATCATTTGGTGATCTTGTTGGTGCTCTCAAACAGACTAATAGTTTGACAATGACCCTGTCTCAGTACGTATACGTATGTCCACACTGGACTGGAAACATATGTGCACGGACGCACACACAATACATGAGTTGCACGTCAAGGGGAATCCCATACACACATGTACATGTACGGCCACGGACAACGCGGTGGCAGCCAGACCATAAAAGTACATCATAAAAACAGGAAAAATGTTTGCTGCCACCATGGGCTGCAAATGTCCAACATTCCAACAAATCGCGGATTTCAACCGCTGGAATTTTTGCTGAAAATCACGATTTTTTCAGCAATTTCTGATTTGTTTTAATGTTTTTTGGAATAGCATATAAATAACTAAATACATACTGAACAATTTTGAGTAAAAAAAAATTAAGGCACTTTGTATAGACTTTTGTGATTTTTATCAGGAGTTTATCATATCTGAAAATCACTGATAATAATTTCCTGGAGTATAGCATCTATGGGAATCCTATTTAATCATAAAGAACCATTGCATTGTATTTCTTGTGTCATTTAACAGGCAAGGAGATGCCAGGAAAATAGCTGTTTCAGGATATCTACAAATTCTGAAACACTTCCAAGTATATGGGAGTTTGCCAGCTAGTCAGCCGTCAAGCCAATCTTATACGTCATCATCAAGTCAGGTAATATCATACATATAATGATCTTAATACATAATAACCAGCCTAAAGTTAACATCATAATGATAGAATTGCAGTTAGCAGTCTCATCGTGAGATTTCCTGATGAGCTTGGCTAGTTTCAATACATGTAATCAGTCCACTGAACATGCACATTTTTGTTTAACCCTCCTACTACAGCTGAACTTTTGTGGCAAGTAGCTGTAGTGGTCAAAGTCGGTCAACTGCCTGTTTTGACTGTTGACCCAAATGTGCACACAGGGGCATTTTTGACTGGTTTTTACTGTCATTTTGACCACCCTCAACAATACACAGGGACGTGATTTCTCTGTTTTCTTCTGGAATTCCTTCTTTTTTGGGGGGGCCACAAATGTCAACCAATGTGCAAAATCACAAATTGTGGGGAAAAAAATTGCTCAAAGATGTCCCAGGAAGGCTTAGATAGCACCACAGAGCATCTACACTTTAAAAAAATTAAGCAGGCCCTGTACCCTATGCCGTAATGAGATTTGCGCTTTGCGCTCGCACCGGTTCGCGCATTTTCAGGTTTTTTGTTCACAGACCAATCACATCCCTGAATACAAGACAGTACTTTTACCAGTCAAAAATGGTTGACTCATTTTTACCGGTAAATGTACTTTACTACACGTAAGGTTTGACAGTATTTGACTTTCAAGTGCATGAGATATATCTTGGCAAGTACATATATATCAACACTTTGACTGTTTTTGACCCTTGTATTCATAGAAGGGTTAATAAAGTAAATTTATGTATTTCAATTGGGTGGATTTTCTATTCATTTGTTTATTTATCCGATTCAGTGATAAGTACTTTAGTCTTAGGAAACAAAACAGTGAACAATTATTTGGAGTTATTTATTGTTTGTCATCCGACGCAGGAATGCATATCACGATTCCCACTGGTATATGGGATTCTAGCCAACCAATCGTCATTGGGCGGGCTCGGGAGGTTAAGACGTCTGCAGTATAGCAGGGTTTTTTTCACAGACACTCAAAGGGTGCTGAGTATGCAGTGCTTTATGCATTACGTCAGTAATGTCAAATCAATTATTTATGAATGGCAGGGAAAACCCCAGAAATCAAGTAGGGTCTGAAAACCATCAAGTGGCCCTCAAGGGATTTAAACCAAGGTCCCCTAGAAGAAGATATTATTTCTATATGTCATCCTGTGTGCCATCACCTCCTTCACCTCCTCCAACCTTCCTCCAACCCTCCTCCAACCCTCCTCCAACCCTCCTCCAACCCTCCTCCAACCCTCCTCCAACCCTCATCCAACCCTCATCCAACCCTCATCCAACCCTCATCCAACCCTCATCCAACCCTCATCCCTTCCTCCCCTCCTCCCCCACAACCAGCCTTCTCCAACTGAATCCCAGTGCCATCTCCTCTCCTCCCCCCCCCCCCACGACCTCCAACTTCAACCCAACAACTCCCATGCAGTTTTCTGCATTGTTGCATTATATTGTTTAAGTTTTATGCTCATTGCAAACTACAGACCCATTATCTGGCTTTAGTTAATGATTATTACAATATTTAAACTATATTTAGACTATGGTTGACATCCATACAAGAGGCCACCAACCCACAAACTATGAGGCCATCGTGTGTATGGAGATACTTGGTAATCTAAGACGCTGCTTCACACAACAAGCTGATGTCAGACTTATTCTATACGAGGTACATGAATTAATTCATATTTGGGCCAGTGGGGTTAGCCATTTTGTTTGATTGTATCTTATATCTTGATAATAGTGGGAAATATACAGCAGGTGTATTCCACAAGGATGTTCTTTTGATGCTTGTGTCAGCCATGAAATATTGTTTGTAACAGAAGAAAAATAACTGATTCCCAGTGCATAGTCAAAAGGTCTTGTTCTGTTTAATATTCATCCTGTGAACTTCAATTTTAAGGGGACAATTATGTTTTTGTTATTCACCAGTTATAAACTTATAATAATGCTTATTTTAAATATGAATTAATATAGAATTTCCTTTGAAGATAGTCAATGTATATACTTAGTGCCTCAAATTCCATGTTCCAACAATTTGCAAAAAGGACTCCATTGGAATCAAGGACCCAATTGGAAATATAGTCCCCATTGGAAATTAGTATGTAAGGCTTAATTTGTTGATATCATAGTCCAGTGCTATTTTGAGTTGCTTGGTCACTGAATAGTTAAAGGGACAATATCGTTACGATCAACAGGGCATGAAATCAAAGTTCACATTTTAGATTAACTCAGTGACTGAAAATAATACCCCACATGATAAGATCATGTAACGGTTGCTGCTGCATAAATAAGCAAGTATTTTTCAGTCACTGTGTTCATCTTAAACTAGGACACCATTTCCATTCCCTGTTGAAGGTTTGCTCTGATCGTGACGATGCTGTCCCTTTAATCCTAATTCCTAAAAGAGTATTTTGTTCCACTGACATAGATGTCACATGCTTTTGGAGGAGTAAGATTTGATTTATGTTAATCACACTGATTGATAACAGGGTCTGTATGATGTGTTACACAACAATTCCAAGTTGAAGGATACAATAATTGACATGTTGAACAAACAATGGATGGGTTATTATGAGACTGATGAAGATGTAAACCCACCTATTAAACTACAGCGATGTGTCATGGTACAGACAGACCAAGTCTATCTCTCAGAACCATTGGTGAGTTCTACAAATCTTGGATAAATCTTTGTCATCATAAACTTGTGAAAATACCAAGAATTTAATCATGTTATTACATCACAGATATTCTCATATGTATATGTAAATTTTCATTAGCATATGATACCAAAAGTGCCAAAAAAGGATCAAAACATCCACAAATTGCATTAAAAAGGTATCAAAGTGATGTCAACATGGATACACAGTTGTGCATTATGTTTTCAAGTTAAATATTTCACAAAGGCTTTGAGAAATTCACTTGTAAGACTTTGTTAAGGCTCCATTTTTATGAAGAAGAGAACACACCATCTAATGTTATATGACATAGTCAACTATTACTGGACCTAACTACACTGTACATGTATTTGGTATACCTTTAAGAGTAAGGCATGTATTATTTCATTATGATTTAAAGCTTTCTGTAACTAAGACTACTATTCCCTGGCGAGAACTGGGATTCATGTTTAGTTTTCAAGAGTTGAATACAACTTTCTGCTATAGCTTGATACAACTGCATCATATCCTAACAAAGTACTGAGTGCCACAAGTAACGATGCCTTTTTTATTGTATGATTTTTCTTAAGAGAGACACAACTACTGTTTATACACTGTTAATCCATCAGTAAAATACACTGCATAATATATAACATGTGATATGTTACCTTTATTCAGTCACATCTCTTGCTTTGCATCTGTCATTGTGTTCTACAATGTAAGAAGATAATGGAGCAATCTGATGATGATGGTGATGATGAAGAAACTGAGGAGCACATGCAAGATCTTCTTCATCAGTTAGATGGTATCCTCAGTTCACTCACACGACGTATGATCAAAAGTGACTTGGAAGATTTTGAGTTGGTATGCTTACATTTGGCATGAGATTTATAAGATGCATAGGCAAAATGTAGCTATGTGGAACGGTGCATAGGTTCATTTCCTTCACACTCATCTCTCAATTGGCCACATTCAAATTTACAATTAGTTTACTTATAAACCTTTGAATAATGTATGACAACACATACTAAACACACAAACATATTGTGCCTCCAACCAATAACTTAAACCAATCTTTTTTTGCACATTCAGATATTTGTGCATAGGATATAGACAATACCAGACTTGTAGTCAAGTACTTTTTCATGAGTACAAGTACAGACAAATGTATGAGTACCACAACTCTGGATCCTCTGTGGTCAAAGTGTATCTGATGTGAGAAGGGAGCCTTGTGTTTCACAGTTGCATTTCACATCCAGCATAGATCATAGTGGTACCATGGAGTGCCATGGTCGAGTGGTTTAGTGCATCGGATTTGTGTTCTGATGGCTGAGTCGTCAGAATGTGGGTTCGAATCCCAACCACGACCATGGTGCTTGTGTCCTTGAGCAAGACACTTTACCATAATTGTTTCTCTCCACCCAGGGGTAAATGGGTACCTGTGAGGGCAGAGTTGGTCGTTGTGTTTGATTAGCCCTATATGCGCTGTAATGGCAGCAATTGAGCTGTATACTCCCCAGGGAGCTGAGATGGTTTCAGGAATGATTTATAAGCCTGATGAGCAGGGGTAATAATATAATGCGCCTTGAGCACCAGTTTGGTGGATACGTGTGCTATATAAGTCCACATTATTATTATTATTACCATTGGGATGCACAGGAATATAATATTATTGGGTGATAATAAGTTGCTATAATAATTTGCATTATTTTCTTTGCAAGTTAAACTAATGCCCCATATCCTATGGGTAATGTAATTTCATTTGACTTTCTTATGTAGGACAAATCTGCAGATTTCTCTTTGGCTGGCAGTGTAGGAGTGAAGAATAATATCTTTGGTATCTTGGTACTAGGTGTGTATGAAGTACTGATAGAATTCAACTTCACCAATACTGACTACAGGTAAGATTAATGTATATATTAACATTGGTAATCATTCCCCACTACTGCTATATAGTTTTATCATGTCAAATTTCAATAGTTTCCTGTACTTGCATACAATATCACTATTGAATAATACAATGGTGTCTGCCAAAGGCTTAGCTGACAACCATTGTGCTGCACTTGTAATAATACAATGGTGTCTGCCAAAGGCTTAGCTGACAACTGTTGCGCTGCACTTGTAATAATACAATGGTGTCTGCCAAAGGCTTAGCTGACAACCATTGCGCTGCACTTGTAATAATACAATGGTGTCTGCCAAAGGCTTAGCTGACAACCATTGCGCTGCACTTGTAATAATACAATGGTGTCTGCCAAAGGCTTAGCTGACAACCATTGCACTGCACTTGTAATAATACAATGGTGTCTGCCAAAGGCTTAGCTGACAACCATTGCGCTGCACTTGTAATAATACAATGGTGTCTGCCAAAGGCTTAGCCGACAACCATTGCGCTGCACTTGTAATAATACAATGGTGTCTGCCAAAGGCTTAGCTGACAACCATTGCACTGCACTTGTAATAATACAATGGTGTCTGCCAAAGGCTTAGCTGACAACCATTGCGCTGCACTTGTAATAATACAATGGTGTCTGCCAAAGGCTTAGCCGACAACCATTGCGCTGCACTTGTAATAATACAATGGTGTCTGCCAAAGGCTTAGCTGACAACCATTGCACTGCACTTGTAATAATACAATGGTGTCTGCCAAAGGCTTAGCTGACAACCATTGCGCTGCACTGTAATAATACAATGGTGTCTGCCAAAACAGCTGACAACCATTGCACTGCACTTGTAATAATACAATGGTGTCTGCCAAAGGCTTAGCTGGCAACCATTGCGCTGCACTTGTAATAATACAATGGTGTCTGCCAAAGGCAGCTGGCAACCATTGCGCTGCACTTGTAATAATACAATGGTGTCTGCCAAAGGCTTAGCTGGCAACCATTGCGCTGCACTGTAATAATACAATGGTGTCTGCCAAAGGCAGCTGGCAACCATTGCGCTGCACTGTAATAATACAATGGTGTCTGCCAAAGGCTTAGCTGACAACCATTGCGCTGCACTTGTAATAATACAATGGTGTCTGCCAAAGGCTTAGCTGACAACCATTGCGCTGCACTTGTAATAATACAATGGTGTCTGCCAAAGGCTTAGCTGGCAACCATTGCGCTGCACTTGTAATAATACAATGGTGTCTGCAAAATGATTAGATGTCAAAAAATGCGCTGCAATTGTAAAAATACAATGGTGTCAGCCAAAGGCTTAGCTGACAACCATTGCGCTGCACTTGTAATAATACAATGGTGTCTGCCAAAGGCTTAGCTGACAACCATTGCGCTGCACTTGTAATAATACAATGGTGTCTGCCAAAGGCTTAGCTGACAACCATTGCGCTGCACTTGTAATAATACAATGGTGTCTGCCAAAGGCTTAGCTGACAACCATTGCGCTGCACTGTAATAATACAATGGTGTCTGCCAAAGGCAGCTGGCAACCATTGCGCTGCACTTAATAATACAATGGTGTCTGCCAAAGGCTTAGCTGGCAACCATTGCACTGCACTTGTAATAATACAATGGTGTCTGCCAAAACGCTGACAACCATTGCGCTGCACTAATAATACAATGGTGTCTGCCAAAGGCTTAGCTGGCAACCATTGCGCTGCACTTGTAATAATACAATGGTGTCTGCCAAAGGCTTAGCTGACAACCATTGCGCTGCACTTGTAATAATACAATGGTGTCTGCCAAAGGCTTAGCTGGCAACCATTGCGCTGCACTTGTAATAATACAATGGTGTCTGCCAAAGGCTTAGCTGGCAACCATTGCGCTGCACTTGTAATAATACAATGGTGTCTGCCAAAGGCTTAGCTGACAACCATTGCGCTGCACTTGTAATAATACAATGGTGTCTGCCAAAGGCTTAGCTGACAACCATTGCACTGCACTTGTAATAATACAATGGTGTCTGCCAAAGGCTTAGCTGGCAACCATTGCGCTGCACTTGTAATAATACAATGGTGTCTGCCAAAGGCTTAGCTGACAACCATTGCGCTGCACTTGTAATAATACAATGGTGTCTGCCAAAGGCAGCTGACAACCATTGCGCTGCACTTGTAATAATACAATGGTGTCTGCCAAAGGCTTAGCTGGCAACCATTGCGCTGCACTTGTAATAATACAATGGTGTCTGACAGAGGCGGTGCTGGGAACCAGTGCGCTGTGCACTTGTAATAATACAATGGTGTCTGCCAAAGGCTTAGCTGGCAACCATTGCACTGTGCACTTGTAAGAATACAATGGTGTCTGCCAAAGGCTTAGCTGACAACCATTGCACTGTGCACTTGTAATAATACAATGGTGTCTGCCAAAGGCTTAGCTGACAACCATTGCGCTGCACTTGTAATAATACAATGGTGTCTGCCAAAGGCTTAGCTGGCAACCATTGCGCTGCACTTGTAATAATACAATGGTGTCTGCCAAAACAGCTGACAACCATTGCGCTGCACTTGTAATAATACAATGGTGTCTGCCAAAGGCTTAGCTGGCAACCATTGCGCTGCACTTGTAATAATACAATGGTGTCTGCCAAAGGCTTAGCTGGCAACCATTGCACTGTGCACTTGTAATAATACAATGGTGTCTGCCAAAGGCTGACAACCATTGCACTGTGCACTTGTAATAATACAATGGTGTCTGCCAAAGGCTTAGCTGACAACCATTGCACTGTGCACTTGTAATAATACAATGGTGTCTGCCAAAGGCTTAGCTGACAACCATTGCGCTGCACTTGTAATAATACAATGGTGTCTGCCAAAGGCTTAGCTGACAACCATTGCGCTGCACTTGTAATAATACAATGGTGTCTGCCAAAGGCTTAGCTGGCAACCATTGCGCTGCACTTGTAATAATACAATGGTGTCTGCCAAAGGCTTAGCTGGCAACCATTGCACTGTGCACTTGTAATAATACAATGGTGTCTGCCAAAGGCTTAGCTGACAACCATTGCACTGTGCACTTGTAATAATACAATGGTGTCTGCCAAAGGCTTAGCTGACAACCATTGCACTGTGCACTTGTAATAATACAATGGTGTCTGCCAAAGGCTTAGCTGACAACCATTGCGCTGCACTTGTAATAATACAATGGTGTCTGCCAAAGGCTTAGCTTGCAACTATTGGACTGTACTTATAATGGAAGCGAACCAAGTTGGCCACAGAATAAGAAGAAATTTTGTAAAGATCATATGATATATGAAGTATTATATTTATTGATGTGTTACATCCATACTTTATGATATATGAAGTATTATATTTATTGATGTGTTACATCCATACTTTATGATATATGAAGTATTATATTTATTGATGTGTTTCATCCATACTTTATGATATATGAAGTATTATATTTATTGATGTGTTACATCCATACTTTATGATATATGAAGTATTATATTTATTGATGTGTTACATCCATACTTTATGATATATGAAGTATTATATTTATTGATGTGTTACATCCATACTTTATGATATATGAAGTATTATATTTATTGATGTGTTTCATCCATACTTTATGATATATGAAGTATTATATTTATTGATGTGTTTCATCCATACTTTATGATATATGAAGTATTATATTTATTGATGTGTTTCATCCATACTTTATGATATATGAAGTATTATATTTATTGATGTGTTACATCCATACTTTATGATATATGATGTATTATATTTATTGATGTGTTTCATCCATACTTTATGATATATGAAGTATTATATTTATTGATGTGTTTCATCCATACTTTATGATATATGATGTATTATATTTATTGATGTGTTTCATCCATACTTTATGATATATGATGTATTATATTTATTGATGTGTTTCATCCATACTTTATGATATATGAAGTATTATATTTATTGATGTGTTTCATCCATACTTTATGATATATGAAGTATTATATTTATTGATGTGTTTCATCCATACTTTATGATATATGAAGTATTATATTTATTGATGTGTTTCATCCATACTTTATGATATATGATGTATTATATTTATTGATGTGTTTCATCCATACTTTATGATATATGAAGTATTATATTTATTGATGTGTTTCATCCATACTTTATGATATATGATGTATTATATTTATTGATGTGTTACATCCATACTTTATGATATATGAAGTATTATATTTATTGATGTGTTTCATCCATACTTTATGATATATGA
This sequence comes from Zoroaster sp. YZ-2022, assembly GCA_029582265.1. Classification (NCBI taxonomy): domain Eukaryota; kingdom Metazoa; phylum Echinodermata; class Asteroidea; order Forcipulatida; family Zoroasteridae; genus Zoroaster; species Zoroaster sp. YZ-2022. The sequence goes on along the minus strand of CM055832.1, from coordinate 19,859,085 downwards.
AGTATTATATTTATTGATGTGTTTCATCCATACTTTATGATATATGATGTATTATATTTATTGATGCGTTTCATCCATACTTTATGATATATGAAGTATTATATTTATTGATGTGTTTCATCCATACTTTATGATATATGATGTATTATATTTATTGATGTGTTTCATCCATACTTTATGATATATGAAGTATTATATTTATTGATGTGTTTCATCCATACTTTATGATATATGAAGTATTATATTTATTGATGTGTTTCATCCATACTTTATGATATATGATGTATTATATTTATTGATGTGTTACATCCATACTTTATGATATATGAAGTATTATATTTATTGATGTGTTTCATCCATACTTTATGATATATGAAGTATTATATTTATTGATGTGTTTCATCCATACTTTATGATATATGATGTATTATATTTATTGATGCGTTTCATCCATACTTTATGATATATGAAGTATTATATTTATTGATGTGTTTCATCCATACTTTATGATATATGATGTATTATATTTATTGATGTGTTTCATCCATACTTTATGATATATGAAGTATTATATTTATTGATGTGTTTCATCCATACTTTATGATATATGAAGTATTATATTTATTGATGTGTTTCATCCATACTTTATGATATATGATGTATTATATTTATTGATGTGTTTCATCCATACTTTATGATATATGATGTATTATATTTATTGATGTGTTTCATCCATACTTTATGATATATGAAGTATTATATTTATTGATGTGTTTCATCCATACTTTATGATATATGAAGTATTATATTTATTGATGTGTTTCATCCATACTTTATGATATATGATGTATTATATTTATTGATGTGTTTCATCCATACTTTATGATATATGAAGTATTATATTTATTGATGTGTTTCATCCATACTTTATGATATATGAAGTATTATATTTATTGATGTGTTTCATCCATACTTTATGATATATGATGTATTATATTTATTGATGTGTTACATCCATACTTTATGATATATGAAGTATTATATTTATTGATGTGTTTCATCCATACTTTATGATATATGAAGTATTATATTTATTGATGTGTTTCATCCATACTTTATGATATATGATGTATTATATTTATTGATGCGTTTCATCCATACTTTATGATATATGAAGTATTATATTTATTGATGTGTTTCATCCATACTTTATGATATATGATGTATTATATTTATTGATGTGTTTCATCCATACTTTATGATATATGAAGTATTATATTTATTGATGTGTTTCATCCATACTTTATGATATATGAAGTATTATATTTATTGATGTGTTTCATCCATACTTTATGATATATGATGTATTATATTTATTGATGTGTTTCATCCATACTTTATGATATATAATGTATTATATTTATTGATGTGTTTCATCCATACTTTGTTTAGTGCTGCAAGTGCAGAGCAGTTGCTGCAGCTGTTTGCCAAGTACCACAAACTGTTTGAGATACTACGAGATAAAAGCAGCCAAAAGAATAAAGCCAGCCACAAGGCACTGCGCAGTCTGCTATCCATCAAGTTTGTCGCTAAGGTCTTAAAGTTGCTATTCAGGTAAGCGTGTTCAGAAATTATTTATTTGAACTGTATTTATTGTCTTTTGTTTTTCCAGGGTGGCTGGTTGGCTTGTTGATGCGTTGTTGGCTGATTGTTTGGTTGTTTGGTTCATTGTTTACCGTTATTTGGCTGGCTGGCTGGTTGATTGATTTGTTGGCTGGTTGGCTGGCTTGCTGGTTGGCTGGCTGGCTGGCTGGTTGATTTGTTGGCTGGGTGGCTGGTTGATTGATTTATTGATTTGTTGGCTGGATGGCTGGCTGGATGGTTGATTTGTTGGCTGGCTGGTTGATTGATTTATTGATTGGCTGGCAGGCAGGCTGGCTGGTTGGCTTGTTGATGCGTTGGCTGATTGTTTGGTTGTTTGGTTCATTGTTTACCGTTATTTGGCTGGCTGGCTGGTTGATTGATTTGTTGGCTGGCTGGTTGATTTTTTTTGGCTGGCTGGCTGGTTGATTTTTTTTTGGCTGGCTGGTTGATTGATTTATTGATTTGTTGGCTGGCTGGCTGGCTGGCTGGTTGATTTATTGATTGGCTGGCTGGCTGGCTGGCTGGCTGGCTGGTTGGTTGGTTGGTTGGTTCGTTGGTTGGTTCGTTGCTTCGTTGTTTGTTCATTTTTTCAGTCTTTTGTTCATGTGTTGGTTTGTTTATTCATTTGTTCATTTTTTGTTTTTCTTTGTTTGTTTATTCATTTGTTTGGTTTGATCATTGTGTGGTTGGTTTGTTTTTTGTTATTTCATTTATCATTAATTCGTTTGTTAGTTCATTAATTCATTGGTTTGTTATTTGTGTGTTTGTTGTTCTGTTAATTCATTCAATGGTTTGTTCTTTTGTTCATTCATCCTTTCCTTTGTTCATTCCTTATTGTTTGTTTGGAAACAGAAATTCCTTTTATTCTTGCGTTGGCTGATTGTTTGGTTGTTTGGTTCATTGTTTACCGTTATTTGGCTGGCTGGCTGGCTGGTTGATTGATTTGTTGGCTGGCTGGCTCTCTGGCTGGGTGATTTTTTTTGCTGGCTGGATGGTTGGCTGGCTGGCTGGCTGGCTGGATGGTTGATTTGTTGGCTGGCTGGCTGGCTGGTTGATTGATTTATTGATTTGTTGGTTGGCTGGCTGGCTGGCTGGCAGGCTGGCTGGTTGGCTTGTTGATGCGTTGGCTGATTGTTTGGTTGTTTGGTTCATTGTTTACCGTTATTTGGCTGGCTGGCTGGTTGATTGATTTGTTGGCTGGCTGGCTGGCTGGCTGGCTGGCTGGTTGATTTTTTGGCTGGCTGGCTGGTTGATTTTTTTTGGGCTGGCTGGCTGGTTGATTGATTTATTGATTTGTTGGCTGGCTGGCTGGCTGGCTGGTTGATTGATTTGTTGGCTGGCTGGCTGGCTGGCTGGTTGATTTGTTGGCTGGCTGGCTGGCTGATTGATTGATTTATTGATTGGCTGGCTGGTTGGTTGGTTGGTTGGTTGGTTGGTTGGTTCGTTGTTTGTTCATTTTTTCAGTCTTTTGTACATGTGTTGGTTTGTTTATTCATTTGTTCATTTTTTGTTTTTCTTTGTTTATTCATTTGTTTGGTTTGATCATTGGGTGGTTGGTTTGTTTTTTGTTATTTCATTTATCATTAATTCGTTTGTTAGTTCATTAATTCATTGGTTTGTTATTTGTGTGTTTGTTCTGTTAATTCATTCAATGGTTTGTTCTTTTGTTCATTCATCCTTTCCTTTGTTCATTCCTTCTTATTGTTTGTTTGGAAACAGAAATTCCTTTTATTCTTGTAAAATTAGGGGTGAAATTAAAGAAATAACTTGTTTTTATGCAAAACAAATACATGATATTATAGTTCTTTTCTCCTAACCCATCACCAAGCAATTAATCCACAGTTTTTCATGGATATATGTTTTCTCTTTGTAGTGATGACACTCCTGATCGTCAAGAATGTTTAATCATGCTTCGTGACCAATCAGACTTTGTTCGATATATTGTGAGTATTGCATTACAAAAGATACAGCAAGTCAATGACAAGGGACATTGTGATGGACCAGCTGGCAGCAATATGGAAAAACTCTATCAGTTCTGCTGCTCAGTATCCAGGTAAGTTAACGCAGGATTGTACCCAAATACTTGAACAATTTTGTTTATGCTTTAATTATTAACTCTGTACCAACCATTCATCTGTGACAGCAAGGGCTGCCAATTTTTCAAGTTATAGAATAAGATATATGAAGAGTATACTCATGTAAACTGCTTACCAACTATAGTGATAAGTGCAAAAGTAGCAGTTAATATTTCTTACCAATGATTCTGCTATGGTCAAAAACTTGAGGTGACTATAAGTAGCATACCTTGAGTACCAGTTAACTAACTGAGCTCATCATTGCACTGACCCCATTCCACAAACCTCATTCCACAAACCCCAAACCTCATTCCTCAGACCTCAGATTTCATTGCATGGACCTCATTCCTAAGACCTCAGACCTCATTCATCAGACCTAATTGCATGGACCTCATTCCTCAGACATCAGTCCTCATTCCTCAGACCTCAGACTTCATACATCATTCCTCGGGCCTCATTCCTCAGACCTCATTCCTCGGACCTCATTCCCCGTACCTCATTCCCCGTACCTCATTCCCCGTACCTCATTCCCCGTACCTCATTCCCCGTACCTCATTCCCCGTACCTCATTCCCCGTACCTCATTCCCCGTACCTCATTCTCCCATACCTCATTCCCCCATACCTCATTCCCCGTACCTCATTCCCCGTACCTCATTCCTCATACCTCATTCCCCGTACCTCATTCCCCGTACCTCATTCCCCGTACCTCATTCCCCATACCTCATTCCCCATACCTCATTCCCCATACTTTACTCCTCGGGTTTTCATTCTTCAGACCTCATTCCCCAGACCTCACTTCTCGCACCTCATTGCACTGACCTTGTTACACTGACGTAATTACATGGACCTCATTCCTCAGACCTCATTGTCGGATTTATAATTTGAAGCATATTAAACATCACATTGTTTTCTTTATCTATCAGGGTATTTCTTCGTAAGTTTACTGCAGATACCGTCACACCAGTAGATCATGGGAGAAATGAAAAGGTATATTGGTATCATACAGGCATGTGAATCTTCCGGATTTTTCCGGACCTCCGGATTTTTCACCTCAAAATATGTGGTCTCCGAGTTCAGTGTGAATTTGATATAAAATTTTGGGGGTAGGTTGTATAGGGGTAAGCTCAGAAAACATGTGAAAAAAGTAAGTGAAAATTTAACTTTGTCACCCGATAAACTTAGTGTTTACAGCAGAAAATTGTATCCAGGAAAAGTGTTGTTTAATGTAGCGACCTATTTGATTGATGCCGCAGCCGGATAAAAAAGGAAGAGTGTCTGACTACTCACTGTATTATGTGTACGTACGTGCCCGTGTTTTCCCTCTCTGAATGTTGGCGTCACGGAATACGCATGTACGGAGAATTTGTTTTAACAAAGAAGTACATTATACAACGATTCGCTTTACACACAACGCGGGGCACTGCGCAAAAGAGTATTGATCACAACCAAATTCTCTCCACGTTCCATAGACTGTGATTAACAGTCCTACATGTATTTTGTGTGTGTGGTGCGCTGGACGTAGAACCGACTTACTATCAAGTCTATCTGCACACAGTCTTCGCGCGCGCGAGAGCAGGAACTTTCTATGCGATCGAGTTTGCAGACGATATATATGGCGCTCAAACTTCTACGTTCAGCGTGGTTCCGCCGTGGATGTTAATGAATATCGTTTCGGTTTGCGGTGACACCATGTGTTTATCTCAACTAACGTGAAGCTGAGGTACAGGTTCTGAAAAGAACCGTATCGCACAACTCGTATCTCAACCTTCATTAAGTGAGAAAGGTTCAAGGGAGAACCAATGTCGGGCAACTCGTTTTTCTCTACTGTCGCTAAGTGAGAAATATGGTTCAGGGAGAACCATGGGGACTTCACGGGTTAATATGGTTCAGGGAGAACCATGGGGACTTCAAGGGTTATTCTCAACGTTTCGATTAGCCTGCTCTAATCTTCGTCAGGAGAATGAAGAGGTTTGCCGATGCAACTCCTTAAGTAGTATTTGCTGGGATTATGTGTAGAATGGGAAGTGTTCCGATTGATGCTACTGTTGTGTGATGTGTTGTGATTGGTTGCCACCGTGGCATTGTTCTTGTTGTGTGTGTTTCCTGCTGTGTGTGAGTTGCCTGCTCGCTGAGGCGTGTCAGTTGACAGTGGGGTGTGGGTGTTGGTGGATGGTAGGATTGAATGCCAAATGTTGCTGATGAAAAAGCCGATGTCCTGGGGACAGTGTCATGTTTATGAATCTCAATAGCCTCTCTGATACGACGGGTGTACCAGTGCTTTCGAGGGCTATGATCTTTGCATTCTGCCAGTCAATGATGTGGTCCAAATCGGTGGAGTGTTTGATGATCGCAGATTTGTCACATTCCCCTCTGCGGCCGTGGGCCTTGTGTTCATTGAGCCTGGTCGTAAGGTCTCTGCCGGTCTCGCCAATGTACACTGTTAATGAAATCGACAAAACTATATTTTATTTATTGGACAGGTCATAATGTACACAAAATCTTGCCAAAATTACAGGAGATGTTAATGAAGTTAATACCCAAAATAGCTATCCTTTAAGGATTTCATTTACCAAAATCCAAAAATTTCCCGGGATTATTATTTTTTTAATTTTATTTTTTAAATCCAAATTACAAGAGATTTCAATGATAAAAATATCCAAAATAGCCATCCTATAAGGTTTTCATATACCAAAATCTAATATAAGCCTGGATTATTTTTTCCTTCTTTTTTGCAAAACTCCATTCTCATGCCTGATCATAGAAAAAAAATATACAAAGAAAATCTCAATGATTTCATCTGGTCAGATCAAGCAATGACTCATGATTTAATTATTGGGTGATTTATGTTCAAAATGTGTATTTTGTTCATGAAAATACTGACTTGTAAGGGCGTTAATCAGTAGGACACAAACATACCATATGTACAAAGTGAACAAGGGGTGTCAGTTCTTAGTGTAAATTTGTTTTCTAGAAGCTTGGATATATGTAGACAAAAATAGACAATCTTGAACAAATTTGGTTTGAATGATTCTCATGATTCAGTTTCATATTAACTTCATATCTACTTTGTCATAGGGAAAAGCTGTGTCTTCATTGTGCCTAGAAGGCCTATCCACATCAGTCAATGTCATCTGTAGTCGTTTCTCTGAACGTACATCTGGTTATCTGAGACTAATTAACCCTGATCTAGAGTCAGAAAGTGACCAGACAGACACACTAGAGGAACAAGATAGAGTACATCTACATATCAAGAAATTCCAGGTGACCATTTGGTGCTTTCCATAACAGAACATTATTTGCATAATGTAAACATGTTTTGTGGGTTAGGAAGGATTTTTTCTTGTAAGAATGCATACTTTGCAGAACAAAGGATTCACCACTTTCACACAAGTGCAAAACATATACACTAACCCTTTTAACAGAAAATGGTGCAGAGTTCCTTGTTAGGCAGTTCCCTGAACATAAGTGTAAAGGCTGTTTCTCATACTTAACGCAAAAGCGAATACGAAGTGAAACTCGTGACGTCGACAATTGTTCACGGCAAATATTCGCGGAGAAGGATTGGCAAAAGTTGAACACATTTCAACTTGCGTGAATCATTTGCCGCAAATTTCATGACGTAAAAAAACAATGGTTGCTATCAATTTCTTTATCTCTGCTTTCCTAACTCTTAGTTTTAGTACAGCTATGTGTGGGTTTATCATGTATTAGATTTAAGGTGGGGCAATTGCAGTAATTACGGCTGAGGAACGTTAAACTTTCTTGATATATTTCATGTTTTGTTGGTATTCTTTTTATGTCAGCGTCTTGTGATGGATATGTTGACATCTGATGATAGCTCATCGACCAAGGATGCTATTAATCTATGTCATATTATCACTCTGCTGTCAAAGCAACTACAACCACAAGGAGCTCAGGTAGAAATTATTCTCTCTCTCTTCTCTTCTCTTCTCTTCTCTTCTCTTCTCTTCTCTTCTCTCCTCTCCTCTCCTCTCCTCTCCTCTCCTCTCCTCTCCTCTCCTCTCCTCTCCTCTCCTCTCCTCTCCTCTCCTCTCCTCTCCTCTCCTCTCCTCTCCTCTCCTCCTCCTCTCCCTCTCCCTCTCCTCTCCTCTCCCTCTCCTCTCCTCTCCCTCTCCTCTCCCTCTCCTCTCCTCTCCTCTCCTCTCCCTCTCCCTCTCCCTCTCCCTCTCCCTCTCCCTCTCCCTCTCCCTCTCCCTCTCCTTCTCCCTCTCCTTCTCCTTCTCCTTCTCCTTCTCCTTCTCCTTCTCCTTCTCCTTCTCCTTCTCCTTCTCCTTCTCCTTCTCCTTCTCCTTCTCCTTCTCCTTCTCCTCCTCCTCCTCCTCCCCTCCCCTCCCTCATATGATTATCCCATGAAAATAGTCAAACGTATGACCAACCAATTCCAAGGGTAAATGGAACTACACATGTAGGTCTGAGCAAATTCCTGAAGAAATAACCCACTTCTTAGTATTGTTTGTCAAGAGTGATTTGGATTTCAGTTTACCAAATGATACATAAATCTGCCTCTACTTGCATGAAGCACATTTCAGGTATAGTGATTTCCAAGCCATTTCAACCCATTTCACTTGCACTGATAATGATATTCACTGTTTCCTTTAAAATAGTAACGATTTGCTTTAAAGTGAAGGTACAGCATTGATTATGTTGCCAAAATTGCAACTACAAGTATAATAACTCTCTCTGAAAGTTTCAGCTCGTTGTGTCATTCACAAGCATATATTGAAAATGCATTCAGATGGTTTGTATTAAATCTCATGTGGAATTAAACAATACTTTGTTCAATTATTTGATGAAATATATCATTTGAAAATGAATTACTTCCCATTTACAAGGAAAATAAAGGTGTACTGATTACAAATGAATTTGGAAAATGCTTACTGAAATTCTTTTCATCAGTATATAATAATAATTTTGTTTTCTTGATGTTTTTGCATATACGTAATCAGTTTGTACAGTTGCATGCGTGGTTGTCAAGAGTCTGTGCTGAACAAAACATTGGTGAGTTTGGGAGTTCAGCTTATTTGTTATGGGGTCGGAACGGTCAAGATCAAATGTAAAGTTGTGTATAATTCAAACATGAAACTTGTTTGTGAACAATGTGAACTTGTATTCTACATGATACCTGGGTGTCTGGACGCTTATCACAGGTGAATCCTGATGGAGTCTAGATGCTCACAGGTGAAGCTTGATGGAGTCTAGACGCTCACAGGTGAAGCCTGATGGAGTCTAGACACTCACAGGTGAAGCCTGATGGGGTCTAGACGCTCACAGGTGAAGCCTGATGGAGTCTAGACGCTCACAGGTGAAGCCTGATGGAGTCTAGACGCTCACAGGTGAAGCCTGATGGGGTCAGTCGCTCATCACAGGTGAAGCCTGATGGAGTCTAGATGCTCACAGGTGAAGCTTGATGGAGTCTAGACGCTCACAGGTGAAGCCTGATGGAGTCTAGACACTCACAGGTGAAGCCTGATGGGGTCTAGACGCTCACAGGTGAAGCCTGATAATAATAATAATAATAATAATAATAATAATAATAATAATAATAATAATAATAATAATAATAATAATAATAATAATAATAATAATAATAATAATAATAATAATAATAATGTGTGGATTTATATAGCGCACGTATCCACCAACTAAGTGGTGCTCAAGGCGCATTATATTATTATCCCTGCTCATAAGGCTCATAAGGCTCATAAATCATTCCTGAAACCATCTCAGCTCCCTGGGGAGTATACAGCTCAATTGCTGCCATTTCTAGCGCATATAGAGCAAACCAACTCTGCCTTCACAGGTACCCATTTAACCCCTGGGTGGAGAGAAGCAATTATGATTAAGTGTCTTGCTCAAGGACACAAGTGTCACGGCCGTGATTCGAACCCACATTATGTTGCTAACACCAGAACTTGAATCCGGTAAGCTAGACCGCTCGGCCAGTCTAGACGCTCACAGGTGAAGCCTGATGGAGTCTAGACGCTCACAGGTGAAGCCTGATGGGGTCTAGACGCTCACAGGTGAAGCCTGATGGAGTCTAGACGCTCACAGGTGAATCCTGATGGGGTCTAGTCGCTCACAGGTGAATCCTGATGGGGTCTTGTCGCTCATCACAGGTGAAGCCTGATGGAGTCTAGATGCTCACAGGCGAACGCTGTAGTTTCAGTGGTTTATGTTCACAAAATTGGGTTTGTGTGTAATTGTTTAGTATTTTTAAAACAAATATATGGAGATTTCTGAACACATGAAATGACTGAACCCATCAGATTAGCTAATAATTTTTTTTAAATTATATATTTTGTTATTTCTTTCTCTGTATTGTTTTGTATGCAGAAGATACAGGTCTTGCCAAGGTGTTGTTAGGACTGCTGTTTACTTTGACTCAACAGTTCCAAAGTACAGCCACACTAGTGACTGAGATGGCTCAGGATGTACACAGCCAGATAGGAGATATTGATGAGGTTAAATATTTAATTTTTACAAAATTGAAAACAGAAAATCCTATCCAAACATAACTAATGGCAACTTTCTGCCTTGTTCATGGTAACTTATCAAAATTCCTTTACCTATTTTGATTGAATTATGAGGGAATAAAAGTTTGTCGTTTTGGCAGGATTAAAGAAAAGTCAAAATTTTAATATCTAGTGCCATTTGTATTGAAAAAGAGCCAGAAAGAATCTGACAAATCCAATGTTTGAGAACGAATGATATTCCAACTGGGCATGTGAGTTTATGTCACTTGATACAAACTTCTACACTCTGGTTCATTCTCACGTGGCACATACTTTACATACATAGTGTATACTTGGCTGGTTGGTTTTATCGCCGATACACATTAATACACTCCCACGTGATCACATTTTGTCCAATCAGATTGTTTTGGGCATTTATGAATATACATGTAGATATAGAAAGTGCTTAATTTTTGTATATTAGCTTTGAATTTTACAAACTAATTGACTCGCACGTTAAATTTTATCATGTCTAATATTGACTGAATAATTGGTGTCTTTCAATTTATTTTTAGGAGGTAGAGGTTGAAAATAGCACACACTACTCCATTGTCAATAGAAAGACAGCTGCCCCAACTATTCTGGTAGGATAATTAGGTTTAAGAGTGTATGTATTTATGCAAAGTTGAGAGTAACTAAATGGCTACTGAATTGAAGGCTAGACTGTACCATACATTTCCAGAATTGTAAAAACATAGGTATGGCAAAAAAACTCTGTTAGCAAAAAAAATCGGTTTGTCAACCAATCATTGGAAAGGATGTCTGATTTGAGGTAAATGATGTGAATGTAAATATGCAAGGATGTTGATTATTTATGAATTAAAGGTTACCTATATGTAGCCCAAATATTGGTAATATTATTTTCTCAATGTAAACTAATTGTGTTGATCATTGTTGCCTTGTAGCTGCTGTTAACGTCTCAGATTGACAAGTTTTTAGAGGAAACTGAGTGGGCGTTGAATCGAATGAAAGCAGAGCTTAGTAATGATTCTGATGAAGGTTGGTGATTTTCTTTTCCAACTTTAGCACAAGCTATCAAGTAAACAAAAATAGATTTTGTTTAATATAAACATATAAGGGATGGATTTTTTTGAGCAAAGGGAAATTTTTATTCCTTGAATAAAAGATGTTTCCTTTCACCTCCTTCCAAAAAGAAAATGTAAAATGTTGTTCTCATTAAATGCCCACCAGCTGCACTGCCTGGCACACGTAAGATATACCCGTATGCCCTTTAAAAAAAAAAGATGATAATGACTGATTCTTGTGAGAAATAGATGTAAAAAAACACAGACAGTTGTATGTAAATACACAGTCTGCATAAAGCTCATTTCACACAACAGACCAAAACAGCGGTCTGTGGTTTTGGGCACTGGTATCTCTGCACCATGGACCAGTGCAATTTCAAAGCCAACTTTCACATATGCATGGTGCACAAAGAACTATCGTCCTCAGTTCAGAGCCCCAACAGCTTCAAGTATTGGTGGTGACGCACTCTGCACATGCGTAATGTTCATTTGGAAACACAAGTCTTGGTGATTAACAACATCGATGCGACTTTTAAGGAAGAGGACTCGATCTTGGTGATTGAAAACCAAGGTCCATTTGGATTTCAAAACCATGGTAGCTTTCACATGGCATGGATTTACGATTTCATTAATGTTTGTAATCAAACAATTTACGTACACAAAATGATGAAAAAGCATGGCTTCAGTGTGGTTGTAACATTGATAGACAATATCTGGAGAGGTAAGGTCATTTTTTTGCAGTATTTTGATCATTAACTAGACTAGCATGCATTAACGTAATTTGGCTTGTATGTACGCACTGTGATATTTGTGAAGGGTCTAAGGTCTTTTAACTTGACATTCAGATTAAAAATTTATTAAAAACAAACGGTACACAATATCTGCCTCATTAAAACCTTATTTATGTCAAATTAAAGGTAAGGTATATCAAAAAGAAATTACTGTCAAGCTGATGATGGTATTAATTGATAATCTTCATTTAAAATAATTTTCTAGAATTCAGGAAAGAGTACTCTTTCCTAAATTACCTCGAATGTAAAATACCTCGATGCATTTTCACTTTTTTCTTACTTTAGAAGCAGTTTTGCCACATTACACCTTTTAACAGTAAAAGCGTACTATGATATGTAGCTAGAGCAGGCTAATCGAAACGTTGAGAATAACCCGTGAAGTCCCCATGGTTCTCCCTGAACCATATTTCTCACTTAGCGACAGTAGAGAAAAACGAGTTGCCCGAAATTGGTTCTCCCTTGAACCTTTTTCACTTAACGAAGGTTGAGATACGAGTTGTGCGATACGGTTCTTTTCAGAACCTGTACCTCAGCTTCACGTTAGTTGAGATAAACACATGGTGTTATCGCAAACCGAAACGATATATATAGCTTGACAAGATCAATTATTAGTGTGATATTTTTTTTTATCTTTCTTTTTTATTACCACTCTGATTTGTAAATGTCTCAAAACATCCACAGTTTTAAAAATAATGAAGATTATTTTGTTTGTTTCAGAAAAAGATGGGAGCATGTTAACCCAACGTGAAGACTTTGAGAAAGTAGCATGTAGCCGGCTAGGTATGATAGTGAATGCATTTCATGAGTTAGTCCAGTCAGCTATACCAGTGGGTCCATGTGTAGATGCTATTCTTAAATCACTCACCAGACTTTTCACAACAGTGACTCTACTCTGTAAATATGTGAGTTATACTCAAGAATTATCAGAATCCTAGGCCTGTCCATTCATAATGCAAATCATCTTAAGTAAAAATAATATTTGTAGCTTTGCATGGTGAAATTCTCAATTGAGTAGTAATTAGTTCTGAAAAGAACTGGAGGTTACAATTTGACATTTCGATCAGTATGCTCTGATCGTCTTCAGGAGAATGCCAGACTCTGGGAAATGCTGCTGCTTAAGTAGGCTGCTGGAGGATCACGCGATGGCTGGATGCTGGAGGATTAGTGTGTTGTAGCATGCAGGTTGGAAACTGTGGAAACTGGGATCCTTGAAGTGGGGAGTAAATCATCTTACACATTAATGGATTTTGTACACTTGAGTTGTTTGCTCTTTTTGTACTGGCATTTCCCCCCATAATATCTATGAACAAAAACAAGCTGTCCCCCAAGAAATGCCGCAATTTTTGTTTAATATTTCAAACTATGACCTAATATGGCAACAAATGTGTGGATAGTGTTGTTTTTAAATATTAATCAACAAAATGGAATTTTTTTATATAGGGATATTATTTTGATGTTATTTTTGCCCTTCACTGACATGGCTAAGCATAGTATACTTAGTTGTTTTGTGGACAAAATCTACAGGGGACTCTGACACAATTTGAACCCACAGCCTCCTGCTTACAAGTGCAGAATTGTTGAAAAGTTTTTTATTTTATCCTATTCAGTATCTGGCCATGTACAACCAGCAAGCTGGACATCTCTCGGCAAGGTTTGAAAAACTCATCAAGATATTAGCAACTCGTCTGACACAACATGTATATGGTATGATTAACTACATTCAGGTAAGAACACATTATTTCAGCATTTATGCCTAACAAATATGAAGAGTTTATTCCAAAATGGGATCAAGGTCTTGTTTTTACTTTTCACAATACCACAAGTCCAAATGTTTACAACTCTGCTCATTTTAAACAGTCATTTTCAGTAACATGCTTTGATGTTTTGTTTCATTTGTACATGTAATTATAAGTTGTGGCTATCCTCAATAATACACCAATATGTAATTATAAGTTGTGGCTATCCTCAATAATACACCAATATGTAATTATAAGTTGTGGCTATCCTCAATAATACACCAATATGTAATTATAAGTTGTGGCTATCCTCAATAATACACCAATATGTAATTATAAGTTGTGGCTATCCTCAATAATACACCAATATGTAATTATAAGTTGTGGCTATCCTCAATAATACACCAATATGTAATTATAAGTTGTAGCTATCCTCAATAATACACCAATATGTAATTATAAGTTGTGGCTATCCTCAATAATACACCAATATGTAATTATAAGTTGTGGCTATCCTCAATAATACACCAATATGTAATTATAAGTTGTGGCTATCCTCAATAATACACCAATATGTAATTATAAGTTGTGGCTATCCTCAATAATACACCAATATGTAATTATAAGTTGTGGCTATCCTCAATAATACACCAATTTAGATTTGGCAATAGTCTCTGCAACTCTGAAAACTCAGTCACGCCTAGTCTTGTATCAAGATATGAGAACTTTGTTTGCATTGTACAGTGTGCTGGTACAGTGTAATGTGAATACATTCACAAAACATCCGGTCTGAAAACTAAGCCATATACTTGCAGTTGACTGTCAACAATAAAATAACTATTCAAGTATTAACCCTAACTCCCTAGGCATTGTACTACTACTAAAACAATAAAAATCCTTCAAAATCCTCCAACTGGCTTTGTTGTCTAGGGAGTTAGGGTTAATGGTTTTCTCCAAAATTAATAAGGATACATTGCATTCTGATGAACAAGTACTGTAAGAGCAGCATATTACTATAGAGGAAGGATTTCATGATAAATTGGCAAAGTTTTATGTTGTTCAACCAAGAATTGACTACTATAAGACCACATAACCCTGGAAAGCTTGACCGGGGTTAATGGTAGATAGCAACAGTTGTCAGGAATAGTGGAAACTTATTGTTCAATCTTTAGGTCCTTTGTCCAGATTTATTGCCCCTAATGTGAATCTAAGAGCCATCCATGTAGCCCTCGGAGTACTTGCAATTTTGGTGACTTGAGGGAGTATTTTTAGCTGAAACTTTTTCACAATTTCATTCTGAAAAATAAATATATAATTTTCAAGGGTGTGATTTGTCTGGATTTTTCCAGAGTTTTACAAATTGTGATGTTGTGATCCTCCGGATTTTAAAGATTTAAGCAATAAAGGAAAGCAAAGCAAACGCTCAGAACTATAGATTTCACCCCCGCGCTGTCACAACAGCGGCCCTAATACCCCTAGCAAAATTACGTGGATTTTTCAAAACTGCTCAATCACACTCCTGAATTTTGAAAAGGAAAAAAAAAAACACTCTTGATGGTATGGGGATGTACATATGTCCAGCTATGCCTGAATGTTTGAGCCAACCATTTGAGTTAACCGTGATACATGTTTATTTGTTTTAGACATCACAGAGTGAGCGCCTTAATAATGCTGCCACAAAGTCTGGTAAAGCAAAGGATAAGAAAAGAGGAGATGGTGATGCAAGGGTAATATCAGGGAAAGCTAAGGGAGTCATGAGAGAGACAAGGAGTATCCCATCATTAGTCTTTGCTATTGAACAGTGTGAACAATATCTCATTAGACTATCCAAGAAATCTAAGGTCAGTATTCATTATCTACACATCTTCAAGCCATAAATGTGACCTTCACTCATTCAGTGATTGTCGGGCAAGTTGTCTTGGTACAAAGAATGTTGACATGAATCATTTACAAATTAGAAAATGTGCCATCCCTATGTTTGTCACTTTTGCACCTAGGATCCTGGAAATTTTCTTCCAATCTGAAACTTACTATTTTCCAAATTAAAACAAAAACATAATACTCTGAAATGATGCATTTCACAAAATTATCAGAGGCATGTTCTAACATTAATTAATTTCCAAAATGAATTTATGGCAGACCATGTCAAAATGTAAGTCCACACAAGTGGACCAATGAGTAGAGTTCGTTTAGCGTCTTGTACAAAGACAACAGGGTCGACTGGTTTACATGCTATGAGACACAGGCTGGAATCAGTTCATGTTAAGGTCTTTTTAATGTGTAACAAGGAAGATAAAAGCTTTAATGTGCAAAGTAAATGTATGTCTGATCTCTGTAGTAATTATACATTTATTATTACAGTATATATTTCAACATAAGGACAAAAAAAGTCTGGTTTCTTGTCTCCGTGTGCGTCGCCTCAGACCTGCATGTCAGCATTTTTTTTTCTTTTTTTTTTCACTATGAAACGATGTCCAATTGCAGCCAAAATTGCTGGATGAATTGGAATTCTGCCGTGCAATTTTAAACAACTTTTTCACAAGGGGATGGATGTTTGCCCGATTTGTGAGGCCTCTCTTAGCCACCATACTTTATGGGAAATTTGGTCTGGTTCCAATAACTGCATATACATGTATCACATTGGCAAAAAAAAAAAAAAAAAGCGTCACCGCACTGATTTTGAAGCCGACCTATGACCAGAAACCGGATACTTTTTTTGGCCTAAACGATGAATGGGAGAAACTCTGATTTATGACTGGTCACTTATACGAGTAGTTTTAACCTTTTTCTCAGAGCTGGTCACATATTTCCTTGTGCATGTAACTGGCTTTAAATTTCGACAATTTGTATCATTCAAAAGAAATCTGAAGGATTGAATTGTGAGTTTACATTTGTATAAATTATCCATCCTTGACTGTTTTTACCAGTTTACAATGTCAAAAACAGCAATGTTCCATTGTATTCTATTTATATGTTTGTATAATTGTAATCATCCTAAGACAAAGAACCTATACATAAATTGCATTGTTCTTATCTTTATGAAGGTGGATTTAATGGAACACATTAAATTAAGTACTTCCAGAGATTTTCGTATCAACCCTCAAGTATTACAAGAAGCCATTAATAGGGCATCCTCAAGCTCTGATGAAGTAAGTCTTTAGTCTCATCACTACAATTAACTATGCTTATAAACAATTCAAATACCTAAAACTTGCATGTCATAGAAACATAAGCAGCTCTCTCACACTTCAAGGAAACTGATATTTTTCTTTGGTCAGGGAAATTTATTCCTTTCAATTGTGATCAAAAACAAATAACAGTCAACATTCTTAAATTACAGAAATTTTCCATCATTGTGAAAGTGAATGTTAAAACTTTAGTGGTGTTCATTTAAAACCCTGGGAAAATATCTTATTTGAAGTCCAAACTGAGCACAGAGCAAGTATATCTTTCATTTTAGTATATAGAGATAGATTTGTAGATCAGTTTCAGTAGGGATTGCTCACACATCATATCTACATAGGTTTATAGATCAGTATCAGGGGTTGCTCACACAGCTTATTTGGTCACTTTTTCAAAAAACAAATGAATTTTCTGCATCTTTGATAATTGTCAGGAATCTTCATCAGAAGATGAGAGCCAACCACCTTCCAAACGAACCAAGACAAATACCTCAACAGGTAAAGGAAAATCAGGAAGTAACAAATGAAAGCAGTTTGATCATCAGTGCCTTCATCAGTCAAGCTTCATTAAATAAAACACACAAATCAAACAGTGATATAAATTGAATCCAAAAACATAAAATAATGATTATAATTAACATGAATCTGTTAGGAATATAGAGAAATTGAATTTGTTGAAAATAATGTGCAGTTGGGCTAATGAAACTGCAGAGATATAAATGGGAGAATCTTGTCAAGAAAGACGTTTTATATAAACATTTGGATGTTTTACACAAGGCCTGATATATTGATAATACATATGCGCATTGGTAGTACGCACATTCTTTTCACTACTTCCAGTCCCAAAGCTGGCATATCATCGTGTGTAATTTAGGCAAAAAAGTCTCTGGTTCTGGTCATCGATCGGATTCAAAATCGGTGCAGTGATGTTTTTTTATTTTATTTTATTTTTTTCAGCCATCTTTTTTTTTGCCAACAGGAAAATACATGATACCTTGTATACGTGGGGACCAAATTTCCCATACACAAAGTATGGTGGCTAAGAGAGGCCTCACAAATCGGGCAAACGTTGATACCCTTATTTGAAAAAGTTGTTTAAAGCACAGCACGGCAGAATTCCAATCGATCCAGTAATTTTGGCTGCAATTGGACATCGTTTCATAGCACCAAAAAAAAGACATATTTTTTAACAGCTCCATGTTAACATTAGCCTTGACCAAGGCTGTTATCGTAGTGCACGCTTACCACACGGTTCTCCCACCCCATACTGATTTCTGGCCAAGAAATTCAGCACACACAGCTGGTGCACCGTCCCCGCACACATACACTGTACAGCGAGATCAATAACCGAGTCATGGATACGGTTGGGCATTGCGACCTCATACGTTCGAACTGAAACAGCAGCGGCGTAGCCTGGGGGGGCACGTGCCCCCCCACAAAAAATCCTCATAGTGCCCCCAAAAAACAGAAAAGAAAAAGAAAAGGGAAAAACCCATACCCCTGGGCGCCCCCCCCACTGAAAAAGTCCTGGCTACGCCGCTGATCAACAGCCTTGATCCTTCTGTAATCGAAAGCTTATATGTTTCTTTATTTTCCCATTGGAATTCCAGTAAAATGTCATACATGTATGCAAGAATTGTTGATTTGTGGGCGGTTCATTTTAAATGATGGCCAATTAGCCCAAATATGTACTCCGTCTCTGTATACATGTACACTGAAACGGAGTACATTAAGATCAAAGTCCAACCTGGGTTAGTTGTACATGTACAGTACAATCATGTACATCGCACACAGCGAGCAGTTGCTGGGCCAACCAATAACCAATGAGGATATGTCTTTTTGAATTTGGTACATTAGCATTATTGAGCTCTGCCTTAAATTTTGGCATGTACAGAAGGATCAAGGTGTGACGATGAATGGTCACTGTATGTACAGTGTACTACATACATTGTGTACATGTAGATGTACAGTATATGAATCCATACACTGTGTGTATGTGCACTGGAGTTCGGATAAAAGTGGGGTAAAATTATGCGACCGAACCATTTTGATGTGCCTTGGTCAAGGCTATGTGTATAAATAGAATATTCAGATCCTAAAAGCTTACAACAAATAAGCAGGCATGAGTGATCTAATTAAGCTTGGTTAAAGCCTTAAAAATAAACTCATTTGAAGTATTAACTTTGTTTTACATATAATCTTTGAGAAGTTAAACTAAAATGGTGTTACATGTATGTTACTGCTTACTATATAATAAACATTATGTATCTTCAATACTTTTGGACAGCTGTTTTCCATGTAAATAATGTACCACTGCATAACAGGTACAGGTATGTAAAAGTACTCAAAACAAAAAGTTTAATGTTCATGTTTTTGTTAGTACCGGGGCAATTTAAGGGATAGTACTTCATTGATAAAATATCTGTAAATGCATACATACATGATATGAAGTGATACGTATAGAAACCAACATGTGACAGTTTCAGCTTATTTCACTGTAATCAATCAGGTAATTACCAAAGGTGTACACTAACTCATTTTATTATATGAAGGTTAAAGTCCAACCTGGGTTAGTTGTACATGTACAGTACAATCATGTACATCGCACACAGCGAGCAGTTGCTGGGCCAACCAATAACCAATGAGGATACGTCTTTTTGAATTTGGTACATTAGCATTATTGAGCTCTGCCTTAAATTTTGGCATGTACAGAAGGATCAAGGTGTGACGATGAATGGTCACTGTATGTACAGTGTACTACATACATTATGTACATATAGATGTACAGTATATGAATCCATACACTGTGTGCATGTGCACTGGAGTTCGGATAAAAGTGGGGCAAAATTATGCGACCAAACCATTTTGATGCGCCTTGGTCAAGGCTATGTTAACATGTGTATAAATAGAATGTTAAGATCCTAAAAGCTTATAACAAATAAGCAGGTATGAGTGATCTAATTAAGCTTGGTTATAGCCTTAAAAATAAACTCATTTGAAGTATTGACTTTGTTTTACATATAATCTTTGAGAAGTTAAACTAAAATGGTGTTACATGTATGTTACTGCTTACTGCTTGAAATATAATAAACATTATGTATCTTCAATACTTTTGGACAGCTGTTTTTCATGTAAATAATGTACCACTGCATAACAGGTACAGGTATGTAAAAGTACTCAAAACAAAAAGTTTAATGTTCATGTTTTTGTTAGTACCGGGGCAATTTAAGGGATAGTACTTCATTGATAAAATATCTGTAAATGCATACATACATGATATGAAGTGATACGTATAGAAACCAACATGTGACAGTTTCAGCTTATTTCACTGTAATCAATCAGGTAATTACCAAAGGTGTACACTAACTCATTTTATTAAAACAAATTCACCCTACAATTGATAATTGCTCCAGTTGCAAACGTGTTGGAATGCATGATAGTATCTGAATTATTACTCTGCATTGTAATTATAAATGTAGAACATACATTTTGATAAATTAAGCATATATTTTCAACTCACTTGCCAACACATTTGAACAATGCTGATTGACTTATTACCCAAATAGAATTAAAAAAATAACAATTCACATACAATTAACTGTCCTCATTTGGTTGTATTGTCACTACTGATGCTTGTTTCATTTATGGTTGTAAACGACTTCATATTAATAATAATAATAATGTGTGGACTTATATAGCGCACGTATCCACCAACTGAGTGGTGCTCAAGGCGCATTATATTATTACCCCTGCTCATAAGGCTCAAATCATTCCTGAAACCATCTCCGCTCCCTGGGGAGTATACAGCTCAGTTGCTGCCATTACAGTGCATATAGGGCTAATCAACCAACTCTGCACTCACAGGTACCCATTTAACCCCTGGGTGGAGAGAAGCAATTATGGTTAAGTGTCTTGCTCAAGGACACAAGTGTCACGGCCGGGATTCGAACCCACATTCTGCTGCTAACACCAGAACTTGAGTCCGGTAAGCTAGACTGCTCGGCCACGACACTCCAATATTATACCTGTAAATAATAATTGATATATTATTAAGAACTTCTGTATTCTGTACATTAATGCATAAATATTTAAATGGATGAAAGCAGTAGTCTGTTACCTACAATACAAGAAGTGTACCAGTTTTGTAATAACCTAGTCAATAGCATAGAATTTCTTTTCCATTCATGACCTTGTATTTCAGAGAAGTATTCTGGGTGTTCGTCAGTGCATAAGAACCGTTCTTTACATGTGTGTTTAATGTGTTCTGCACAGTGGTTTGCATCTCTACATACTTGTGCCTAGTCACGTCTAGTTCATGTGCCATTTAGTGGCATCATGATGCTTTCAAACTTATTACAATGCTCGTGGACTACCAAGCCATTAACTGGGCCAGGCTGCCACACTTTGTCTAGCTCAAAATTATAAAAGTGATTGGAATTCAATTTAAATTAATGAATAAAATGGATATTTTTCTCTCACATGTTTTAACAGAATAAAACAGTTCTGCATGGAAAAAGTCATAAATGAGCTATTTTACCTTGAACTTGTATAGTAGACTCGGCTTTAATAAAGACATAACTTTAGATTAATCTAATACAAGTTTTAAAAAAATATGTGTCGGTGTTCATCATTTTTATGTTTACCCATTTAAAAAAATGTTTACATTCAGCAAGAAAAAGTTCTCCAATTTATAAACAAGAAATTTTTGAAAAAGTGCTTGGTTATTCATTTTGTGGGGTCATGCCTATGTTCCCTCAGCCCTATGTTCCCTCAGCCCTATGTTCCCTCAATGCCTAACATTTTTTTAAATCCAAATTAGGCCCTATGTTCCCTCAACCCTATGTTCCCTCAACCCTATGTTCCTCATCCCAAACTAGACCCTATGGTCTATTTTGGGATGAGGGAACATAGGGCTGAGGGAACATAGGGTCTATTTTGGGATGAGGGAACATAGGGCTGAGGGAACATAGGGCTGAGGGAACATAAGGCTGAGGGAACTTGAGTACGGTCCCCATTTTGTTTAACATGTGGATACTTATTTTAAGATTTTAGGATATGATATGTATGGTCAGATGAAATAATTGTAACCAAGCAATTTACTAATACTCTCTGTGGCCACGACTTCTCTTTGAGAACACATGTAAAGTCATTGACATACATGTAACTTCAGAAACTGAGCTTTTTGCGCTTTGATGGTAATGGATCATAATGTAGCTTGGTTTTAGTCAAAGTGAGTGGATTTATTTTATATCCACGAGCTTCATGGTATCTGACAAAGCAGCCTGAACGGCATAGATTTAATCCACAAATCATACAACCAAATTGGGTATCGCGTCTACGACCACTTAGAGTTCTTGTCTCATCTGCACTACACTGTTTACAGTTGCGACCTCTTCCAGGAAACTTCACAAGACAATGTTCTACATCTGTGTCACTGAGTGCATTGTCTGAACCTGGCTCTAGTTGACCTTCAGAATGAGAAACCTCTGAGAGGAGACTTTGTTGGTTAACTATATATTGAAATGTAGGCTGCATGGAAGCAGGAATCATTGATTGCTGAGAATCACCACATGAGTTACTTTGTGCTTCTTGTGAAGTGGTAGCAGTCTTGCTCTCAGCTTCTGCTGCTTTTTGGGGTGGTTCCATCCTTGGATCAAATATCAAATTTGAAGCTACCTCCATAGCAAACTCTGAATGTGAGAAATGTTTTTGTTTGCTTGCTGTCCACATGACATAGGCGTTGTTAATGCAGATGTCAATGAGAAGCCATATCATTCGTTTCCACCACAAGTTTGTCAGTTTCTGCAAAATGGGACCTTGTGATAGAAGTAGAGGTTGTGGCAATTTGTCATTAATAGCCATGTGCTTGGCAATTGAAGTTGGGCAAAGCACTGTCTCAATTGTATACTGTCCTGTTGTTGGATTGCGTATTTTCTGGGTCACAGGCTGCATTAAACCATCATGAATTGTAGAGAGACACTGTTTCAACGTTTTCCCATGCCATACTGTCGCTGTTATCCTATTGTACTGTACTGACTTAAAAGTCCCTATTTTAAGATCTCGATCAATGTTCTTAATGTCATTGGGCCAATCAGAACAGTTGGTGGTGATGTGGGTGTTAAGATTTTTGAACCGACAAGCCATTTTAGGAGAGATGAATAAGTTGTGGGCATATACACAGTGACCCTTGCTAACCAGGCTCTTGATAAGGCTGTTGACTGCATGCTCTAGAGTAAATCCTGGGTATTCTGAGGTCACCTCTGGGGCACGATACCATTGAATGTTGCTGACATAGCCTGTGTGTGCATCCTGCAAAGCTACAAGTTTCCACCCATTTGTCTTGAATTTGTATTTTTGGCCAAGGATTCCTGTGAGTTCTTGCATTACCACGTCTTGATGCGGTTTGTACAGGTTAATGCAGGAGCTTTTGACATATTCAAGGAGACTGTTACTGACTTTATACAGGGGATCACGGTTACATGCCTCAGCTCGCCGTTCAAGATTAGCTATCTTCTCTGGGTCTCGCCATGGGTTACTAAGACAGAAATAGTGCATGATCCTGTCAAAATGATCCACATTCATACTGGACTTGGCAATGATAGAGTTACATAGATTCTTTCTCTTGGACCAATAATCTCTAGGATCAGGCAAAGTATGAACTGCCATGGCAATACAGATGCCAATAAATACTCTGATCTCCTGTTTGGATTCTACAGGTTCCCATGTTTCATCAGACCACTCCCACCAGTCTCGACCTAGATCTCTTTTCTTTTCCTGATAGTACTCGGCATAGTTATTTGTCTCTGTTTGTGCCTGCTTGTATAGCTCCTCTGGGAAGAACTGGTGAAAGAAATCCACTGGTTTTGTTGCATCACATGTTTTGAAACCTGCAAAATTAGGACCCACTTCTGCAGAAAACGGTGGGATGGTGGTTGTAGACAATTGTTCTGTCCATGTTAGTTGTTGGTCCTTGCTGTTATCTTTGGGGTGGGTTGGTATTGTGGTGCCGTCATCTTCAGAATCCGACTCTGCATCATACTTGAAAAGATCATCTAAATGTCCTGAGAATTTAACAAAAGCAACAAGAAAAGTTGGAATAAAAGTTGTAAAATAAAAGCCCTCCCCCCCAAAAAAACCAAAAAAAACCAGTCAACACTAATTATAAAATGTCAAACATTCATACCTCCTGAAGATCAAGAAATGTGTATCTATTAATCAATCAGTGAAAGTTACAGCTAAATTTGTATTGCTTACCATAAGAAATTCAACGATATATATATTTAAAATTTGGCTTGGATCAAGACAAATAACTAGCATCTGGAGTTTTTCATTTTTCACACTGCTACTCAATATATAGGCCTAAATACACTACTATGCATATATGCGTAATGCGTTTTCTACGCCGTGATCTTTTCTTTTTTACTTTTTGCGTGAATACTTTTTGGTTTTCCCAGACGGGCGGAGGTCTCTGTACTTTTAACATGCTGTACGACACATTGAAGAAAGTGTGGGATGCCAGTTTTGTGTATAAATTGCAAAGTAAAGCATATTTATTACTCATACATTACCATATATACAGTGTGTCTAAAAAAAATGCAAACAAAATTTAACGGAATGCCAGACGTAGAATGAGTAACCAACATAGATAATATAGGTATGGTTTGAAAGATACACCTTTCCACTTTAAAATGAGACATCAAACGTCCAAATCTGAAAATTTTTGACAGAGTTATGAGTACTTTTCCAAGAGAGGTCAAACTGACGATGGGACCAAGTTTTTAAATGCAGTGATAATCGATTTTGTTTAGATGTGCAAGTGTTGCAATGTGGATGAACTGTTCATGATTACACCCCTTCCCCCTCAACATGCCCTCGCTCGATACACAGGCGACATCGTCTCTCCATGCCTCCCATCGCTCTCCAAACAACATCTGGAGTCTGCCGCAGGACGTCAATCTCAGCTGTTATTCTGTCACGGAGAGTCTGCAGGTCCGGAGGGGGAGTCGTGTACACCTTGGATTTCAAGTATCCCCAGAGGTAGAAATCACACGGGGTGAGGTCTGGAGATCTCGGTGGCCATTCATGCACATGATTCAACGCTATGACACGGTCTCCGAACGCTTCATGAAGGCGGTCTCGGACAGCCAGTAGACGATGAGCCGGAGCGCCGTCTTGAGCACACTTTTCTTGGTATCAGTTTGTAAATATGTTTACTAGCTGAACGCACATGTCCAATTCCTAAACATCAATTTTCAATGGCTAAACACTATCCGTCCTCATGCTAAAAATGTTTAGCATGTAAACATGTTTACAAACTGATAGCAAGAAAGTGTTTAGAATTGTGTTTACTCGCTAAACACATTTTTGTAGGCCAGGCAATTATCCTCACAGAGGCAATTAGGCTACCGGTACCTTTGTCCCAATGCCTAAAATTGAAAACTTGGTCCCATCGTCAATTTGACCTCTCTTGGAAAAGTACTCATAACTCTGTCAAAAATTATCATATTTGGACGTTTGATGTCTCATTTTAAAGTGGAAAGGTGTATCTTTTAAACCATACCTATATTATCTATGCTGGTTACTCATTCTACGTCTGGCATTCCGTTAAATTTTGTTTGCATTTTTTTTGAGACACTGTATAGAGAGAGAGGGAGAGAGAGGCTGGTTAGCTCAGTTGGTAGATTGCTCGTACGGTAATCGAGAGGTCGCGGGTTCGAGTTTGGCATCAGCCAATTTTTCTTTGCTCGCTACCCATTTATATAATATTCAGGTCAGTTTCTCCCTATAAATCTACTTTGTGTACAACCACGTAAAAGGCTTGTGTCCCGTTAATTGTGTGATCCCCGCTACTGCCGTTACCCAGGTTGTTTGCATCTGACCGGGGCTTGATCCCTGGCTACACGGCAGATATGGTTTGTCCTCTGACCTGGCCCCCATAGAGCAATTGGCATAAGTGAACCGCCCACCAACATAGGGGCTGGTTATCTCAGTTGGTAGAGCGCTCGTACGGTATTCGAGTCCGGCATCAGCCAATTTTTCTTTGCTCGCTTATTGGTAAGCATACGCCTATTGGTATAAAAAAAAAAAATCATTTTTTTAAACTTAAAACTTGCTTGGTTGATGACGGTTTCAAATACCCCTTGATAATTGTTAGTCTGAGGTGCTATTATTTGAAACAATAGGTAACAGTATTTTCAAGGTCATCAACGATGTTCGAGTTTGCCATTTATCAAATCGTAAATAATTTTCCATTTTGTTCTCATAATTTTGAAAAATATCACAGGTTGTGTTTATCTTGATTTAAAAGAGGTAATCACAACCGTGGTGACAGTATTATTATACAAGTTATCATTAGATACCTAAAATTATATTTTGACATAGGGGCAAACGCGGCAGTCTCATTAAGCATGACATTAAATTGAAATAATTTATGGTAGACTATAACATTAATGATATTAATTTCGACATTGTTAACGTCTTAATAATAATAGCCTTTTTCCTCACTGTACAAATGCAGAGTAATTAACGCATTTACTCCAAACACAAACTTCTTTGGAGGATGTTTAAAAGTGAAATCAAATTCACGAACTGCGTTATACCAAATTTCACATCTGTCTGTTAATTTGTAATTCTCTTGTTCGTTCTTTTGTCATGTATGATTGTGTGTTTTGATGTGTAATTGCATTGATGAATAAACAATAAAACGTCTGGAAAAGGCAAAAAGATAAAAATGGAACACGGAACCTGTAGTTCAGAACCATCAACATAATTGTTAAAGATGAATATTTTTTTATATTTTCATTGAAACATTGATAATTTCCCTTTTTGAATGGAAAGCAAATACTATAAAATTATATATTTCACAAAGTAAGCTTTGTTTAACAGTAAAAAGTTAACAAAAGTGATCATTATTTTATGACGGGACCACCATCAATTAAATTTCGAAAAATTTTAAATTTTGAAAAACGTGTCATTTGTAATCGTTTCTTCAAGTAGTATAGCTTTGTTCCGTTGAAAAAGAAATTTGGCGTCAAAATATCGAAAATCACCCGCGTTTTCGCTTTTTCACATGGTTCCACAGCAATTTAATCTTTAATCTGGACATTTTTATATTCCTGAAAGAAGAGGAGAACAAACAGCTTAACGTGAAATGTTTACACCACTGGCGTAAATAAACTACCATTGGCGGAAATAAATGAATTATTATTTGAAACCTTAGGGCCTACTTGGTTTTGTGATCCGGTCCCAAATAGATACCGCAAATGACACATCATTTTCGATTGCTGGGAATCACCGGTGAAATTGTGGCAAAAACACCTGTAGGCGATCTTTTAAGGGAAGTTACAACATCAATAATTACCCGATTACAAAATACCGAACTATTCTCCGAAAGTAAACTTTGGTAAATGTACTAATCAATAATTGACATTAATTAACAATAATTTTTTCTGTCCAATTTCAGAGAAATCGGGAACTTTTTTATGCACGGAAGAAAAAGTTGCCATATGGCTACACATGTATGTTTGGTTTTTTGTTTTCTGTAAAAACGTTGAATGTCGTTTCACACTTTCTCACGACGAAGCCTCCGCACTGACACAATATAAATATCGTCACGAACCAACAGGGACATGGAATTTGAGTGCTATCATGCAGTGACTGCCATTATACCCCACATGATGAGGATATAATTCTCGTTACTGCTGCATAAATTAGCCGGTAATTTTCAGTCACTGATTGAAATTCGGCTCCAATCGTGACGTTAATTATTGCCCCTTTAAGTAAAAAAAAAGTTAGATTACTCATATAGAGACAAAATGATTTCCTTTACATTTCAAAGTACAAATACTTCCGCCTATTATTAAAGGTCTTTTATGAAATCAGGGAAACCATCTAGCTTACCTTGTTATCTGGAAAGCTGTAAATAGGAGGTTTCATGTTGTGTTACATGAATTACTGTAAATTATATTATTCCTCAATTATGTTTAACGATATATTCCATTGACATTTCACGAGGAAAATTATCTACGTGTAGGTTCACACTCACACTGTCTGATATTGAAAATTAAACCCTGTCTCGCCACTCAAAAAATGGGGTTCGTTCGCACCACGAACCCCCCTCCCCGGCCCCTCCCCCACCTTGTCGCATGTGTTTATGTTGGTGCGTATCTGGGATGAGGCTGTGACAGATCATGGCAAATATAATGTTTACAGTAAACCGCCAATATGTCCTAGACGGGCCTGGTCGGATTATTTAATGAAAATGCGGAGGCATACAAGTACATGTAGGTCCTAATATGTAGTGGTTTTAGTCCTACAATGGTATAAAAACTGTTGGCACGACTTGACATTAATATCTTACTAAGAAGTTTCATAGATCTGTAAGAAGTTTCAGAAAGAAGATCCCCCCATTTCCGGTCCAATATTGGGCTTTTTTAACTGAGCTGGGAAATCGTGCCGCAAATTGTTTTAAATTTTGTTTTGCTTTTTTAATTCTGGTTTTAACTCATTATTGTGTGGTAATTGGGTGCTGGGGTGTGCCAGCAGGTACCGTACTGTGGGTAATGTGTGGATCGACCTCTAAGAGGTCAACCTATAATAGGACCCCAGAACATTTTAGATTCTATACATTCTGTTGTGAATTCTGATTGCTTTTCTCCCAAATTTTCTGTGCGAATAATTTGTCTGTGAGAAGATTTATTATAATTGACCAATTTCTTTCAATACAATTCAATACATGCCACGCCCTGCTGGTGGGAAAAGTGATGATTTCAGCAATGCTGATTATGCAAATAACGTTATGAATATTATTTTGATTTGTCTTTCTTCGAACTTTCATGCCTCTCTCTATCCAGAGGTAAAATGGATAGAGAATATAGAGAATTTAGAGATAGGCTAGTTGTTTTGTTTGATTAGGCAAAAAAAGTCTCCGGTCTCTGGTCTCCGCGTGTAACGATGCCAAATTGCAGCCAAAATTGCTGGATCGATTGGCCGACTTTTTCACATAGGGGTATGAACGTTTGCCCGATTTGTGAGGCCTGTCTTATCCACCATAGGCCTACTTTGTATGGGAAATTTGGTCGCCGCGTTATACCTGTAACACGTATTTCCCTGTTGGAAATGTCCCTATCACATTGGCTGCAGACTGTATAATAGTGCTCCAGAATATTTGTTTCTGTTGAACTTCTGGTTTCAACCGAAAAAAGGTCAAAATTGGGTCATGTCTGTGTCAGGGCTCTCAAAAGTAGCCGGTCACCGGCGGCGGCAAATCGCCACCTGCGGCAGGTTTTGCCGCCGGCTACTTTTCACCGGATGACCAAAAATATTTTTTTCACCTTTCTGTGAACTTCTCTGCAAAAAACTGATTCGCACGCGGTGCGATACGAAGTTTTATTTACCTGAAATCACGTCAAAACTAGTCAGTTTTCTCAGCGACACGGCCGCAGCCATTATGTATACGCTCCCTTGCGCTTTGTGTAAGCTGTATCCTGATTGGTTAACGATGTTTCCTGTATTGTGATTCCATACACTTTTGTCAAACTGTTTGGGATGCATTGTATCCATTCATTATTATGGACTCAAATAGACCGGCTGCGGCACGTATGCTACAAACAAGTATCAAACTAGCTGCTCAGGATGGAATGTTTGCCTATTGTTCACAGTAATTGGATTAGTGGGACCTTAAGTGCTGCTTTATGTCTGCACTGGAGTGTGCACCACGATGTGTAAAAAAAAAGGATTTTATTTATAGGGGATTACGAAAGCCCATTACTCCATTAGTGCCATCGTCATTTTATTTTCGAGAGCAGTTATTTTTATTTTCAAGAGCAGTTATTTTTATTTTCGAGAGCAGTTATTTTAATTTTCGGGATCTTTACGAAACAAAGTTTTGGTCGCGGGCTTTGCCTTATTTTATGTACAACAACGATTACAGGCCTGATAGCGGAATGGCCCCGTTTCACAAAGGCCATAGGACGCGCAGTCTATTTTTAGAAACTTTCGGTTTTACCGGTATTTATATTTTCGAGAGCAGTTATTTTTATTTTCCAGAGCAGTTATTTATATTTTCGAGAGCAGTTATTTTTATTTTCCAGAGCAGTTATTTATATTTTCGAGAGCAGTTATTTTTATTTTCCAGAGCAGTTATTTATATTTTCGAGAGCAGTGATTTTTATTTTCGAGAGCAGTTATTTTTATTTTCCAGAGCAGTTATTTATATTTTCGAGAGCAGTTATTTTTATTTTCAAGAAGCACATGTTTCGCGCGGACGCCTAGCCTGTGTATGCGGTGTAGCTAGTGCATGCAGCTTGCATACATTCCTCAAAAGCGCAGCTGTAATACTGGGAGCAGTGTTTCCTCAGAATGCCCCACCAGAACTCAATGCGCTGGTTGCTCTGACTGCTTCCTTCGAGGAAGCTCCTCTCCCCTGCAAATGCATCTTGAGAGTTTCTTCTCAAGAACTGTTGCATCTGTCGAACAGAACTGTTTTCCGTTCCAGCGTCGCCCCGAAGTAGTCTAGGACAACCTACTTTGTTTCTCACAGTTTCCATGAAATACTCCGCAATAACGCCAGGGTCACTATTTGTCAGAGAGGCTTCAAGCCAGAGGATCTGTCTTAACCCGTCGATACATCCGTTAATACAAACCCCGTAAGGCTTTAGTTTGTCATAAGAGTCCAAGTGCCACACAAAGTTTGGGCCTCTTCCATTGTATGTCCTTCTCTGTAGCCGCCGCCACCTTCTTTGCTCGACTCCCTCTGGGTCTAGAAATCCCAGAAGATGGCGCACTGTTTCTCGGCTTACCAGAATTCCATTCTGAAGGCATCTCAGGTGCATCCACCGGTAACCACAAAGTTGCCCTGAGGTACTCAACGGCTTCTATAAAACATGCAACATCAACGATGTCTGTGTGGTATTTTCGGCGATAAAGGCAAAGTTCTCGCAATTTACGGTTTAGGTTACGCTTGCTGTATTATGATTAGAAGCAAGTGAAGCAATTATTTCGTCATAATTAAGTCCTAAACTAAAGTAACGCCTGATCAAATGCAGACTCCATGCGTCCGAAGCCGCCGCAGCCATAGGTGATGATGGCTTCCGGAAATCGAACAGCTGCTTCAAAAAAGACAAAAATAAAGCTGCTTGAAAATAAAAATAACTGCTCTTGAAAATATTTTTTTAAATGCTCTCGAAAAAAGAAATAACTGCTCTCGAAAATATAAATAACTGCTCTGGAAAATATAAATAACTGCTCTCGAAAATAAAAATAACTGCTCTGGAAAATAAAAATAACTGCTCTGGAAAATAAAAATAACTGCTCTCGAAAATAAAAATAACTGCTCTCGAAAATAAAAATAACTGCTCTGGAAAATAAAAATAACTGCTCTCGAAAATAAAAATAACTGCTCTTGAAAATATAAATAACTGCTCTCGAAAATAAAAATAACTGCTCTGGAAAATATAAATAACTGTTCTTGAAAATAAAAATAACTGCTCTGGAAAATAAATAGCGATAAAACCGCAAGTTACTAAAAATAGACTGCACGTCCTATGGCCTTTGTGAAACGGGGCCATTCCGCTATCAGGCCTGTAATCGTTGTTGTACATAAAATAAGGCAAAGCCCGCGACCAAAACTTTGTTTCGTAAAGATCCCGGAAATAAAAATAACTGCTCTCGAAAATAAAAATAACTGCTCTGGAAAATAAAAATAACTGCTCTCGAAAATAAAAATAACTGCTCTCAAAAATAAAAATAACTGCTCTCGAAAATAAAATGACGATGGCACTATGACTAATGGACTTTCGTAGGGGATGCCCACATTAATTGTTGTCCTAATAAAAAAGTGGTGTTGAAATTGGTTTTGTTGTGTAATTATTTTGATGTGCCACCGACCATCCCTCAGCATATCGCCAACATTAACATTTATTTACCCACCGATACCAAGCTTTCTTGTGTATTACATACATTTGCCGACAAGGTGACAGTTTGTTTCAAAAGAAATACATAAAAAGGGAGGTGTTAAGTCGGTCATTGTCGAGTTCAGTAATGATCATGTCATTGGTGGTTGTCAATTTTCGATCGGTTCAGTCGCAAGGATCGGCAAGAAATATCTTGATATTCCGGCAACGTCAGTGCCGCACCGCGGGAAATGTCGTCACGGCAAAGCGGAGCCGCTTACTGCCTGATAACATGAACATGTTGGTATTCCTGGCAATGAATGCTCGCAAAACTCCCACCCCACCAAAGTGAACATGATTTATAACTTATCATTAAGTAACAATCAGTACACCGCAACCGATTTTGAACGAGAAATATTGGCTTCTGAAAATAATCTTAATTCTTAAAATCGTTGTTTAGTAGTAGCAGTTATTGTTTTTAATTATTCCTAGCTAGGTCTCTTATAAATTAATTCTTTCAGGAAACAAGATTTATTGAAATTTAACTAAAGTTCATTGTGATAGAAACAAATTAACATTCAAGTTCTGGTTTTATATTTGTAATATTTTGCAGTTTGTTAGTTTCGTAATATTTAAAAAAAAGTACTACGCAGTCATGTCCTTATCCAAAGCCAACATAACTTACGGGATATCCTTATTTAGAAGGCAGCGGCGCGGCATGCACAACGAGTTAGTTCCGCCCACATCGCCTTTGATCGACCAATGACATTCTTCAACACTTGTTTTGTGAAATTGTGACATGAACGTCCATGTCAACTTGCTATAAGCATGCGCTCTGATCACACACATACCTGTACTTCTGACACGTACACAGTCACGTATACGTGGGCCGCTGAATGTAGCTTGCTGTATGATGCACCAGCCGTGCGAGCAGAAATGGCGACGAAGCGAGAGAGAGGCACGCTAGATGCGTGGATTACGGGGAAAGGCCTCAGTCTGGAAAGTGTACTTCAGACTCTTCATTTTTTCTGTTTTCCATGGGTTGGAAATAACCCTCCAAATGCCTCTTGAGGGCCTCAAACCCAGTGATGCACCTCAGAGAGTACAATTTTCAAATTTTTTTCCGGGGGAGGGCCGCCGGATCCCGCCTTTCCCGGAACGCGTAGCGCCTTCGGCGCTCGGCAAATGGGCTTTGCCCATTTGTCTGCACCCTCCTACTTTCTTTCTTGTACCCTCCTACTCCTCTAAACTTTGAGAGCCCTGCTGTGTACCAAATGTCACATAATTCGAGGTCTGTACGATGATGCAAAGATTGTTAATTTATCTGGTGTGATTCATGAGATATGATTTTTTTTTAAATATTAAACCTCTATTTGATGTAATTCGATATCTGATGACGTCATCATGACGTCACAACTTCATTATGACATTAAATATATTTACGTTCCTGTCAACGTAAAAGTATTTATGAAGCAAATATGGTTTTCTTTTCCGAAACGTTTCACGACAAAACTCGCATCCGTGCGACTTGACAAGAAGCTATACGGCTGTACATGAACATGCAGTTCAGTTCTGCGTGCGACTTGACTATATAAATTACCTCGTGTTCTGTGTGCGAGAAGGCTGTGCGCACGCCAAATGGGATGTACATAATACATAGGGAATAGTGCTTCAGAATAAGATCGGGGTCATGTCTGTGAACGAAATGTCACATAATTCAAGATCTTTAAGATGTTGCAAATATTTTATAAATATTCAATTTTTGTGTAATTCGATATATGATGGCCTAATTACCATGACGTCACAGGCTCACAGCTTTAGGTACAATTACATGTTAAGGTCTAAGTATGTGTTAAGTTTTAAGGTGCTGTGAACTTTGCAACTATGTTTTTTGGCCTTATAGCCATTATAGCATTGAGTATATATTATAGCACAGAGCTGTATACTTCCCCAGGGAGCTGAGAAAGTAAAGCACTTCGAGTGTAAAGCGCTTCGAGTATATTACCTCGTGATAGTCTTCGCGCTAGATATAAGACTCCAATATTATTATTTTTAATATAGGTTTCCCCGGCCAATTTCAAAACTGTTTTGTTCAAGAACATTAAAATTCACGCCGTTTTTACCAATCCGATCAACGTAAGGTTTTTATATTGTTGCGTTCAAATTAATTTTCAAGCAGTCATTATTTCATTCCTGTCATTCACAACTGCGTTTATTCAGTTCCATTTCGTTTTTCGGCGATCATGACTTAAATTATCTCATCCTGAAATTGGATGTTTCGCATCTTTTCATGATTGTTGCAGTCAAAATTAACAATCATCGATGTGTGGAAGATTTTGTATGAGGTTTTTACAGTCGCTTTCGTTTATGGGCAATCAATTTCATCTAAGACATTCTTGGCCTGTACAGCCATTCCATTGTGATTCGCGTGACGATCCCATTTATTTTTAAAATTTGTCCGGTTCTCTACTCCCAAGATTTTACAAACTATAAGGAGGGATCTTTAATTATTGGGGGAAAAGATTGAAAAAACTTGACTCACTAAATTATATCAATTAAGAAAATGTGACTTGCGTGACATTTTGATATGCAATCAATCATAAGTGGCCAATTAGTGAAAGCTTTAAATTCTGGATCACTTTATTTGAAAATGCACTAACTGACATCACTGAAATTATTTAAAAAAAATTGAAGTTATTAATGGCAGCGTGACTCGCGTGACAAAAAAATGTGACTCGCGCGACAAGAGGGAAACAACAATGTTACAGGAGGATTTTTTGTGTTCAAGACACCCTTAGGACATACTATTACTTTAACAAAAGGAATAAAATAGTTTCAGAACTGGGAGGATAAAAAAAAAAATTCATTTTTTGTGACTCGCGTGACAGTAAAACAGAGTTATTTTTGTGCAAATGGGAAGAGACAAAAGGGAAATGGTAATATTTTGATGCTCACTTATGGTCCTTTATTGTACTATGCATGATTTGTAAATCTTTAGAAGCACTTTTTGTTTTATGAAATACCATTGCAGTGTAATAGTATATGTGTGATATGACTTGAGGGAGATTTTTTGTTTTAAATAAAAGGACCAGATATTAACTTTTTGGTTTTTCATACAGGACCCTTAGGAAACACCATTATTTTGAACAAACAGAAAAACATGGTTTCTGATCTTTCAGGAGAAACAACTGAAATGACTTTTTTGTGACTCGTGTGACGATAAAAAAGGCCGAACTGTTTTTTGTTTTTTTGAAAGTGAAATGTCCAAAAAGAAAAATGTAACTTTTGTTATTCTCACTAATGGTCCTTGGTTGTGTATGCATGATTACTACATCTAAGCACCTATTGTTGTTTGAAAAAGTGATGAATTCTGAATTGTATGAATTTCTTTAATTTTTACGCCCATTAATTGCCCTTTTTCCCAAGGCTGCCGCAAGAACCATGGATTTTTTTATATAAATTCTTTGTAGCAGTGGAAGCACTAGGTATTCTAGTTATTAAACAATTTTAAAATAAAAACAATATCAAATTTGAAAATTTTACTTTGTCAAATAGTGGGTGTCAAATACCAGGGAACCAAGGCCTATCTTTTTCGAAACTTCTTCTTGGGTGTCGCTTTCGAATTTCTTGAAGAATCTGAGTATCTCTAAACAGGGTCATGTTGCATAACAGATTTGTTCCCATTTACAATATTTCCACGTCAATCTTTCACCTTTCCCTTTTAATTATAATCATATCATGTCATGTCATAAAAAACAAGAAATATTTATTACAACTCACGGCCTATTTGAGGTATGTTTCGTGCATACGGGTAAGAATCAACAACTTCGTCATCAGTTCTGAAAAGTGTGAAATAGTTCTCATAAATCATACTCCATAAAATCACTGTTCGTCCTGTATTTAGCATAGAAGGAATTCTGCATTGAATGCTTCATGATTGTCAATGTTTAGACATTTTTTGTAAACTTCGATCAGTCCGTTATAAATCTTACTGTCTGTTAACTTTTGGAAAAAGCCGTTGATCACCATTTTGCATAAAAAAACTAAACTTGATGTACAGTTAATGATGTATCATTACTGTTTTCTTGTTAACTTAACTTCAATACTAACGTGAAATTTCGACGTAAATTTAGCACACCATAGAGTAACTAGTAGGGGTGGACGATATCACGATAATATCGTAACGATACGATGTTAAACAAAATTATTGGCTAACTCAGTTATGGTTTCGAAGATATCGAAATATCGCCATATAGACGATATTACAAAATTATCGCCGATATCAAATTTATATCGCCGGAGTGGTAAATTGTCTCCAAATGTCATGTCATTATACGGTAATATCAACGAGTACCGTGAATAACTAAAAAAATTAATTCAAAGAAAGTATGCATAAAGCCGTGGAGGAATTCTTGTAAACATGACCAAATAGAAGGCATGAGTTTGTACAGTAGCTGATCGTAACTTCTAAAATCAATGGCATCAACGTAATGAGAGCACAGAAGTGTATATGTATAGCCTATATATTGATAATAATAATAATAATAATAAAGATTTTTAGCGCGCACATATCCACCCTGCTGGGCGCTCAAGGCGCGGAAACAAAGAAAAAACATTAATACAAACAATATACAATGATAGCGTAGGGAAAACAAAACAAATTATGTACCGAGATACATGTACCTACAATGCAATTACAAATATACATCATCTTTGAAGAGTTGTGACATAAGATGAGTTTTAAGCATCGACTTGAATCTGGTTATACTATGACAAGATTTGAGTTTAGTTGGAAGATGATTCCAGAGTGCGCCACAT
The DNA here is from genome assembly GCA_029582265.1 of Zoroaster sp. YZ-2022. Classification (NCBI taxonomy): domain Eukaryota; kingdom Metazoa; phylum Echinodermata; class Asteroidea; order Forcipulatida; family Zoroasteridae; genus Zoroaster; species Zoroaster sp. YZ-2022. The sequence continues at coordinate 19,822,389 of CM055832.1, read as the reverse complement.
AAAAGAATGGCAGTTATAATTAGTTTACCAATGGAATAAACAAGATCTAGCTGAAATGGGTAAACACTCGTACACTCGTACACTATACCAAAAACCAACTTACAATTCCCCTTTAACATCTCGCTACTATCGCATGATATTTGTTACGTCACGTAGTGTGCTAAAGCCGTATATGACCCTATAATCTGCACACTGCCTGCATCAGTCAGAAACATTAATATAGATAACAAGCCAAGTTACCCGATCATGATTGGGGTTTTGATAGGCATGTAAACGTATGAAGTAGGTTATGATTAGGTTACCGTGTTGATCTTTGTCTGCAATACTGCAGTTAGATTCAGAGGTCACTGCATTGTCTAGCTTCCATGGCGTACTGTTGTCTAACGTCAAGCTTCCGGTGGCTGGATAAACGTTCCCGTCTGCAGTACCTTCCCTCGGATCCCACAGTTGAAATCCATACATTGGTCTAGGTTCCTGCTTAATCGTGATTCGTGACATTTTTGAGGCCATTTTGCGGAAATTAAATAGTTACGACATCCACTAAGTGTGTGCTTGTGTAAGCCTGTCTTCATAAAACGTAAATGCAAACGGGCAGTGCAACGTGTACGGCTACATAATTATGTGCATAATAATCTGCCATTGGAGACCCTCATTCAAACGTAACAAAACTACGCTATGCATTATACTACGTATGTACGGTATTGCGCAAGTGCATGCATTCCGGACAGAACCATTGTTCACGAGGGTAGATCATAGTACGTGGCTTATTGGGTTGTATGAGCCAAATTGCGCATAGTTCGTAAATATTTCAAGGGCATATGAACTAGGAATGTTTTAACATGAAGTATTAATGATAATCTCCAGTCGTAATAAACAAAGTTGTGCCTTCCCTTCAGCAGTGAAAATAAGATATTTGCTGTATATTTGTTTAATCAATCACAAATAATTATTATGTAATTTTTATACAAATCAAAGTAGTAGTCAAATGTTTTTATATTTCAATGGAATTACAACACTATTTAAATGTACATTGCATATTCACTGTTCATGTTATTTACAAGTTTATTCAAATAAGGTTGATAGTTACATCTGTTCTGATGTAAGGTCAACCCAGCATTAATATAGCTTGGTACAGAGTGTGGTTGGACCAATTAAGGGAACATTTCTAGCTTCCTAATGTTAGATTTCAAATTGATAACAACACAGAGAGCCATGGAGAGAAAAATATTACATTTAACAATACGGGATAAAGTTAACCATAACAAAATACGAGAGAAAACAAAAGTCAAGGACATCATTGAAAAGATAAAGGAGACCAAATGGAGATGGGCAGGCCATGTGTTAAGGGTCCAGGGCAACAAGTGGACTAGGCGATTGACAGAATGGCAGCCTAGAACAGGCAAGAGAAAGAGAGGACGGCAAAAGAAAAGATGGAGAGATGACATAACAGCACACATGGGCACGGCAACATGGACCAGAGTGGCTATATAGAGAGAGAGAGACAAATGGAAGTTTTATGAGGAGGGCTTTGTCTAACAAATGGACGAACTATAGCCTTGATGATGATGATGATGATGAATGTTAGATTTCTAGCACAAAGAAAGGCGTGTTTGAGTGTAGGCCTGTGTTGGTAGGCCTATTGCCCTATTTCCCCAGATGGTAGATATAGCGGACACAGCCTAATTTCTACCACCTACTAGGAACCGGTACACCGTGAAAGGAAGTCAACTACTAAACCCTATTTTGGAAATATTGGCTTAGATTATTACCGGAAGTATACTTCGGTATGTAATATTTCTTATCGTAATGCTAAGACCTACATCGAAATAATAATCATCTTGTATAACAAGTTAAATCTCCGGCTGCCGACAAAGGGGCCTCACTGAGTTTGGGTGATTTCAGGTCAAGATCCCTCGCTGAACCAAATCGTGCACATTTTATTTCTACATGATGATAGGTCTATGCACACATGTCTTCATACAATGCAACCAATATGATTATAAACTCATTATATGCATAGCATAAACCAACGTAATAAAAAAGGAGTATGTTTTTGTTAAGGAAGAAGGGATTCACATATATTAAGTTTCAATCGAATGGTTCAGAATGATTTAACATTATGTTAGCCTACATATCTGGGGCCCAAAAATAGAATAAACGTTTTAAGGTTTTCCCAAGGTCATCAGTGACTTTGTTTTTATAATAGTAGTACACTGTAAAAAAAACTAAGTTATGTTATTTTACATCAAATTTTTGTTTGTTTTTAGGTTTAACATTAAATTTTTTGTAAAAAAGCAAATTGCTGTCAGTTATGAAGTTTTTTCACATGTATTTTGTATTTTAACAAAAATATGTCAATAAACATAAAAAAGTAACAAATAAACCAAAATTATGTGAACAATTTTGTCTTTTTACATGCAGAAAAAGGAATTGTTACAACTTGCTGTTATTTAACAACTACTCCGTAAAATTACAAATAAAACACAACATAACTGAATGTGTTTTATGTTTAAAGTTAAAATGTTTTTATGTAAATAAACAATTTTCCGGTTTTGTTTTGTAAATAAACAAGTATCCTACAATTATGACGTTATTTTACAAGTGTTTTGCGCTTTAGCAAAAAAGTGTTTAGGCCGTTCCAATTTTATTAGTTGGTTTACAGATGCGGCGACTTATTTTGTTGAAAAATCGAAACAAAAAAAATTGGAAATCTGTACTTTTTTTTTTTTTTTTTTTTTTTTGCCCGGCGACGAATATTCAAACATTGGTCCGAATATTTGAAAAAATAAAATAAAATAAGTCGATTTTTAGTGTTGAGAAAACGAATTGCGAAAAAAATAAATCGTGAAGGCTACGTGTCTGTGTACTTGAATACCATACGTTTCGATCAGCATCCATACGTGCCGTCCCCCGATGGATGTGCATCGCGTCGGCCCGGCCGCGCGGTACACAGTAAGTTGCTTGGATGGTAGGTACTAACACTTTATAACTCGAGAGATATACCCGCTCCTGGTCACCAAATAATGTCGGGTTGTGCAAACTGTGTAAGAGTAATGTAGCTGAAGATATTGGCCATTTCATGTTTTATTGTACAGCATTGAATCACATTCGTATTAAGGAATTCATAGCCCTTGAAAATAATCTTTTTGGTAACAATATGGATTTGTTTTGGGAAATATTTATTTCAGGCAATATCGACTTAAAACTATACATGATGCTGGGCAACATGTATGAATTCGATAACACACTTGGAAACATTCTTGATACATCATGTAAGAATCTTTTGACCAACCTTTGGGATGAGCGTAAGATGTTGTTGAATGCTATAAATTGATGAATTAATTGACAAGTTTTCTGTTCTATCTATATGTCACGCTGCATGTTTTTTTTTTCCTTTTCTTTCTTTTTTATTCTTGTGTACTTTGTACTAGTGTTTTGTATTTTAAGTCTTAGTTTATATTTATTGTTTATGTTTTGTACTATGTTTAAGGATGCACCGTCTTTTGACGTGTGCCACTGATTTGAAAGTGTAACTCCAATAAATTGATTGATTGATTGATTGGTACTTATATCTGACTCCGTGCCTCCCTCATGTCTTGATATCAAATACATACAGTGCAGCGGGGCGTGCTTAACCGTGAGAACAGCCCATGTGCACTGTTCGGTGCTAGACCAGCGGCCGTGGGATTGGGTGTTAGACGGGAAGTGTAATACGCAATGTAAACATAATAGTTTGATACCCGTCCCTTAATACTTGTATGTAAACAAAATGCCATGCCGCACGTGTGTCCTGTCAAAGTGGTGTTACGATGGCAATTTCAAGCAAAGAATACTTTTCTGTGACTGTAAAGGAGGGAGGAAAGCCTTATTGCCGTCTCCCTTGATGAAAGTATTGGTTCATTGTCCAATGCAATGGGCATCGGTGAACAATCCCTTACAATCACTGCAAGTGCCGTCGACATGACTGCCTCCGGAACGGCTAGATATGTGATAACTGACGTTAATCATGTTAATACACATGGCTGTAATCCACAGCATCGGGTGGAAATTTATCGAAATGAACTTCATTTAAGATAAACCCTGCGGACAAGCGATCCACTTCTACTTCTGCTAGTGCTACTGCCACTGACAACAGCGCTTTCAAAGTCATGATGGCAGCTAGTGGCAATAACTGGGTTAGAGTTCATAATTCCATGTACAGCCACAGGCCTGCTATGATCATGACGACAGTCCCCCTTTAAATTCATTTTCATTCTTTATTAATATAAATAGACAGTCCAGAACCATTTATCTTCATTTTATAAATTTGGGTAGGGTAGTCCAGAGAGTTTTAAGTGTGCTAAATAAAATTATCACACAATCCAAAATCCCATTTATATATTGTAGCTCTTGTAGATCCACTCATGTGTTAGGGTGCAGAATAATAAATAAACCTCACAAGAAGCGTACTCTGATTCATTCGTTCATTGAACATTTATTTCCAATTCACAGAAACAAGTATTAAAATAATACAAAATAAATAAATAAATTATAATAGGTATTAAACAGAAATTTAAAAGATGCAAAGTAAGCTTATTATAACTGACATGGAATTGCGAGACGGAGGCAAATCCCAGTATAAAAAGCACAGCTTATGATTGTCGTCCAATGTACATGTATACAACACTTACCATCATTTTTCCCCCTGTCTGACAACCTTTTTCAGCACCTAAAAAATCCGTAAACCAACTAATAAAATTGGAATGGCCTTATAAACATAAATAATGTAACACATAAACCAACATTCTGTAATTTTTAAATTCTTTTTACGGGCAGAAAATTGTAGATTTACAACTTGATGTGATTTAACAAATATCCGTAAATTAGCAACCTATATATATATCGCGGAACCCGCTGCTATATGGGATTCTAGCTGGCCAATTGTCATCGGGCAAGCTCGGTGGCCGAGAGGTTAAGACGTCTGCAAAAGTAAGCAGGAGGTCGTGGGTTCGAATCCCGCCCGAATCGCCTGTGTAGTTTTTTCACAGACACTCGGAAAGCACTGAGTATACAGTGCTATACACACGTCAGTGTAGGGCAAAATTAAATCAATTGTTTATCTCCCGACGCAAGAATTTCATCTATATATATATATAGTGTAATAATAACCCTTCATCGTTCAAAATTGTATAAACAATGTTTGATGGATTAAGTTACAAAGTAAATGCATAAAGCTCAAGAATAACAAACAGTAGTTTCATATTTAGGATAATGTACACAACACTTAATTTGTATGCCTCCAGCTTCCCCTTCACCCCTAACCAACATGCATGTAATTTTCCATACGTTCTCATAATTGTATGTGCCCACTTTGTAGCATCCACTCTTGCCCCTCCTTCATCCACCTTTTATCCCACCTTGATCACGCATGATCACTGTGCCTGTAGTTTGGGTAATGTTTCTTTCTCTGATGGCTTAGGTTCTTATAGCTTGTATAGGTACAAATTCACATTATATACACTGTCGATTAACTTCATTAACATTACATGGATAAAATGAGTACAGTGGTAAAAGCTTTTTGTATATAATATATATGTTGGTATATATAAGGTGAAAATACAATAAATTGATCATGTTGATTCAATAGGCCTATTATACATAGCTCATTTCAAAATGATTGTCTTAATTCAAATTACTTCGATAAAATACTGTTTGTATTAAAAACATTAATTTTTCATTTGACAGTCATAAGGCCTCCATTTAAAAAAATTAAATGTTAACAATGGTCACATGAGTTTACAGTCAAGGAATAATAAAATAATCAAAATTATATGAGCATTTATCGTTTATATCAGTATAATGATAATGAAATATGTCAACTATAGGGTGGGATTTTTAGCCACTTTTTTCCCGCTCTTATTTATACCCATCCCAGTAAACTTCCTTGGAAGGGGTTGGTTTTTTCATAAAACTGAATAGTTTTGTATGAACACTGTAATTGAAATGATAGTAGTACAATAAAGGACCTTCCTGTAGTTTACTTATCTTTCTTAAGCCGGGTGTAAATTATCCCTAATCAATTGAATAAAATCAACTGGTTGTAAGATGAGTGTAACTTCGTTCTTAGCATTGTGAAGAAGCTGCATAACACGATCCGCGGTTGCAAATAGATCCACTGGTTGAGTGTTTATCTCTGTGATGGCCCAGTTGCACATGTGACCCGTTACACCTGTCCCTTGAGGTTTTAGACATCCAAGTCTAGCTGCCAGGCCATTTTCATACAATTCAGTGATCTGAGAATAAAAGTTATTGGATGCAGCTTGACTATTGAGTATTGATAGAAGAAAGTGGACAGATACAGAACATTTTAAGAAGGGATCGCAGGTGGCCCAATTAAATTTGACTTCAAATTTCACTACATCACAAAATTCGCGAAAATGTGCAGGTCCACCATGGATCAGAGACTGATTGGCAATTTAACAGCAGTAAAGTGATTTCAACACGGTTACTGAGTTGTGCATGATTTAAAGTTAGAACAATTCCTATTTCATTGGCCCTTTAACTGTTCTTCCTTGTACCCTGATAATCAGGGCCTAAATGGAATTGAAAGAAGAAGAGAAAAATCTATTTACCTCATTTCCATTCAGTTTGATGCCAAGATCTTCTTGTGGTGATTGTCTGCTGATTGTGCATATAATTGCATGAGGAATCCTCTTTAGGACTACTGTAACCTGCGTACAACAAAACATACCGGTACATTACAGACAATGTGACATTTGTATATCTTTAGAGCATGGCCCTCTGTCTGTATCATATATTTCATGTTAGGCAAGAGAGTGTGAAAAGTGTATACGTTTATTTGTTAAATTTCGTTGACCAAATGTCAAGTGTCCAAACTATAAACAGATCAGGAATATAGGCAACAAAGTGTATCTTTGAAATCAAGTAAAATAACTACTGTGAGTATGTTTTATTTTAATCCACTGTACAAACAATTATGTGAGCCTACACAAAGAATAACAAAATAAAAAAGTGAATATTTGTTTGCTACCTCATCGTCATCAGTACTGCAAATAATGGCTTTAGCGAAGTTTGCTGAGGTGAGTGCTTGTTTGTTGATTTTGATAAGTTGATCACCGACCTTTAGCTCCCCTCTCAACAGTGTATCAGTATGATCCCAACCAATCACCCTGAAACAAAAGAAAATACATCAGTCAAATGGTTATTATGTTAACTGTCATGTTTCCGATTAAATGACAATATCGTCATGATATGGAATCAGAGTACTAGTTTTAGATTAACTCAGTGACTGAAAATAATACCCCACATGGTAAAGTTATAATCCGTTGCTGCTGCATAAATGAGCCAGAAAATCAGTCAATGTATTCTTCTTAAAACATACGAAACTATACTCTCACAGTGTGGTTGTTATATTTCTTATAACAAATAAATGATCTTGTTTTTCGACTGCACGGAAATGTGTAGCTGTATCCATCAAAATTAATAGTAATAAATTATAACTATACAGAAAAAAGACATTTTGAATATCAAGATTCGATCAATGCAGGTAGGAAGCTTGATAAATTGCCATACAATATTCAGGTGATTGCTGGTTTACATACATGTAGCCCGGCCGGGAATGCTCTGTATTTAGTGAGCCAGTCGGTCAGTCAGTCGGCCAGCCAGTCATCTATTCATTCACCCAGCTTACAACTAGTCAGTTAATGAACCAGCCATGCCTGTCACTAATCAACCCCGTACCAGCTAGTACGTTGTTCAGCTTGCCAGCGCAACGAGTGAATCAGTCATTCTGCTTATTAGCCACATACACTGGCGTAAATCCGTGATAAAAAAGTGTGTGTGTGGGGGGGGGGGGGATGATTTTGAAATTTGGGTGCACGGTATAGCTTGAAGTTCTGCATGTGTATTTTTATTATTTATCCGAAAAGTGGGGGATCTATCCCCCACCCCCGGGATTTACGGCCGTGGCCACATATCAGCCACCCAGTCAGTCTGTCAGTTAGCCAGCCATGCAACCAGTAATTTTGACATTCGGCCTCCTTTTAACCAGCCAGTCGGTCACTCAGCTAGCCAGCTATTCAACCAGTCAATCCATAGAGCAAAACCTTGCTCTATGGTCAATCTGCTTGTCAACCACATACTGGCCGGTATAGTCGGTCAGCTATAGCCAGCCATTCAGCCAGTCATTTGCCTATCGACCACATACACGGTTCAAGGTTCAAGGTTCATTTATTTTTCCACAGTATAAAAATTCATCAATAACAATAGAAAGTAGTGAAATAAGTAAAGTAATAAGTAAAAGTGAAAGATATGGGCGATACTCAGGGACGGATTAACCCCCACTAGGGCCCCTGGGCCGATCATTTTTCAAGGCCCCCCTTGGCGCAGTGCGTGGACCCCGAAATTTTTCGGGTTTTTTTCGGGTTTTTTTTGGTTTTATATCATCTTTTTGACCTAAATTTAACACAATCAACGGCCAGTGACGGGCCGGCGGGCCGCCCGTCAGAACACAATATAATAGGCATATAGGTCCTATATAACATTTGCAGCAGCAGTTGGCAGCACAGCGCAGTGCGTGCGAAGCCGGGCCTGCCCCCCCACCCTCCCGACGCGCACTACCCACAACGGGTGGACACACAAGGGCCTGTGAGAGACAAGGGCCCCTGCTAGCCTACACCGTACAAAGCTGGGCTTTGTACGGTGTAGCAGTGGTCCTCAAAGGGCCCACTTTAAGGGGTCCCCAGCAGGGACCTCCAGCCTGGGGGGCTGGCCCCAGGAGCCCTTGTCAGGGCCTCAAACCCAGTACCGCGCCGCGCGGTCCAGTTTCCCCGAAGGGCCCCTGAGAGCCAAGGGCCCCTGGGCCCCGGCCCCACCGGCCCAATGGCTAATCTGGCCCTGGCGATACTGCAGAGGGACCCATTGAGAAGCAAAGCTTGTAAACATGGGCCCCATAGCATACATGTGCATTGAGCCGGAAATAAGAAGATAATGTCCATTGTACCATGGGCCCACTGCATAATGAGGTTCCATGGCTTCCTCCATGGATATACCAACATGTAATAGGGCTCAATGTACATGCTGCATATATATGAAAAAATATATATTTAAATATATAAATAAATATAAAATAAATAGTTTATACACAAGTAATATACAAACAATACAATGAATACAACAGACAGACTTAAACAGGTCAGCGTGGAATGTTATATAAATGCAAAACATGGTTTCAATGATAAGAATTCAACAAGATAGATTTAAACACACGTTTAAAAATGTGGATATTTGTTGATGCTTTAAGTTCATCAGTAAATGTGTTCCAAAGCCTGGGGCCCTCATATTTCAGTCGGTCAACTATAGCCAGCTATTCAACCAGTCATTCTGCCTATCAACCACATACCAGCCTGCCCGTCAGTCACCTCTAACCGTCCAGTCATTGTCAGGTTTATGTTGTTGTTTGTTCAGTCAGACACAGTGCGTACTCAACATTGTTGGTTAGGGGTGCACCCCACTAAATAAACTCCCATAGTAAACAGTGCTAAATACAAAATATTCAAAAATCATTAAAAAATACTTAGAAGTCCCACAGTTTTTAAAACCAAAAGAAAAAATATTTATCGATATATAACCTTTTATTTTCTTCTCTATTTACTGTCTAAAGTCCAGGTTTCCAGGGAGTTATTCTCATCCCAATGAAAACCACCCTCTACAGTAGTGAAAACGTCCACACTGAAAAGCAGCCATTTTGGAAAAAAGCCTTACGCTTGAAATCAAATTAGGACCACTTTTTCAGGGCCTAGTGTGTCCAAAATACTCACAGCTGGAAGCCAAGGACCCCCGGGTTATGATAGTGGGCCATTTTTACACAATCCATCAAATGAATGGGCCTCAAATCTTAGTTTTTCAGAAAAATTTGACGGCATACGCTTTATGATAAATAGCTCGGCGCATGAATTCCTCACTATTTAGTGGGGTGCACCCTTAGGGTATTTGTCAGCGTGGTGTGTAGCAGATTGCCGCCTGGGAGAACTCAGGCACTAGTCTGCTACCCAACTTTGGTTACACATCTGATCCGTCAGTCAGCAGATCAATGAGCCAGTCCATTGGTTGGTTTGATGGTCTGGAACCCAGTCAACGTCTCGTTATTCTCATTCACAAGCCGGCTGGCTATGACCGACGACTATATGGCAATTCATTATTTTAATATGATTACGGAGCATCTGAACGAATAGTAACAATGTTACACTCTCCTGGAAGGGAGAGTGACTGTTGACAGTTTGTTTACCTGAAACGCAATCAGTCATTGCCAATATTGACATTATTTAGTATTCATTTAATTAGCTAATTGTACTTCAGTATAGTGGGTGTGGAAAGGGAGTTACAACAACATTCCCAACATGGAATGAGTGATGAACCGCCCTAATATCTTATGGGTATCGATGTCTTATGACACAAACTACATGCAAAACAAACTACATGAAGATGGTCTTGATACAAAGTGTCTTCATGTCCTAACTTTGTGTTGTTACAGAATAATTAAAACCTACAACATTATTAAATATTATGTCGCCATTATGTGTGATTCCCAGCTACTGTTCAAGGTTATATTTGAAATGTTTGCTTCACTAGTTTTGCAAAACACCAATTCAAAAAGCAGTATTCTAAAAACTCTCAATATATGCACTGTTCCTCTCACCTATTGTCTGAAATTCACAGAACTTAGCAACCGAAATTGGGCACTATAGGCCTATTTCTGTACAAGTATAACCTTGTTTTATAAGTCCTGTAAAATGCGAGAATTTCAGGGTATATTCTGTAAACACATGCATTGCTGAATTAAATCACCATACACATGCGCATGCACAATGACCCAAAATAACCCAGTAGATACACTCTTAAAACTAAAGTGTTGAATCGACCTTTTAAGAGTTCGGTGAGTGACAACACTTTGTAACGTTAAATTACACTCAAAGAAAGTGTTGAATTAACACGGAGTCAAGTTAAGTCTAACTTTATCAATGTTAATTCAACACTTTTAAAAGTTAAATCTAACTTTATAAAGAGTTGTCACTGACCGAACTCTTTAAAATGTTAATTCAACACTTCAGTTTTAAGAGCGTAAATACACAAGCCAAAACTACATAACGAAACTACATAACGAAACTACATAGTTACCATCATTGTGCTTGTCTGCATCATCCAGTTGACGTGAAAACAATGGAAATTTGAATAAAGATAAGTAATGCGATTTTTATCTTGATAGTAACGTACCGCATTCATGATTGTTATGCCTATCTGGGATCGAAATAATCTGTACTGCTGAAAATTGTTTTGCAGATCAAAATGTTCCTCTGATCAGACAAACCCATTGGGATTATTACTGCATCGTGAAGACACGTCATTGCAGTTTAATATATAGCCTTAGGGTTGGTGATTGGTGACCATGGATGAGAATCTGCGCGTTATCTACTACAATCATAAAACTTCATACTGGAGCCACAACACAATATGCATCTAATTTTCAAAACCGTTAAACAATGCTTCTGATAACTAAGAATTTCTCATTTGAAGTAATTTATCATAGCGTTCTACAGAGAGACAAATAAAATTGGTTTAATTAAAAAAGATATTCCCGGTAAAAAGGACGCTTTTTCTTTAACAAGAAGTACTCACCAGATACCATCCTTCATCTCCATGAGTTGTATTTTGTCTCCGATTAATGAGCTCTTAGGGATGGTCTTGGTGATACCATGGAGTTTTCTCTGCTCCTTTCTTAAGACACTAAGGAAGAGACAGGGAGAAGATCAGAGATCAGAGTATGAGAGGAACCATCAGTAGAAAGAGAATATTGAATACATGCAATAACCAATTACATGCATAAACTGAAATGTATTTTGGACAAACATTTGTAAACTCACTCTGTTTTCTTCTGAAGGGCTTGGCCTGTGGGAAGTGGTAGCGGAGGCAAAGGCCTACTAACCCGGACGCTCTCTGCGGTGTTGTCTTCGTTGCTGCTTATACTGCTTTGCCGCGAATCTACCTCTGAGACCGGCACATTAAAACAGTTCTTTCCCCCGGGGTACTGTTTTGAGACACGGTTAAGGTTATTGAAGGTAGACGAATGGGTAGTCAGTTGTGAATCAGAAGTGACACGTTCGTCATTTTCCTCGGGCTCTCTACGCTGCAAACTATATTCGTAAATAGGATCAGGACAAGGACCTGGTGTATGATGCTGCAATGCACTGATGGAGCTGAAGTCCGAGTACATGTCGCCAGTAGCTTGAAGAGTGTTTTTTCGTTCTTCTACCTCTGCTATCCATTGTTCATTGGAGCGAACATAATGTATGTTCTCGTAAACGGCGTCTAAATCCACAAAATTAGTGTCTGAAAAAAGGAGGGAACGGTATTTTGAAGAAAATAATTTGTAATAAGCATCAAATATACAAATAAAAATTATCCTTACTATACTTGACTATATTCTGTGAAAACTGTAAATATTCTGATGTATATAGGTTATCTTTAGATACGAACTTATTTTCAAAGAGAGGACATTTTCCAGTGGCATCAATGTGAACAGGCCAAACAATAATATTACCAATGACGTTGGTCTTCAATGATGACGAACATCATTTCCTTGTTTTGTTTGTTTTTAGTCCGATTGTTTGTTTGTATGTTTTTTCGACCGCTTTCCACTGCCTGATTTAACAGAATACTCAACAAATAAACATAATTATATATCAGATATAATGATACCCTCAACTCTTAAAGAGAGGTTACACTTTTGGTAATCTCGAAAGGAATAAATGATCACAACTTTGCATAAAACTAACTTGGTGGTATCAAACAACTCTTTAAATGTTTCTGTCTGAAGTACTGTCAGTTTGATAACATTATTAAAAAAATATAGGCCTACATTCTTGATTGAAATTTTGCCTTCATGAGACGAAAATTCTACGTTATAATGAAAACCAAAGATCTGAAAGCATTTTCAATATTTCTTCGTTAACTACACATCATAATAAGCTTGAACTTTTCACACGTTGGTTTATCGGCATATCTATTGATTCTATCATTTACAGACATTTTACGAAAAGTTTGGAAAATGTTACTTTGGGATAGATCTCTATCGTACCATTCTCATCGTGGGCCACAAGATGGTGACGCACACAGCAATACGGTTCTCTGATTTTACTTAAATCGTCGTCTTTCTCTTCTACAGGAACTGATGGTAGTGGCCGTTGCTGCCGGGAATGGACAACTTTCTTGAGTTCATCTGTAAAGCAATTTACCAATGTGCCGGATGGTGATGACTGGATGACGTCTGTGGTTTTTCTTCCATGACGACGGATTGGTGGTCGATTGTCAGTCGTTTCGGTGTTGGCCCTTGCCCTTGGTTTTACTGAATTGTCGAAGTTTAGTAAACCACTTATTGTCTCGTACCAATCATTGCGTTGTTGTCTGTTCTCTGCTCGGAGGAATGTAACTTGCTTTCCTTTTTGAATACATAAGATGTTGTCGGTTTCATGTTTCTTCACCTCAGTATCTGTAACTAGAAGATTAATTGTCTCTTTTGCTTTGCTCTTGGTTTTGTCTTTGTAACACACCAATTTTGTATCTTGTTCTCGCTTCAACACCTCCCAGTAATAGGACTTTTGTTTCTGTAATTGAAGATAATAAACAAAAACTAGGGATAGGAACACAAAAACACGAAGACATGGGTCTAATATAGAACATGTCACAACTTCTTTACAAAATCATAACAATATTATGTTCATTATTTACCTGCCGACCTAAGAGTGACGATTTCCTTTCATTGACTGTGGTTAAAAGCCCACTTTTTACAACCTCGTAAGTAGATGGTAGTGGATCACCACCTGAAGCCATGGTAACGTATCAGTTGAATCTGCATCAAATAGACAAACAATGTCAAATAACCATCATCGTTCATATTAAAATGGGGATAAACAACATTGTCGGCAAAACTGGCCTGTATAAAGTTCAGCTAAATACCGAGTCTCATTCATGAGAAACTTATGGAAAAAAAGCATTCAGAATTTGTACCCAAAAAATGTGCATGTGTTCGTTGTCAGCATGATTGTCAGGTTGATAGGTTTTTGTGAACGTGCAGTGAGCTACGATGTGGACTAATAATTGACCCACAGGTTGTAAGCATTGCGGGCTATTCAGCGAGTGCGCGAAGGACACGGAAACAATTAGACGTATTTCGCAATTCCAAATAAATTTCCCGAAACATTGTTATCAAGAAAACTGACGTGATGTGTTGCCAAGAGTGGGTGGAATATACGAGTCATAACCATTATCATCTTTGTTGTAATTTTTGGTGTTTGTCCCAACATCTAAATTCGCGCGAATTCTATCAAAGTGAAGTATACCCCGGTATACTACTATTCAACTTCCGCACTAATAACCAGAAATTTAAATACAAACAACAAGCTACGATATTCTTGACACATTTTACAAAAGCCAGAAGAACTGGAAGTTGAATATTTAGTTCCGCATACGTGTTTCCAATGCTTGACCAAATCCTGTATAATACTCATCAAACGATGACTTACAATGTGAAGGCTTTCAATTCTAACCATATGACTGTTTCATCAGATGAGCTTTTAATCGTCTATAAATATATGTATAGTTTTGTTTCATGTAATTATGTTGATTAACATACCTTGGTTTTGTTATTAGTATTAGAGCACTTAAACATATTGCTGATATTTCTTAATATTTTACATATTTTTCATCGGAACACTACTTTTTTACTTGAGGAGAGGAAAACTTTAAAATACTTAAAATTACACACTTTTCAAAACAATCATTTATAGTGGATCCCGTCATAAATTCATTTGCCACTTAATGACTCTGAGCTTTAAAATATCTTCAAAGTATATGTTTTCCTTTCTTAAAGGATATAATCAATGCTGGTAATTGGATATAATCAATGCTGGTAATTGGATATAATCAATGCTGGTAATTGGATATAATCAATGCTGGTAATTGGATATAATCAATGCTGGTAATTGGATATAATCAATGCTGGTAATTGGATATAATCAATGCTGGTAATTGGATATAATCAATGCTGGTAATTGCCGGTAAAATAACTAAAAACACGGGAGATGCCATGAAAGCCCTTTTGTAAATGCATTCGTTCAATACCTAAAACAAAATGTTTGAATTTGTAGGATGGTAGAATACACCCTTTGAAAAACATTTAGGTAGGTAATTGTATCCATGTGGTAGTAGTTTTATGTTAAGGCATAGCATCTAATTTTACATATAATTATGTAAATATATTTTAGTTTATTCATTAACAGCCAAATACTCTTCTAAGTTTTTACTATTTTCGATTAATTAATTATATAGGCCTAATTTATATATACATGTTTTATTTAATTGTTTAAGGTAAACCACACTCTTTCCCCATGGAAGCTATTTCTGCTTTATTTACGTTGGTATTTAATGAACATGGGTAGATGTTAAAGTCAGTATACCGGTACACCTTTTTGTAAAATGTCAGTAAATGGCTGGTCAGTGGTCAGTCAACCTCAATGCAAGTCTCTTTTCAACATAAAAACTCAATAAATGAACAAAATGTTTGGAGCAGAAAAGTGACTAATTAATTTTTTTTTCAACCTTCAAAATATAACTGACATATGCATATGGATGTATTTAGTTGTTGATCAATTTCTCATGACAAGGTATAATAATAATAATAATAATAATGTATAGATTTATATAGCGCACGTATCCACCAACTAAGTGGCGCTCAAGGCGCATTATATTATTATCCCTGCTCATAAGGCTCATAAGGCTCATAAATCATTCCTGAAACCATCTCAGCTCCCTGGGGAGTATACAGCTCAATTGCTGCCATTTCTAGCGCATATAGAGCAAACCATCTCTGCCTTCACAGGTACCCATTTAACCCCTGGGTGGAGAGAAGCAATTATGGTTAAGTGTCTTGCTCAAGGACACAGGTGTCACGGCCGGGGCTCGAACCCACACTCTGCTGCTGGCAACACCAGAACTTGAGTTCAGTGCGCTAGACCGCACGACAATCCATTTTACGTGCATTATACAACACACGGGACCTACGGCTTTACGTCCCATCCGAAGGACGAAGCAATTATGGTTAAGTACCTTGCTCAAGGACACAAGTGTCACGACCGGGGCTCGAACCCACACCCTGCTGCTGGCAACACCAGAACTTGAGTTCGGTGCGCTAGACCGCTCGGCCACTATAGATACACACGGTGAGCAGTAATCTGAGTAATTTTGAAAGATTCACAGCAAGTTGATTAGTTTCAGACGTCTGGTAGGCGATGTTACAAATGTTTGCAAAACATAAATAAGTAACATTACTAAAACAACATAGGCTACTAATAAGAATGTACGCACCTGGAATTTCACACCTGTGGACTCCCTTCTCCTGGGACTTATGAATTGCAGAGGTCGGATTACAGCTCAGTAATGTAGTATCTGATCATAGCACGGTTGCAGCTAAACTGATCAACAACGGGAATCTGTTTCTAATAAATATGAGGTGCTGATTGCTGACCTCGAACCCAACGCACTACACATTTCTATTATGCTATACTGTATGTCGTCATACCTATTTATACTGACTGGGGAATTACATGCATTATTGAGGTAAACAAGTTGCTCCGCTTCAATCATAACACAAAAGCATCTCAATCATACAACAAAAGTTTCAAAGTAGAATGGAACGAACACCCCCAGATCAACTACACGTTCATTTTCAAATCTTTATTAGGAAATCACTTATTAACAAAAAAAATCTTAGTTTGTACGGTTTGTAAGCTGGACAATGATGCCGCGAATGGCGATGTCCGATCAACCATTGAGATTTCTGAGATTCTGAGATCTGTTTTATTCTTTCAAAATAAACAAATGGAGCTCCTGCATGTTGGAAACCGATAACGAAAAGGGTTGCAGCCAACTAAGACCAAATTCGCCGGACACGTTGAGTCAATTGTTTCATTCAAACGTTGAAAATAGTGTTAAAGAGTGTGTGGAAGAGGCAGGCACATAATGGGCCGGAAAAATAAAAGTTAGCAATTGCTTATCTAGTAAAAGCTCAAGCAATAGCAATTGCTTAACAAGTAAAAGCTCAAGGTTAAGCAATTGCTTAAAAATGTATAAATAACCTTCTTCTTTGACTAGCACCTGTTGCTTGGGTGGGTTAGCAATTGCTTATGGGTATAACAATGATGGGAGGTCAGTTCGGATTAGCCTAGTGGTTGTATATGAGGCATGTGTTAGCAACATGGATGCTGCCGAAGAATTGGGGAGTGGTACAAATAGTGAGCAATCTTTGAACGAACTGTTCGTTAGTATAATCAAAGAGTACCCTGTTCTAATCGAGAAAAGTCAGTTGCCGGGGGTAAAAGACATGAAGGCAAATGCACTTAAAAAAGCACAAATGTCAATTGCTACCAACACAGGTAAAGCTATGGATGAGAAGCAAATTTTGAAAAAGATAGCAAACATGAAAAGTCAAGTGAAGAAGAAAACAGATGGAATGCAAACAGGAAATAGGAAGATTGTTTTGGTTCCATGGGAACAAGATCTGTACAACATCTTCAAAGGGATGAAAACCCGACTATTACGAAGATGCCATGCGCCATTTCTGCTGGTTTCAAACCAAGTACTTCGACTGCTGCTAGCCACTCCAAATTTTCAAAATTGAACCGAAATAATTTCCGGTATCTGGTATGATTGACTTCATCACGATTTATTCTTTCATTGTACACCTTTTCATGTTCCCTTACATGCATAAACTCGGCCATGATGGCAGGAGTAATGCAACATGCAAGTGTTAGCAAATGCGTAAGCTCCTCATTTAGTATCTTGTAAAAATATTAGCAAGTGCTACAAGTCATTAGTAAAAGGTCTGGTTTATTTATGCTTCCAAGCAAGTGCTAATCTCTCTAGTAATTGCTTAAAAATCATAGCACTTGCTTTTGCTAACTACTGGAATCAATTACTTGCAAGTAATTGCTCACTTTTATTATTGAAGATTTAAGAAAATGACTAGTAAAAGCAATTGCTACTTTTTATTTATCCGGCCCAATGTATTGCACAACGAGACAGACACATTAGGCCGTATTCATAAAAATAAGTAATTACTTACTAGTAAATGCTATAAGTAAAAGCAACAGCTAGGTAAGTAAAAGGTCTAGTCTAAGCAATTGCTAAAAATCTTATTCATAACCATTTGCTAAATGATTACAGTTGTTACTTGCCACGGCTAGTAAGTTCTCAAGTAGTTGCTATTGTACTACAGTACCATCCACGAGTCTCGGTATTTGGTGGTATGAAGGTGTTTGCAAGCCATTCCACATTTTCTTTGTCAAACCTAAATAAAGTTCTGTAAGTGGTAGGGTTGACTTCATCACGATTAAGCCTGATGTTATACACCTTAGGTTGTGGTCTTGGACGTAAAAACATGGCAGAAAATGTGATATGTCTGTATTGGCTAAACAGCAAGCCAAAAATTAGGTGCTTGTACAATCACTAGTAAATGCTAGTCGAAGGTCATTTTTATGAATACAAATTGAAGTAGGTGGTAATTTCTCTAGCATTTACTTATAAGTAAAAAGCAATTACTAATGCTTAAAATTTGTAGCTTTTACTTGAAAGTCATTGCTTATTTCTATGAATACACATTTAAGTAAAAGGTTAGTAAAAGGGGGTTGTTACTTTAGTAAAAGCAATTACTTATTTTTATGAATACGGCCTATTGTCTTAGTATTTATAAATAGCCTTTATAAAAGATTACCGAAAATGTATAGAGATATTTTACCCCAGACATATAGTTACAGTTCAGAATAATTATAGAGAAAGATCCATTTATTTTCATAGCCCTACGGTTTGTAAAGTCAATATTCACCTAGCTACCAAGATTGTTGATCAATAATGTGAATACATACACAAACAGAATATACAGGCCTAGTCATAGAGATACGTTTGTGTTAGCCTCTTTGTTATTCCAGACAAGGTCACCAACACAATCAGGTACTGCATTAGGGGAATTCCCTTGGTTTCCCACTTTGGAATTTTATTGCATAATGCAATCTGCTCCGTGCACGTGCTGCGCCGTTAGGCAGCCCCCAGCAGTTAAAACGCATCAATTATTGTCTCCATTGTAAAGGTGATTATACTTTAAACACTCCGTACATGAATACAATCCTGTATAATCCAACTTTGGTGTTTTCTGCGAGCTGCAGCAACCGGATCATCTGACCCCTTTAATCAACTTCTGTACAAAATTTATTTCACAATCCAATGTAAACCACTTGAACATGACATTGTGAAAACTATAATTACTTCTTTTCACTCAGTGGACGATCTTATGAAAATTGCCACTCTGGTTTTTATTAATATAATAACTTATGGTATTATGGTAATGACCTTAAATTAAAGTCATCATCTGTTTCTCTTAACATTTATAGAAGTACACCCTACTCATTGCTGTGTTGACTGCCAGATACGAAAAACCACTTAAAACCAATTTGGAAAAAATTGGAAACGTACACCTGATCTATGCAAGCCAACCCTTTCAGGCTCAAGTTAGCAATGTCATGACCTCCATACAAAGTGCATTTAATTAATGTAATTTACCAAACCCTTAATTAATATAATTGCTATCATATTACATCTTGATGTTTTAAAATGTATGTTGTAGCTGCTGCTAGC
This sequence comes from Zoroaster sp. YZ-2022, assembly GCA_029582265.1. NCBI lineage: Eukaryota > Metazoa > Echinodermata > Asteroidea > Forcipulatida > Zoroasteridae > Zoroaster > Zoroaster sp. YZ-2022. The sequence goes on along the minus strand of CM055832.1, from coordinate 19,802,652 downwards.
AAGCGTGAAGTGACGCACTATACACTTACATCTCGTAAACCCCACCTATGCAAATTTCCCACTGACCCACTGAACCATGTAACTTATTACATAACCAGTATAAAGTAGATTTCTTCTAATTCGCTTGGTACTCAACCGAAAAAAAAATCAACATTTATACTTTAAACACTCCGTACATGAATACAATCCTGTATAATCCAACTTTGGTGTTTTCTGCGAGCTGCAGCAACCGGAATGACAACAAAGAACGGGCCGATGAACTAAATACCCAAAGATTTAGAAACAGACATTAGACTGGTAAAGCTATCTTGGACATAGGTATCCTTCGCCGTTTCCGTCTTCCATCGCCCATGGCGCTTAAACAGCCTGTCTGGCACTCCGGAATTAGCAGCCGCTGTGGCTCCTCCTGCTCTTAGACTGTGCAGGGCAAATTTTGATACATCTTCAACTATGGGAGAAAGCGCATCCATGATTAGCTCTCTAACCCGAGAGTATGACATAGGGTTATTACTTTTCCTGAGGAAATAACCTGTATTCCCTTTGGTTAAATTCCTGAAAATATAAAGATCACTCTCTGTAGGGGAGATGTTTGCTAACTTTAGATATAATTCTAACATAGCTACTGGGCATGTTGATAATTTTGATCTAGCTATTATAACAGCGTCTCCCTGTCTGTAAACATCCGTCTTACTTGACTGGATAGAGATGGATAAATGAATGTTACTGAACTCCAAATCGCCCATTTTGATTTTGGCTAATTCATTGAAACGTAAAAATCCAGCAAAAGAAATAAGAGCCATAGCCAATGTTCTAATATTCAATAAGTTTGAACCGTATTATCTTTACCATATCTCTGCACCAAATCTGAAAGAATTTCTGGTGTAATCGGCTGTTTTCTTTTCTTTGGTTTGGATAGAGTCCTTTTTAACCCTTCAGCAGTGTGTATTACTAAAGAATTTTTAGTGGGATCTTTAAAATCTGCCATCCGATGAGCCCAAGAAATAACAGCTATCGAGCTTATAATGGGCGATGGTGAATTTGCAGAATTACCTAGATGAATTAAGTACAACGCAATAATATATGAATCTGCCGGAAGAGGGGATTTCCCATGGGAATGTGCCCACAGTTGCCATCTTGTGAAATACGAGCTATATTGCGAAACCGTTGATGCTGCCCTCGATTTGATGATTGTTGGTGGAAGCTGTTTTGCGAGGTCCCTCCTGATTGTGTTCTGTATCCGCAAATCGCTCTGTCCAAATTCCACTGTTGAAGATTAGCTTTATAAAATAAATAATCATAAGAAATAACTGTTAGCCTTTAGATTGCAAATTATTTTTTACTTTTCTTCAATGAAAATACGTACCGGTATACCACAACAATGCCCGATTCTGTGAGCAAATTGATTGTAGTCTTAAGAAATTTAAAACAACAAAAGCCCACCACTTCCCTGCCACTTTCTTCTGACTGTATAAACCTTTGTACCTGGTATTACACAATTTAAGAACACGCTCCACTCTGGAGACTTCACCACTATTAGTGTCTGGGCTTCAAAATTACCCTTATTCGCTAAACACATTGTTCCTTCTAGAACCATAGAATCTCACTGCTAAAATAGTACTATGAGAGATATTCTCAACAAACTTTGAGTTATTACCGCGGCCTTCTATTATCAACGGGAATGGGCTTGCAATTTGGAGTATGTCAGAAATTTCTGGTCTAGGTGAAAAACCATCTGGGAACAAGATAACCCAAAACGGAGCAGATTGCCATGCTGGACAGATCAAAGTACTCTCGCCTTTGCAGTCCAAAATATGAAAAATGACTCGGGAAATTAAGTGGATGGGAGGAACCACCCAATTGATGTCCTTGGCCCAATTTAACGTAAAGGCATCAATTGCCTCGGAACCTGGATTCCAAAATCTAGAGTTGAACCTGACTAGTTTTGCGTTATAATAACTTGCAAAACGATCAACTGTGTAAGGACCCCAATGTTTGTGGAGCATTGTGAAAATTTCATTTGAACATTGCCAATCGTCCGCATCGACAATTTTACTGAGAAAGTCAGCTCTTTCATTTGATGACCTAGGAATCCATTCCATCTCAAGGAATATTCCATGTCGTATACACGTACGACAAATATTGAGAGCCACAACCTGCAAATCTAGTTTCATGCTACCATGAGCCACAACCTTAACAACGGCTTGGTTGTCAGTGAACCACTTCACTCTGCTGTGTTGCAAATTATGAATCTGTGATATTAGAACTAATTCAACTGCTTTAAGTTCTCTCCAAGTCGAACTGCGACTTGTCTCATTTTCTGCCCACTGCCCGTGACTAATTGCATCATCTAAATCTACTACATATCCTGCAAAACCATGGGCACTCGCATCTGAATAAACAATTTTGGAGCAACTATAGCTACATAATTGATGGGATTTGCTTTTAATTGATCTATATTATTCAACCAAAATTGTAATTCTTCCTGTGCACGTGGTAAAAGCAGTACACTTGAATTCCAAGACTTTTTTGATTCAATGGCACCATGCATGGACTTGGTCATTATCCTACCATGGACCCAACTGCTAAATAAGTTGAAATGATCTCCCCAGTCACACTAGCTAATTGTCTAACATTAACTGCGTTGAAACGCTTCGTGTTTTTGCTGTGGGGATGAGTTTCTGTCACAGACACAATTTTTTGAATCGATTCTTGAATATGAGTAACCCTTCTTCCTGGTAACTGTAATAAACCTTCTGTAAGGTTAATAACAAATCCCAACCATTCCGTCTCTGAGACCGGATTCCATGTACTTTTCTGTACATTCGGTACAAAACCTGCTTTTATTAAGTCCAGTTTGACTTCAGCACTGTGCTTGCAAGCTTTCTGAAAGCTATCCTCATAACCCAACCCGTCGTCTAGGAACACTACTATGCTTTTGCCTTCACTGCGCCATTTTTGCACAAGGGGTCTTACTACTTTGGTGAAAACATAAGGAGCGGTGGATAAACCAAAAGGAAGTACCTTGAACTTAAAGAAAGTTAACACACCCTTGAACATCCAACAGAAACCCAAGTATTGTTGATGTTCGGGAAGTATACTTATATGGTGGTAGCCCGATTTCAAATCAAACTGAAACATGAATCCATGAGGTCGAAGAAACAAGAGCTGTACGTAAATCTTCGTACTTAACCGGTTGTTTCCAAAGAAACTTATTGACATTCCTCAAATCTAGAATCAATCGTCTCTTGCCCGTTTTGTGAACTGAAACAGACAAAGGATTGACAATGAAAGGTTGTTGATTGCACAATGTCACGCAACCTGATTCAATTAAATCTGAAATTGCATTCGTAACGAAATTACTGTGACTGGCTGTAGAAGCATTATTTCTTGCAATACCTGCTCTTTCTGGCATCAAGGGTGTTTGTGGAGGGGTTTCATAAAAGGGAAGAGCATAACCGTACTCTATAACATCAAGAACAAACGAACTGGTGTGAAAAGTGCGCCAAAAGTTTTTATGCGAAAACAAACGCCCAGCAATTTTGATTTTGCTAGAGGTTGAATTTTCCTCGTACTCAAAATAGGTTTCTGTAAATCCTTCGTCAATAACATTATATGGATTAGATAATATTGACTCAACTTTGTTCACTGTCTGCTGAATGTCATCCTTCTCCAATTTAGGCATTGGTTCCTTTGGCCGTGTAGCTTTGGTCCTGTCTTTTTCCGATGTTGGGGCATGCCTTCCGCCAGTGTCCTTGACTTCCGCAGGCGTAGCAGATGTCACGAGCGGCGGGATATCGATGGGCTCGAAAAGAGTGATATTGACCAATAGTAGTGCTAGTAGAGGGAATAGGGCTAACCTACCATCTAGTACACTAGCTTGTCTTTGAGAGAATTGAGCTAACAAGTCTTGAATGTCCTCTTTGGTAGCTGGAGTAGACATGATATATCTATCACGTACAAACGTATATGTAGAATAGATAGAGGACAAACTTTTAAAATGTATGTTGTAGCTGCTGCTAGCAAGCGTGAAGTGACGCACTATACACTTACATCTCGTAAACCCCACCTATGCAAATTTCCCACTGAACCATGTACTCCTATTACATAACCAGTATAAAGTAGATTTCTTCTAATTCGCTTGGTACTCAACCGAAAAAATCAACATATGCTAGTTCTCAAACATTTGGAGCCACTGATCACTGATCTCTATTATACTTACAGTATAATAGAGATCAGTGTTTGGAGCGCATCGCTAAAGCCCCAATCACACATTCACGATTTTTTCCCCCTAATTCCCACGAGTTGGAAAATCGGGGATATCCGTAGTATATCCGTGGTGAAACCCTACTGGCAACGTGGTCATTTTTTAGTAATCTTGAGTGTTCTTGGAATGATCTTGATAGCCTCCCGATAGTTTTGGACATGTTCAAAACCGTCGTGACTCACCCACGATTTTTTGAATTCTTGAGGCATTCTTACACCAGTCGTGAGGGGATCATGAATAGCTGTACGGGCACCGTAGACAAGGTCGGGATACTCGGGGATATTCTTGTGGTAATCGTGCCACCTGGCAAGTACGGTTGTTCCAAGAACCACCAAGAACTACTTTGACAGCACTACGAGTTACGTACGACTCCCCCCGGTTTGCAGTCTTCGGACGTCGGGGTAAACCGTAACGCTGTCGTGAGAAGTCGTGCTGTAGTCGTGGTAATTCGTGATGCATTCGGGATAAACCGTTACGCCGTCGAGAGAAGTCGTACTACACTCGTGTTAATTCGTTGGGCATTCGGGATAAATCGGCTTGGATAACTAGTGCATTCTTAGCATTGACTTACAACAGTCATGAGTACTCGTGAGGGGATCGCAAGTGAAGCCGATTCATGCTGATTTTTGCTAATAATTGGGAGCAACTGTGGCAGTATAGGATCGGCGCTATTCGTGGGAATTCGGGGCAAAAATCGTAAATGTGTGACCGGGGCTTAAAGAGTAAACGTAGGCCTTATTCGAAGAAAATATTCCTCTAGTAGTATGGTAAATGCCGCTTCTACGATATTATGAAAAAATTATATTTTAAGATTTCATTTTAGGAGGTTGTAAAAATAAAAATAAAACAAGTTAAAAATGAGATTTTATAGTATCCAAATTGGCAAGTACAGTTTGGATACGTACGTACACACAATGGCTGACCCGACCTTGAACCATAATGTGTAAATTCCCGTAGCACCATACAAGGCATGTATAAAAACTGGTTTAACCCAGTTCTAAAGGGTGAGTTCCCCTTATAGCGATTTATGAAGGAAATTCATTAAACAAATGAAAACTGAAAATAATATTACTTTGAAATGACTCTTTCAGGTGGTAACTCGCTATTGTTTGGTATGATCTGTAATTCTTCTCTTACGAAAGACCTTGTTGGACCTCCTGATAGATAGTACAAAATCGGTTGATTTTCTGCCACCGTATAATTTTTAATCGATGACTTGGGGGGACCCAACTGATTTGTCTTACTGCAACGGAATGTAATTTCCACTGAATGGCCTGCCTGTTGAGTAAAGCAGAAACGAATGTCTCCTACCATTAGTACGGACTCCTGCACAATCTGTTTTGAATTTGCTGTAAACTCCCCAACGCGCATGAAACCAAAGAAAGCACAGAGCATTGCCGCTTTGAACATAGTCTTGTTCAAGACCGTTATTATGCGGATCCTAGCTACACGATCCCGCGCCAGTCGTAAATCACCCACCGTAGCTGGCGCTATACAATTTTTTACGATTAAGGCCAAAAGGTGGCGCGGCCGTGGACAGGAATAAATGGCGCCCGCAGCGGCGATTGGTTTATCAAATCACAGCGGATCGGCGCGTATACGGATAAAATCACGAGTAACGTCTTGCACCAAGACTACTTTGAACATGGCACTTTCATAATGTGATGTGCACACTAATGGATGATTCAATGATGTTTAACAAAATAGGCAGTGAAATTGGTACTCTACTGTCACGTTTGGGAGTATCCCGACGGGCGCCCTCAAGAAGTTTGGAAATGATGAAATCCTTAGTACTTAGTAGGGTCTCTGGCCAACCATGAACTTTATGAAAATGACCCACCCCCGTGATATAAGTGGTAATTGTTGATGGCGACAACTTATGCAATGACAACCAGGCCAGAAATTCCCAAATCTTTTGAACTGACGTTGGAAACAGGTTTGCATGCCGGCTTTGCTGCAAAAACCCGGAAAAAGCATGCCAGCCGCAGGTATAAGCCTAGCTTGTGAGTGTTTGATGCCCATGCCAAGGATAACAAACGCCTTATCTCTGACCCTACCATATTTGGGGAAGAAAAGGTAAGGAGGTCATGTGTGGTGCTGCTTGAGGTGCTACAACATGAAAACGCTCCACCTGAAAACGTGAAAGAGAATCAGCAATATTATTGTCCACCCCTGGGACATGAACAGCCTCAAATACAATGTTAAACTGGAGGCACTGCAGTACAAAAATTCGAAGAAGGTGCATGATCTTGGGGCACTGAGAAGTCTGGTTATTAATTATATGCACAACAGTATGGTGACCCTGAAGGGACATCGCATTCGCGAATATTTGCGCAAATATTCGCGATGTCGTGAATTATTTCGCGAATTTGCGCAAATATTTGCGATGTCGTGAATTTTGTCGCTAATATTTGCGATGTCGTGAAATTTTGTCGCGAATTTTTGCGCAAATATTCTCGATGCCAGTCGTAAATTTTATTGCATACTTTGTCGCATACCTTTGCAGTGAGCCATATCTGTACGCGGACAATATTCTTTAACAATCTAGGGAGTAGGGAGAACAATAGTCAGGCCCCTTTATGTATCATCATTTTTATGATTACGTGAGTTAGGGAACTTGACGGCGCCAAACAATCTACCAAGAAGGGTGCTAATAGATGTTAAGAATTACAGGCCCACAGCTGATCAACACTTATTGTTTTTGAGAAAATTAGTTAAAAACCATTGTGAACTCTGCCGTTATTCTCGTGGTTCTTGGTCTCGTTGCTACTTGAACGAACTTGGTATATTGTTTGGTGCCGTCAAGTTCCCTATACTCACGCAATCATAAAAATGATGATACATAAAGGGGCCTGACTATTGTCCTCCCTACTCCCTAGATTGTTAAAGAATATTGTCCGCGTACAGATATGGCTCACTGCAAAGGTATGCGACAAAGTATGCAATAAAATTCACGACATCGCAAATATATTCGCAAATATTCGCGAAAAAAATTCACGAAAAATTTCACAACATTGCGAATATTTGCTCAAATATTCGCGAAAAAATTCACGACAGGGCCACCATATTATCAGAATGAAAGCGCACCCTCCTATTGCCTAATTGGCCAGCCCAGCATTTCACTACTACAAGTGGATAAAATTCTAGAAAAGCAATGGATGGCGGATTGGCAAGGACAGATGGTGGCCAACGGCCCTGCGTCCACTGTCCCCTTAAAAAAAGCACCAAAACCAATACTTGCCGCCGCATCTGTAAACAATTCCAACGTTTGATTAGATTCCCACTCCACGCCATTAAGAATTCCAGCCACATTGCCAAATCCCGTTTCGCCCCCACAGAAAGACGTACTCTGTGGTGAGGTTTAGTTAAACCCTTTGTCAATGAAATTAAACGCCGAAGGAAAGCTCTCCCCGGAGCCACTGCCTTACACACAAAATTCAGTGCACCCACTAATGATTGCACTCCCACTAAAGTGATTTTTTTCTTTACCAGCACGTGCTTTATTTTCCCTTTTAAGTGTTATAACTTTGCTTAGTGGCACGCGCGCCTGCATTTGCTGAGAGTCAATCTCTAACCCCAGATAAGTTATTGACTGCAATGGACCTACAGTCTTCTCAACTGCAAGAGGGACCCCCAGTTTTGAACACATTGCTGAAAACTCATCTAAAAGTTGTTTATACCTAGACCATGATTTGTCAACAAAGAAAAAATCATCCAGGTAGTGAGTGATAGATGACGACCTGAAAAATTCACAAATGCAAAACTCCAGAAATGTGCTAAACTTCTCAAATAGGGCACATGAGATTGAGCAACCCATTGGCAAACATTTGTCGAAATAAAATTTCCCACGAAATGTAAAACCAAGTAACTCATAGTCTGCCGGTGCCACTGGGAGCTGTCGAAAGACAGATTTAATATCGGAATAGCCAACCATGCCTCTTGACCCACTTTACGAACTATCTTTATCAAAAGAAGCGTAACGAACGACACATTTGTCTCGATCAATAAAGTCATTAACAGACCTCCCAGCTGGAAATAAAAGGTGATGTATCAAACTGTAAGTATGAGGCTCATGTTTGGGCACTAGCCCAATAGGCGAACATTGTAACTGGGGAAATGGAGACCTGTCACATGGTCCCGAGATCCTACCAAGGCTTTGTTCTTTCTCATTTTTTCCCCAAAACAACATGTGGGAGCTCTTTTGCGGATTTAAGGCAGTCAGCAATCCAGCCAACCCGAGGGCCATTATAGCCAAGTGAAAAACCAGAAGTAAACCCTTTCTGTAAAATACCTGCATCTAAAACATTAGGGTATCAGCATGTCCCTCAGTACAACTAGCCTAATTGGTGTTGGGGGCACGAAATGAGGATGCCCAGATCCCACCCCCTTTCAACCTGTGCTTTGCCAACCACAGCATGCGCTGTTTTCGCGCTAGGTGCAGATGGACGACGGAAGCCCTTATTGCCATTGGTTGCAGGCCCTGCACGTGGAAGATTACTGCGGCACACCGTAACTGCCCTTGTAACACCTGGTGCACTTGTGTTGAAAACGGCATGTCTTAAATTGACAACCCTTAAAACTGTTGAATGCAAAACAAAGGCCTTGTTTTGGACCCTGGGACCCAAAAGAATTGGAACCACTGGATGGGATGTTGTTTATATGGCTTGTCACTGCTGCCGCAGCAACTGTGAGCCACAACTCTGTGTCAACAATACCCCATGATCGTGCAGGGTTAGATTCCTGCCGCAATCTGAATTGCTCGTCGTAAGCCTTCCAACCCCACCCAGGAAATTGAAGGTTTGCTGTACGAATGGTTTCTGCATATTTAAGCAGTGCACCCCAACGATTTGGATGCTTTATGAGAAAGACCGACATGTAGGTGTGAAAAGCAGATTGCCACTTGTCAAGGGAGTCAATCTTTTTTCGTGGTTTAGCAGCCTGCTTCACAACTATCCTACCCCCACTCAAAGTGAACTCTAGTTCTTGATTTTTATCCCTCAAAGAATTAATAGTAGCTGCATTATCCTGAAACAACAGTGAAACATCAATATACATGCCTTGCCAAATCTTTTCTTTGATAGCAGTAGGAAGAAGGGACCCTAACGGGGCACAAAAACTGACGGTTGACAAAGGCTGTGGAGAAAATGAATGCAATGGTGTACACAGATCTACCATGTCAACTAAGAGGCCCGCCCTTTCACCTGAAAAACCACTCTGAGTAATGTTATTGTTAACCAAACTACCTGCCACCGTGGACGACACCGGAGCCTGTTGAAAGCTGAACAAGAAGGATCATTCAGGATACTTGAACTGTTCCCTGTGATCCTGGCTGATGTGTTGGCAGTGTTCCCGTAAGATGCTCGAGTCATATTGGCGTGGCTGTCACTGTCGGTGTGCTGTTGGTTGCTTACTTGCCATACTTGAGAGGGAGCATGGGAATTGGTCACCACATGAAAGTTGGAAGGATTACCAGCATTAGAAGACCCTGCACCATTGGATGTCACAATGGGGACATCAGGGGGCATCACACTCACAGTGGGTGATGTGGGCATCGCAGAGGGAGCTACAGGGTCAGCGGGAAGCACACGGGAAAGGGTCCGTGCCAGTGCTCTTGAAGATCGCCTTACCGGTTTCCGTCCCAGCTTAGCCGGCTTAGCGGATTCGTTCGCCTTTTTTCGCCGAAGCATTGTTTTAATATTCAGACCAGAAGATTTCTTGTCGATGCAAAATATTTCCAATGAACTGTTTTTGTCACTCAAATCAATTAAGTTCCAAGATTACAGCGATGTGAGAATGTACAGTCCAAAGTTGGTGTGACTCAAGCCGCCTATCCTTGTATTAATTGCAGCAATTCCAGGAAAAAACGAAGGTTGAAGCCGCCGAAGTCCATACACATTATACTCCACTGTGAACTTTAAATATGTTATTCACTGCTCGTGGCTTTGTTAGTAGACCTTGTGCAATTCCAGGCAAAACATATTCCAATAGACAAGGCTAAATCACTGCAAATCCAACCAGATAATAACTCCAGGTTCAGCTAATTAAATCTCACTGAAGAGACAGTGCAGATCCAGTCAACTAAATTCCAACAGTTTTTATTCCAAAGTAAAATAAACAGCATGTAAATTCCCCAAAAATATTATTTTTTATCCAGCTTGCACAAAAAGCTGTGACAGAATGAAGCATACCTGTGCATTTTCCCTCCAAAACCAACACTGGATTGCAAAGCTATGCCCTGATTGATCAAAAGCTATGAAAAATAAGTGCTCCACCTGCACCTGATTGGTTAAAACTCTTGGCTATGATTGGACCAAATCATGAATAATTAATGCTTGGATCCTTCACAGGATCCCAACTTCTGAAGAAAAGTTGAGTTTGCATGTGTTTCAATGGCAACAGAGTGTTCTATCACTTATACAGGGGAGTGTACATTGTAAAACAAAGCCATTTAAACTATAACAAGAAGTAAACCTGTGTTTCCCCGAGCATAAATGATTCTGTCAAAATACATTCATTGTGACAAAATCTGGTATTCTGATGAGACCTTAGGTAAGTGTTTTACGATTGTAATTCGTAATTGCCATAAGCGAGTGTGTGAATTCCATCCGGTAAAATTATCTCTTTGTGTCTAGGCGAGATAAAGAAATTTTATTAACGCGCGTCGTGTATAATCGATGGTATGAATTTTGGATAAAATAAATTGGGTGAGAAAAGAGTCTTCTTTTCAGAGAGAACCTCTCTGAAATTATCGTGCATATTTTCCTTTTCCATGAGATATTTTTATACACCCTTGGCTTTTCTTAAAGATTCCTCATTCGATAAAAGTCTCGAATACATTTTTTGGTCTGAGGCCTACAAATTCAGAGATTGGAACGCCGCATGTTTCGTCTTTCATCTTTATACCTATAACCTTTTTGTTTTCTTTGGAATAAAGCTGGTGATTTTTAGGGTAATTACTAAAGTCGTAGAGATCTTTATCCTCTGACATGTCTTTGTAAATATCCTCCGTTTGAATATTGAGTAATAAGCTGTCCGTGTAAAGTAGTTTACACTCGTCGTTATATTTTTGTTTGAGATGGTTGTAATAAAAATTATACATGAAATATTTCGATAAATCGAGTATGCTCGTATACTGGGCGGTTGAGTTTGAGAATCGTTTTGTGCACATGAATAGCCGCCAGATCGATAATCTTGGCTTTAGCAAAAGACGGTCTCGCTATTAATTTACGGATACGTTTTTATTCGCTGCCAGTACATCGCACGAGGTTCACGTTGATCCGATTTCCAAAATTTTCCATCGTTTTTCCAAAGACGGAATTATTCATGAGCTTGTATAAATCTTTTTAAAAATCTGATTTGGCATTTATTCTCAAATTCGTGTTGAGATTAATGTACGACTTCATCCACGGTTTTTGCTCGAATTTTAAAACGCGATGAATGTTCGTTAATTTCATACTGAGTGATAAATGCAGTTGTATGTTACGATAATGAAGTACGTACATGTGTTTCGATTTGTTACGTTAATTGGGAGTTAATTTATTTACTTTTGGAGCAGGTCTGTCCTCCAAGAGATCAAGCTGATATTGATACATCCATCCCATGAGAATGTTCAAAGATTCCGGAGCGAGAGGGAATTCATTGTGAGAACCGTGCAGTCGCGTGGGATATTCGAGATCGACCTCTAAGATGCACCCATTTCTCGATCGATCTCGAATCCTCTCGATACCGGAAACATTGATATCGATTGAGAGTATTTCATCTCTCGTTAACCATTTAAATCCCCCCGTTGGATACCACTGGGATAGGCGTTTTGCCCGGTTTTATGCTCAGTTTTAAATTACATCCCTTAATATGCGCCGCTCCTCGATATTTTCCAGTAAAGTGACAGTGATCGCGTACTTTTTCATTCAAAAGGCGTCCTCCACATCGTCCTCTGTCACAGACATACCTTTAGGGTTTTAAATATTTCGTTGATGGTTTTTACTTCTTTTAGTGCTGCATCCAAAAAGTGTTTGGAGGCATCTTGCCACCTATACCTTGGGTGGTTGAGTTTGACCGTCGCATCTAACGACCGTGTACGCATACCACAAACTACGTGTTCTTGCAATTTTTTTTAGTATTGGTTCCACTCGCATCGTCAATCTTTTTAATTATCGCTTCAAAGTCCGCGTATATGACGAAAGGAACTTTCATCTTTTTGTAAAAGTTGAAAAAACATAATTCTTTTTCAAAACAGGTCGGCAGCTCGATACGAACCGATCTGTAGCCAATTCCATTACACTCTGGGATGGCGTTGGAGGAAGACGTCTCTGGTGTAACCTCGTAAACATCTCTCGCAAAAGTATTTACGATGTGCGGATTTCGTTTGATCGAAAAGTAAACAGTTTAGATCCATGATCCAAACGTAGTGTGATTTAGGACCTTTATCTTTGTACATCAATAGTAAATTAATCGGATCCATGTTCGTAACCAAATACGTTTATAGCCAACTCGTTTTGTCTCTCTACTTTTTTGATCTGAACGATTGGGGTTGGAGCATCGATCCCGTCAAAATTTAAACCATCTTCTGACGGATAGCTGGAAGTCTTATTTAAATTATTTCTTGTGGGAAAAAGAGCAGAACGTAGCACCCACCTCAAACAATTATCATCCTTATTTTTTACGTTTATGCATGTTTTTTGTTATTTATGTATTCTGGTAGTACGAGGTAAGAGCCGCCCCTCAAAGGTTGAAATTTTGAAATGGTATAATACGATCTATTATCCATCCAGAATCGTTGTGCGTCCATTTTTCTATAGCCTCCTGGATTTCCGCAAAGGCTGTGGTTAATTTATCTCCAATCTCGTTCGGATCGAATAAAACGAGTTGGTTTTTACGGTGAAATTGAGGTTTAGCATAATCGACCGTACCATCTAGTTTCTCTTTATATAATTGAATACGCAATGTTATCATAAACTTTATTCGTCCAAATTCTCGCAAGTCAGACGTTAACTTGTCGGTAATCTTTAATCCGACCGCGCCCAAGAAGGTGTTTGGATCTTTTTCCTTACTATGACCGAGCAGTATAGTCATATTTCGCTGTCGCAAATACCTTCCACCGTCAATGGGTGGTTCATCAAAGTTTAACTCTTCTTCGGGCTCGTAAAACCTTTTAATGGCAGCGATGTAGTCTTTTTTTATGTGTCCTCTTCTCCCGCTGAAATGTTCAGGCAGGGGAATATTTTCCGCTTCTAAACGCTCTTTAAGTTGAGCCAATTTTAATTTATACAATAGCGTTGATTTAGTTAATGGGGTGTCGTGGCCGAGCGGTCTAGCTTACCGGATTCAAGTTCTGGTGTTAGCAACATAATGTGGGTTCGAATCACGGCCGTGACACTTGTGTCCTTGAGCAAGACACTTAATCATAATTGCTTCTCTCCACCCAGGGGTTAAATGGGTACCTGTGAAGGCAGAGTTGGTTTGCTCTATATGCGCTAGAAATGGCAGCAATTGAGCTGTATACTCCCCAGGGAGCTGAGATGGTTTCAGGAATGATTTATGAGCCTTATGAGCAGGGATAATAATATAATGCGCCTTGAGCACCACTTAGTTGGTGGATACGTGCGCTATATAAATCCACACATTATTATTATTATTATTATTATTATTTATTGTATCTTTTTACCGCGTTATAATAAGACCGCTTATTCCATCTTCTCGTTCTACGGTCCCACACCACCAATAGTCTATGCTATGCTTCAATTCTTCCAATGTCCACCTCGATAAATATCTCTCCATCGTATTTATAATAATACTAGATTTTATTATTTTAATTTCTCACTTTTTATGGAAGCTTATTTAATTTTTTTGAGTTTTCATTTCATCTCCTTCATAAATCGCTATAAGGGGAACACACCCTTTAGAACTGGGTTAACCAGTTTTTGTACATGCCTTGTATGGTGCTACGGGAATTTATACATATGGTTCAAGGTCGGGTCAGCCATTGTGTGTATGTACGTATCCAAACTGTACTTGCCAGTTTGGATAATATAAAATCAGATCTTAACATCTCATTTTTAACTTTTTTTATTTTAATTTTTACAACCTCCTAAAATGAAATCTTAAAATATAATTTTTTTTCATAATATCTTAGAAGCGGCATTTAACATACTACTCCTCTGAGCCGCATGAGGGCGCTGTTCATAGTACGACTTCACTAAGTCCTTTCTGTATTACGACGTTACAAAGCATCTATTACGAACCTTTACTTTACCGACATGTCCGACGATGCATCCTTGGATCCACAGATTTGCAGGCGACTACTGGTATTACGTGGTGTGGCAGCCTACCACTCCCTCACATCAAGATGATGGAAAAGATCTTGACTGTCAATAACAACTAAAGTCACTATATAAAAAGCTGTAGTTCTACCAACACTCTTGTATGGCAGTGAGACGTGGGCAACTCTTGCTCCCCACATCCACAAGCTCGAGATGTTCCACCAACAGTCCCAACAGAACATCTACTGGTGGCAGCACATCACAAACGCCGAGGTACTAAAAAGAGCCAAGTCGACCACCATTGATTGATTGATTCATTCATTTATTAACACATATTCCAATGTTGACAACAAGAATGTTGTTACAAATAATTACACAATATCAAGAGGTCCTACAATATGCAAAGACAAAATTAGTAACATGAAAAGACTAATTATGAGAGAAAAGCTTGTCAACATTGAGGAAAAGAAGAAGCCTGGGGCTTTATTCCTTTCCCTACCCCCACCCCTCCCCTTAATTACAAAATGACAAAGTTACTGGACAAATACAGAAGACTACATTCAACAATAACATTGGCAGGAGATCAGACCAAATAATAAGTCAATTAAATTGCATCATTGAGCAACTTAAATTTAAGTTTTTTTGTAAACGTTTTAAGAGAGCGAGACTGTTTGACATCAGCCAGACTGTTCCAGAATTTAATTCCACATTGTTGGGGACTATTTTTAAATAAAGAGGTACGATTAAAATGTTGATACAAATGTTTCCTGGATGAGCTTCTGGTTACGTGACAGTGAACATCTGAAGTTAAAATAAACGATTGTTGAAAGCAAGGGGGTAATAAATTGTTCATTTGTTTGTACATAAATTTGCCAAGATTAAGGTAATAAATATATGTTAATTTGAGCAAATTTAAATTAGTAAATAAAGGAGTTGTGTGATCCAGATAACCTGCTTTGGAAATAATACGTACAGCTCTCTTTTGTAAGAGAAATAATTTGTTATGTTGTGTGATCGAGCCACCCCAGACAATCACTGAATAATTTAAGTAAGGGAGTATAAACGAATTATACAGTGTTAATAAAACATTACTAGAAAGAAACGGCTTCAATCGATTCATAATACCAATATTTTTTGAAATCTTGGTAGCTAATGTATTAATGTGGTTAGACCAACTTAAATGACTATCAATGTTCATACCCAAAAAGTTGGTATTTGAAACTTGTTGAAGATTAATACCATTTAATACCAGCGCATGATGCTACGTTGGCGCATGATGCTACGCGGAAACCGCCTTCGTTGGCGCATGGCTCAGGCATGTCTTAATAATGCCCGAGAATCGTATCCCCAAACAACTGCTCTTTGGGGAACTCTCAAATGGTACCCGAAACGGTGGTCGCCCAAGAAAGCGCTGGAAAGACTGTGCCAAAGAAGACCTGAAGGCTTATGACATCAACAGCTCTACCTGGTACCGGGAAACAGCTGATAGGGACATGTAGCGACAGAACCTCAAGAGAGGCAAGTCTTACTCTGAGGCCCAGCTCGCAGCACATGCCGAGACACGCCGTCGCAGATGCCATGACGCTGCTGCTAGAAGAGTCTCCCATCTTCAGAATTGAAGGGGATTGGAGTAAGTGAGTGACTTTACAACAACATGACAGCGTATACTAACATATCAGAGAACTATTTACTGTTTGTCTTCCCCTCCCCCTCCCGGCCCCCTGTTGTGCAACGATTGTACTGGATTGGGGGTTTAGGGACGTTTAATTTGGTTTTGTTTGAGATTAGTGGTGGGTTGTAAATTGCATTTGTTGTTGTTTTGATTGTTTATTAGTTTTGCCGTTGTTGTTGGATTTGTTTGTTTGTGGGGGGGGGGATGAATTGAATGTTTACAATTCCAATGACCACGCCCCTCCTCCTATGCGACACCTCCTCCTAATTCACACCCGTAACCCTCTACCCCACCCTGAGTTACATTTTAGGGGGTTAATTAGGTCTTTGGAAATATTTTACAAATGTTTTCAATATTTTGTTCAATAATTGGACACCAATTGCGATAAATCGATGGAATTGTTTTTTTGTTTTTTTCATTTAATAAATTACAAATCAAACGTTTGGGAACCAATTGTGTGCTTCAAAAAAATCCTTAAATAATGAAGTCTAATTACGGAGAAGTTTATAGGTTACTTAAACAAATTTTGTCTATTTCCGTCCTTTATTAGTAAATTAGTACGTCAAAAGTTCATACGTTTGGGGATCATAGGTTAACGCATACTGAAATAAATCCAACGTTTGGCATTCGGGGACATAGTAGGCCTATTTGTTTTTGTGATAAAGTCTTCAGGTCTGACAAACTAATTAAAGATTTCTTGAGATTTCATTTAACAAAATACATTTTGTCTATTTCCGCCCTTTAATTATTTAAGGGTATGTACACTTTAATTTAAAGATCTATTTCGTTTATATATTATTGTAACCAAATTTGTAGCTAAAAAGTCATTAGTTCATCTCAAACGTTTCAGGACCAATAACCCTATGCATTTGTGTACAAAAACAAATCAAACGTTTGGGGACCATCGAAATATCAATTGTTAAAAATATTAATAATTATGATAAAGTATTCAACTCTTGGAATCTTATTTAGTGGTATGTAAACTTTAATTTAAAAATCTATGTAACCTCATTAGTAGTTAAAACGTGATTAGTTCATATCAAACGTTTCAGGACCAATAACCCTATGCATTTGTGCACAAAAACAAATCATCAAACGTTTGGGGAAGGAGAATATAAACTCCTCAAAAAAAGTTCGGAAACTCAAGTTTGACTGACGATTTCTCTCTTGTTACCAACTCATTTTCCTTGCATTTGGTATCATTGGAAAGCCCTGTTATTCCTCTTTACAATGATGTGCCATTTGTTATGATTACGCAATTGGGGGATGTGCAGCACAGCTAAATATAGGGGTGGGTGTAAAGTGAAATGTTGCAAAATGCATTGCTATTGTCAAAAGTGTATTGACTCTTGCTGTTAGAAGTTGTTTGAGGCTCTTGACTTAACATTGTTTGTTCAATGAAGGAAGCTGTTCAATGATTAAACCAGAAAAAAATACTTTCTTTGTTAGTGATAGAGAGTTTCATTGTACTGTGAGAGAGATTTGTTGTTACTGATGGAGAATTACTGGGTGTTTGAGTGCAGAAAATGACAAATTCTTTTACTTTGTTTGAAACTCAATCACATTAACAACAAAGTTGCTATCCCGGAGGCAATTTATTGTGACAGGCCATGTTGATTTCTGAACTTTTCCTGCACATTTATGGCCTACAACCTTTAAATATTGGTTAGTAAACAGACAATCATTCAAGACACATCCATCTTCCAAACAACTCCTAACAGCAAGAGTCAATACACTTTTGACAATAGCAATGCATTTTGCAACATTTCACTTTACACCCACCCCATATTCAGCTGTGCTGCACATCCCCCAATTGCGTAATCATATCAAATGGCACATCATTGTAAAGAGGAATAACAGGGCTTTCCAATGATACCAAATGCAAGGAAAATGAGTTGGTAACAAGAGAGAAATCATCAGTCAAACTTGAGTTTCCGAACTGTTTTTGAGGAGTTTAGGTACAGAAACATCAGGACTTAGTGAGAGAACTTCGCAAGCTGTGGCAAGTCAAGGTAAAATTTGTTCCTGTGGTAGAGCACTAGGTACAAACCCTGAAAACATTGGAGAAACATCTACATGAGATAGGAACATTTGAGTATTAGAGTGAAATTATTACAGAAGGCGGCACTCTTTTTAATAGGGACAGCAAGGATTCTGCTAAAGAGACTCGAGATAATAAGGCTACGGGGCTACGGGACGTAGCTTGACTAGAGGTGTAACCAGCAGAAAGGGAAACAATTGAGATCTTTCTTTTCATGCTGTGCTAACTGGGAAATTTTCAAGCAATCATTATTTTGTTCCTGTCATTCACAACTGCGTTTATTTAATTCCATTTCGTTTTTCGGCATTCATGACTTCAATTATCTCATCCTGAAATTGGATGTTCGGCATCTTTTTGTGATTGTTGCAGTCAAATTAACAATCATCGATGCGCAG
The DNA here is from genome assembly GCA_029582265.1 of Zoroaster sp. YZ-2022. Lineage (NCBI taxonomy): Eukaryota > Metazoa > Echinodermata > Asteroidea > Forcipulatida > Zoroasteridae > Zoroaster > Zoroaster sp. YZ-2022. The sequence goes on along the minus strand of CM055832.1, from coordinate 19,784,021 downwards.
AGGATGTTGTATAGCCTAATTTGTTTTGTTTTGTTTTTGTTTTGCTTTCGTTTATGGGCAATCAATTTCATCTCGGGGTATTCTAATACGCCCTTGGCAAAATTCAGTCAGTTTTATGATGATTGTTTTTGTTGTGAGTCTCAAAGTCACTAAGGCCTATCTTTTCAAAACTTCTTCTTTTGTATCGCTATATCCAATTTCTTGATTTTTGTTCCAATGTCAAACATTATTTTCAAAGCACCAAACAAAAATCTGAGTATCCCTGCGTGATCATCTTGCAGTGTGGGTCAATGTACCGACACAAAACCCAAATGAACCGACAAACAATCTTTAGCAGACGTTAAGAAAATACCAACAAGGTTGTGAATATACCGATAGACACTATTTTGCCAACAATTGGGGCGGCCTGCCCCCTGCCCATGCCACTGTCATCTTGTATAACATATTTGTTTTCCTTTGCAATATTTCCACGTCATTCTTTCACCTTTTCCCCGTTTTACTTTCTTTCCTTTTTTGTTTGGGGTGCCTGCAATTTCCTGACGCGCAATGCAGAGACAGTTAAGGAAAGGAATCTGTCCTAAAATTTTTACACCCAGACTTGATGAAATCTGTCACACCGATAACTTTTTTAATTATATTTGGTTGCACCCCTCTATATTTGGTATAACCGGAACGCACCTACCTATACATTCAAAGTGGTATCGACTCAAAGTAATAGCCAATCAGTTTGAATAGCCAATCAACGATAAATAAATTCGTCTAAGCTGCTTTACTGGAGTGATGTTGAGTAATGTATTTATTGTCATGATAATCGTTGGTATTGTCCAAATCTAAGTAAGACTAATTGCCATGTGGAATCTCAATTGAGTAGTAATTAGTTCTGAAAAGAACTGGAGTTCTTTTCAGAACTAATTACTACTCAATTGAGATTCCACATGGTGTCACCGCAATTAGTCTTACTTATCATCCTCACCATGCAAAGCTACAAGTTTTACCTATTGTCCAAATCTATTGTAGTTATAGTAGTATTGTTGTGTGGGGTTTGACGAGGGGTTTACTAGAGTGAGAGATAGATAAAAAGTTCGAGAGAGAACCATCGAAACTCTTGATCAAGGAGCATCAATTGAAGTCTGAGTGTGTGTGTAAGCGGTATCATGCTGCCTGAAGACACCTGGGTACAGCAGGCCAATTTATATGTGGAATCCAGCCACAATAAATTAAGTAAATTTTCAGTTTGGCAAATACAGTGCCAAAAAGAGATCTAAGATATTCAACAGCAGTCCTGATTCCCAGTTCAAATTACAACCATAACAGCAACACTCAGCCCGGCATCAAGAAGTTTCACCAACATTAACAACCGTAAGTTTTATGGATAGATTATTATTTTTTTTTGCATATTATTCATACTATAATTTTGACGGTCTAGAAAATGAGCTAAATATTTGAAATGATGCAACTTTAAATCACTTTAAATTACATACTGGGTCACATTTAAACTAAGTAGCCATGGTTGTTAAGTTAAAAACTGAAGAAGAATGTCCTTTTACATATAGTAAAATACCAGAGTATTAGACTGTAAATGGAAAAAGTTGATTGAATTTAATTGTGTAAATATGGTGTTTAATGAATTCATTTCTTTGAATCGAACATTTGGGGAACAAAATACTTTTTAGGTTTTGGTTGATTATCTTATGTTAATTAATAGATGGCTGTATGTTCAGGGTGACCACCTTCCCTGCTTGAGAAGAGATCACATCTTCAATTAACAACTAAACCACTGAGGCATTACATGTACATCGAGTCATTCATCCAACACTGACCTGTGAGAGACAATGTTGCCAAGGGGGTTCGGACTATTTCCTGAAGGCCGTCACAATCAACAAGATAACTACCTAATGTTATGTTCACATGAACTTGATGTATGGAGGTCGAAAAGTGGACATCTGCTTTTCTGGTTTCCTACAACCAGAAAAGCAGATTGAACATTTCCGACAACTCCATTTTTCTGCTTTTCTGCTTCCCGAAAAGCAGATTAGACGTTTTGTCACACAGTGGCCTAAAAGTTATGGAGGTCGAAAAGTGGACATCTGCTTTTCAGTTTTCTAAATAATGAAAAAGCAGATTGAACGTTGTTGGCTAGTGCATTTTCTACTTTTCTGCTTTTCTTCCACCTAAAAAGTAGATTGAACATTTTGGTAACATCCATTTTTCTACTTTTCTGCTTTTCAGTTTCAAGAAAAAGCAGATTTTACTTGTTCACGGTCAAAAAGTGGACATCTGCTTTTCTGGTTTCCTACAACCAGAAAAGCAGATTGAACGTTTTCGACAAATCCATTTTTCTGCTTTTCTGCTTCCCAAAAAGCAGATTAGACGTTTTGTCACACAGTGGCCTAAAAGTAGACATCTGCTTTTCTGGTTTCCCACAACACGAAAAGTAGAACGAACATTTTGGACAAATCTATTTTTCTGCTTTCCTGCTTCCTGAAAAGCGGATGGAACGTTTTCTCAACAGTGGCCTAAAAGTGGACAAGTCTGCTTTGCGCTTGAAGAAAAGCAGATTGAATGATTTGATTAATCTACTCCCCTATCCACAAAATAATGGACTAATCCTACCGTCACAATACAATGTCTGACGTAGGCGCCAGGTAGGCGCGTTCCGTTTGATCTGTGATGTACCGTCCCCTGTTTTTCAGCGACGGTTATCTCGTGCATCGTTTTGGTATAAATCTACTCCCTTATCCACAAAATAATAGACTAATCCTACCGTCACAATACATGTAGCGCCAGGTAGGCGCGTTCCGTTTGATCTGTGATGTGCCGCCCCTGTTTTTCAGCGACGGTTATCACATGCATCGTTTTGGTGCATTGGTAGGATTCCGTCCATTATTTTGTGGATAAGGGAGTAGATTTATCAAATCATTCAATCTGCTTTTCTTCAAGCGTAAAGCAGACTTGTCCACTTTTAGGCCACTGTTGACAAAACGTTCAATCCGCTTTTCAGGAAGCAGGAAAGCAGAAAAGTGGATTTGTTCAAAACGTTTGATCTACTTTTCGTGTTGTGGGAAACCAGAAATGCACATGTCCACTTTTAGGCCACTGTGTAACAAAACGTCTAATCTGCTTTTCGGCTAGCAGAAAAATGGATTTGTCGAAAACGTTCGATCTACTTTTTTGGTTGTAGGAAACCAGAAAAGCAGATGTCCACTTTTAGACCGCCAGTGTTGGTAAACAAGTAAAATCTGCTTTTCTTGAAACTGAAAAGCAGAAAAGTAGAAAAAAGGATGTTACCAAAATGTTCAATCTACTTTTTAGGTGGAAGAAAAGCAGAAAAGTAGAAAAATGCACTAGCCAACAACGTTCAATCTGCTTTTTCATTATTTAGAAAGCTGAAAAGCAGATGTCCACTTTTCGACCTCCATACTTGATGATATTGATATAGAGATTTAATTTAAAGAAATACATAAGTAGTGCTTCTAAGTGATATATAATAGTCATGAGTTGACAACTAATTTGAGATAATGCCTTGCTAGTATAAATAACCAGATTACAGTTTGAATAGCCTACATGTCTGAGTGACAAATCTTGTAGAAATGAAATGTAAACGAAATCTGTGTGATGACACCTAGAGATTAACCATAATGTCCCTTGTAAATAAATTGTAAATATTAATGTAAATATTAATGTAAATATGTTCAATTAAAATCCTCTAAATGTATATGTTAAATCCTTGTGTGTTGCTTTTCAGTCCTTTCTGTCTAATGTTATTCATAATAATAATAATACAGAAGATTTATAATGCGCACATATCCACCAAGAAGTGCTCAAGGCGCTTTACAGTAAACAAGAAATCATACAATAGCATAACAATACAATAGCAAATGCAATATAATACTAAACAAAAGAAAAAAAAATGCATAAATGAATATTAGTAGTCCTTATAGGCAATACACATAAGTTGAGTTTTAAAGTTTCTTTTGAAGGAGTAAACAGTTTGAGATTGACGAATGTACAAAGGCAAATCATTTCAAAGGCGTGGAGCCACAACTTCAAAAGATCTGTCACCCCAAGAATGTTTAGACTTTTGTTCAGCCAGCAGAAATTTTACACTGGAACGTAACTTGCGAGAGGTGGCATAACATTTCAACAAGTCAGATATATATAATGGTGCACAATCATTCACAGATTTGAAAACGATAAGCAATATTTTATAAATAATACGATATGATATTGGCAGCCAATGCAGATCTCTCAGGATGGGGGTGATATGACATGATTTTTAGAGAGAGTCACAATACGTGCAGTGTTTTGAATCTTTTGAAGTCGTCGTAGTTGATCCTGAGGAAGTCCATAAAGCAGTGAATTTGCCATATCAAGACGAGATGTTATGAAGGAATGAACAATTTGTTCTGTTGCATCATAATTAAGATATTTGCGTAACTTTCCAATGTTCCTAAGGTGAAATGCTGCGGTGCGAGGAACATTTGAAATGTGAGGTTTAAGTGTCATGTTTGCATCAAAAATAACTCAAAGGTTCCTTGCTTGAGAAGAAGATTGCACATGAGAGTCACCAATAAAAATATTTGTAATAGAAATCTTAGATAGTTGTTGACGAGATAAATCTGAGTGTCATCTGTGTCATCAGATTGGGTAAGTATAAATTGGAAACCACTGAGGGCCGAGGACAGATCCTTGAGGTACTGAGTATAATTCAGACGAAAAGGTTCAGAGACGGCATCACGAATACAAACATGTTGAATACATATTATGTTTTAAACGTGCAAGTAAAATATCATGGTCAACCGTATCAAATACAGCGCTAAGATCAAGAAGAATTAAGGCAGTTATATTTCCATCATCGAGTGCAGATAAAATGTCATTGTTGACACGAAGCAGTGCTGTTTCTATTCCATGGTGTGCTTTATAGGCAGATTGGAAAGGATCGTATAAATTATTTACATGCATACGATGTGATATTCTACAAGATACAGCTCATTCTATAGTCTTTCCCAGGAACTTCAAGTTTGATACAGGTCTATAATTTTTCAAAATGTTCTTGTCGAGACCAGCTTTTATGAGAAGTGGACGAACATGTGCAATTTTCAAACTGTCAGGAAACATTCCATGCAGCAGAGACTTATTTACAATCAAGGTATACGGTACACTTGCAGGTTGAAACAGAGAAGTATATGTGTTCAAAGACGTTATGGCATTTGTTGTAAAAGAAGAATCACCAGAATTGGTAGTGAAAGATTTGTTAATATTGTCAATTTTCTCAACAAAGAAATTGGCAAAGTTGTCCGCAAGATTTTTGTCAGAGTCACTGGTGGGGAGCATTGGTTCCTTTGATTTATGCAACAAGTTATTTACAATTTTGAAGAGTTTTTTCTGATCACCTAAACAGTCGTCAACTTGTGCAGAATAGTGGTCAGTCTTAGCTTGATGAATCAACTTATTTACAATTCCACGTTTTTTAAAGTTTTTTTTACAGTACACTTGTCTATTGAATTCAAGCTTCGATCGGATCCATCTCCTTTCAAGCTGGCGACGAATTTTCCTGGCAGAGCGAATTTCATTCGCAAACCAGGGACTTGATGATCTTAATTTGATGGTTTTAGATTTTACAGGTGCATGTTTATCAAAACTTTTACCTACAGATGATTCATAAATTTCAACACAGCTATCCAAATTATGGTCTTCAAGATTAGCGGCTGACAGACCAGATTTGACATCATATCAGAACAAATGGTGATATCATTGCTTTCAAATTGAGTGACTTTTTGGGAAGAGGAGGCTTCTTCAGATTCAAATTGCACATTATAGCATAGTGATCTGATAGTCCAGGTAATATACAAATATTTGAGAGTAAAGACGTATTCTCGCGAATGATGAGAAGATCCAAACAGTGTCCGTGCTTGTGAGTAGGTTCAGTGATGTGTTGAAATAATCCATAAGAAGATATTAATTCCTTGAATCGATTGGCAGCATGGTTATTAGGATCATCTAAGTGAATATTAAAGTCACCACAAAACAGGACATCATTATGTAAAAGGAAATCAACAATCATATTTTCAAAATCAAGAATAAATGTTCCAAAAGCACATCCAGGTGGGCGATATATTGTTACAAGATGAAATGACTGTGAATTTGATGTAAACTCAGCATGAATTGCTTCAAACGATGAATATTTCTTGGTGTCATAAATTACAGTTACAGAGAGAGAATATCTAAATAGTATTCCAACACCTCCTGCTTTATTCAATCTAGGAATAAGTTGAAAAGAATATCCAGCAGGGGTGATGTCTGCAATAGTTACACAGTCATCAGTTTTTAACCAAGTTTCACATACATCACGGTTTTTAAAACAAAGTCAGTAAATTCACATGTCTTATTCCTTATTGACTGAGCATTCAAAGAGCAAAAGTTAAGTAGAGAGTCTGTGTGAGGTTTGACGGATTTCAAGTTGTTAAAGCAAACAGTAGAATTAGCGTATTGTTTAAAGAATGATGAGTTCTCGTGGATTGGCTAGTTGTAGGTCTACTTGTAACAAGAACTGGGATGTGTTTTATTCGGCGTCTACTGTTTCAGATCATTCAGTGCAGTAGGTGGTAACAATGTTTTGGTATCCACAACACGAGAAATCTTGCGAAGTTTAAAAAGTTCATCACGTGAATAAGAAATAGCAGGGTGTTGGGATGTTGTTGTAGATGAATCAGGTCCTGGGTTGGGGTTTATATCTCCTGCAATTAATAGTTCCAGTTGAAAAGTAGCAGATGAATTGTTGTAGTAAGAAATATGTGAACTAAAATACAGTGAAATCTCGATAAGTCAAAACTGTTTAACTCGAAAATCCGGTTTACTCGAAGCAACAATGTATTCCCGCCAATAGAATAGCAAACTTGGTTTAAAAAAAATTCCTGTCTTGGGAAACTATATAACGTCGGTTTCGCGCCCTTTTGTGGACCTTTTGGTAATTTGGGGGGGTGCGTACGCACCCGTCGCACCCCCCCCCCCCCTGCGTACGGGCCTGACTGTGTTATCTCGAATTTTTGATCTCGAACTTCGGTTAAGTCGAACCCTAATTTGGCAGGGGCCGCAATAAATCTGCCCTCACTTAGCCACAAAAGAATTGCAAAACCTTTTTTCTAAGCCGTCAATTAATTCCTGGGACTCTTAGCTGCTATCTCAGACAAGTAAAGAAACAAACAAAGATCCTATTAGCGCTTATAGCGATTCTCAAGATGACACCCAGTTCATTGTGAACAGACGCGGCAATGATTAAAGCAGGTCTACGACCTTTTCTGTGGCAGTAACAATGGCGAGCGAAACCGCAAGTGCTCCCAAGTTCGTTTGAGATTCACTCGCACGAAATCAGAAGAAGCCGCAACGCTGCTCACGATGACTTGTGTCAACAGCGGGCCAATCATTGTCGCGGGAAAGCTGACACACACACGCTTGTTACCTTTGAAGTTTTGGCTGGATTGTTTGGGTTTGCGCGACAATTCAGCCGGAATAGTCTGCAGCAACATTTTGACAAGACGTGAGAATGGAAAAGAGTTATGGAAAAGTCCGTGCGAAAATTGAAAACCCTGTCAATATCGGACAAGGTTAAGGTGATCGAGAATCAAGATTCAAGATTCAAGATTTTATTTATTGTCGTGCAAAAAATCACATGAAAATTGATTTCCCAGTGTACACTGATTTAAAAATACAATACATTTAAAAAGATCAAAAAAGAAAAAACAAATTATTTACTTACAAAACAATCATAAAAACTAAGGAAGCAATAGGGATTCAGGGCAATGGGGTGACTAGGGAAGGAAATGAGGGAAAAGGAAACGGGTAAGGCAGGGTAGGATATGGGGAGGGGGAAGGTTGGGTTAAAAATCTGAATGGCCCATGGTTAAAAATGAACATTTAAACCTGTTGGTTTTCAGACTAAGTTGACGTACTCTGCCAGATCGATTGCAAATAATGAAGGGATTAAGAGGATGGGTTGTATCGGAAAGAATGCCATTAAATTTGGTGATAAGGTGATTCTCTGCAATTTGCTGCAATATTCTCGACATCAGCGCCAATTATCTTCATAGTTTGCTTATCAATGCGTTGGAGTTTTTTACGACTGCACAATGTAAGTGAGTTGAACCAAGATATACAACAAAAAATCATAGTCGACTGGATGGTGCTCTGATAAAACAGATTTAAAATCTGACAATCCACATTAAAAGATTTCAGTTTCCTTAAAAAGTAAAGCCGTTGATTGGCTTTTTTCTGGATCCTAGTTGTATTAGCATTCCAATTTAATTTATCATCCACAACTGTTCCCAAGTATTTAAACTCTTGAACAACCTCAACATCGGTGTTATCAATTTCAACTGGTTCCTTCATATTTTTAATTTTCCGGAAATCAAAAATCATTTCTTTGGTTTTCTGTACGTTTAAAATCAGATGATTTATATTGCACCACTCCACAAATTTATCAATTTCACACCTATACTCCACCTCAGAATTATTAGTAATCAGTCCGGATAAGGCGGTGTCATCAGCATATGTTGAAAATCGAGGGGCAAAGCGGAAAGCAGACATCGCTTTGGAGTGGGGTATCCCGCAATCTACACTTTCAACAATCATGAAAAATAAGGAGAAACTGCTGGAACAGTTCAACAATGAGTCTTTTTCAGCAGGTCGGAAACGCATGAGAAAGGCGGCTTTTCCCGATGTTGAAGAGGCTGTTTTGACCTGGTTCAAAGCTGTACGGGCCGAAAACATGATATAAAATCAAATAAATAGAAATTGGCAAAACGAATAATGGGGACAAACCGCTTGATCAACCGCTTGCGACTGGTTCTGATGAAATTGAATGAACTTTGCAACACTTTCAATTAGAATGTACTTATTTTGGCGATGGGTTGGGTTAAATGACGATATGAATTTGAAGGTATCTTTTTAGTGACTGAACGATGATGTAAATAATCATTAATTTTCAAATCAAATTGAATGTGTTGGGTATTAAATTGAATTTAAAAAGTTTGAAATTCGCCGGGAAAACCTATTTAGAGATCATGGGTGTGACCGCCATTTCACAGCGTTCCTAAAGATGGACGCGACTATCACCCATGACCTACCCCCATCGCTGACTTCCTCACCCCAACATTGAATCTCAACCCCCGATCGATAAATCCCAAACAAAAATTAAATGCCAAATATATATATATATATAATATATATATATATATATTGGTTTAATTCGCGAAAACAAAACGTTAATTCAAAATGTTTTGTTTCAATGTAGTTTTCGTGTTATATGGGCACGATGACCATTGTTAGAAAAATATAGGTTAATGGGGGTGTCTGTAAAAGAAAAATACAATGGACAGGAAGTAATGTGTGCTTTGAGTATTGTTTTTGTTTGTTTTGTTTAGTTTTTTCTTTTAAGTTTTTGTTGTTTATTTTTATATATGTTTTCCCGGCCAATTTCAAAACTTCTTTGTACATGGTCGTCTAAGAACATTCAAATTCACGCCGTTTTTACTGATCCGATCAAATCAGGGTTCTTTTGTCTATTGTTGCTTTCAAATTAATTTTCAAGCCGTCATTATTTCGTTTCTGTCATTCACAACTGCGTTTATTTAGTTCTATTTCGTTTTTCGGCACTCATGACTTCAGTTATCTCATCCTGAAATTTGATGTTTTGCATCTTTTCGCTATTGATGCAGTCAAATTAACAATCATCGAAGCGCAGAGGATTTTGTAGAAGTTTTTTATTTTCGCTTTCGTTAATGGGCAATCAATTTCATCTTAAGAGTATTCTTGTGCGCCCTTGGTAAAATTCAGTGAGTTTTCTGATGAAGTTGTTTTTATTATGCATTGCAAAGGCATACGAGACAGTTAGGAAAGGAATCTGTCCTGACAAAGTGTCATACCCATGCCTGAGAATTGGGGGGGAAATGTGACAAGTGAATGTAAACTGATAAAATTGAATTCTTGCTCAACCGCTTGCGACTGTTTGTGATGGAATTTAATGAACTTTCAATTAGAATGTACCGGTACATTATTGTGGCGATGAGATGGGTTAAATGACGACAGAATGCTCAAATTATGAATTGAATGATCTTTTTGCTGATTGAACGATGATATAAATAATCATTAATTTTCAAATCAAATTGAATATGTCGGGTATTAAATTGAATGAAAAAGGTTAATGAAATTCGCCGGGAAAACCTACGGTATATAGGCCTAGGCCTATTATAGGTTTTCCTGGCCAATTTATACAAAAAAATCATTCAATTTAATACCTGGCTCATTCAATTAAATTTGAAAATTAATGCTCTTTTACATTATCATTCAATCTGCACAAAGAATAATTCAATTTCATTAGATGAGCTTTCTTTTTACCTAGTTCGTCAGCAAAATCGGTATATACCAATTGAAAGCGTCACTATATAAGTTCATTCAGAGGTTGCTCAATAATAATCATTTATATCAATGGGCATACATTTGTCGAATTGTTACATTCGATTCTCTGGTGCGTCTTTTCAATTCCAAAATACTTGTTTGCCTAATAGATAGGGCCATTTCAAGGAAAGCTCATTTCTAGACTCGTTCTTGGTAAAACTACACCTGGCTCTCTCTCTCTCTTAATCAAAATGTTAAAGTAAAGATAGCGGTCCGTGGTCATTACAGGAGAGTGTGTAACGTAGACAGAGAGAGACTTATTGAGGCCTATAAGTACATCAATAATAACCCTTATAGGCCTATGTACATCAATAATAACCCTTATAGGCCTATGTACATCAATAATTTCCTCTTTTGTTTGTGTTTATTTGTTTGTTTTTTGTTGGCCTTCTTTCAAGTACCGTAATTCATAATGGCATAGGTTAAACAAACACAAACAAGCTTCAAATAAAAAACACCGTAGGTAAGTGATTGAAATAAGATACAAGAAAAACTTATGATAATAAAGTAAATAGGAACTTGCCATTGCCATTACCGTCCCATCAGTCATAAATTGGCGATAGGGGTGGGGGACATTTCCATTACCGTCCCATCAGTCATAAATTGGCCATAGTGGTGGGGGACATTGCCATTACCGTCCCATCAGTCATAAATTGGCCATAGGGGTGGGGGACATTGCCATTACCGTCCCCTCAGTCAATGATTGGCCATAGGGGTGGGGGACATTGCCATTACCGTCCCTTCAGTCATAAATTGGCCATAGGGGTGGGGACATTTCCATTACCGTCCCATCAGTCATAAATTGGCCATAGGGGTGGGGGACATTGCCATTACCGTCCCATCAGTCATAAATTGGCCATAGGGGTGGGGGACATTGCCATTACCGTCCCATCAGTCATAAATTGGCCATAGGGGTGGGGGACATTGCCATTACCGTCCCATCAGTCATAAATTGGCTATAGGGGTGGGGACATTGCCATTACCGTCCCATCAGTCATAAATTGGCCATAGGGGTGGGGGACATTGCCATTACCGTCCCCTCAGTCAATGATTGGCCGTAGGGGTGGGGGACATTGCCATTACCGTCCCATCAGTCATAAATTGGCTATAGGGGTGGGGGACATTGCCATTACCGTCCCATCAGTCATAAATTGGCCATAGGGGTGGGGGACATTGCCATCCCATCAGTCATAAATTGGCCATAGGGGTGGGGACATTGCCATTACCGTCCCATCAGTCATAAATTGGCCGTAGGGGTGGGGGACATTGCCATTACCGTCCCATCAGTCATAAATTGACCTTAGGGCTGGGGGACATTGCCATTACCGTCCCATCAGTCATAAATTGGCCATAGGGGTGGGGACATTGTCATTACCGTCCCATCAGTCATAAATTGGCCATATGGGTGGGGACATTGCCATTACCGTCCCATCAGTCATAAATTGGCCGTAGGGGTGGGGGACATTGCCATTACCGTCCCATCAGTCATAAATACTGGTACATGCCCCTTGTCCCCAGGATCGCCGCCCATGCCATAAAGGCATATATAAAACACCATAAGATTACAATGAAACAGGAGCGAACATGTTTAATGTAAAAACAATATAGAATATAATAGCATTTTATTTACAAAACCTACTTATTTACTAAATATCAAACACTGAATTGTTCTATCTAAATTTACATAAAAGAATTAAGATACAAATCTTATAATAGACAAATTTATAATACGCCAAATAATCTGAACTACAAAATAATGAACAAATGTGATGCCTTGTACCTCCAACATTGTACTTGTTCGTAAAAATGCATGGCTGACCAATGCGTCATTATACATTACGTGCATTATGAAGATAACGTGCATTACGAAGATAACGTGCATTATGAAGATAATGTGTATTATGCTGTTGGAAACGGTGTGAAACTTTTTTGTTCGTTTTCGTTTAAGAACATTCACGCCGTTTTTAATGATCCGATCAAATCAGGGTTTCGTTTTTATATTGTTGCTTTCAAATTAATTTTCAAGCAATCATTATTTCGTTCCTAATTCACAACTTATTTAGTTCTATTTATTTATTTATTTATTTTGTTTTTTGTTGGCATTCATGGCTTCAATTATGTCATCCTGAAATTGGATGTTTTGCATCTTTTCGTGATTGATGCAGTCAAATTAACAATCATCGATGCGCAAAGGATTTTGTAGAAGTATTTTTTTCGCTTTGTGAAAATGTTAGGACAAATTGCTTCCCTGTCTCACTTGCCTTGCGCGTCAGGAGATTGCAGGCTAAAGAAAGCACCAAAAAAAATAATATATATATATATATATATATATATATATATATATATATATAAAAATAAAAAATAAAAATAAAAATAAATAAAATAAAAAAATCTGTAATGCAAGATGATCCTGTGCGGATACTCAGATTCTTGTTAATTTACATTGTTTGACATTGGAATAAAAATCATTAAATTGCGCAAAGGCGCATTTGAATACGCTTAAAATGAAATTGATTGACCATAAACAAAAAACGAAAATAAAAACTTCTACAAAATCCTTTGCGCATCGATGATTGTTAATCCATGGAAAAGAGATGAGATAATTGGAGTCATGATTGCCGAAAAACGAAATAGAACTAACTGAAATGCAGTTGTAAATGACAGGAATGAAATAATGTCTGTTTGGAATATAAAAAAGAAACCTTAATCTGATTGGATCAGCAAAAACGGAGTGAATTTGAATGTTCTTTAACGAAAATGAACAAAGTTTTGAAATTGGCCGGGAAAACCTATATTACAGAACGAATTATTTATGGGAATGAGCAAAAAAAAACGCACAAATGATCAGTATGACATTTTATTGGTGTTAATTATCTGAGAGAAAAAGGTTTCCGTTCGGCAACATTTAGAAAGAGCATTAATCAAAGTTTTACATAAAACATACAAGCTGTAAGATTGAATATGATATCAAATCCATTGTCATTTGTTTTGTTTGAATTGCTATCATTTAAATTAAATTAGTAAAATAATTTACCAACAGAATGTAGGTTTTGGTTACATTCCATGTTAAAATGAATACGATGTTCGAGTTTGTCGATCGAAAATGTTCCATTTTGTTTGTTTGTTTTTTGCTTGTCTGTTTACTATTTTCTCATGAATGACACAACGCAATAAGCTGAAACTTAAATAGAATAGGTTTGTGATAGCACCATGTAATAATTACGTATACTCTATCTATCACTTTCCACCATGCAAACCTTTTAAGTCTTAATTATGCTGAAACTTTCACAGCTTATATCGGTAATTGTTAAATGTATATCTTGATCAAAAACCTAATTAAAGTAAGCATAGTCATAGATCACCAATGTGTGTTTGTTAATTAAAATATCATGTAAACTGTGTTACCACACAAAACTTCGCAGAATGTTTTCCTTATTAAATATCTATATCTATATCCTTATTAAATGTCGTGGCCGAGCGGTCTAGCTTACCGGACTCAAGTTCTGTTGTTAGCAGCAGAATGTGGGTTCGAATCCCGGCCGTGACACTTGTGTCCTTGAGCAAAACACTTAACCATAATTGCTTCTCTCCACCCAGGGGTTAAATGGGTACCTGTGAGGGCAGAGTTGGTTGGTTGGTTAGCCCTATATGCGCTGTAATGGCAGCAATTGAGCTGTATACTCCCCAGGGAGCTGAGATGGTTTCAGGAATGATTTATGAGCCTTATGATCAGGGGTAATATAATGCGCCTTGAGCACCACTCAGTTGGTGGATACGTGCGCTATATAAGTCCACACATTATTATTATTATTATTATTATTATCTGAGGCGGAATTTCAAATTTTCGGTTTTTGTTACTGTACTTTATTTTGCTTGTGGTCAGTGGTAATTTTGTGTGTCCTTCCCCGCGTTGGGCTCCACTACACATACAACAGCTTTACTCACATTGTTGTTTTCATTCTTCAATTTTTTGTCTTAAATTTTTCTTTGGTTTGGGGGGGGAGGGTGGGAGTGGGGCCAATGGGTGAGCCAGTCGGAACGTCTGAATCTGCTAATAAAAGGTAACATTTATTTCAAAATCAGAACTAAATTTTAAGCAACTACATTATCATTTATAACACTAAAATCATCAAAAAATTAATGTTAAATATACATTTTTTACATTAGTATTGTTAATTTAACATTATTGGTACACAACAAAGAATTTTCCCTTTTTTGACATAACTATTATTTTCATACAAAAACAAAACAATGGAGATTGATTTCGTAATGTGATTAACTGCTTAATTACATTTAGTTAATTTCAAGATGTACCGTTTATATACAGTAAAGAAGCGATGACCTTATAACTCAAACCAATTAAAAAAAAAAAATGTTTTACTGGAAATACATATTTTATATTCAAACAGAAACATCAGACATGTTAAAAGAGAAATATCAGACATAAAAGAGAATAAAATAATATTTATATTTGTGCATATTATCGTTTGGAAACGTTCAATAAATACACTCATTGACACAATCCTAACATCTGCATTATTCGACGTGCCATGCACTGATCATTCCCTTTTAACTATTAAAATTCTTAATAATTACCGTTAACAACCATTTGTGGCCAGCAAAATATATTCAGCACTTATAAAAACAAATGAAAAAAGAAAATCTTGTATGCTTTGTGAAATAAGTATATAAGGCCTATATCGGCGAAGTCGTTCATAATTGTCAACAATTGTCACGGTAGTAACTCCGGCGCAAGTCCCCCGCCCCCATCCCACCCCTCCGGATAAAAACTTTCCCCTCCATCTCTGCCTTCTGAACTGCTGGAATTAAATCAACACTTTCAAGCAAGGGAAGGTACATCACTGGAAATGGTGGCCAAACTGCTTCTAGGAGTACACTTAGGCCTAATTACTCTCTTTAAATCAAGATATACATCCACCATGTGACAGTTCAGCGAAATAACGTGAAAGTAATGAAAACACATTTAGATACTTTGTTGTCATTCTTGTAGTACTCTTCCCTACATTATACAGGAAATTATTAATTTTTTTAAAATACCATAGCTCCCCAGGCAAAATTATTTGAAGGGAAGACTGACATCGTCATAAGTTTTTGTATTTATTTATTTATTTTTTAAAATTATTTTTATAATCTGATTAATTTTTGAATTACCAATTCTATACCGTACCTTTAACGGCGTACACAACCCCTTACACAAAATGTTGACAATATTACGACGGCCTCTTGTAATAACCGTAACAAGCAAAGTACTATTGGTATAATCTGCACCAATGAGGGTGCATGTTCAAATCGTTATAACGAGGAGATCTCAATACTGGAAAATAATGACGTTTCGAGATCACTGACTTCCTATAGTTTTAATATGTGCCAGAATTTAACGAAATATACATAGATTTTTCGTATCATATTGCTGAACCATGGCATCCCTTTCCGTAAAGTTGCCTCTACATGGTCAATTGGCCAATTAAAATAACATCATTTAACACTGACAATTTTCAGTCACTGTTGCTATCACTGCTTTAAAACATAACATATCAGAATATATCGTTTTGTCGCGTTATAACCATTTAATGTAGCCATTTAATTTTTAGTCATTTTTGAATAATAAGCGTGAATTTGCAAGGGACTGTGTTTACATCAGGCCTATGTCCGGCCTTGTAATCAGTTTAATTTGGCTGTTGACAACAGACTGTTCTTCAGAACGAGTGACCATTTTCAACACCTGCAGTCTTTCTGGAAATATGGTAATATAGTCAATGTCATGTGACGCACTTTTGACAAATTAGCTAACTGTGACATATGCATGCAGTACATAAAAACTGATGATTCTTTTATCAAATAAATTGGTGATTGTTATCAGCAAATCTTTAAAAAACTACAATAAGGACTTCTCATGAACATAGTAATTGAAACTGCAATAATGACTTCTCATGAACATAGTAATTGGGGCATTTGAAAAACCCAGAAGACATGAAAATGTTTCTTTTAGAATTAGGCATCTGCTGTGATACAATAATCTATATTAATATATGCTTATAATAGTATTAGTACCCGTATATCTACAGCATACATTGCTTAATCGTTACGCTTAATTTCTTCTGCTGAAATATTAATAACAATCCAAAATAATTATATCATAAAATCCATTAAACAACTATATGCCTATAACATACTATAATGGAAAACATTATCACGTCAAATGTTTAATAAATGAATACAAACAAGCCATACTGCAATCATATCAAAGAAGCATTCACGAAAAATCCCGTTTGCTCAGTTTTCTGTTTGTTCTTATCATTCTTGTAGACTTTTCTCAAGCCTTTGAACACCAACAGCAAACAAAAAATGAAAGTTCGACAATATGAAGCACTGAATACGCAAATGCATTTCTGTTCAGATTTGTCTTTTCATTCAAGTGACAGGAAGAGTTACAGTATAAATTGCTCTTCATAATTTGGTCTCTATTAGGCATACAGCCATTAATGAGTAGACCACGTCTTATTCAGACTCACAGTTGAATACAACACTGTTAGCATTATGGTCTACACTATCTAGTTTTGTGAACTTAACAGGCATACCATCGACTGGATGTGGCGTAGGTAAGTGATTGATCTTCAAAGATTCAGGTTTAAGCAGCTCCCAGTTACAGGTTCGAGAAAGCTCAATCACAAGCATACGCATCAGCATTACAGCGAATGCCTTGCCAATACAAGACCGAGAACCACCGCCGAAAATGCAGAAATTGTACCTGTCACCAGCTCGATCTTCCCGCCGCTCTGATGTGAAGCGATCTGGGTCGAACTTATCCTTGTCTGTGAAAATGTCGGAAAAACCAATCGTTTCACGGATACTGTATAGGACAGTCCAACCAGCAGGAATTTGCTTGCCCTGTAGTAGACAACAACAATCATATTTTTATTTAGCAGGACATATATTGTAACAAGAAAAACTATATTTGTTTCTGTTCATTAATGTTTGTAGGGCCTACCACCGTTTGTCTTTCTGTTTTTGTTTGATTTATTAATGCGAACACTCGTCAAAAAGTGAAAAATTAATATTTGTCTCTGTAGCAGTTTGTCACGAAAATCGATGTTACATCCCTATCTTTGTGCTCGTATATGTTGAGCAATAATAATAATATGGTCAAGCACGCAGACCGATCGATATCAGCACCAGTCGTTTCACCATCCCATACATTTACACGTAAATGATAATAAATGGAGGTCGGTTTTAAAATTAATTATAATTGTGTGGATGTAGAGACGCTTAAGCTCCCAAGGGACAATATGAAAGCTGTATTGCATAATTTGTTTTACCCCTCGCTGTATAATATTCGCAGGCCTGTACAAGGGTCGATGGTGAAGGGTGCATGTATATGCACCCTTCACCATGTGTATACACCTCCTCCCTAAATTCCACGGGGGTCCTCTTTTACCAATTTTAGGCAATTTATGAGCAGTTCACACAAGACGACGATCAAGATCCGCTGTGCAAATTTCCATCGGAAATCTTGCGTACGGGCTCGATTCGCATGCTTGATTCAAGTTCAGCCAACATTCCAGTATTTGCTCAAGATTATGTTTTTGAAAAAGCATGATACATTCCCATGCATACGTGTATATATGGCCAATGATTGATTTATTTTTACTGTGTGAACGAAGCCCTGCAACATGGCCTTATGTATATCCTAAGAAATTTGACTTTTATCATTTCTGCTGCCTTCTTTCAAGGGACTAATTTGTTGCACCCTGGATACCCTGAGTTTGAAAGTACATATACAGCCATGATCTAAAAGTCTATTAATTGATGACATATACACTCCTTTAGCAATATTTGTAGGGCTTTTCAAATAGTTTTTAAAGGTTTTGTACAATTTTCATTTTTGTTTCATGTTTTCAAGGTGGATCTTAACTTTTCAAGATCTTAATAAATGTTTTAAGCATGGGTAACGCTGGTCGAAATGGAGTATTACCAGACGGTTTGCAAATGCATATATGACGTCACACATTTTGATGTGACAACCTTTTACCTTTAACTGATAAAAGGTTATGATTTGGTTATTCAAAAATACATTTGTACGCGTACGCAATGCAGTATTCAAGACTACGCATGCTCTTGCCCACGGTTAAGGTTTCAGAGAATCCGAGATAGCCCGTGTTTGGCTAAGATAACCCACAAAATAGAATTTATAAAGCGGACGAATTTGGAAAAATAATATCGTTGTTAAACGAGAAACAAAAAATATAAAATTCGGATGTCGGAAACCGTAAATAAAAGCGATTATTTCAAATGCGCTTGATTCCTGACAGCTGTTACATACAATAAATTGTGTGGTCACGTGCAACCTGGATAAAACGCGGGGTCCTGCCTTTTATTAAATTGGTTTTTTACTTCATTGGTTCTAATCCTTAGCGGCTTTTTCGTTTAATGTCTCAAATGAAAGCTTATAACTTCCTCAACCCCAGAAAAATAGGAATTCAACATTTAAATGTAATTTTTTACCGACAAATTGGCCCAAACACAGGTGATATATCTTGATGGTATGTAGCTGTGCGCGTGTGCGCTCAATTTCATTGAGCTGTTTAGCAGAAAATATTGCTTAGCTAATTTTTCTAATAAGCAAAACACAAGTAATAAAAATTGTACATTACGGGACAACCATCTACAAGCAATGGTATCCAAATTGTGTTAAGCTAAACTTGTCTTTGCTCAGCAAATTGGACCCTGCTGTCCGTCTACTCGCTGTGTACATCGTTGCCCTCTAGCTGTGAAATTTCACACAGTGAAATTCAGTCAATTCATGGAGTTGCTCAGCACACAAATTTGCTGAACACAGACAAGTTATGCTTAGCAAAATAGGTTACCAGCCAAATTGTCACGTAATGCATCCTGCTTGTAGCTGGTTCTCAGCTAAATACATGTATTGCTTAGTGGCCACAAGTACACTCGCGCAACACCATAACAAAGTGCATACGCACAATCATTAAGACACTTGTTTCATTTTCACCACTAGAGGGCTACGATGTGCACAGAGCGCATACCGCGGGTATCAATGAAGACACTTGAAGATCAATAAAGGCGCACGCGCACAATCTGAAAACTGTTCGGCCCAAAATTTCTAGGACAATCATAACTTAACAACTTTGTTAAGTTATGTTCATAACTTTGGTGCTCCTAGAAAAGTATAGCAATCCAAAATGTAGGCCTATATAAATTGTTTTGAGGTAAAATGGTCATGAGCACGGACCATCATCTTTAAGTAGACCTAGCATTGTACTTAAGGTGTAGATCAAAATTTATTCAAGCTATTACTAACCCACGGAGACTGAAATAAAGTTTAGTGATGGTGATGTCACCAGGAATTCTAGGTCAAACGTGAAAAGTTCACACTTTTTGGCCCAGAAAGTATGACCTCGCTATAAGTGGAAAATTTACTTTGCCATTTCTAATTCGATTATGACAAAGGAATTATGACAGCATGCATGCATATTGGCAATCTGCCTACCCTTGCTCTACACAAAACAGATTTAACGTTCCTTCATGCTTCATTTCTCACACCCTCGTACTTATACGGTGTCATATGATTTGACAGGGATTTTTTTTACCGTCAAACAGATTCACGTCAATTTCTTACTGTTATAACAGCTATAGCTGTGAGTTTTATTGTTTTGGAACTCATCCATAATAGGTACCGGTATGTATGGCTAACGAATAAAATTACTGTGCTCAATAAAGGAATTGAGACGGCAATTGAGACGGATTGAGATGGCATTTTTGTTTCTAATTGTGCGTAACTTTTATTCAAATTTCACAATTTTGTTTTCCGAATGACATAATGGCCATAAATATACGTTATCATAAAAACCTAATTTGATCATCAGACATAACGATTTGATATTTATATAATAACATGATTCCGCCCCCAATAACAGGCCAAGATAATGTCGATTTGAACCGCCAACTTTCAAAATAAAATCTATATTGACGAGCAACAATTTCGCTAATGTAATAAATCCGTGCGGCTACTATAAATAAAATAGTTAAAAATTTCAAAAAATCAATTATGATATGCTTTTTAAAAGGTCTGTGTAAAAATAAACAAAACAAAATACAAATATTTATAATTATCATGAGTTTAAATGAGACATAGGCCTAGTGATACGCTCTTTTGTTCTTGAATGATTCAGCCAATATCTTCAGCAGATTAGTTCGTGCGTTTGGTTTTGTAGGATGGCAAATGGCTATGGCAGCATTTATGTCACTATATAATGAAAACCAGTTACTGTGTGCCTTTACATTGACCCCCAAAAATCAATTCATCGGAAAATAGGCGTGGGTGCTGGTGGCTGCTTTTCATACAAAATACTATAGGCCTATGGCTGCATGTTTGTATGGCACACAAATATGATGGAAGAAAGATATACTTTCTTAACATAATAATTATCCAAATCACCCATTTTTGGGTGGCCCGTTGCTAGTACAATTTGAAAACCAAGGACCAAACTGCGTTTTACACCCTTGCTTTTACTGGATGGAGATAAACAAATGTTACTATTTTCACATTTCAAATAGACCCCGTACCCCCATAACATTGTACAGTATGGACTCTGAACTTGTATTTATGCGTACAAGTACTTATTCATGAGTGCGAGGATGAGTACATGGCAACAGTACAAGATGGAGATGCAACGTTACGAGTACATTCCCATTAAGTACAACTAACTCTAATAACTTACGTCTAACTCAAACGTCCGGAGAGCTTTCCTGAAAGCTGCACCAATTGGGGGTGACATCCTCAGGATTTCCTTGACAACACTGGTGACATACTTTAAGTCATTCATTCCTTGAAGTGTCAATGGACTGCCAGTCACATCCATGTTATGTTCTGCCAATTCTTGTCTTACTTTCTTGAGTACATGTCTGTTTTGATACAGGTACATGATGACACTACATGTAGCACTAGCAGTCGATGCATACCCAGCAACAAGTAGATCAATGGCATTAGCTGCTATAGTCTGTATCAAATGAACATCACATAATGTTACATAATGTTAGATAAAAAATAATTACAAATATATAATGGGGTACATTGCACGATTTCTAAATAACAACAAATGTAACATTGCACAATTTCTAAATTACAACAAATGTGAAGGCTAAACAGTTTTGCCGTTGAACATTTTTTACGATGAAACAATATATTTTGAAAATTAATCATGTCTATATTCATTTATCTTGTAGTGACTGCAGACCTATAAGGTTTTAAATATCAACAAAATTGAGTGTCTCCAGAGGATCCCTGAATGATTTGAACAATATTGCAATAATTATAACAATTTTCTAAATTTCTGACATGATTTTGCAAGGTATAGAATCGCTTGTTAACCGCAGGGAATCGGTCCGTTTCAACAGAGAAAAGATGTGGATCAGGCATATCCACATCATTCACCCCCATGGTCTCATCATACAAGAAGAGAATGACTAATTTTCCTTTTTTCCTCTTTGCCTTTGAGGAAGAACCTGCTAGGTTTGAAACGTAAGGCCAATAACACATATTTTGCAATTTTCCTTTTTCTTTAGCCACAGATACTTTCATCTATTCAAGTTTAATCCCTCCTTTGTCTGGTCCCAGGACAGTACATGGCTCTTCTTGTACCCTCTTCTTTTCACATCTGACTTAAACCCACTCTTGTGTTTTAGTTTGTGTGCACGTCTGTACACTTTGCCTTTGAAGAAAGAACCTGCTAGGTTCGAAACGTAAGACCAATAACTACTAGTTTGTATTGCAATTATAAACAATATAATAGATTGTTTTACCTCACTCGATGATCTCTGCCCAGTCTCTGTATCCTGATCCATGAGAATACGCAATGCATCTTGGGTATCATCTGATTCCATCTTACGACGAATGTTTCCTTCTATTCGTCGTTTTATTTCGTCACGTGCTTTTAGGCCCTGATGTGAATGAAAACAAAATAATGCATAAGGTGTTTCTCATGAATATTCAGCTTGACAAACACTAGTGCGAACCCTGCTGGTGTTGTTCATTGTCTTCAATGTCTACCCATGGTCTACCACGCCTGTGAAATTAGGTAAATTAATATCACACCTTAAATAAAGAGTTCTGCTCGTTAAATTTATTCTGCATAGACTTGCGATCTGGGATCTATGACAAAAGGTTTGGGGGGAAAAGGTGAATGTTGCACATGAATATTACTTGCTTTCGTTCTGCCTAGAATTGGTCTTGCTTCTAGTTGATATAATGAAATTGCATTTATGCTAGAGAATATACCATGCATAAGTTTTATATATAGTCCATATTATTGGTTTTAGGTTTAATCAAATATTGAGGCTAGATGGTCACGTGATATAACTATTATAAACGCAATGGAATCATGGCTTAGAAAGTTCTTTTCAGAACTAATTACTACTCAATGGAGAATTTCACATAGTGTCACCGCAATTAGTTTTACTTATCCTCTTCACCATGCAAAGCTACAAGTTTTACCAATATATTGTTGGTCATCATTGGAAAAAAAAACATCCCTGACCAATGATCATTTCCTGATTGTCCCACATCACTGGTTGCATGTGTGACAAACTTCCTTGCGCACTACCGCTCAACTTAACTTCAATTCAGTAGCTGTGTTTGCTTAATCTATTTTGAGTACTCAATGGGGTCAACATGGAGAATAAGTTCCCATGATATTCAAGAAACATCTAGAAAATTTTACAAAAGATATATGAAGTCGTAAAAATAGAACTGAATATTATAATAATAAACACGCTATTGTATCATGCCCTGAAATAGCACTGATGACAAATGTAAAAGAAAGGATTTTAGAAGACCGACGTGTCGTGATCAAATTGAAAGTGAACCGTGTTACATATTGCAATACAAAATAATCTGTAGCGTTGTGCCTTTACCAGAATGTTTACTTCACGCTTAAATAACTGTACAAAGTGCAAGGACATTGTGCAATCGTGTGCAAAATATTTTAAAAAGTGTGGGCGGATCAAACGTCTGTCAGACAAAGCTTATTTACTCCATGGAACCGAGGTAGTTTGACAAAGAAATCTATGAAAACCCAGATGTTGGAAATTGTCCATAACGATGACGTTACGAAAGTCACAAGAGTATGGAAAAAAAATCTGTATGGGTGAAGGCCATTATGGGCAAAACGAAAGAAAATTAATAAAAATGTTTAAAATATATATATATATATATATATATATATATATATATATATATATATATATATATATATATATATATATATATATATGTATGTGTGTATTTTTTTATATATATATATATATATATATATATATATATATATATATATATATATATATATATATATATATATATATAACATTTTTATTAATTTTCTTTCGTTTAAAGAACTATTGCCCGTGCTTTTCTGTATTCTAACGGAATTTTCCGGCATTTTTTCAGAATAATTGTGAGTTTTTACAGTAAATATTTATGATGGGTACCGTCATTAATTCATTTAACTATTAAATCAAGTATTTTGTGAAATTCAAAAGTTTATGTTTTCCTTTCTAAAAGATTTGTTTCCCTTTCTGAAAGGATTTGTTTTCCTTTCTGAAAGGATTTGTTTTCCTTTCTGAAAGGATTTGTTTCCCTTTCTGAAAGGATTTGTTTTCCTTTCTGAAAGGATTTGTTTTCCTTTCTGAAAGGATTTGTTTCCCTTACTGAAAGGATTTGTTTCCCTTTCTGAAAGGATTTGTTTTCCTTTCTAAAAGATTTGTTTTCCTTTCTGAAAGGATTTGTT
Organism: Zoroaster sp. YZ-2022; assembly: GCA_029582265.1. Lineage (NCBI taxonomy): Eukaryota > Metazoa > Echinodermata > Asteroidea > Forcipulatida > Zoroasteridae > Zoroaster > Zoroaster sp. YZ-2022. Next base: position 19,759,749 of record CM055832.1, on the reverse strand, counting down.
TTCCTTTCTGAAAGGATTTGTTTCCCTTACTGAAAGGATTTGTTTTCCTTTCTGAAAGGATTTGTTTTCCTTTCTGAAAGGATTTGTTTCCCTTTCTGAAAGGATTTGTTTTCCTTTCTAAAAGATTTGTTTTCCTTTCTGAAAGGATTTGTTTTCCTTTCTGAAAGGATTTGTTTCCCTTACTGAAAGGATTTGTTTCCCTTTCTGAAAGGATTTGTTTTCCTTTCTAAAAGATTTGTTTTCCTTTCTGAAAGGATTTGTTTCCCTTTCTGAAAGGATTTGTTTTCCTTTCTAAAAGATTTGTTTTCCTTTCTGAAAGGATTTGTTTCCCTTTTCAGGAAACTGCTAGTAAAATATCGAAAAATACGGCAACACATCTTTAACTGAGGGTTGATGTGGAAATAGTCTGGCCCATTTTATGTAATGTGAATCAGCATTATACAGTTGTTACTACATACAGGAAATCAGACAGAGATGGCCGCAGCGAGATATCAAGGTCTACATCCAAGATAAAAATAAAGCCTATGTGATAAATTCATGTATACTGTACCCTAAGGAATGGGTGTGAGGGGGTTCGTAAACCTCGTCCCAGGATCTACTCCGTTGTCACTACTAGACCCTGGTGGGAAATATACTTTCCGCAACGCTGATTGATTAATTACAAATACGCAAAAAAGTTTAAATATGATTTCGAGGAGTATTTAAAACAAATTCTTCTTCATGCCTGTATGGATTTTTTACACATCAAATGTTTGGATGAGTGATTTTACCGAAGTTATGATGAAATAAATTGGATAGCCTAGTTCCGATCTCCCCACTGCAGCACACGCTTTTGGTAACGGTATCAGACTATCACCTATTAGTAATTTACATAGGCCTATCCAAGATTTGTGACATATTTTTTAGGTATACAGAAACTGCTCGAAAGCCCTGGGGACGAGGTTGGGAATTCGTATATTATGTTAACTAAGATGAGAAGTTACGTTTGGTCTGGGAGCCAAATAAAACAAAAAAGCTGACCAATGGTGTTCGTTCGCAACCGCCCATTCCCCCTTATTGTGACGTACATGGCTTTTCCTTAAATCTCTTGAAAAGGGAAACTTTTATTTTCGTGGTAACAAAGTACGGCTAGATCATGGGTGTGAGTTCTTTCCGAAGGTGTTTGGCCAATCACAGCCATATCAAGACCGTCACGTCAGCAGAATTTCCGAAAATATAGACATTGAAGGAGAATAGTAACGATCAATGTTGCTTCCGGACGACTAGGCTATACGAAAACGCGTACAACCAGTTCAACTAGTTCATGACCAGTCAAACCTTTATGCCGCTATACCCGTGTTTATTGAACCTCCACTGACGTGTCGCATATAATTTGCATACACAAACAGCCGTTGGTCTTTTTGCGGGGACAAAAAAATTGCCTGATGCCGGACTCGAACCCGCAACCTCTCGAATACCGTACGAGCGCTCTACCAACTGAGGTAACCAGCCCCTATATTTAGGTTCATTAAAATAATAGCATTTTCTCAAAACAAGATTTTCTCAAAACAAGATTAAGAAGGTTTCCTTGCAATAAACAGGTTTCCTTTATTAACGAGAAAAAAAAGTTAATATTTGATGCTTGTTCCAAAGGTCAGTTTATATATAAGTCAGTTAATTCACCAGTTCATTGAACTCCGTTCTGTCAAAGTACATGTGCGGAGACCATTTCGGTGAAAACACCATTTGGGCATTGCTATTCCGCACAGTACCTACCTGTGCCGTTCCTTTGTCGTCAGGAATGCCCTAAGGCATGGCTCTATTCATTGGCTTGCTTCAAACATGATTCAAACTAGTAGTGTACAACAGTATAACAAAAAAAAAGTGCGGCATTGTTCTTCATGGTTTATAAGCACAGTTTGTCAATAGTCTTTGCAAACTTGAACAAATCCCTCAGGATGTATCTAAAAAGCTTCGAAATCAAAACATATATCAAATGCGTCATAATGTGTACGACCATAGAGAAAGGAACTGTATTCATTTCTCTCTGTTACGATTGAACCCCGTAACAAACCCAGTACCTCTGTTTATCAACAATGTTTACGGTAATTTGCTATAAGGAAAAAAAGGTTGATAAATTATAAGATCTGCTCTAGCCTACCGAAAAATGTGGGACACTCTGTGTTCATTAAAACGGGTGTGAACAAACAAATAGTACAAGATTTTTAACGGAAACTTTCAGCTTCGTTTATATCATCAAATATGAAATGCAAGCACAGCAAAATAAGGTGTTTTCGAAGAGTTATTATCGGGTACTGCATGTTAATTCTGTAAAAATATTTTTTAGGCGGATATAATTTTTTGACTAGGGGCATTTCCAGTTTCTCAGACGAAAATATTTCAATTTAAGGGATGTTACGTCAACTGTAAAACAAGTTAATTTGAGGTGGTGGGGTGTGACACCCCCCTGATATTTTTCTCAGTCGGCATATACTGATAGGCCTAGAGCCTCAGTCGACCAAACAAACATGGAATCAGGCTGGTATTTTTTGTGCCTGAGGTGATTTAATTTCGGGGAATCAAATTCTCACGTCTTACTCCCCCATGAGCACTGTTGACGCCTACTCCCCTCAAAATCTCTCACGCCAGGTGTTCAAGTTTTTTAACAAAAAATCAGCCCCTATTCATTTATGTATCATCCACAGAAGTCAGTCGGCAAATTGGCTTCCATAGCCCCGCCTCCCAAAGATAATGGACGTCCCTAACTTTAATCACTCTTTATCTGAACTTGAATCACTTGATTCACTTTCATGACATATTAAACATCCGGGGCTTGATCCCTGGCTACTCGGCAGATATGGTTTGGCCTCTGACCTGGCCCCATAGAGCAATATATAATTGGCATAAGTGGACCGCCCACCAACAAATGGGCTGGTTAGCTCAGTTGGTAGAGCGCTCGTACGGTATTCGAAAGGTCGTGGGTTCGAGTCCGGCATCAGTCAATTTGTCTTTGCTTGCTACCCGTTTATATAATATTCAGGTCAGTTTCTCCCTATAAATCTACTTTAATTGTGTACAACCACGTAAAAGGCTTGTGTCCCAAGTTGTGTGATCCCCGCTACTGCCGTTACCCAGGTTGATTGCATCTGACCGGGGCTTGATCCCTGGCTACTCGGCGATATGGTTTGGCCTCTGACCTGGCCCCATAGAGCAATAGTGGCATAAGTGGACCGCCCACCAACATAGGGGCTGGTTAGCTCAGTTGGTAGAGCGCTCGTACGGTATTCGAGAGGTCGCGGGTTTGAGTCCGGCATCAGCCAATTTTTCTTTGCTCGCTTCACGTTTATAATATTTCAGGTCAGTTCCTCCATATAAATCTACTTTGTGTACAACCAAGTAAAAGGCTGGTATCCCGTTGTGTGATCCCCGCTACTGCTGTTACCCAGGTTGTTTGCATCTGACCGGGGCTTGATCCCTGGCTACTCGGCAGATATGGTTTCGCCTCTGACCTGGCCCCATAGAGCATAATTGGCATAAGTGGACCGCCCACCAACATAGGGGCTGGTAAGCTCAGTTGGTAGAGCGCTCGTACGGTATTCGAGAGGTCGCGGGTTCGAGTCCGGCATCAGCCAATTTTTCTTTGCTCGCTACCCGATGATACCGTACGAGTGCTCTACCAACTGAGCTAACCAGCCCCTATGCTGGTGGGCGGTCCACTTATGCCAATTATCTATTGCTCTATGGGGCCAGGTCAGAGGCCAAACCTTATCTGCCGAGTAGCCAGGGATCAAGCCCCGGTCAGATGCAAACAACCTGGGTAACAGCAGCAGCGGGGATCACACAACGGGATACAAGCCTTTTACGTGGTTGTACACAAAGTAGATTTATATGGAGGAACTGACCTGAAATATTATAAACGTGAAGCGAGCAAAGAAAAATTGGCTAATGCCGGACTCGAACCCGCGACCTCTTGAATACCGTACGAACACTCTACCAACTGAGCTAACTAGCCCCTATGTTGGTGGGCGATCCACTTATGCCAATTATCTATTGCTCTCTGGGGCAAGGTCAGAGGCCAAACCATACCTGAAATATTATATAATAAGGGAAGCGAGCAATTTTTGCTGGGACCCGGTGTATTTTTTGTTGTTTTATGATAAATACTATATTATTGATTACTTTTTAATGTTTTTTAAATTTTGTTTTGAGATTTTGTTTTCTCAATATTAACTGTTAATTTTTGATAAGTCAAATTTCTTTAATTTGTTGTGTTTTCTTGTTTCCTTTGAAGTAACCACTGCTTAATTGGGCAAATTTAGGGGTGTTGGTGTTCTGTTGTGACACTCTGTTCCTTTTGTGATCTCACAAAATAGCGCCCTCATGTGTTAAGAATCATTTTAAACTTGTTTTCAAATGAAGCAGTACACTCAGTCTTCAATGTATGTCAGAAAATCTATTTTCGTTTAAATTGTCATGAAAGCATGGATATCTGCAAAACAATATCAGTATAATATCATTTCATAGACCCTTATTATTATTATTGTTATTATTTGTATTGTTATTATTTGTGAAAAACAATTTTAACCGCCATGCATTCATTTCAGCCCTGCTCCTGATGAACAACAACATCACGATTGGACAGATTGACTCTATTGACTATAAGTGAAGGTATATTATGCTTTACTAAATGCTTACCTTATTTAACCCACTGCCAGGTATATTGATAGGCAAACAGAAAAGACAATAGACGATCTCCTCAAAGTACTCAATAAGCTCGGTTGTTTCTTCCTTGCTACAGTCAAAACCACACAAGACTTTGCCAGCCACCCTGAACGTCAGTGATCTGCATTCTGGATAACTAGCCACACCACCCGGCGCTTTACACCAATCGTCAATAGCCTCGATTATTTGGGGATGTATCAAAGAGACATAGCCAGAGAGGGCCGAATGGGAGAAAGCACTCGACACGTGTTTACGAAGTCTGACATGATAAGCTCCTTGACTCTGAGACAAACAATCGGAGCCAAAAAGCTGTCGGGTAGTAGCAGGCCAGCAGGATGTCACGATATCATTCTCTCCATGAAGAATCTTACGGATGTTATCAGCTCCACGTACACGGACCGTTGGACGGCCAAAAAGATGGGTCTTAAAAAGACGACCATGCTGCCGAAATTTCTTCTCATAGAACTGGGTTCCCTGTGATCAGAAACAGATTACAAACATTCACAAAGTTCTTAAAAACACACTAATTTGCATCATTCAAATTGAGACTTTTGAGCTCCGGTATTATTCATAGAAATCATGCAATGAGAGAAAAATTGCATGGGCCGCTCGCATGGCACTGTGGACAGGGAATTGTCACAGGGCACTCACATGGCACTGTGGACTGGAAATTGTCACAGGGCACTCACATGGCACTGTGGACTGGGAATTGTCACATGCCACTCACATGGCACTGTGGACTGGGAATTGTCACAGGCCACTCACATGGCACTGTGTACTTGGAATTGTCACAGAGCACTCACATGACACAATGGACTGGGAATTGTCACAAGCCACTCACATAATGGTGCTGTGGACTGGGAATTGTCACAGGGCACTCACATGGCACTGTGGACTGGGAATTGTCACAGGCCACTCACATGACACAGTGGACTGGGAATTGTCACAGGGCACTCACATGGCACTGTGGACTGGAAATTGTCACAGGCCACTCATATGACACAGTGGACAGGGAACAACACGCACCACAGCAGAGAGGGACTTGTCATGGGATCACTTGCACTGCATATATGGACAGGGACTTGTCAACGGGATCAACACGCACCACGTAGTGGTAAATCGAGAGGGTCGTGGGATCCACTGTCGTCACACAGTGGAGAGAGATCATCTCGCACTGTAAACAATTAAGTGAAAATGGTGCTACAACTAAATATGAATACATTCATTAAAACAAGGCCTACCTGAAGTCCAACCGAGATTGTTTCTCCTATCAAGGGCCAGCCCATGCTGCCATCGGGAAGTGGTGCATCAAAGTCAGGATCTCTGCTCATCACATTATATTCGTACCACAAGCGACGAATCAGAAGTAGTAAAACACACGGTAAAATAATCGGTAGGACAAGGGGAACAACATATTGCCCCGCCGTGCCCAGCATCTGTGTATCCACGCCCATGTTGTGATAACCTGTTTAAAAAAATACTTAATTTTAGCTTCACAAGTAAATGGCACAATGGCAAGAAATGGACTGAAAAATAAGGATGCTGACTTTATAAGAGATTATTATTTAGTTTGATCATAAAGTCACTTACAGATGACGAAGTGACTGGAATAGGTGCGGGCTGTTATGAAGTGTATGCCGGTAAACACATCTATTATAATATGAAAGAACTGAACTTCTGAACCCAAATTGTTGGTGAAAACAAACTCTATTGGTCGCTATTTAGATCAAGTTCAGGGTGAGTTCAAGCGAAAGGAACAACATGCCAAAACTGCTTTGTCATGTTAACCAACCAAACTTTGTTTTCCCTTTGATGATCGTTGTTCACACCGACGCACGGTATGCATTCGCTCGTTAACCCTGACCGACTGTCAGATATAGGTCACATGAGCTAAACGGACCCCCTCCCCTTCTGACACTATAACCAGATCCAACCTTGTCACTACGTCAATGCATTTATTTTCTTGGTGAGAAAGAATTCAAAGACCATTTATATTTTCATGGAAGCAGGAATGCAGGAAATTCGACCTGCCAAACAATATTGTACAAAACAAAGGGAACGCACAGCAGTCTCGTTGTCCCATGTAGTGTGTATGAAAAACAGAGAATTACTTTTAATTAGAAAGCCGATCATTTCTGTATGAATTACATAAACCTATATCGGTGAACCCATGCAATGATAATCCTCCCAGATGTTTAACTTTTAATGCGGATGTAACCAATCCAGCAAACGCTGGATAAATCTGCATAATACGTCTTTTGAAAATCCCAGCGTATGCTCTAGTGCTTATGATATAACAGTACACACAGACAGGCAAGCAAATATACAAGGAACAGAACCCTTACCCGAAATATTGATTAATTGTACCAGTGTGTACTTGAAGGGAATTAAATACAATATCTTTGTGATTCTTAAACAGATATAAATCATTACCGTTTGACATTTAATGTATTTGTTGTAAAGTTGATGCAATCACTTCTCTTGTTAACAATGTCATAAAGAATAGGCTTCCAAATCATAGTACTTAACGTATTATTAAAACTTGTCACGCTCTTTGATTATATATTTCTTCCCTGCCCTGGAAGGACCATGAACCTGACTAGTGAAATTGGAGCAAAGATAAGCAGTTTCCATGACCTAAATTGAAATTTCGGCGAGTCCCAGCAGCCTCTTTATACAGCAGACGTGACCCACGTGTTTGAACCATCGCTTTGATCCGATCTGAGAAAAGTAGAAGAACTCGATGCTGTCGGTCGCAGTGGCGTAGCTATGGGCGGGCCAGGCAGGGCCTAGGCCCGCCCACTTCTTGTCTAGGCCCTGCCATTGCCAAATAAAGAAGCTTTTTGTATAACATTTTTTTTTTTTTTTACGATTTATGTTGTTTGGATTCCTCTTCTATGTATGTTTGTGTGATATAGGCTACAGTGCATTTTATTTTATACTGTATACTTTAAAAAGGACAGGGGCTATCATGCTTGTAGGCTACTGTTGCGTTCTTTATGAGCATGGCCTAAGGTGTCTCACAGCACATTTTGGCCTATGATTTAACGAATCAATTTAATGAAGTGAACCTTTTTACTAAATGATTTGTGGCATTATGACTTTCCATGCGTTTCATGGTGTGTATCGTGATCTCCAATCCTTGTAAATATTGTGTGTCAGTGTGTGCGTGTGTGCGTCGGTCGCTGTTCCACCGGCACAAACATAAATCGGCGCCCGTGTATGGATGGATTTATGGATGAATTCTATGGCCCGTCCATTTTTACTCAGGCCCAGCCGAATCTTTATTTCTGGCTACGCCACTGGTCGGTCGTTTCAAAAATTAATCATGCTCAGCCCAGCATGAACATGATTAGATCCCGCACGTCTTAGAGGAACAAAATGCTACTTTGCTCTTTTAAAACAATATTTTATCAAAAGGGGTTGCAAATAGGTCATGTTTTTACGTGTCTGTAATCGCTGTATTTCTCACTGGTTTATTTATTCCTTTAATTTATCCAGTTATTTTAGTAAAAAACTAAAAGGTCATTTGCATTCATACTTGAAGGGAATTAAATACAATATCTTTGTGATTCTTAAACAGATATAAATCATTTCCGTTTGACATTTAATGTATTTGTTGTAAAGTTGATGCAATCACTTCTCTTGTTAACAATGTCATAAAGAATAGGCTTCCAAATCATAGTACTTAACGTATTATTAAAACATTCAGTAGTAGTATGTCACCGGAATATAGAAGAACTGTCCGTCATACCACACCAGACCCAACCCCTGTTCAAATTCTGATCCATTTTGCTATTTGTTATTTCTAAAGTCATCATTATATTTTATGGATTAATTTCGATCGAGGGTCCTATTTATTATTTGTCTGACGGGTTATCATTACAGTAAACATGTCTAAAATTGTTTCCCAACTGAATTGACGTCATAATAATATTTTAAAAATCTACATTATAATCAACACGAAGTTCGAACTTGCCGAAATAAGAAACTTTCAAATGTTGTGTGTCGAACTCAGTTCTGTATTAGAACTCAGTGGATTCGAGTTGAAAATTCCCCTTTGGAATGCACTGTTTCCCTTAATACATTTAAACCGAAGTCTCCATAAAATTATAAATTTTAACTGTGAAGATTGACAAGTAATCTTGAGGAGGATGACGAACTTCACATCATATATATTATCACTCAACTTAAAATGTTAGTGAATAGACTCATTCCGCATTATAATAACTGCATTTTATTCGATCAATTACTGCATAAGTTACAGTTATATCTGGCAATATACTTACGATGTGATGCAAGGATGTATACTAAGGAATAAACTTGCTAGTGTTCTTCACCAGTGTCGCCTATGCTGGAGATGAGCCACCCAGATCAGTGGCTAATATAACCAGATGACTCACAACTGTTTGACTGATAACCCGTTACTGAAAGTGTTTGGCTGTAGCAGCGACCTGTACCTACAAAACCAGGTCTCCAGATTCATTTGTCCATGTAACAAAAACTTTTTGTGAACTGAAGGACTTTTGTGACGTTTATTACGTAACATTTGCGGGTTCAAACATTCAAGGCCAGTTTAAACATTTTTCCATTACATTAAAGGGACATTATCGTCACGATCAGCAGGACATGGAATTTAGATTAACTCAGTGACTTTAAATAATACCCACATGATAAGGTCGCATTACCGTTGCTGCTCCATAAATGAGTCAGTAATTTTCAGTCACTGTGTTCATCTTAAACTAGGACACCGATTCCATGCCCTGTTGAAAGTCTGCTCTGATCGTGACAATACTGCCGCTTTAAGCATAAAGCATGCATGACTATATTCCTATACAAATGATGTCAATGTCTGTCTATCGAGCTTGCTGAAGTATCTCGGCTTATTACGGACCCCTGGGTAGAAAGTAAAAGGACTTTCTCCCAATAAAATCCTCAAATTAACCAGTTAATGAAGTTGGAACACGTATTAATCAATCCCGAGAAATGATATTGTCAGAAGTGTTTTCATCATAGAGAAAACAGGAATTGTTATGTCGAATTTTTACATAAAAACAGAAAATACATGTAACAGTTTTTTCCCCCTCAAAAACATAAGCAACATCTATTGTGATGAAATTTTCAGTTTAATTTATAATATTTTTCTTAAAAACCATAAAGTCTTGAAAAAGAACGTATGTTAACAATGAGTCTGACAATCCATTACAACCCTTACAATGGCCTGACAGCAGTAGTCCGATAACGGCCTATTTGTAGCAGTGGATTAGCTATTTGGGAATGGCGGCGCTGGCAGGCCCCCACCCCCCCCCCCCGCAGGCCTGTTCCACCGGTGTCCCCACTCAAAATTCAGACTCTCTTGGAAAAACATATGAGCCTGTAAAACAGTGTCCCCCTGAAAATCCTGATGGCTGGTGCCCACCTCCCTCAAATGCTCCCCTACTGGACCAATCCTATAGTAAGTAAAAATAAGTGTATATGCCCAATTGAACGTTATCCCGTTGTTCCAATATGCCCTTATGGTTTTGCGGGTGGCAGCTTAACGCCCGTTATGCCTGTATCAGGCTCGTCCTGTTTCGTGCACACTGTAGCCCTCTACATTTATATGTTTACACTTTTAAACCTAATACTATGTTATGACTGTGTATATTATGTACACATACTGTAAATGTATCTTGTATATATACTTTTGTACATTTTAAATACATGTAGTGTAGAATACAATAATGTTTTAATCTGGACCTCTTGGGAGACCAGTACTTTGTATTGAAAGAGATATCCAGAATAAAGATAGAATAAACAACAACAACCGGTGAAATGCCCTTCTTTTCCCAGTTCCGGGCATTTCACGGCGCTATTCAACCATGCACACTTGGTCGTGAATTACGTCAGATACCATGGCTGCGCGGCCGCCATGTTTACCGGAGGTTCAACTTTGACCTTGAGCACAATGATGGACCAGGAGACCACGCGCAATTCGCACCGTGCATGAGTTGTTGAGGGCACATGTTGTTAGATTACTGTGGGCGAAAACGCGAAAGGGCAGCGATAGTGCGTCGCGTTTGGCGTATTTTGCAGTTGACACAGTCTATCGCGCGCTGGAGATATTTATTGCGTGTGGCCGTGGACGCCCAAAGTTGAATATCCGGAAAAAACATGGCGGCCGCACGGCCGGTATTGGCGTAATTCACGTGACTTCAGATTTTCAGGCTAGTCTCTTGATAGGATAAAGACAGGGGACCAGTCTAACCATGCTTGAGCTGTTGAGGGCACATGTTTTTAGATTACTGTTAATCGAAAGGGCAGCGAGCGATAGTGTGTTGCGTAGGGGTATTTTGCAATTGATATACCCCCGAACAGAAATACGCGCACTCATGATACCGTATAACATCCATGCATAAAGTGTACGTACAACGCTATCCTGCCAAGGACAGAGACAGGCTCTTGCCGTACCATTCAAGAGATTCCATTGGATACGTTGTGCCCATTGATCTCCTTTATATCGTCAATATAATGGAGATCAATGGTTGTGCCGAAGATCTGACGTCACGCTTCGAGGCTTGCAAGCTGTAGCTACCATCCAAAGTTGAATCTTCATGAAACTTAGAGCCGGTGTCTGGCGTAATTCACGAGCTTCGAAGCGTGACGTCAGGGGCCAATCTCATACAGCTGCTCAGCAGTGGCGCGTTTTTGCGACCCTGACCAGAAACATGTTTGGGCTTCGGTCATTGGTTAAGCATTTTCGCTGCGATGACGTCATTGTTCTGACCAAAGGTCAGCCAAAGTTTGTGATCGGTTACGCTTGGTTTCAAGATGGCGGATTGTGAAAAGTAACGAATGTTTTGTTAACTATTTGTTAAAACATGATGGAATGATTGTTCGTATACAGGTATATATTTCTGGTACTCACGAGTAAGTTCCATTTTGCCAAAATGTTAGTTACATCGTATATTTTGAGAATTTGAACACGAGGATTGAACACGTACGTCACAAACTGAAAACAAGTTTCTAGTAGAAAACTATGCCGTCTTGTTTCTGGTCAAGAATTTGATGTCAGAAACAAGTTTCTGTTTGTGGAAATTCGCCAAAACACGCCCCTGATAAAAAAATTGCTTTCCAGAAAAAAATTGCTCAGCGGATTGTTTTGGTTACCAGCCAACCTTTCATACATAATTTATGCATTTTGGCTGGTAGTCTGTTGTATAGTGCTTAGCAGAGATTTCAGTGCAACCTGGGAGACTTACCGGGCGTATAAGAGAACTGTATCTCGAGCGCGCACCTTAGCATTTAGTGCGTTATATAAGGACTCTGTCTTCTGTAGTACACGAGGGTCCAATCAGGGCTAGCCGGCCATACCATTCAAGGGATTTCATTGGATAAGTTGTGTCAAAGATCTACCGTCACGCACGCAACATAGCCGTTTCGCTCCTATTACTTATGTGTCACATTTTAGTTTTAGGCGTGAACGCAAAGTACCAACGAATGCATGAGTAATTACAGTAGCAACGGCCGCATCCTTCTACATTCCTACATAATTAAAATGACCCTATCGTACACAATTCAAATCTCACAGAGGCAAAATTACACAGGTGGGAAGTTCATACTGTCATTAATGTATTTTTAGAGATATTTTGGGATAAAAGAAGCCGACATTTGTTTCAGTCATAAGGAAAGTGGTTGCTAGGTCGCCAAAACTGTTGTAGTTGAACTTGAACAAATAGGAATTTTTCATTTGAGTTTTTTGAAGTAGGGAAAAACAAAAATCAAAAGTTAACATATCAAATCCAAGTTCCCCAAAATAATTTTGTTACTCCGATTTTTGTCTTTCCTTCAAATGTAACCAATTTAGAGGCCATAGAGCAACATGTCACGGTTCTCACATGCACTTTGCCGAGTCTGTGGGAACAGAAACATAAAGAAGGTTGCTCAAAAAAAGGGGAAAATACAGAGTAAAACTGACAGTATATGTGTGAAGAATCGAGTATTGAAGATATTCGGGATAGACATTACAAATGAACTTCCTTATGTTCATCCTGTCCACACATGCGCCTGGACAGTCACAAAGAAAGGCCGCCAAATAGGGTGGCATAAACACATGTAGTTGGTTGTATGCAAAATGACATTTAAATTGTATGAAATTCGTGCAGAAAAACATTTAGGAGTAAATATTTTAAACTCGGAATAGCCACACGATGTCATGGGCAACATATCTATACATATTATTTTTCACAAAAAACTTGCAGTTCATCAAAAAAGACAGCTATTTTTTATGAAAAATCTGTGAAAATGTACACCAATTTTGGTCATATAGTTTGTGTCAACATGTTTTCTTCACACAAAATGTTTAAAACAAATCAATTTCACTCAACATTACTTATGAAAGAGTCTCGATACATACTGCCGATCATCAAACTTTTATTCAAAGTCACAGAGGTAAGCAAGCAACTGACTGGACATTACATGGTCTACATGTGTATTGTAATCTCACTGCGCTGAAAAGCTCACGCATGCGCACATTGCAAAATACGGTGGGAAACGGCCGTGCAATGCTTCGAGGCGCGCGCGCTCGCGCGCGAATGTAACTCTATACTACGTGTGCGCACATACAGCTCAGGGTGAGGAAGGGTCTCACGTGATCTGAGGCTTAACGCACATTGTAGGCCATACCATTAATGTGACAGGGCAAACAAATTGCGAAACGGTTTAATATTTAAATTTTCGTACCTTTTATCATAATTTAATTAACCATTAATAATCACAATGAAAACCACAACTCACATTTTTCAAAATACTGAAAATTTTAATGTAATTTTGTTCACAGAAACTCATAATGAAATGACACCCCTGAATTTCAACAAAAACAGTGTCAATGAACAGAAAATTCTGTAAAATGTTACCATTGACCCTCTGACTTTTTTCCCTTAATCTGAATAAATAATGTTGATTTACCTTTCAAGAGAGTTTTACGGAAATCTGTCCGTTGACCCTTGCCAATATTTTGAGATTTCTAACGTAAATGATTCAGAAAATGTTGTCACCATGCCGTTATAATACACGTACGTACAAACATACGTTTGCAGTGCACGTATACGTTTTGCAGCGCGCGAGAGAATGTTGTTGACGCACACTCGCCAATGTACCCGTCGTCTTAATACGCGTATTTAACCATGTTACTATACCTCATACATATTCATGATCGAGAGCCGAATTCTCACTGGTCCATTCACCGTCACGTGCCAGATGCTATTTTGACTATTTACCAAGCGCCCGCGAGTATTCACGCACAGGGTAAATACGCATGCGCAGTAGTGCGTAGTAGACTGTCGCATCGGGGAACAGTCGATCCCGGCGGGGAACAGTCCCGGCGATCTGTTCCTGTTCCCCGTGCGCCGCGGCGGCGGGGAACAGTCGCACGGGCGTAGTACGCACGCGCGAACATCGCCCTAGCTACATATTATATACATGAAAAGATGGCGGCACACGTAAATGTCAATTCGCGTTTTCCCGAGCTCAATGATGCCGAACTAGAGAATATTGTGAATATGTATGAGGTATAGTAAAACAAATATAACATGGTTTATTTCGGGTGGACAGTCGATATTAGCTCCCCTCGGTATTGGAAGTTGAGAAACTAGTTCCCGAGGCGAAGCCGAGGGAACTAGTTTCTCAACTTCCAATACCGAGGGGAGCTAATATCGACTATCCACCCTCAAACCATGTTATATTTGTATATTACTATACCTCATACATATTCATGATCGAGAGCCGAATTCTCACTGGTCCATTCACCATCACGTGCCAGATGCTATTTTGGCTATTTACCAAGCGCCCGCGAGTATTCACGCACGGGGTAAATACGCATGCGCAGTAGTGCGTAGAAGACTGTCGCATCGGGGAACAGTCCCGGCGGGGAACAGTCCCGGCGATCTGTTCCCCGTGCGCCGGCGGGGAACAGTCGCACGGGTGTAGTACGCACGCGCGAACATCGCCCTAGCTACATTATATACATGGAAGGATGGCGGCACACGTAAATGTCAATTCGCGTTTTCCCGAGCTCAATGATGCCGAACTAGAGAATATTGTGAATATGTATGAGGTATAGTAAAACAAATATAACATGGTTTATTTCGGGTGGACAATCGATATTAGCTCCCCTCGGTATTGGAAGTTGAGAAACTAGTTCCCGAGGCGAAGCTGAGGGAACTAGTTTCTCAACTTCCAATACCTCGGGGAGCTAATATCGACTGTCCACCCGAAATAAACCATGTTATATTTGTATAAGGCCAAAAAAAAAAAGATGTTGAGTTGCCCTCCACCGACCGACCCAAAAGTGCTGAAATCTCGGGTCGGGTTTTTTTCCTCTTTTTTTTTTCCCCTGTCATTCATAGGCCTATTTATTAATGAAACTTACCAATTTTCTTTGTATAAAACATAATACGTTTGATTTGTGAAATTTTCCACTTTTTTTACCGGTAAATTTACCGGTACCCAAGACTCAATCTACATGTTTTCAAATCGAATGGCCCCGGCCCTCACATGGTGCACTGCCTTCGCACACACTGTGTGCCAACGATTGCGACTCAAATCTACACGTTTTCCAATCGAATGGCCCTCACATGTTTTCCACTGGCTTCGCGCACTGTTTTGTATGTCAATGATTGCGACTCAATCTACACGTTTTCAAATCAAATGGCCCTTACACGTTGTGCACAGGCTCCCTGCACTGTACGTGTGTCAACGATTGCGACTCAATCTACACGTTTTCAAATCGAATGGCCACTCACATGTTGCATGTTGAGCATTGCATGCAATATGGATGAATTTGCTGTGTCAATCACAGCGAAAAGTACAACAAAAATGCTTGGGATACTTTTATTCTGAAGCAAAATTCCTTGCTGATAGGTATACAAATGAAAAACATGGTATGTGGTTTCAGTTCCAATGCATTTCAATCTTAAAATGACAGTCAAGGAGAAAAAAAAAAAAAAAAAATCCCGACCGACCGACCCCTTCAAATATTTTCAATGGAGGGCAACTCAACAATTTTTTTTTCCGGCCTAATGTTCACCCACTGATCTATACTAACTGGATAGGAGATGGGCGCTGATTGGCCTATAAAAAGTTGAAGTAACCGACCGCCATGTTGGATCCCCCAAAAGGTCAAGAGTCAAATGTCACGTTAGCATACAGACAATAACAACAACCGGTTCAGCAGCACTAACAACATGTGCCCTCAACGGCTCCTACACGGTGCGAATACGTACGCGTACCACGATCGGGTACATTGACTGTGTGTAAGCACCACTGATCTCTATAGTCAGTGTAATAGAGATCAGTGGTAAGCACGCATGCACTCGGGGGAGGGTTGGGGGAAAGTGCGCCACCAACGCAGCTACAATGTCTCATTCGCAAACGCCGAAGCGTGGTGAACACACTGATCTCTATGCTAACTGGATAGGAGATCGCGCCGATTGGCTGAAGCTCGTTGTTCGCCATCTTTGTTCCCCCAAGAAAGAAGGCGCAAGCGTGACGGCCGGACAGGTTTACTGCTGCTACCCGACCGACGACAATGCCGAGCGCTGCTGACCAGTTGTTGTTATTGTCTGTATGCTAACATAACATTTGACTCTTGACCTTTTGGCGGTTGGTTACTTCAACTTTTTACAGGCCAATCAGCGCCCATCTCCTATCCAATTAGTATAGAGATCAGTGGTCGGGTAGCAGTAAACCTGTCCGGCCGTCACGCATGCGCCTTCTTTCTTGGGGTCTCTTATACTGACTGCAGATGTCAATGTCCCCGATCGTGGTACGAGTACGAATTCGCACCGTGCATGAGCCGTTGAGGGCACATGTTGTTAGACCACTGTGGTATACCATGCTCGATACGCGGCAGAGTGCCACCCCCCCCCCCCCAAATGTCCCCATACACTAACATACTGTTGTTCTATTGTTAAAGGACCTCTCCCCCCGAAATACTCTAAAGAATTCCTAAGATTCCTGGAACACAATGAAGACACAATAGGAGGGGGTTGCACTCTGCCGCATATCGAGCATTAGGTATCGAGCATGCACTTCAGTGCGCAACTTGTGTAAAGTGCTTCCGTAATTGGTTTAAACTTCAAAAAGCATCGCACAGTGCCAAAACCTGTCCATTCACAGGCTAGGCTAGAACACTCAAAACAGTAATGTTCCGACTTGCGCCATGTACGCGCTTAGCCATGTTATACGCTCCCTTTGAATCTTGCGCGTGCAGTAAACCCATAGGACATAGTAACAATGACACGCGGCAGTGTGTATTTTTCTTTCTCTGCAAGCTTGACGTCAAAAGCGTGTCTTAACTTTTAACAAAAATAAGTAAAAATAAGTTTTTTTAAGGAAAGAAAAAAGTTTCTTTCGTTGAACTGCAGTGAATTTGTTTTTACATTACCGATAGCGTGATACTTCAAGATACTATATTTAACCTTTTTAAGTCCCCAACCCACGGGAAACAGTCAGGGGCGCGGATAACACGAAGGGATCGGCAAAAAAATGTTGAATTTATACCAAATTTTAAGAAGAGTTTTCTCCCAAATTTATCGTCAAAGCGATTATTTTATTTTTAATTTACTGAGAACAACATTTCAAGATAATGTTCCATCAGTTTCAGTCCTAAAGTGGAAACATTTGCTACCGAACAGATAGTTTTCGTGTGAGCACTTTCAAACACTCGCATTTTCTCGAGAAATCTCAAATGGTTCGAGAGCGCGTTTTCAGGCCCATTTTTGCAAATAAATATTGCGCGCCAGCTTAATTAACTCGGACGTTGCGCACTGACTGCGATCAGAAAGGGCTGCGATAGTGCGTCGCATTTGGCGTATTTTGCAGTTGAAGTGCGTACGCGCGGAATATCTCCAGCGATCATTGGCTGATAGATATTCGCTGAGCGGTATTCGCTCAGTGCACATCCATGTCATAGCCCTCTAGCGGTAAATTTGCACCCGCGTCGTGTGAGCGTTGTGCGTACACTTTATGGGGGTATGTTATGGTACTAAGTGTGCATGTACTTCTACCAGCCATTGATCGCTTGAGATATTCTGTGCGTACGCACTTCAACTGCAAACTACGCCAAACGCGACGCACTATCGCTGCCTTTTCGCCCACAGTGGTCTAACAACATGTGCCTTAACAACTCATGCACGGTGCGAATAAGGCTGTAGACTGGTCCCCTGTCTTTATCCTATATCAAGGATATAGACAGGCTCTAGGCGTACCACTCAAGGGGTTTCATTGGATACGTTGTGCTGAAGATCTGACGCGCCTCTAGCTCAAAGCGTGGCGTTAGATCTTCAGGCTATATATTAAGGCTGACACACTATCCTGCCGTGGGCCATCATGGGATAGGCGCTTGGCGCACGATGCTAGTTCCTAGATAGACTGGTCCCCTGTCTTTATCCTATCAAGATTAGATTATTTAGATTTTTGTTTTGACAAACTGTTTTAGATATCATTTGATAGCAATGATAGTTTATTTTGGCCTTCAAATAAATTATTTCAAACAGTTTTAAGATTATTCATGATGATTTAATGAATTTTGTAATGATTTTTGTCTTGTTATTTTCATTTGCGCCATCTTGGATCTAGAATGTATCCACTGCGCAAGCAGGATCAGCAAATACAGAATCCGGATCAGTAAACTGTCTAAACCGTACGGACTGTCTTGATCTGGTGATCGTGGTCTGGATATGTGCAAAACAAACACACCCATAATCTTAAACTGTAGACACAGACGAACCATCTGTGTGGCGAACAATGGGCGCTTTCGATAAAAACTTTTAAACATCGGAAATCTGCTTGTGGAGAATGTGCGTGTGTACTTCGCGTTACTAATAGTAAGACCATGGAGGAGTTCCTCCATGGTAAGACTGAAGAGGTCGTTGTCACCCAGGTATTTCCCAATCATAAAGGTACCCAGACAATTATAAAAGTCCTCTAACGTACTCAGAATTGAGGGTTTTCCCTCAAACATATCCAGATTTTCCCAAGCGTACCCAACTTTGGAAATATCGCGAGAGATTCCAGACCCGCATACAGACTATATTATCTTTACGTGTACTGCCGCATAGAAAGCTTTATCACGCCCATTAATGAGCTGTGTATTATGCCAGCTCCAGACTATTTATATGCATTTACTTGCTTAGAGCAATCTTGGACCTGGAAACAAGAAATCTCAATCCTGGGTACGTTATAGAGGTAACAACCCCCTACATTTTAAAGCTAAAAATGGGGTAAAATATTTCACAAATTTTATAATTTCTATAAATTGAACAAACAAGCATCACAATTTCATAGCGCTGCTTCACGTGGAAAATTGCGCTTATAACAACCTTCACGTAGCTAGCGTCAAATCATTATGTAAAATGGTTAACAGCGAAACCACAATAAATAGAATGACGGACCTTCTGATACGCCGTACACGCTGATTTGATTGTGGAGATAAATGTCAACCGGAACCCCCGTGTCGCTACTAACCTTCGGGGCGTGCTACCTTAAGCAGATTTTCTACAAAATGTGGTTGACATGAGAGCTTAACAACCGCAAAACATTGAGTAAAACACTTTCACAAACAAAACTCTTTCTCAGAAAATCAACATGGTTTTCGGCGCATGGTCGGAAAAACGAAGGCTTAACTTAAATAAAAGTAACACTTACGTCAATGAAGCTTTGCTTTATTATAGGCTTACAGACCTTAAAAGGTAAAACAATTCTTGGGAATGAGTTCTAGATGTTTATATATTCGAATCAATTATGCAGCGAGTAGTGAGGCCCTATCAGTTTCATTGAATGACGTGACAGCTCGACCCGAATGCTCCACCGCTAAAGTGTACAAGCAGTGACGTTTATCAAGGCACTGGCATGAACTCATATTGAGAGCTGATTTTATCGCACATAATTATATGTACGCATGTTAAACATGTTTGTTTACCTGGCTGAAGTAAAAACAAAACAAAACAAAACAAAACAAAACAAAACAAAACGAAACAAGCAGTGAATACAGGTGCTCAGGTGTATGTGGGTTGATTACGTAAGTGCAGAGTGATTCTATGATTTATACAACCAATAAGTTAAAGAGCAGCGTTAGTGTCTAATCCCTATTACGAGTATGAGATGAAGATCGTTATTTGGCTCACTTATCTCTTGACATCCGTATATTTGACTTTCAGTTCAGTTCAGTGTATTCAATTGTATGACGTAAAACATTTTCCTGGTACAGGAAATAATTATAGGCCTATCAGTTTATACTAAATGTCATGAATAAATCACATTGAATATTAGATGACGATTAACACATCGATAGTCCATTAATCGTTTTATACTTTTAAGCGTACACAATTATTTTTATTGGCATTTTTCTTCAGTTTGGAGAGTTCTACCCCATTTTGCAATATCTGAACATTCCTTACATAGGGACTATAAATAAATCGTTGAAAGAAGACAAGCGATGTTTGTTTTGATTTACTGCACAAAATGGAGCTGTTAACATCTTCACTAGTTGTGTTCAGATTGGGCAACTAGTCCATTATGAACAACATGCTATAGAATCAAATTAACACCAGAGTACGGTCGATCATAAGTACCAACCCCACTGAACCATCCCAGGCACCGCAGTTCCTTCTTCCAATCACACGGCAGTACCTCTTTACTCGTCGTGTATTGCCTCTTATCATAATGATAACGAAAAACAAACGTTGCAAGTTCACACATTATTAGATTTGATTAATGAAAATATAGCTAATCTTACTTGGTGTAAAGTTGGTGGATGCCCCAACCTTATACTGGATGCCAGTATACACTTTTGGTAAAACAAAAACCAATTTGTGAATTGTTTCAGCTTGATATATTGATACACTTTTTGTCAAATGTCTGTAAATCCAACCATATATGTGAACGCTTCAGCTGATGTCATTGTGTCGTTATGGAGAAAATAGTAAAAATGCATTTCAGATTGTTCGTATTCAATTCCAAAGTGGAATTTGCGACTTGGGAGGACAATATTAATTTGCTACTTTGATTAAATTTCAAGGGATTTTTGATACGAATATCATCACCTTCACACCAAGTATGTGTTATGTAAAACTGTGTTCAGTTAATCCACATTTGTTTAGAATACCAAACGTTTATACTAGCTTTATACAATCATTTAAAAACCAGTGCATGAATATTTGCACGATTAAAATCATTTCACCAATTATTTTGCTTCGATTCAAATATTCTTCAGCACTTGAAATAGGTCCAGACTTCTAGCTTCATAGTTATGCATGCTACAGATTGGTAAAGATTTTAAACTTTGTTTTAAATCACCAACCAATATGTTACTTAAGTTTAAGTTTATGTTAATCGTATACCCTACCTGTTGGTGTCGATTCCTAGAAACTTGAGCTGCAGAATTTGACAGCTTTAAGACAATCGGCAAGATGGGTCGATCAATAGGCTTTGAATATAATGTCTTCTAAATCTCACACTTTATTAACAGTCCAATGAACTTAATAAAGTTGACGTGAATCGATTTTTGTTTACTTTCTGTTCTTCCACCTTAGTGCAAGGTTTCATTTCTCCACAGTTAAAAATTTCCAGCGTATCTCTCTTTTATATGACTGGCGAGCAGCGGCGATATATCTTTGCCGCAAACTGAATTTTTGACATCCGTGTACAATTGACTGCATCATTGTTATAACCTCGTCGTCGGTGACCTACGTTTTTAACCCGGTATTGCCTCCTTGTCAAGGTGACTTTGATTGCTCAATATTATGATAAATGATTTCACACCATCTGCCTGGCTGTCACTACAGCTACAAAACAGCTGCTTCTTTTCTTTCTCAAGCAATTGCGTATTTCACTTACTCTGATTGGTTAAAGACCAACCACGTGGCTAGTATCTGGAGGCCAGCGCTTGTATGGTCTTTGGAAGCCAGGGTATTGTTTACGTGTATCTTTTGTGCTGAACTGTGTGAACATGCAGCTCCCGTTACGAGGCTCGCTGTTAACTTAAGAGGGCTTTGACATGAAAAGCATTGCCAAGTTCACCGTAGGACAGGGAGTAGGTCAACTAGAGGACAAGTACAACTACCCACATGTGATACTAGGCCTTTGGGGATCATCGAGTGATGATGAAAAAGGTGCAGTCACTTTCAGTGTAAATTAACATGACAACGCCCAGCATTGACAGCCCAGTGATTATTGAATTATTCCAGCCCCCATCAACTTTCAAATTACCTTATAGGCTATTTTCTTTTAGTGTAAAAGCATTTTGATTGCGTTTCTTCAAATTGTGAGTAATTTATACTATCTTAAGGGGTTGATACAACGTTGATGTTAATTATTGGTAACTGTCGTACGTTTTAACCCTGTAGTTTTCAAGAAATATATCATACCATGGAGGTAGAATTCTACCTCCATGATCATACAAATACCTGTGAAAGTTTCGTCACAAAAAGTGCTCACGTTTTGGAGGAAACGACGAAAAAAAAATGTCCAAAAGAGATCGTTGGTGCCCGCTAGCCATATTTCCAATGTCGCGTTTAGCGTACAGCACAAACGTACAATGCTAAATAACGTTATTTGAACACTTGCAGAAAGGGAAAAACTTTTGTAAACATTTTCCATGAATATTTCTCGAACACTTTCAGAACTATACAACTGTACTTCTTTATTGGAATATACGTGTGCTTAAATGATAAAGATCGGATTAGTCTGTCTGCGCTAGGGATGATTTCATTGTATACCGGTATATTATAGAACCCTTTTCGAAAATGAAATGAAATGAGAGTAGACAGCTGAGTGAAGAGATGAGTTGAAATGAACTGCACTGAACTTACTGCAAACAATTGCTAATGTTTAACGCCTTTTTGATAACACAACACGTTTTGGCATTTGTTTTCGAAAGGTAAAACGCATTGTGGTGTTGATGTTTACACCATGCCAAAAACACGTTTTTGCGTTAATGAATTTAGACTTGAAGACAGGTTAAGGTGTAAATAACACTTATTGAACACAAAATCACGTTGATTAAAAAAGGAGTTTGTAAACTGAGCTGAGCTCAGCTTAACAGAGTTGAGGTCTTAGCCGAGCTGATCTGAGAGCTGAAATCTGAGAGGAGAGATGAGCACACCTGAGCTGATCACAAAAATTGAATAGGCTAACCAATATCAATGTATAACATTAAAAACAATTCTGGCTGGACACAGGACACTAAATATAACGATGAACGCTATTAGGATTCGGTGTTATTCCAAAATAATGTACAGCGATAGTGACTAGCAAGTTTCGTTTTGTATTCATAGATACCTAATCTTAACAATCATCAGTTCTCTGTAACATCAATTCAATAAATTTAATTCAGCTCTTAAACCCAGGGCAAAAACATAAATATTTTGCAGTTGTTATAATTTGGACTGTTTGGAGGACCCAAGGGGTAATATAACCCAGGGTGACCCCAGCTGGCCCAGATTCAATGAACCGATTCTACGAATCAACTATTTATTCAGCTTCATCTCACACGGCAATCCTTGTGTCAGATGCCAAATATGTAGTTAAGTAATTTGTTTTCCCGCTCAAATCTGCATGCGTGATTCATGTCTGAGTAAACACATAAATTGAATTCAATAGGTATTACAGGACATGTGCGTTGTTTGCTGACGGTACCACGTGAACCGCATTCATTGCATGTTTATGCAGAGCGAATGTTTACGTGTTTTGTGACAACAGTTTTTTTCCCATGAGAAACAAGGCTTGAAATTCTTGCATCAACAAAAACGCAAACACAATAACTGAAGATTGTGATACAGTTCCCTGAGGCCAAGAACCAATTTGAATTAATGACGTTTGGCGACATGTCATTAAACAGAATAACTGGGAATTTGGGACTCTTTCCAGTTTCGTTTATTTTATTTTTTTCAAGTTTATATTTCTCGGTTTTCCAGGATCAGTGTAAAAAAACGATTGTTAAGTTTCATGTAGTACTGCTCCTCTGATCATGCTTATCTAAAATAACAAAATAAAATACATCTGGATTAAACACGTCTTTACTAGAATACTGATGGGCCTAATAATGTCAATGAAACTCCATGTTCACATAGCATTAAAATACCAGAAGTTGTTCTAATTTAGGCAATGAAAATTAATGAAAGTTAACCCAGCATTTAAAAAAAAGTAATGTTTTGTTAAAATTAAATAGTTTTGGTTTGTAAAATCAATTGAAATCGCAATACAACATTGGTAACTTGAATATTTAAAAAATGTTCAACGTTTTACCTAACTCATACTTGAAGTAAATATGTGCAATGTTTTGTCAAGGAGCTTATCCTGTTTCTACTTTTTCTAGAATGTTCATATTATTTGCCTATATACCTGCACTTTTACATAATTAAAAATATTCGGTATATAATTCTTCGTTGCACCTCAATCGCTGCAGCAAGCGTTCTCGATTTCACGCTGTTTACACAGGGGCGCTATTGGAAAACCAGTTGTTTAGAATTGCACTTCATATTGAAGACATCCACAAAGTACAGGAATAAAATTTCATTAATACAAATTCCCCAAAGATGTGATGGAAAACGATATCACTTATATTGACAGGAAGCGTCTCAACATTTGCCAAATAGATTACAGAAAACGTACAACTTGCAAACAAAATAGACAAATGTTACTTGATTATCTGTCTCAGATCATATACTGCACTCGGTGCACCGTTGTGCAAGTCTACCTTTTCCCAAGGGTTTGGATTGTTGTCACAACTAGACACTGGTGCACAGTATTAACTATAGGCCTATGTAATAGTGGTAAGCTGTTGCGGAAACTGTTCCGTGTCAGAATGCGATTTTGTTTGATGCAGTCCATAATTGCCAACATTTTTGAAAGGTTTGGTAGAATCGCGGTTAACATGCTCGTCTCTCATGTGAAGAGTAACGAGTTCGAATGCACGACAATTCATATTTAAGATTTTTGTTTAAATATATATTTTAATTGCAAAATTAATTCAGAAGCAAAGCCTTTCTGCATAATTATTATTCACGGCTGTAGAGGATTTGTGGAAGTCCAAAATTCATTTTTAGAAGATAAATGCATATGTTTATAATGGTTTATAATGATGCAGACTAAAATATCGCTTACGGAACAGCTGTGGTCGTTCTGATTTATTTGTTGTTCTTCCGCCTTTTCGTCTTCTTTTAATTTAGTCCGTCCTGTGCCCATTGGTTTAGCACAGCTGGGACGGTGTTCTGATCTCTCTTTTGATTTTAAATTTCCTTAAATCACATAATGTTCAAACTTGGTATGAAATAAGTACATGCAGACCTACATGTAATGATATTCCGTATCACCAGGTGTCAATTTACGCTTTTAATGTTATTGTGGAACAAGTATCTCAAAAACCACACAACTTGGAGATTATGCATTTGCTGATCAGATTCATTGATGACTGTAGAGTGCGATGTTGCATTGAACATATTATAACCACTTCTGTTCAAACGGCTCTCATATCACAAAGGAATGTAATTTGACATGGCATTTCACAAAAATATAACTGATCAATGCTTCAAATGCTGCTTTTTTTCTTTAGAAGGGAGGGGCGGGGCTTAGATTAGAAAAACCTGTAATTTAAAATCAATATAATTATATGCTATGTTAATTATATTTTATAAAACATTCTGCGACAGAACTATACTTTCAAATAGTATCCATGGATAGATTAGAAAGTGTGTAAAGAAGTACAACATTTGTTTATGGTGTTTGATGACATACATTTAAACATTGGACCAATATGTTTGAACAGTAACCGTGGTACCCTTGGTATAATAACATAATATATTATACAAAAACACCGATTATTGCAAGTGGTCTAGTCCCTGGCTGAGGATCACCACTTGCAGCACGTATGTATAGTCATAGCATGATCGAACGATCATGACTGTGAAATGTGTACGAACACATACCGTAGCCATTAATACACAAAGGCTTATTAAAATAATATCCATGATTCCTGGCGAGATAGCCGAGGTCGCCTGCAAGTATGTTTTCACACATCTGTCATATCTGATGTCCAAATATTTGATGTTACCAGGTAAAACCCAAACAGCAGCAGTAAGCTGGACTAATCTATCAGCTGCAGGATCGTCAAAGAGAGTTCACCAAGAGTTGATGATGTGTTACAAACCATTTTACCTTTTACGCAGATGGGACTATACTTCAAGAATGTAATTAACATTAATAACGACAGTTAACAGTAGGTCGAAACCGGTATGTGTACATCTCGACCAAGGAGGCGTGGATCTTTCTTGGCAAGATAAAAGAGTGTATACGTCTTGAACTGTCTTCCTTGTCGATTGTTGCTTGTATCATATGACACATAGATTAACACAGGCAAGCTGTCATCATCCGCATTTGTACGGTTCATGTGCATTAACTTCAACTGAGTCAGACGAAAATAGGCGTTAACGTATTGAAGAGGTTGCGTGTTAATATTTCTTGGAATAACAGGGGATGAGTGACACGGATTTTTTATTGAAAATTATGATTGCAAAATCATTGATACAACGAATACTTCTAACATATTATGGTTTGTCGGCCGTCACGCGAAATTATTTTGTAATTATCAGATTTCAAATGAGATAAAGTCACGCGACGGCCGACGGACTAATTCAGGGCGACGGTGTAATTATGACACAACCAATTCATTCAATAAGTGTGACGACATTCGCGGACCTTTCGCCCTGCATGGAGGTTGCCATGGTTTTTTTCCCATCTGCCCATAAGACTTAAGGGCCTGTCCCACTTGGGCGACTTTTTAGGCGACTGCCGGCGACCGTCATAGTCGTAGCAGGTCGCCGAAAAACCGGCGACTGGACCCCCCTACGACAATGTCTACGACAAGCTACAACAACCTACCACCTATAGTCGACGTCAAGCTACGGCAAGCTACCGACAACCGGCGACCCAATCGTCGCGACTAAGGACGACCACCTACGACCACACCTACGACAACCTACGACCACACATACGACAACCTACGACCACACAGACGACAACCTACGACAACCGAAGTCAACCTACGTCCACCCGCGACAAGCTACGACAAGCTACGACCCTGTCGGCGACAACTGAAGACAACTGAAGACAAATGAAGAGAATTCACTTGACTTCTCTTGACGCCAGTACCTGTCGCCGTTTGACGTAGGTTGACGTAGTAGTCGCCAACGGAATTCACCGAGTTCAGCACCGGCGACAACCTACGTCACCTGGCGACAACCTACGACAGCACCTACGTCAGTAGAAGTCAAGCTACGCTCATTGGCGTCAAACCCACTGTCGTCGAAATTTTTTGAACATTTTGAAAATCCCGCGGCGACCAGAAAGAGGCTACGACTCTTTGGGCGACTGAGGAGACTACTCCCAACCATACAGGCGACACCCCAGCGACCATGTGGCGACAGCCTGGTCGCCTGTGGCCAATCAAATAATTATAGGCTACCGAATAGATCTATTGGTTTTGTATTTTTTTTTTTTTTTGGTATTTTTTTGTTGTATATTTTGTATATTTTTTTTTTTGGGGGGGGTTGTTTTTAAATACAACCAGTGTATGTTGTGTTTAATACGATTTTCACAACCAAAGAACAACGATTTTCAGTGGTTTGCATCTTAATACTAACTGATACTAGACCATGTGTAACTAGTCCTGTGAAAC
Organism: Zoroaster sp. YZ-2022; assembly: GCA_029582265.1. Lineage (NCBI taxonomy): Eukaryota > Metazoa > Echinodermata > Asteroidea > Forcipulatida > Zoroasteridae > Zoroaster > Zoroaster sp. YZ-2022. Next base: position 19,732,337 of record CM055832.1, on the reverse strand, counting down.
GATAGCGATCCAATATTGCCAAATATCACCCAGCAGGCCTAAAACCCAATCCCTCCGAACAAAGGCTTTGTGTACCATAACTCAACAATCTGTTTCAGTATTTAAAATGGATAGTGAACTATATTATAAAAACTATAATATAGTGAACTATATTATAAAAACTATAATATAGTGAACTATATTATAAAAACTATAATATAGTGAACTATATTATAAAAACTAATATGTGAAAGTTTTCCCAATAGGTGCACACCTTTGAGAAACATGAAAACACTTTTGGGGATTTTGAAAATTCGAAATAATTATTTGTTCCACAAGACAGTGATATCACTTCAGGCAGAATTGTGCCAAATAGTTGTGCCAACTTTATACCTTTTAGATAGGCCTAATAATTATTTCGTTAAAATTTGATAATTGGCGCATAGAGCCGGCCACGCAGACCGTATGATCATTCTGAATAATCATTAAATTTGTACTGGTTCTGAAGTGAAATGTACACTAATGGTAGCAGAGCACCAATTATAGTGCATGCCATACAGTTTTAAGCCTAGGCCTATGGCTTCTTGTACATGTTGAAATAGTCTGCAAGTGGAGGCGTTTGAGGATGTCAGCAATTTTGATTGATGTAAATTAAGTGTCTTCTGACCTTATGGACACCCATATTAACAATGGTCTTATACTATATAAAATGTATCTGCCAATTGAGTACTGGTAACGATTTTGAGACTGACCTATAGCAACCTGAACATGGGACGTGACACGTAAAGTGATGCCTGTGGGTCGCATTCGTGTAAAAGGAAAATACATATACAACAACTGATTGGGTAAACAAAATACAATCATAGACATTCAAATCGATTTTTTGTTGGTATTTTAAACGGCAGTCTGGGATAATTAGAAGAGGATGCGACTTTTTAAATCATATAATCTGTGGTCCGTGGCTACACGGCATGCTTTGGTCTGACTGGTGCTCCCCAGGAAAAAAGATATTGAATAAAACGGAAAACCGCCAACACAGGGCTGAATGGTTCAGTTGGTAGAGCACTGGTATGACCCAGGACCGCAGGTTCAAATCCCGCTCTAGTCTCGTCTGTGTTCACTTCAAGAGATTATTAGTAAGAATTTAAAATCAGTGAGGTAAATAAGTTTTATCAAATTTTCAAGACCCAACTATAGGCTATTCAAATCTTGATATTGTACACGGTGAAGTTTCAACTTGTAAGTAAAGACTACTCATCATAGTTATTTGTATAATGGACATGTTTAATGGAGCAATATCAAAATAAATCGTTATAGGTTGTTAAGGTTTGGAATCTTTTCAATTGGATTTTAATGATTTAATCTACTTAAAATTAACGATTAAACACTAAAAAACAAATGATATTGAATTAAAACTGGCTTCTATATGTCTTTAAGTGTAAGTTAGGGTAGATTTCCGCAGACAGATAAGGGCTGTGACCAATGTAGCTGGATTTGACAGGCTTATATACATGATATATGATAGTCATCACTGTCATGAACCTGTCATACTATTTGTAGAATAATGAAGTGCATGACCGGGTTCAGCGTAAGTTCAGTGAAATCTGTTAGGCCTATAACTAGTCGTAGGTATATGTTGATATTAATCTATCACAGCAGCTAGCCTTTATATCGACCCATTTGACATGTCACAACTCATTGTGTACAACATTGCTGACATCTCGTCCACTTAAAGGGAAGGTAACAACATTGATAATTACAATATTTTCAAATTAACGAATCAATATCTAAAATGTTACGTTGTTATACAAGTATCAGTTATCCTGAAGAATTATTCCGTCTGTGTTTTCATCTACGGGAAAACGAATTATGTCGAATATAGGCCTACATAAAAACGTTTGTCTTAAATGTACAAGTTTTTCGTCGTTTCCTCAAAAACGTGACTATCTGTTGTGATGAAACTTCATCAGATTAGTATAATATAATTATTTCTTGACAACTAGTGGGTTGCAATGAACGTGTATCAAAATACTGATGATGTACCTCCCCTTTAATCTCAGCTGCGCAATACCTATACCGCGTATGCATCACACGTCTGATGGAATCGAACCATTGGCTTATTGCCAATTGCTTTATCTTCAATTATTAATAAGTCATTTTCCCTCACATTATTATGATTATATTTGTTCGTATTTTTAGCCAATATTTCACCGAAACTAATAAATAAATAAATTTCTTTTAAATGAGATATTTCACTAAGTCATGGTAATATTGACGGAACGAAGCATTGCTATTAACAGTCCATGGTTGTTGGAGATGGAGAACACCGATATTAATGAATTTGTTAAACTGGTTCGTTGTATATTGTCTGCCTTGGGGGAAACACTGCCCTCTCCTGACTAGTGTAACATATTTCAATTCATTAAACATTTATTTTCAACATTTTATCAGAATCACGGGATAATAAAATTGAGCAGGAATTGGGCTTAGTAGGCATACTTATGCAAATCACGTGGTCTATTGGGGCTTTAAAGAATATCACAATATGCCTAAGGCTGTAGTCTTCAGTCAATAATGCTGCCACCTGGATAAAGAGGCTACCTGCCTTATATGTCCAGTTTTTGATCGTCCGGACACTTTGGCCTTGTATAAGGCCTACGAGTACAACCTATGCGATCCGGACACCCAAGGAACTACGGCACATCAAGACTACCCTCCAGCGCAACGGCTACAAATCCAGCAAGATCAACACATCGAAGCCTGCCCCAAACCCCGGTCCCCCCTAATTTAACCCTTTCTACTTGTCTTCCCTACCTAGGTTCTACGTCACATAGCCTACACTTCAGCGCATCCTCCAACAAGCAGGCGTAGTCAAGTTTTACCACTCCGCCCCTAGCAAACTTCAAGGACTTCTCTACAACCCACAAGGATAATCCGGATCCCAGCAACAGAGCGGGAGTATACCGGATCCCCTGTGATTGTGATAAACACACCAAGGACCACCAAATCAACTGGCAGGCAGCTCAACTCATCACACCCATTGACACCCCCAGACGCATCAGAGAGGCCATCGAGATATTCAAACACGACACTGTTCCACAGGACATCGGTTTCTACATCAGCGATATTTGGCGACTACTACCCGGTACTTCGGACCGAAGGATCTTCTATATTCAAAGTCTACAACCCACCCCAGACTGAGGGATCTCCTACATCCAAGTCAACCACCCTCCTTCCCCCTGTGCTTGCTAACAACTGATTCAGTTCAGTGAGCACACACTCCTCTCCCCCCACTCCTAGGATTCTAGTCCCACCAGTTTCCCACCTTCACGCTTCAACGCACTATAATCCTCCAGCATCCAGTCATCGCGTGATCCTCCAGCAGCCTACTTAAGCAGCAGCATTTCCCAGAGTCCGGCATTCTCCTGAAGACAATCAGGACATACTGATCGAAACGTTGAGATGTAACCTCCAGTTCTTTTCAAAACTAATCACTATTCAATAGAGATTTTCACATGGTGTCACCGCAATTACAACACTGTTATGCTATGCTATGCATATGCCTATACTTCACTCACGTCAGGCTCATTAATTGCAATACGCTCCCACTCTTCTATTTCACGTATAGTCACGAAATCTGATGAAAATATAAACAAATTGATGTGGTTTTATATCGCTGTATGATTAAAATCATAAGTAGAGAATAATACGGTGCTCAATTATATGTCCCACATATTTAATTAAGGAAGCATCTTCACATCATGTTTACTTTTGATTATATATTTACATCATTCTGAAAAATTGTAGCTTTTCTAAATAGAACTATGGATGCGCAAATACAAAAGTAGGCCTACTGTCAAAGAATCCCTTGATATAACATGACATACAAGATGGATGTCTTAAATCGAATGCAGAAATGCCTATAGGATGCTGTGGGCAGGAAATGATACACGACATGTCAACTGAACAAATTGTAAACAGATAGTTGTGTTATATTATAGCTTGTATCGATGGAATACCTATACCTCTGACCTGTGTCCAACACCAGATTATTGCCTGTCCATCAACTCAGTCAGTGCCTGTCAAAACTCAAAGTTGCCTGGATTTCTTTTGATACATGAAATATTTATCGAGGGTCACAACTATCTGCAAATTATGCGATTTAAATTGGCTGCTTCCTATTGCGTCCCTTATGATGGTTCCATGCAGTTACCAATGAGGTAATTATCTGTCACCATTCACCATGTTCATGACGTTGTATTTTTCCAACTTAATTAAAGGAAGTGTATAGACGATGTGATCTATGACATCAAATGTTTACAAAAGAACACCAATTACGGTCAAACTGCGCCAGGCACAAAATGTACACTGGTCTTCGACAATAAACCATATAATCTGATATTTTGAGATATTAGCAGAAACATGTTTAATTTGATTTATTCTTATTCATCTTAACATCAAAAAAATATTGATGTTATACGGAGAAGTACAAAATGTACAAACTCTGTATACAAATACACACACTCTAAATCTCACGTAAAAGTGTAAACAAGTCACACGGTATATACATATTTGGTTTAAGAAAGTTAAGAAACACATAAATGATCACAGTTATACATAGCATATAATGTATCAAAATTCCACGTAATAATTAATACGAATCTCGCGTTTGCCAATCGACATTTCTGAACGTATTTTTTAAAACTATTTTTTTCGTTATAGTAACGACCCGTTAAAATGAGGTTAAACTTTCACAGGTTAATTGTTTTATTTATAATATATCTTAATTTATTCACATGAATATACTTTCCATTCAACATGTCAGAAGTACTAAATGTGGGTACAATAAACGTGCACCTGGCCGGACATACTACCCCAGCTAACATGCATACGTTGGGCCGACGTATGCATGTTAGCTGGGTACGTACCCTTCAGAATCACTCCCTTGGAATAGGATATACCATGTCGAATCATAAGACGTGTTTTAAGCTCAGTTTAGTATCAACGTTTCTAAAACACTGTTGTCACTTTTAAGGATCGAAATATTACACGAGACTTTAATTGATAATGAAACAAATCAGTTTAGGCTTAGTCCAAGATGTTTTAATACCTATAAGGAAAACCGATTATTATTTCAAATGCAGGGCCGTTGCCAAGGAGTGTGGAGTTTGTGACAACCCCTCCCCCCAATTTCGATTTTCAGTCGGCGAAATCGAGTCTCAGTCGGCAAATAGTAAACCACCAAATCAAGCCATCAAAGTAGGCTTATAGTTTTGTAATGCCTAACCCCACCCCATTGTTTTTTTTTCAGGAAACAAAATGTTGACGCCTACTACCCCTCAAAAATTCTCAAGCCTATAAGCTTACCCCTCCACCACTTCGTCCAGTGATTTGGGGGGTGTTATTTTGTTCACGCTGCTGAAGTCAGTCCGCAAATTGGCCCAAAATATTATGCCTTCGCTACGGCCCTGTTCAAATGTTATTATCAAGGGGTCCGTAGACCTGTGTTAGTGTTAAATTTGTCAAGTTATAGGCAACGCCAGGGTGGATCTTTAACAAACGTTCCAGGGCCAAATATTAGAAGGGCGGACTTACGATCGAGAAACGCGTGGCCATACTGCTCTCTGATGCAATAGGAGCGTTTTCAGGATCACGTTTGCGAATTATTCTTGCTCAAAATGAAGTTATGAGTAACCTTTTAATGTTCCAACCAAACTGACGACGATATCAGGGCTTTGGGAAAGGTTTCAGTGGGGTGGGGGGTACCCCCTTTTGTTCCCCCTTAATCCGCTTTTGGCCATACTTGAAAATACTTCCCATATTAGTATCAATCCATTTATAGTGAGAAATTGTTATGAAGTTATTTTAAAAATGTTCTCAGACACTTGGGCCCTCCTTGACTAACACTGTCACTTGATACTGTGACACACCAGCTACTATATTTCTATAGTTCTCATGACGTAGGCCTAGAGCCTTTTAGCTCCTGGCATGGCCTTAAGACGGCGCTATTTACACGATCACCGATTGTTTTCAGGTCACTAGTATAAGTGTGTGCTTAGTATTGGTTCCAATTATGTTCAAGTACGGTTACCAAGTACGAGTTTTCCCGCTTTCAATGTTTTAAACAAAATACTGTGGAATGAAATTCGATTTTTTTCAGGTAGAAAACCACCTCATACTCATACTAAAGCAAGAAAGCAAGCAAGAAAGCTATCAAATCATTGTATAGTCTCTAAAAGATGGTAGCAGCGTGTCAACATGGATACTTACATGTAACTAAGTATTTACTGATCCATGTCAACCCAATCGTATATCAATTGCACACACGTGTTGTCAATATACCATGCACACAATGTAAACTATACTCGGACGCTTTCTACGGCTATGACAAATATTTTGTCAGTGATTAACAGCAAATGTCTCCAAGCTATTATAACTATTGGAAATCTCCAACGAATATACATTTATAAGCTTTTCTCTGTAGTCTGAATCTTCCTAGTTTTTATTTCTTGGTGTTGATTTCCTTTTTAAGGAATTTGTTTGAGCAGTCTTATCAGCTAGATTAAACTAATACGCATATATTGTTTTCTTGTTCGTAAATTGTAGGTTTTACAAGTTTTTTTTACCCCCATCAACCTTTGACATAAGCTAAATCCAAGCTAAAGCTGAACATTATGCTTGGTATCAGGCCTGATTGGTCTGTTCATCAACCCATAAATTATCTGGTATTGGGGTATGATTTAAGTTAATAAACTTGGTTGATGACAATAGGCCTAATTGTACTTAATTAAAGATCGCCTGTGTTTGATAACACAAGAGACCCAAACATAGAATTTAAAAAGCGAACGAATTTTGAAAGATAATATCGTTATTAATCGAACAAAAACAAATTATAAAATTCGGAAGTCGGAAACTGTATAAAAGCGATATTTAAAACGCGCTTGATTCTGATTGACAGCCGCGCTGGCCAATCGGAAGACTGCACACGCCCTCGTGAAAGGTGATGACAGTGACTCGTCATTTTATTAATTTGAGTTTTTATTTTACTGGTACTAATCCTTGACGGATTTTTTCATTCAATGTCTCAAATGAAAGCTTATAACAGCGTTAACCCCAGAAAAATGCAATTCAAAATTTCAATCTATTTTTACCGTCAAATCGGCCCAAACACAAGCGACATATCTTTAAAGTCGGAATAAATTGTCTATATTGACCAGTGTGAAAATTGGGAAAGAATATTTGCATATTTTAAGACATTTGTGGACCAATTACTGAGTTGGGTATTTCACACGTCAGATTCAAACCATGCATATAATGACCCTTTATATAATGATCGTAAAACAAAAGTGTATTGTGAAATAATTCCCACCGCCCTTCTCTGTCTCTAGCTAGATTTTTTTCAAAGAAAAAAATACGGTTTTGCTCGTCAATAGATGAAAAAAAAAATCCAATTCAATAATAATTATTTCCCAACTAATCCTTATTGTTTTGCCACTGCTGTATTGATATCAGTAGGGCCTAAATAAAAAGATAACACCAAGAAGGGGCATGTAGCCGGAACACAAATACTTCAAAATTACACATTTCAAAAAATATTCGTCAGAAGCACGGTTGTATTTTGTTTCTGAAATATTTCTTTTAAAACAATTTTGATTGGTCCTTTCTTCAAGGAAAACAGCAATTTGCGAATTAAAAATATATATATAAATAAAAATTGTTCAAAATTGCTGGTAAAAAAGTGAAAACTATTGGCGATGCACCTTTAATATCTTTCCCCTTCACTTAAACCATTATATATATATAGGGAGATTTTCCGCTCAGGGACGCCTTCAATGGAGTACACAGCTCCAAGCCAAATACAGTGTGCCAGGTCGTGCTAGCTTCAACAATCCAAACAATTAAGTAGGCCTATCCTAAATGCATTGTGTGGTACATTCTGCATACACGTTGTCTAGCTGGACAAGTATTATGACTAATATAATATGACCAAAACATAAGACGAGATAAAAAAATAAAAAATAAATAAAAATAAAAAATAATGCAATCGTTGTATAGGCCTATAGCTATTTTATTATTATTTTTTTAATAAAATGGAGGGTACATTCCACCGTCCCCTTCAGCCAAACAGACATGTGCCTCCTTCGATATTCAAAATCATTTATGCAAGCGCAACTTTTGTTATAATTAAAGCTTTTCCTTTGTCGTAAATTCATTCCCTTAAACTCATGACTACTAGTTTGTTGAATTCAAGTAGGTCTGCATTGTGTATGATGAAGGCCTACGTGCGTACTTGGCCGAACGATCAAAACAGAATTAATTTTTAAAACATTGTTCGTGTGATGACATGCCAATCATCCAAGTTTCCCATAATCGCTTTTACTTTGTACATATTTTCTTCAACTATTCTTGTGACAACAATTTCATTAGTCAACCAGGCCGGTTCAAACAAGCACCAAGACCGCATGTGTGACTGACATTTATCAAAACAAGGACGTCGTTTTTATTACAACCAAATCGATCTGAACAAATACTGAATGATATCAATGCCTTCATCCGCTTGCTATTTAATACTGTGAGCTCCAGGTAGCATAGGTTTGCCATAGATATGTGTGACAATTACATGGGCGCTTCGTTTTCCTTTTAAATACCAGTTGTCACGTGATCTTCGGAAGGCAGCGTATACAAAATATGTTAAAAACAAAATCAAGTCAGATGAACTAAAACCAAACAGACGTAACTAAACCAAACAGACATTTCAGACGGTACTGGATTACACCTCTATGCTTACACCACTGTGTTCCGGCCTGGTGTTATACTTTAATAACAAGTTATGTTTTACACTAAATTAACAATCGATGGGTTTTCCCTGTCGTTATAAAACAGCCAGTAAATAAATGTTGAGTCTTAAAGGGAGAAGAAATTTGATTAAATAAAGTATTTTGGGGAAACGTGTGCCAACCAGGTTCTGTATTTTCACGGCCTTTGGTGTATAGGAACTAATAGTTAAATCATGTTGTTAGGTACTTAACAAAATATAAATAATTCTAATACTCTTTGAGAAACATTTTTAATGAACTGAGTTTTCAGTACATTTATAATTATGTTTACCGATATATGACCCCGAAACACTACTGGCAAGCGTGCGGCCAATTATCATTGGTGTGCCTAATTCTAACCGCAATATTCTTCGATGGTCATGGGTGTGGTTTCAGTAGCTGCCATCGGTTGGGTGTTTTCACGAGTTCGAGTTGTGATGCAATCACGTGACTGTTCCGACCAAACTTGAACAGTTTTACGTTTGGTTTCAAGATGGCGTATTATAAAAAGTAACGATATGTTTGCACACAATAACAAATTGTGTAAGCAAGTGCCTCAAAGCGTTGATATAAGCGCGTTTTGTTTTCCGTATATAGCGAATAAATTTGGGGCACGGGGAGTACGCCTTATTTACTGATTGTTCTGACGATGACGTCATATCAAAAAGTTCCGTGTATCTGTGGTTTTGTCGAGAGACTATTCCAACTGACTCTAATGTAAAAACGTAAGAAGTTTTGATTTTTAAATTAAATAATGTACGTTCTCATTTGTTTTTTGCATGTTATTCAGTGTTAGGCAATTCTCAAAATAAAATGTTTATGAGAAATATAACGTTCATGTGGATGTGCTTCTTCTTTTCACGAAAAGTGCAAAAAATAAACGTTGAAATGAAAGACATCAATATCATCGCACCATACCACAACGTATTGCGACCACCTCACCGCAAACAACTTGGATTTAAAATACCAACACAAAAGTAGTACCGCAACACTTTGGTTAACAGTCAGGAAGCTATTACTGAATAACCTACACAATCTTTTTACTGCCTTCGTGAAAGATTTACTTGGCATTTTTGCGGTTTAAGCACGTACAGATAATTCTCCTTTTTCCTCTGCACGACCTGTAATCGACCCCCGCAGTCACAAGTGACACATGCTGCGCTCCAAATTTGACCGAAAAGTGAACTTTGCGATACAAGCGAGTCAGTCAAACATTGAAGGTGGAGAAAACTTGGAACAAATTGGCGGTATTTTGACAAGTAATCCCTTTAGGCCTCAGTAAAACGAAAGTGGAAGGAAGTTATTCCAGAACATTGGCTCTTGATTTATGAGGGAAATAAAAAACTCTGTGACGTTTGTTAGTCTGTTGTTGTTTTTGTACGCAGTCATAGGTTAAAAATATCAAGTTTATAAGGCATTTTATAATTAAAGAGAGGCTCTAAGTTTGAGATAAAATATTGTTAAAAGTAATTATGTCCGAAGCCCATTTATCTTGAATTCAGAAAGGTCTTATGTATATTTGGGGAATAACAAATGGCCGTTAAGTGTATACATACAGTACACAGCAGAACCAATATTCTGGCTTTTCTGAATTCGAGACAGAAGGGATTCGGATAAATTTACTTTTTACAATATCTAACCATGGGGTTAAATAATAATAAAACTTAAGTTGTATAGTTTCCATATGGCATAAGTACTCTTTAATATGATGTCGTTTCGAATATTCCTGTCATGGAGATTGCTTGTAGACCAATACAAAATAACCGCCCGAACAAACCTATTACTGATGCCCGACTCCATACTAATAATACTATTAGTGTAGTTCTTTACTTGAGAGAATCGTGGAATTCATTCGTAATTTATTTTAATATTTGTAATTAGAATGATATTCATCAAACTCAACTTTCGCATTTTACAAAGTCGGTACCTGGATTGAATATTCATGTTGTTGAAGTTTATAGAGAATTGGCTGTTGCAAACTGCTTACAAACCTAAATGACCTGTACCTGTAGTATAAATGCAAAATAATGGTTAATGGCAATATGAAGGAGATACATACATACATGTACATACATACATAAACACAAGAGTAGACAGAAGTTAGTCAGGTGTGAAATGAACACAAAAGAAAAACATACAAAAAGCAAAGTCAGGTTCTGGTCCTGGGACCGGACAAAAGAGGAATTACACATGAATGGATAGAGGTACAGTACAAGGATTTTTTATCTGGAAAAAGAGATTATGATATTAGTGAAAAGCAATGTCAGACAGGGGGAGTAAAACAAAACAGACAAATAGACTAACAAACAAAACAAATATAAAACAAATGTAAAAATGTCTGTGGAGAAAGAAAAAAGGGAAGTTTCTTTGGTGATTGAATCGAAATTGACGCCAAAAGTCAACGTTCAGGCTGTTAATACATACATTTTTAATCATTTGTTATAACAGATTGCCAATGCGTAATAACGTATTGAAAATATTTACTTCAGTGGCAGTAACGGGCCACGGTATTTCTCTAATTATGTTTAAGGAAGGAATTAATTTCTTATTGCCACTGTGTAACACGAAATTCAAGATGTATAGGTTAATAGGCTATAGTTGTTTAGAGTACAGGCCCTTTACATACACCCACATCTACATGAAACACACTGTATAATATACATGAACTAGTCTCAATCAATATTGTCTCAATCAATATTGTCTCAGTCAATATTGGGCAGCCAGGTTTGGTTGAATTCAAAGCCAGAATACACTTATCTAAAATGTCTGTAAATGTATCCATACTTAACCCTCCTATGGTTTGACCTTTCAAAACCTTTCAAAATCTGCTTACTGGCAAAATGGCTATCAATAATGTATGAACCCTTTAAAACCCTCCAGAATTTGTTGCTACTGAACTACCACACCTTTCAATACCCTTTGAAAGGTATTGAAACATTTCAACACCAGTTTGTTCAGAGAGTTGTTTCACCTTTCGAAACCTTTCATAGGTCCCTTTTGTCAGACAGTTTTCTCACCTTTCAAAACCCTTCAGTACAGCAAACTTGAAAGGTTTTGAAAGGTCTGACAATTCTACGGCAAACTGCACTGTACATAGGAGGGTTAATAAGAATCATTCGTGAACCAACCTGTGAAAGTTTGAATTTAATTAATTTTGCGGTGATCGCCAAAATAGTGAAAACACATTAAAGTTGTTCGTATTCATTTTAATGTGGACCAATAATTTACCAACAAATAATGATTAATTGTATTGAAATTATAGCATCTCGGATGGAAATATTTCAAAGGATAATTTGATACCATCATTGAACTAAGTTTTATGTTATGTGTGATCATTTATATCAATAATTTAATAGCGGCAATTCCAAACACTGCTTTTATTATAATTCAATTTTATTCGAAGACCAAGTACAGATATACTTATTTAGAGAAACTGCCCTATTGTAAACATAGGCTGTGAATAATTGAAAAAAATAACACTGAAACAAAACCTATAATCCCACAAACCTTTATTCGTAACCAAATCATACAATTGGATTGCAATATAGATATTAGAAACCCTAAAGACATTAGAAACATTAAAATGAATCACTCAGAATTTATTTAATAATTTTTTTTTAAATTTAGTGTGGTAAATTGCTGAATGCTTTATATTTAATATATCTCATTTATATAATGAAGAAATATGATTAACTTCATCATTATTTCAATGGAATGTACACCATTGGTATTTGGTAACCTTCATTTTAACCATCTAGTTCAGATATTATATTGTGTGCTCACGTTTTTGAAAAAACAACGAACTGGTTTTACACGTCAAATTTGTGAAATTCGAAAAATTCCTGTTTTCTCTAAAATGAATAACCTCTAATCTAAGATGATTGATGCATACAAAAATTCTACACCAAGTTGGTTCTTATATAATAATTCGTTAATTCAATAAAATGGAATTACCAATGTTGTAGCTTCTATTTAAAGATTGTCAGAATGCCAAAGAACAGTTTCACATTAAAATTCCCAATTTTTTCAAAAAAATTGCAAATATTTCCATGACTTAAAAGCTATTAAAAATGTTGTCTATGATAAGTGCAGTCTAGAAATCACATTTCATCAATCCTGATTTGTTTTATTGACTTCTGGCACTTTCAATGTCTTATCATTTAAGGTAAGGTAAAGGATTGCTAATCAATCAATCTTTTCTAGAAATATTTGTGACTAAGGTTCTTTCACTTGAACCAAAAAAGGTAAATAATTTCCAAAACAACAATCTTCCCTAAGTTCATCATTAGAACGAATATAAAACATTAACAAATTAACCAATAATGATTGATTATTGTGCTACTTAATGCTAAGTCTAACAAATATTGTTTGAATTTAATTCACTATTGTACACTATTTAATTAAGGCACAGTAGTTACAAAAATAATCTGACTCTAAAAATATATCTGATTACATTGTTCACAAGCATAGTTCACAAGCATTGGAATTTGGACATGGATTTATACTTAGATTAACATAGATAAGAGTTAAATGATTTTCTTGTTTGTAATTTGTGCAGTTTCCATGATCGGTAATATCAATTAAATCTATCACCTTTTACATTCACGAGACTGGACAGAAAACTAAATGATCAATTTATGTGGATAGATAGCAATATTGTTATATAAACACTAGAAAAGTAATATTAATTAGCTTAGAAAACACCTCATGTCTAGAAGAACTTCAAATCTACTTGACTTTATTAAAATAAATCACTAACATATTCTTATCTGTGCTGTTTCTGATTTAAGATTTCATTATTCTAATAACATAATCCTTTATATCCTTAACACCTTGGGTTTATCAAACATTATTCCCAAATAACATATGCAGTTTTTGTTTACAATTATTTCACTACATGACTAACAACAATTCCACCAATTACATAATTATAAACTTGATATATTGATCAACTTCTAGATTTAACCCAGTAATCATTATGACAATAAAATAGATTCCATTAATTAACTCATTTTCCTTCTTACATTTCTTGGCTGTGTTTGTTGATTGTTTTTGGAGTGTTGTTAAAGTTATTTCTTTTGTTTCATGTGTAATTTCAAATGCACATACAAGGTCAACATGAAATATTTGGTCTTGATTCTTAAGTAAATGTATCAACTAATAAAGTGAAATAAACATTTGTATTTTTGACAATTTAATCAAATCCAACCAAAATTTCATGATTTCAATTAAATAAGTAAATGTATTTATGATCTCAAATATGACTGAATGTGTAATACTTAATGTTTCATAACAAGAAATGTTTACAGTGAATGTCAACACTGGTTTTTATTCATTCATTGTGCCATTATTGTAAAAGCAATACTGAACATTTGGGGACCACTTATTTGTCCAACAGCCCATAATATATTCCATATATACTCTTATATTCCAATGACATAACAATAGGCCGTCAGACCAGTCTGGGTAAGTCATCGAAATGACCCATTGTATACAGTCCATTGATATGATGTTTGGAAAAATAGGCTGTTACACTTATTGGGTGTCAGAATATCAACTATGCCCCAAATATTTTCTGTACAGTGACTCCAGGGACACTGTAGATGAAGAGGACTATGAATGCAATGATGATGATGGCCAAGAAGAAACCAATAATGTACCATTTGTAGTTGTTCCAGATGATGAACTTGAGTGTCTTCCAAGGAGATGTAAACCACAGGAAGGAAGTCTCTGGGCGACTGTAGAGGGTAACAACAACAGAACAAATACATATTTTAAAAAGCAGTAAGCTCAAGCTGATAACACTCAGGGTGTGTTTTGACAAAAGTAAAAAAATCCTGAAAAATGGGTAGCGGGCCTGGGTGTCCCTTTGGTCTAGAGGACAAAGCCCCCTGAACCTCCTGGATGTTTAATTTTGGAGGATTTACAGGAATCTCCACATCCCCACAAATAAGAAAACATACGGTTTGGACACAATACAGGCTACTTCTTTCTTTTCTTGGTGGCTACTTCTCTTTTTTCAAGAAAACTACTTTCAAGACATCACAGGTCAAATACTTCATATTTGTGCAAAGGTCTTGTGACAAATTCAAAAAATATTTGCTCATCGTACAATCACTTAATTTAAACATTTTTGGCCAAGTTATTTTGAGGAAAATTAAACTTGTATGTGAAGCAATCGTCTGTTAATGGTATGACTTCATGTTAATTATGTAAGATACCTTAGCAATGATTAATTGTAGGTAATGTTGTTGGCATTCTGATGATGCATAATCCATGTGAATCCTTATTTTACCATCATTTTAGTACATTGTGAGAAAGTGAACAATTTTCAAAGTCATATTTAGTAAATAAATGAAGTTATGATACAACATGATTATTATTACTGGTTGAATAATGACAACTAAATTCTGTTTAACAATGCTGCTGTTGTCAAATGTTTTGTGGAACATCCCTTTCTAAAAGGAAAATAGAAGTGTAAAGGTCAAGAAACAAAAATGCTCATGGAATATGAATCTTTAAAATATCACATTTCAAGTCCGAGAAACATGCACTTAATTACTGTTTAACCATGCTTTGACAATTTTTTTGAGATTTTCTATGTTTGTTGTTTTTCTTTCTTCAAGGAGTAAAAAACAAAGAAACAATTTCCAGATTTAACGATGGTAAAATGGCAGAATTCATTGGTGACAAATCCATAATTTGTTCAGATAAATTTTGAACTTTTCCTACAACTGCATGTGAA
The DNA here is from genome assembly GCA_029582265.1 of Zoroaster sp. YZ-2022. Classification (NCBI taxonomy): domain Eukaryota; kingdom Metazoa; phylum Echinodermata; class Asteroidea; order Forcipulatida; family Zoroasteridae; genus Zoroaster; species Zoroaster sp. YZ-2022. Next base: position 19,716,797 of record CM055832.1, on the reverse strand, counting down.
AATGATTTGAGTGGCATGATACCATAATTATCTGCATAAAATATGGAGGTAACATAAACATGTCAAATATCTCCTGTAGATTTTTGCCAAAAAGGTTAGACACAAGACGTGCAAACATTAAGATGCATGTGATCTCTGCATGAGGTCTCATCTCACAGTTACATGTGTACTTCTTCAACAACCAAATATGAAATTGCTACGAAGAAAAAACAATGTAAAACAAAGTGTGGTCCAGTAAATGACAGCTGTCACTTGTACATAATATGAGTAGCTAGGCCACAAACAAAGAGGCCATAGGCAACAAATATTACACACATGACATACCATATGCTGAATTACACTGAATATATCAGATACAACTATATTTAGCATGCATTGCTGAATGCTGCCTGACTAACAATTATGCATATTGGTTTTTGCTACTTTTTTGTAAAAGTAGAACAAACTCATGATGAACAAAGGAAACTCAAATAAATATGTTGCAGGGTTGAAGCAACAATGAACAAATAATTTATCAAAAATGCTATAGATAATGCACAACCTGTTTTTGTATAAAGAAACATAAATTGAAGATGTTGATATGTACATGTTAATATTTGATAGGGCAGGTGTTGATGAAGACTTATAGCCTTGTGCTGATGGCAATCATAGTAAGACATACATATATTGAATCTGATTAGATTACCTAGGGCACATTCACTCTGTCAACTCTACTTATACATAGTCACCTTGATATGATGTCAACATGTTGTGCTAAACCATCACTCAACCACAAGGACACAAACTATCTTCCACAGCTTCTTGTGTTGAACTTGATTGCATTGAGCAACTAAGTATCTAATATATCTACATGTAAACTTCATTCCATGAACAAATTACCTGCACTCTCAATACTTGTGTGGTTCATTGTATTAAAATAACCTTAATACTGGCTTAAAGCAATCTATCATATGGTAGTATTTTATGCAAGAAATAAATAAATACAAATAACATTTATTGAATCATATACTCATACTGAATCATATACTGAAGATATTTAAATCTAATTACTGAAATAATATTTAACTTGTTACATTGATTATTTTTTATTCATTAATACCCACAACAGTTTAGACAATCTGATTGGACAAAACCAGAACTCTATTACCTACATGAAGTGTGCCACTTGTGTACTAGCCCAGTACCATGGTAAGGTACTCCAAGAACAATGGATTTGGCCCATTCGTGATGTTGTTCCACAAACTGATGTGCAAGGTCTCAAAAAGAAGTAGTGCATTCTGGGAGACCCGGTGTGTGAGAGAACTATCTCACGCGCACTTTAGCATTTACTGAACGCGCCCATTGTTCGCCACACAGAATGGTTCGCCAGACAGAATGGTTCGCCCACGTCTAGTTTAAGATTGCGTATAGTTCTCTAGGAACTAGTTTCGCATGGAAACGCCTATCCCATAATGACCTTGGCAGGCTGAGTAGGGGGAGCAAAACCCATTCCCAAGCTCGTTATGCATGCGCGCATTTGGAGTACAATGGCGTGGTGGCACACTTCATGTAGGTAATAGATAAAACGTAATCATGTGGCAGCATATTGATGGATGGTAAAGATGTGGCTTATCAAAATTAGAGCAGCACGAATGTGGCAGCTGTACGCCAGCTGTTCTGTTTAGCCGATGCGCAACACGCATTTGAACCAATTGGAATGACAAAAATTGTTTTACATTATGTTCACTCATGTTCTTTGAAAGTGCTTTGTGTGGCCCCAAAATGTGAATTGCCCAGTTCTATTTCACTTTATTCAACAAAATTGTATTTATTAATTTTTTTTTAAATTATGAAAGAAAAATTGATATGGGCATTTATTCCCTTATTTAAACAAATTGATGTTCATGAAAACTATGTTTCTTCGAATTTGAATTTGACCATCAAACCACTTAACTGTAGTGTGGCTAACAAATTATTGATCACACTGCTGTATATGAGAGTTAAGATTGGACTCCTTACATAGTAAGTTTTGGGTATTAAATCAACTTGCACAATGTCTACAAAACTAATTTTGGATTTACATATTTCTATTTTGCTTAATTATTAACTGGTGGGTCATGGTTGGCAAGAGAACATTTTCAAATGCAGTTAACCCTAACCACTCCATATCCTGCAAAATCCTCCAAGGGGCACTTTTTGGGAAAAATTCAGCACTGTTGGAAACTGGTATTTTCACCTCTTCAAATGGGACAAAATTACTACCTGGCAAGAAGTACCGGCCATAAGTGCTGAAAATGAAAGATCAATGAAAATGCATGGTGCATTTTGAAGATAAGGACATGTTTCCAAAAGTGCACTGATGGATTTTGGAGGATTCAGGAAGGTTCCTAGCCAGAATACCTAGGGGGTTAGGGCTAATGCATAGCAAAAGTACAAAATGCAGTCTAGACTACATACATATATAGACAGACTCTTGGTATCAAAAAGTGTTAACATTATCACAAGATTTCCTTCCTTGAACAACCATACATTCATATAAACCTACTAGCTAGGCAGCTTAGTAGAAATACCTCACAAATTCAACTTTATAGCGTTGGCAGTGTACAGGCTAATGACATTTTTTTTTATTAATGTCAAAATAGCATATCAACCCCAGTCAGACCACTATGTCCATAGTCCATACATAAAGAAACCCCTCCCCTTAGACCACTAAGGGTACATGTTACATCTCAACTTCCGACAATAAACACTTCTATTTGACTGCTGTGGTCTGTACATCGCAACCTATATTTGATCACTATGGTTGTTACATCTCAACCTCTGTTGACCACGAAGGTCTGTACATCTCAATCTTCATTTGACCACTAAGTTCTGTACATCTTAATCTCTGTTTGACCCATAAGGTCTGTACATCTCAATCTCTGCTTGACCACTACATTCTGTACATCTCAATCTCTGCTTGACCACTACATTCTGTACATCTCAATCTCCATTTGACCCCTAAGGTCTGTACATCTCAATCTGTTTGACCACTAAGGTCTGTTCATCTCAATCTGTTTGACCACTAAGGTCTGCTCATCTCAATCTCTGTTTCACCACTGAGGTCTAGCTCTGTACATCTCAACATCCGTTTGACCACAAAGGTTTGTACATCTCAATCCCTGTTTGACCACTACGCTATATACATACATAAACACTTCTATTTGACTGCGGTGGTCTGTACATCGCAACCTATATATTGATCACTATGGTTGTTACATCTCAACCTGTCTGACCACTAAGGTCTGTACATCTCAACCTGTCTGACCACTAAGGTCTGTACATCTCAACCCCCGTTTTACCACTAAATACTGTACATCTCAATCTCTGTTTGACCACCATGTTCTGTACATCTCAATCTCTGTTTGATCCCTAAGGTCTGTACATCTCAATCTCTGCTTGACCACTAAGTTCTGTACATCTCAATCTCTGCTTGACCACTAAAGTATGTACATCGCAACCTCTGTTTGACCACTAAGGTCTTGCTCTGTACATCTCAACATCCGTTTGACCACTAAGGTCTGTACATCCCAACCTCTGTTTGACCAATGACGTCCGCATCTCAATCCCTGTTTGACCACTAAGACCCAATCATACATTTAGATCACTTGCCTCACTGGAATGAAATGCTAGTGAGTTGTGCCAATTTTCAGGGTCATTTAATGTACGTCAGACACATCCTGTTTTACTTCATAATTTAACGTTCCTGGAAACCTGGACGTCATCGATACTGTTTTCTTTAGCAGAATTCATACATGTAGAATGAGTTCAAAAAGGCACATACATGTATGCCAAATATTTGAGAAAAACATGTTATATTTAACCAAAATAAATTTTACCCCATGCAGCAATTATATCATGTGAATTCTTTGAAACTGGTGTTTTAATTATTTCATTTATGGAAAAAGGTGAAAGTAACTATAATATTGTCTGTATAACACTATTCATTTTATATAAGACTGGCTGAGGTATACAAGGGAATAAAATAAAGTAGAAAACAATATGATAAAAACAGAATTACAGACAAAACACTAATATCTGATGACCAGTAAAGAAACATGCTAGAGATTGAACTATTTTACACTTGGTATACTTGGAGCCATCCCACTCAAGGAAACATACATATATTTAGTAAATATGATCAATACAAATTGTTTTTATTGCTGATCAAAAATATTCTTGTTTGGATTTCTGGAAGAGAAGCAAATACACAGGATCAACACAATGATTTATTCAAACACAATGACCCAGTCACCTCTAGAATGTGACCCAATTGTACCATGTCCTCTCTCTGACCCGTGTTTACTGGCTTAGAATTCACTGAAATCAACATGCAGTAAGACCAACAGATATCAGCAAGTCAAGTAACATCAATCAGCACTTACTTAGTGTTGATTTATATAACACAGCTTTCAAAAACACACTGTCTTGTTGATAGATACTGCACCAACTTTTAACACATCATATTCTGATACAAAAAATACAAGTCTCCAAATTATGAAAATAAGGGTTGCATCAAAAAGGTGTGTTTGATAGTGCACATATGTATCAGTGTGTGTCATCAGACAAAACAAGATTTGATAATTCAAGACTTGGAACATCTCAGCTACAATACTTCTTACAAAATGAACAAATCAACATAAACATAAAGGAAAATAAAACCCCAAATTTGAGGAGCAATAATTATTAACATATAAAATTTTGTAGCAATTGTATTTTAAGGAGTGCAAGATAAACTTAGTGTCTACCACAACCTTGGAATAATACACATGTGACATCACATATTGCCGACATTAAATAACAAAGATAAAATAAATACCTAGTAAGCAAACAATACCATTCTAGTACACAAAGATACCACTATAATGACAATAATTACATTCAAAACCAGGTAACATGTTGTTGGTTAATCTCTTAGTACAACCCCATAGTACCAAACAAAACATTTTATAATAATATTCTAACTAATATAATTTTGATATTTAATTATTCTTTTCAAAGTTTGTTGTAAAAAAGCATCGATCTTGTTACAAACACTGCATCCGTCATTACAATACATACACTTTTTGCACAATGGTTTGTGAGCTACATGTATTTTTAGTATATTAGATAATCAATATTATACTGGGGTTTATCCAAATGTCATGTGTTCTTTGGAGATAATGCAATAGATTAACTTGGCATAAAAGTTGGCAAACACATTAAATCAACAATTTTATTTGGTTAGCCTTAGATTCTGAATATCTACTTGGAGCATGGAGGACAGTGGTAGATCCTAAGTGACAAGAAGTGTGTGGGGGGGATATTGTTAAATGGTTGATTTTCAAGTGGTCGGGACATTTGTCTCGCCTAGTTTTCCCCCAATCACGCATTCATGATATTATTCAAGAGGTCCTACATTGCAGCTGACTGTACTTTAAACATTGTTCACACTCACAACAAAAGCTTTACTATTGATTTGTAAGTGCCAATATCAGATAACAATGACCCTCTGAAGTCTTAAAGATGTCTTTTATCAGCAGTATTATTTTTAAGCTGTACAATTCCATTGTTGTTGTAAATAGGGAAGTTAATTACTTTCAAATAAGACATAAAACAAATTAATAAAACGATCCATTGTTAAGTAGTTGATATCTTCCATTATTTGATCAACAATGATTTTACAATGCTACATCATACATTTATTTATTTAATTACCCTTAATCCATGTCCTTGCCACTGAGTTTGTGAAATGATTTATTTGGATTGACTTAGAAAAGAGCAATTCAACAAATGTTACAGAAATATAAGGATTCCTGTGGAATATGTATCTCTAATGTACAACAGTTCAATTGTCACTAAGAATTCCTGGGTTTATTTACCACTTGTAGGTGTATTGCCATAAAAATATTTTATCTATGTGGGAGAGAACATTGCTGACCGATTAACCATACCTACTGACTGATTCCAAGTACTAACGTGATGAAAAACCTGTAACACACAAGCCACATCATGACACACATTGCCATTCCCTCATGTTTGTTAACACCTACTCAGTTACCCCCACTAGCTACAAGGCCAAGGATTATATTGTAAAGGGTCCCAACAATGGTTTCATTGGCATTCTTTACTCTCACATGGGGGATGTTTAAAAATACATTGGAATCTTATTACAATACATTTTGTCTCTAGAGTAGTCTGCCCAGCAGCGGGTTCCTTCCATTCCTCCCTCATGATTCAGTCATATATCTCCTTAACCCTTTCCTATCCTTCCATTCACATATATCCAGTCGTCAGTATATGTTAGGCTTTTTCCTTTTGCAATTTAGTCTGACTTCCTGTCTCTTTACCATTGTGCATTTTCTCTACACTCATCGATCTCTCAGTAAAACCATGTATCTTTCACACTTTCCTGTTACTCACCACTTAGTTACACCATTCTTTAACCAGTTCGCTTCGGAGGCAGTGTATACACGCAATTTATTTTTGTACAGCGGATCGGAGAGCATATAAACACGCATTCCGATTTTTGTGTGTGTTACCGGGAGACTTGTCAACACGCCACACGTGGCGTGCCGTCATGGCGGCTGACTTGTATACACGCAATCGTTTCTCGGAGTCCATGGGGTCACGGTTCGGTGGCCCCGGACAAAATGCACTACAAACAATGAACGAGTTCACTCTTTTGATTGATTTTTGCCTAATCCCTTTATCCAAGACCTGTTCCTTTGACGTATAAGCCAAGAATTTGTAAAGACGGATTTAATCCATTGTTTACGAGGCATTCGATCTCTCTCCAGGTATGCCATCTTTTCGACCGGGCGCTGGTCGCTAATAGGCCGTTGCTTCGGAGCTTGCCAACAGTCTAATTGTGCTGAACAAACACAACCGTAATTAAAAAACTAGCCATTTAATTCTCGAAATGTCAATGAGTAAAGGTGTTTATTTGGGTGTCTGAACTTAGTTTCATTGACAAAAAAAATTATTAATGGCTAGAAATTTTTTCAGATTTTTCACTGAAAATAAACCCGCACGGGGGACCGGAAAAAAATTAATATTCCCGACGTCAACTGGTTAAGTGGCATATAAAATGAAATATACATGTACACGTATACATATTTTTGCAGATATTCATGATTCTGGAAGTTTATGTTTGATACAGTGAAGATTGAGTGTACTTGTATTTTCTAAAAATGTTATGCTTATTTTGACACAAGGACACTGTTTTTGTAAGATAGCAAAAGGTACTCAGTGTCACAGCATCACTTAAAGTGCACAAAGAGCTCCCAAATCTTGACCATGAAAGCAGTGGTTACCTCATGAAGCTGAAACAACCTGTAAATCAACCAATTACTTTGAATATGACATCACACACATGAATTGGTAATTTAAAGGAAGCAAAGTGATGTCAACATGGATATGCAGATGTGTGTTATTGGTTCAAAGTTCAAAGTTCAAGTAGTATTTCACAAAGAATTTACAGCAAGTTTACTAATCAACTTTGTTGCCCATGAAGTAAAAGTGTTCAATAATAAGTATATGTATTTTATTTAATTGTGAAAAATGCTTGATAAAGAAACTGACATTTCCACGTACTTGGCACAGATGAAACCCACTCTAAATGGTGCAATTCTGTGTCATGTGATGCACAAATGTATATCTAGCCAGCTTTATAACATAAAATCTGGCATATGACACACATAAATGCTACTTGGATTTTGATAAACATTTATTTAATACACCCCACACGATCACGTCTCAACCAATCAGAATATGTCATGGGCATTTTTTTACAATTTTTTTTCTCTCCAAAAATGTGGAAGACTATTGTTCTAGTGTGACTGTTCTAGTACCTAAGGGAAACATGCTAGGGCACAGAAATCCTGTTACCCTAGATTCTTCTATGATGAAATGCTAATTTCTTGATGCAGGTTCATTTAATACACAGACTAAAGAAACGGTGAGTTGATATGATTCATGAACAGTAGTACTTACTCAACTATCTCATAGACTTCACACTCACTTGTACACACTCCACAATTTGGCAACCAATTGTGGCCAGTGTTTTAATATATCCATCCTTATCCTCTTATCAAATGTATGGAAATGTAAATATTGTAAGAATAACTGATTAGGAACAGCTCTTAAGGGATTACAATGTATATAATGAGTATAGCTGCCTAACAAACGTACATTTACATCTTGTTGAAAATACTTTCAAATAACAATCCTATAACATACACACAATATGCCAATCATGTAGTAACCTACATGTATATGGCATAGTACTCAAAGACCAATGATTTGGGTAGTTCATAATGTTGTATTCTACAAACTGATGTGAAAGGTCTTGAAAAGAAGCAGAGCATCCTGGGTGCCTTGCTGCCGTTTGAGCGATGCATGTATGGTTAATATGCACTGTTCTATAAACTCACCAAAAAAGTGCATGTATTTGTGTGACTCTGCTGTTACCATGTAGCATTTAGTTTGCATCCAAGTTTGTTCTGAAGGAAGCAAGCAAGCAAGCAAGCACTCATGTCATGCTCCAGAAGTCTATTACCTACAATCAGAAGTCTATTAGGGTATGTCCATAAATAAGGGGTCCAATAGTGTGACAAAGAGTCAAAATTTCAAAATGCTTTAAAATGATTTATAAGTATGTTTTTTGATAAAGCATTACCTATAGTATGTTACCTATAGTAATTTACAAATAAATATTTAAAACAATCAAAAGACACTTAAATTTGCTTCGCTTGATGAATGTATACAGCCGACATAATGAAAATAATCAATGATAACCAGGCGTGGGACACGAAAATCATGGCGATGAAGAAGAAGCTTTGCAAAACACGTTCTGCGTTTCTTAGTGTTTACGAAATCAGTGATTTAGGGGACAGTTTGAGGTATGTTTCTAGTTAGCTAAGCTTAAAACGGCCAGGTTTCTCATAATATCATACAAAACGGTGGCATAAAACGAGAAGACCAACGTTACTAGCGGGACACGAAAAAGTAACGTCGGCAAAGTACTTTTGCACAGGTCGATGTGGGGAGTTGGTCGATGTGGGGAGTTGGTCGATGTGGGGAGTTGGTTGAAGTATTAATGTTGGAAACTTGTACAAGTCTACTTCTGCCTATATATTTTCATCCCAATTGAAAAGAATGAATCGGAAAAGTTTCGCTCTGTTAAAATACACTATTTTAAATGGACACATTTCAATGTCACAGGCTGTACCTTAAAAACATGCAGGACATGAAGACTTTATTGGATCATAACTTACAAAAACAAAGGGATTAAAAAATCTCCACACCAACATAAAAAACCTTATAACTGGACTACTAAATGAACCTTTACTTCATAAAATTTATTTCCCCAGTTAGCCAAGAAATGGCAATGAAAATGGATAGTACTGGAAAACCCTATTGGACCCCTTATTTATGGACATACCCATTACCTACATGAAGTGTGACATCCTGCTGTAATCCATACCATGGCATTGTACTCCAAATGCGCACACGCACAACGAGCAGTTACGGGTTTTGCCCCCCCTGCCCGGCCTGCTGTGGGTCATCATGGGATAAGCGTTTCCACGCATAGCTAGTTCTTAGAGCACTAGACCTATCTTAAACTAGATAAAGGCGAACCATCTGTGGGGTGAATGGGCGTGTTGATAAACACGAAGGTACGCGCGAGAGATACAGTTTTCTCACATGCCGGGTTACTCTCCCAGACTGTACTGCTTCTTTTTGAGACCTTGTGTATCAGTTTGTGGAACAAAATGTCACGAATGGGCCAAATCTATGCCGTGGTATACGTAAGTACACAAGTGGCACACTTCATGTAGATAATAGACTTCTGCAAGCACTTATTCCAAGATACCCCAATGCATGATACAATGTTCATTGTTATATCATGGTCTTAGATTGTGTAATTTCATTGGTCGAAAGCCTGTCACATGACAAATCACAAATCTTCATGTTACCCTCGTGACGTCACTCAAAAAGTGATGTTACCCTCTGACGTCACTCAAAAAGTGATGTTCACCTCTCAAGAGTGGTACATCACCCTGATCGTCCCCGGGAGTATCATCCCCATATCTTTCACAAGTGCTACTTTTGATTGCAAGAAGTGAAAACAGCGACCGAGGTTGTTATATTGCTGGTACTCCGCAGAACACGCTATAATATTTCAATTTGATGCACTGTAGGGACCAGCTAAACAACTTGTCTGCTGTGTGTGAATTTGTTCGCTCGACCATGCAGTACGAATAGTTCGCGAATACTGCAACGAAACGGACGCTTCCAGTTACAGACTTAGACAGTTTACTGGAAGATTTCTTCGGTAACGTAATCTAATACCATGGTATAACAAAATAATTGTTGCCTGGCGTGATGGGGGTCCATGGGTTTTGTACACCCTCGGGGGCTGATGGCACCCTCGGCTTCGCCTCGGGTGCCATCAGCCCCCGAGGGTGTACAAAACGCCATGGACCCCATCACGCCAGGCAACAATTATTAATTGTTCGAGGCTGGCACACTGGCACTGTGTAGGTATGGACTTCTGATATAACTTATTCAATTGATAGTCATAGCAATATGCCAAAATTGTGTGTCACTAGTCTTTTACAAAGGAAAAAACAAATAGGTTGGATCCTCTGGTGGAGCCAGTATATCTTGGTGGAATCTTTGGTGGAACCAGTACATGTATATCCTGGTGAATCCCTTGTTGGATCCAGTTGATTCTAGTGGATCCTTTGGTGGAGAGGATGGATCCTCTAATGGTCCTTTGATGGATCCAGTGATGCTGATGGATTTTTTTTGTGGATTAAGTAAATCCTTTTGTGTATGCTTTTTATGGTTATCATTAGTAATAATAGCTAGATGATGTAAGTTACTTACTTTGGTGGATCCAGTGTAGGGTTGGCATTAGGGTCATCCCTGGATTTACCAGCAGGTCTCTCATCAGCCTCCTGTTCACTAACTATCTCTAACTCAAGTTCCAACTTCCCCTAGTTTTAGAAAACATAGTAACTGGTCAAATATTTGTGAAAAAAATTGCTAGAAAATTATTAATCTGATTATTTAATAGTAGTTTGATAGCATTTACATGTAGCTTTTAAGAGGTAAATACCTATCTTCATCTTGCTGTTTTTATTGATTATTTTTCTTTACATACTGAAATGACTTGTACATGATCAGATAATACATACTGTTAGGTCTCTTTCGCCTGATTCCTCACTGAAGCATGGCCACCAACCATTGACACGTTTCTGTTCAAACAAGGACACCATGTCTACTTCTTTACCCTCCTTGTTATCTGGTAACTGTTTCAAGCTGCACTGACGTGATTTCTTCTTGGGAGCTGGCATACTGTTCAGATCAAGCTCCACGGTGCCTAAGAAATGTAAAAAAATAACAGTTTCTTATTAATACATTCAACTTTACAATCAATTCTGTAAATACAAATGGAAAATCTGAGGGGGGGGGTAATGTGCTGTTGTTGATTCTTGTTGAATTTGGCCGAGTGCCAATGAAGAATATATAATACAACAAGTAGTCTTTGCACAAGTCCATTTGGATGTAGAAAATAATTGACATACATGAGCCAAAACAGGATATTTATTGACTTACCAAGAAAGTCATCAGCAGAGAACTTGTCATTATCCCATACTTGTAGGACAAGAGTGGGAGGTACATGGGTCTCAGTCTTATCAAGGCTCCAAAAGTGCTCCTACAAACAAAAATCATTGATAATCAACTCAGAAACACATCTTATTAAACATCATGACAATTAATATCAATGACATTCAGTTATAATCATGTTAATAAATGATTTAAGCTTCTATGCATAAAGTACTGAGAGGTACCAAACTCTGGACTGCATGTTAATTGTCTCTTTTAAAAAGCCAACGTTTTACATCAATCTCATGTTTATGGTATTCAATACAAAGTTTAATATTATTGTAGTCCCTCAATGTCAATCCATACAAATGGAAGTGAAGAGAAATTTGTGGTTAGGAGAGTGTTATTTTTTTGGTTATACGAGACACAAGTCAGTAACCTCTGAAAATTGTTGTATTCATATTGTGAAGCACTGTACATTTCAGATTAACATACATGTTATTGACATTTACATTCTGTCTAATGGGTAAATTGAACCCACTAATTATGAGTAATTTATTGTTCTAAAAATAAAGTGAACAAGAAAAGCGTTAAACTTTGATTTTTCTTTTCATATAAATATTTTTTTCATGAAACCACATGAACAAGATTTGCCAGCTAATTCAGTCAGACAACAAAATATTGATGACAAGTTGTAATGTTGATGAAGTACATGTACATACCTTTTGTTTGATGACCATAACCTTCTCTGGTGGAATATACTCAAATGGGAAGACAAATCTCCAGTTGAAGTTACCTTCTCCATTGAGTGAACGGTAATGGACATCTGTCTCTTGTTTGTCATCTTGTCCAGACATCCAGCTAATATTAACACATTAAATAATAAATATTAACTTCTGACTAACTTCTGCCCACTCTTGTGTTCATGTATGAATATATGTTTATATTCTGTCTCATTTTGCCTTTGAGAAAAAACCTGCTAGGTTCGGAACGTAAGGCCAATAACTAGGCTTGGGCGATAACACGATAATATCGAATATCGCGATATATTTTTTATTCGATTATGATATGGAGAACTTTTCAAATTAATGAGATATTGGCAGGGCGTTGCTTAAAATCCACCGCCACTCAGACGGATTAAGTGTTGGGGATGAATGGGGTATTTGATCCAACAATGTGTAGATAATGTTTACGTCTCACTGTCTAGCCATGGTGGTCTGTGACTCTGGCTGGCACACCATGTGCGAGTACATTATATAGTGCAACAAGAATGTGCCTCCATGAATTTTGCTGTAAAGCTTACCAATTCATAATAATCTCATTTATATTGCTAATTTGTAATAATTTTGTTAGAAAGGTACTAAATCCGTGGAAATGTTCCCACTTTAGATCACAGTCAGTATGTTAGGATGTCATTCATGCATATTTAAATATATGCAGAATATGGGCGTTACCTTAAAAATCGACAACAAAATAACATTTGCAGGTGCTCTGTGTTCACATTAGTCATGAAATAAATCAAAGCATGGATCGACAGCGGCTCAATCAAAGTTAGGGGATTAGGACACTATTCTATTATACCATACTGGGACTCTTGTCTAGTGACAAAACACATAGGCCTACAGGTACTCTTGATAAACCAATGATTGAAATTTATTTAAAATAGTGTCAGTACAATCCAAACTCGGTCACAGCTTCAGAAGTGCAAATGACGTGTCACAATCACATGGTTTATTCTCCACGGTACTATGGAGGAATAAACCTAGTCACGTGTTTCTACTGTGACTCAGTCATGTGGTACGCGAATCACGTGAACTCGAGCTGATGATTTTATTAGGACGCACGATGCAGTAACCGTCCCACATAATTATTATGCAAACAAATTTGCCAGTGGCCATTGTACACTCGTGAACGGCGCGATTGCACGTGTCTCTCAGGTAAGCACTGGCAATTTATTGTGACGCTTGTAGATGGGTGCATCCCTGTTATTATTGGATCTAAAGCACTCATGCGTGAAAAAAATAATCGCGATATTATCGCAAATCGCTAAATATGTTAGACTATATATCATGGATGAAAAAAAAAAAAAATCGATATCACCCAAACCTGCCAATAATTACTATTTTGCATTTATACTACAGGTCCTTTAGGTTGGTAAGCAGTTTGCAACAGCTAATTCTCTATATTTATAATAAATATTAATTATATGCAGATACTTTAATTGAGATGCATACAAATCAAGCTGCACTGTGCCCAAAAGAAATGGAACACTGCCAATTTGTAACACAGCATAAGTCTAAAAACATAATAATCCACTACATGTCAAATGCTCATGTTACTTGAATAATAAAATATTTCAGGTATGTGTGTGTAGATTTTAAGAATTTGCAGAAGTCATACTTTTATCCAACAATATATTTGTTAATATAAGGCCCCCCCCAAAAAAAAGTTGCCTCAGACCTGCACATAAACATTTTTTGTTTTCTTCTTTTTTTTTTGCTATTAAAAAAATGCCCAATTTTAGCCAAAAAAGCTTGATCAATTGGAATTCTGCCACGCTGAAATTAAAATTATCTTTCAAATAGGGCCATGAACGTTAGCCGGATTTGTGTGGCCTCTCTTAGCCACCATACTTTGTGTATGGGAAATTTGGTCTGGTTCCAATAACCACGCATAAATGTATCACTTAAAAAAAAAAAGATTACAAAAATAAAAAAAAGCATCACTGCACCGATTTCGAAGCCAACATAGGACCAGAAAACGGAGACTTTGTTGGCCTAATATAATTGAGAATCAAGTAATAAGATAATGACAAACCCTTTGATGTAGATATCACTCATTTTCTCTCCAGTAATAGAGGTCTCATCCAGGATAACATCCTTAGTATTCCATACCACTAGACGCAGCACATACCTGAAATATTACATAGTTTAATATCAGTGTTTGTAGTCAACTATCACAGATTACTAAATAATAACACCCGTTATGAAGATTCAGTCAATTTTACAGCTTATTATTTTGCACTTGTTAAAAAGAAAGGGAAGGTACAACATTTATGTATGATGGTATAATTGCTTATTGTTCATTATCCCAATGCAATTATTCCATCAATAAATGCAAATTATTAACAATTAATGCAGTAGCCACACTTGTAGGACTCGTGACTCAAACTTGGACATGGACTCGAGTCACCATGTACAATGACTTGGACTTGTGACTCGGTCGACGGCAAAATGCCCAATATTCACTATTTTAAAATATCAAAATTTGTGACTCATTACTTGGACTCAACCCACATGACTCGGACTCAGACTTGACATTTGGGGACTCAGACTTGAGGTTTGAGGACTTGAATACAAGTCTGCCCGCTGCCACAGTATACAGTATATAGGATTGAAGCTAACCCATCTAGCAAGCTTGGTGTTCGAGAGACTTATGCGCCAGTAAGCAGTGGGTTGGATCCTCTGCTTGAGAAGGTGGGACATATGCCCAGGCATGAGTTTGTATTATGGTTGGTTTACATTTGTTAACTTACTTTTTTGGTTGGCGTGGCATGATATTCCGTGGCTCACCGGGTGGACCGAAACTCAATGGGAAGATATCTACCCACATTTGTAGTTTGCCTTGTTCAATCCCTGGAAGCAATGGGCTGTATAGAGGTCTTGTCTCAAGATGTTCCGTGACTAAACCTTGTGCTCTTAATACATGCAATGCCATACGTTCATCTGCAGGTCCCTCATGATCAGTATGGATCTTGTTCAACTCTGAAATATAGTATCATCAGTTTATCATTAGGCTACATTTAAAATTAAACCATGTCTAGTATTAAGTGGTCTTTTAAGTCTGAGCCATCACCCTTTTATTCATATTCATAAATATCTGTTAGCATTTGGACAATATTTACTAATACCATGATCTGTGTTGGTACATCATATGATACAGTTTTGGCCTCCCCATCAGTCAACTGAATACCGGCTGTATTAGACATACATGGCACATAACACACAAAAATCATACATGAATAACCTGAATGCCTGAATAAATGTCTTTTATTCATTCATATTTAAATATGATAAATAAAGCAACATAGAACATTCAGTTAACTGATACGATTGAACTGTTATTTAGCTGTTAGTTTTTCCTCCAGACATACTTACCAAAATCAACAAGGTTGTACATCTTGCCATCTACAGTGACTTTGGTAGCTCCATAATAGAAGGGTCCAGAAATGTTATTCTTCTTGCAGTAATCCTCCAGGATTTCTTTAGGTTTCTGTGTGTCACGCCATTTATTAGGTCCAGTCCTGTGAAACAAATGTCATATATTGTCAGCTGTTATGTACAATTCTAATCATTAACAAGGAAAATACATATAAAATACATAATAATTTCATAAAGCCAACTGATAAATAATTTGATGAAACTATATGAAATAAACTGTAGATGCAGGCAGTACTTGCAGCATAATTGAACCCAACATATCAAACAATGAGAGTCTTTATTGAGAGGATCAGTAAGAGCGATTTCAAACGAATAAATTTTAGAATTGAAAAAGAGCTATGTAATGTCACATCTTTCACGCTGGAATTGGCTACCTGCTTAACTTATGCCACATTATGTGGAATGTTTCCGAGTTTCTCAGTGCATTTATAAGTTTTGTGAAATCAATCTGATATATGATGCAACTTACAAACTAAAATGTTGTACAAGTGAAGTTTCATGAAATCAGCTGCATGTGTTTTTGTACAAACAAAGGATTAAATGAAGAAATAAAAGTTCAATCCTGCATTATGTGCCTGAAAGCTAGTCGGTTATTGTCACCGATAATTCAATGACAGCCGGTCTTTACCAGCCTTTAAAACACCCCCATGTGATCACCTTTCATCAGATTGTCTTAATTATCTTGAGCATTTATGAATGGGATTTAAGAATGGTGGAACTATGGTTGTGTTGGACCCTGCATTTGGTTCCATCCATAGTTTTAACTTTACGTTTATTAAGACGCCAGCATCAAACTTTAATTCCTTCATTCAGACTTATATCATAAATAGAAGAGTAATAATAGGTACTTACACCGAGTATGTTGAAGGCAACCCACAGGAAGCACGGTACTTGGTCAAGAAACGATTCTCTAGATCAATGACTGTTTCTCCAATGATGTCATCTTTACTGAAGAGATCATGATCCCATACAGATATAGTCAAGTCCTTGTGAACTGGCAAAAATGTCTTGATTTCAAACATGCTACAAATCAAACATGCAAAATGTCAATTCTTAAATGAAATGGTCATCATTTACACATAAAATTCTCAGATTGAGTAAGTTTCGTGAGTACACACTAAACCTCAAATACAAAACATAATAACATATGACATAAAACACAATAAAGGGGGCCACTTTCCTACCGTCACGTTAGCAGTTTTTCTTTATGGTTGTAATTTTTTTTAATATCTGAAACTACCCAAAAAGAATTTCAACATTGGAATAGACATGCATGCTTATCCTAAAGATAATTTGAGTTGATTATTACTATTATTTTTTTAATTAGCCTAAAATTTCCATCAACAAATGGACGGAAAAGTGAGGTAACTTTTTCCGTCCAATTTTTATGGAAATTTGAGGGTAAAAAAATAAATAAAAAAAATTTAAAAAAATAAATCAACTCAAATTAATTCTAGTATAAGCCTGCATGTCCATTCACATGTTGAAACACTTTTTGGTCGGTTTCGGGTACTTAAAAATAAATAACAACCTTTGGAAAAACTGCTAACGTGACGGATGCAAAGTGGCCCCCTTTATTGTGTTTTATGTCATATCCAAATAATGGCTAATGAATATTATAATATAATCTTGATCTAAGATGGTTTATTGGTAGATGGTTTATTGGTAGAGCATGAATGTCAACCTTTCCCCCGTAACACTGCATTGATAAAACTAACACTGCTTTGATAAAATGGTATTTATAAATTAATTGCAAAGATATAATATATTTTTAGGGGAAGGGAGACAGGGATTTGGTGTAAGCCTGAATATTCATTTCAAAATGTTGAAAAATGTTTGAAATTTGGACCAATTTTGGGTATTTAAGCTAGACCACTTTCAATGGCATGAAAGTGCGCCCTCAAAAAGTATGATTTGCTTCAAGTTTATTACTTGCTTACACCGACTGTGGGTACTATTTTGTGCATAGTAATCATTTGTAAAGATCAGGTTGTGGTATTTGGATTGTTTGCATGCTCCAAACAATTTACACATGCAACAGAATGAATCACTTATGTCACAAACACTATTCTACCATTATAATAAATGTTGACACAATTTGTATGAATTTTCATCTATTTTCAGCAGTGCATTGGGCTAATAGCAGTCAACGCTATTGTAATTTATACAGAACACACTGATCACAATGGCTAGTAATGCATGAATGTACAGCAAGTGTTGGGTAATACAAACCTTCCAAAGACTGGATTGAGTGTGTTGGGAATGTAGTTGTCATCTTCACTAATCTTCTTCTTGCCTAATTTTACCTTCAAGTACGGATCAGACTATAAACAAAATACAACAATACATTCAGAGCTTGTGGAATATTAACAACAAACACATTATGCAATATTTATTCAATTGTCTGATAACCTTGTATCAAATGACTTTTTGATTTAGTTATATAGTATTTTAGATCTGTAAAATCATAGCATCTTGATGACATTAACCCTAACTCCCTAAACAAAGGCAGTTGGAGGATTTTTGAAGGATTTTTATTGTTCACTAACAATGCTTAGGGAGTTAGGGTTAAATAAACTAGAAGAAAGAAAAAGTAAAGATTGTAGATGACAAGTTGCTACTTACCAATCCATTGGGGTCCTGTGGTTGTAGATCAATACATTTGATGACATACACACGTACTACACATTCTATAGGTGCACTTGGTGGTAGATGCTTAAATACCTTTGGTGGCAATGGTGCTTTTGGATCACCAGGTAGAGGGTAGATCCTAAACAAACCCTGTGTCATATATACATAAGAATAGTTTATCATGAGTCGATTCCAAGTAAATACATATGGACATATCTACAGCATTGATTTATTTATTGAATACATATTCACACAGGATAACATTCAGTAAATAACTGTTATAAAAATAGAATGATCGTTTTACTATCAATTGGAGCTGATCCTCCTGAGATTCCCTAGTATATTAATTATGGGATTACATAGAACCTGGCCACACCCCTAGCCAAGATGCCCTAGAATATTATGGGATTCCTTAGTAAATTTTGGATTTCCAGTCTATTATGGAATTCCAAAATATTATGGGATTCTACAGTATATTATGGGATTCCCAGTATATTATGGGATTCCCAGTATATTATGCGATTCCTTAGTATATTATGCGATTCCTTAGTATATTATGGGATTCCTTAGTATATTATGGGATTCCTTAGTATATTATGGGATTCCTTAGTATATTATGCGATTCCTTAGTATATTATGGGATTCCTTAGTATATTATGGGATTCCTTAGTATATTATGCGATTCCATAATACTTGGCCACACCCCTTGCTGAGATACCGAGATTCCCTTGTATATTATGGGATTCAACAGAACTTGTTCACACCCTTTGCTGAGATAGAGATTCCCTAGTATGTCATGGAATTCAACAGATCTTGGCCACACCCTAAGCTGAGATACCGAGATTCCCTTGTACATTATGGGATTCCACAGAACTTGGCCACACCCTTGGCTGATATAGTGAGACTGTTAATCAGAAGTCGTTTGGAATTTAATTTGTATGTGTCCGAATATAATGAAATAAATAATTTTAATTGAGATTCCTAGAATCCTGTTAAAGACTTACTCATTGCAATTTTAAATTTCCTTGAATGTCCTTGTCCTATCTTACCTTAAACTCTCCAACACTGGTGTCCTCTTCATCATCTTTATCACTGCATTTTCCACGGCTTAATTCATACGTGTTGCAGAAATCATTAAAGCCAGCGTATGGGTCAACATTTTCCAATGGTCCATGATGTATCTGATGACAATTAGCAAAGATTTGTACAGATATTATAATACATGTACACGATTAAAGGGAAGCTATAACATCAGTCATTTCCCAATAAATGTACCAATCATCCATGTCGTTTTAGTTATTATTAATCTACATGAAGATGTGATAGACACAAATTGCTACATGGCATCAGTATTGACATAAAAGAAGTCACATTTTGAGTGACTTTTCAAGATCAAAATTTACAAACATGATGACCTTAAGATTTCAATCCATTTTATCTATATGATCCTGAATTTGTGAGGGCGGGATTCATATAATTGTTTGTCTCCCAGGTGAGATTAATAAACATATACATGTACCTCAATCTTACCTTCAGTGTATCATATCCTCTCTCCAGATAGTCACCACATTTCTCTACTTCACCAATAGATGCGTAATACTTAGACCACCAATCAATTTCATCCTCATTCACTTCCTATATTGTACAATCCAACATATAAGACAAATAATATATTACTGTGGCTCATATTGCAGTCACAAAGTACCAACAAAGCTTGATTACAATAATAACCTTAATAGCTGATACTTGTCAATGTAGTTATTATTTAAGTATAATTATTGTCATCATATGTACACTGAAATCCACATATCACTGATAAATAAATCTTGCTGTAAGCACTAAAAGTGATTGCTACATGATGTAAACTAAGGTTGGTAGCTACTCTTACCATTATATTGTAGACTTGTTCACAGACAAAAAAATGCAATGCTGGTCTCCTAATAACACATTCATTCTACATCAATCACAGAAAATATCACAAAATATAAACCCAGATTTGTTTCCATGGCATTAAACCATAACATTCTCCAAGGCACCAAGTACACACCATTTCATCTATCATCCAATATTGTTTCTTCCCTTATATTTAATTTGGAACTATCTACATGTATGTCTTAGCTAATAAAATTCATATTGATGATGCATGCATACATGTATGTCATCCAGCCAATAACATATCTGAACTATTGATCAAATGATCATCCTCATCAACATGTACCAAACATAACATGAAAATGTAAATATCAGTCCAAAACAATGTTAAGTTAGAAGATTGTTTGACCTTATGAGTAACTCATGATGCATGAATTGTGTTCATTAAATAGAAAAGTCAAACAATACGATGAACATTAAAAACCTATTGATTTCAAAACAGAGGATTTTATGAATTCTATGAAAAAAGGGAATGCAACAGAAAAAACAAGTCACAGAGACAGAAAGAGAAGACATAAAAATGACAATTACCGGAATAAATGGCATGTCCGTGTCAGAGGAATTAAGCTTGATGTATTTAAAGGATGAAATGGGATTGTTAGCATTCAAATTATGATCTAAATGATGTACATTATAGGCAAACCTGTCATTAAACATTTAATATTTTCAACAAACTCAATATAGTAAGTTCAAATGTTTAACTTAACCAACAAACACATCCACATTAAACCCCCATAAACAATTGAAACTTGCCTATAACCTCTGCTAAAAACAATGTATTATTTAAATTTTGCATGTATGCAAAGTGAAAATGTCCCAAACGAGTATTGTCAAAATAAACATCAAAATAAACATCAAAATAATGCAATATTGATATTTTGTTTATAAACAAAAAACAACCAATTTCACCAAACACTAAATGCTTACAGATATATTGCCAATTTTATTTATTTTTTTCCAATCAGAAAATTGATTTCTTCCTTGCTGAAAAAGTGTAACATTTCATAAAATAAAAGGAAGACTGTTGAACAACAATTACAAATTTATTTTTAAACAAATTTTTTAAACATTTAGAATTGGAGTTATTTAATGTTTTTATACAAGGAAAAAGCATTCCAAACTGATGCAAGATTGAAGAAATATATGAGCAATATATATGTAAAACATTAATTACAAAGAGCTTTACTCACAACATGGATCAAACAATTTACACTCACAAATAACACGCATTACACTCAAGGAACAATACACATGTACAAAATACAAACATGACCAATAAATACCAAATGAAAAATATTTTCTTAAGTCAGAACTAATTCAAAATTTTGTTTTTGAAGGTATAAACTAGTTTTGTTAACCGTTTTTGTTGGTAACTCATGTAATTAACATATATACACACTTTACACTAACTTTGCTGTCATGTTCTAATTTTCAATAACATGTCGATTCTTTTGAATTATTTTTCACAAATTGTTTTTTTAACAATTAGATTCACTAAGAGAAATACACAGCAGAAAAATCACAGGGGACAAACGTAAGGGATGTGTGGCTTTAGCTGTTGTAGACCTCTCTCACATAGTGGTTACCTATTTGGCCTGATTAACTATACACTATCGGTATCAACTAATGATCACAGATTGATATCAAAAATGACTTGGTGTATAATTGATGATATGTGGTGCTATCATTTAATTAAAATTAGTCAAACAATTTCTCAACAATTCCAATTAGAAATGTTTTTTTTCAATAATGACATAATGTAAGGAGCTGATGCTTTCACAAGTTGCTTATTTAATCCAGTGCTTCTTCAACTATTTCAGTGTCATTCACCCTTGAGTCTTTATCACAAAATTTCGTTCACCCTCGACTAAATTTTCTTATGTTTTTGGTAATTTTCGTCTTATTCTCCCTTGTGATCCCACTAGCTCGTCTGGTCTCCCCTAAAAGGTTTTATTACAGTAAATTTGGGAAATATCCTGCTACTTTGAAATTAGAAAACCATAGGTAGAGAGAAAAAAACATCAAATTTCCAGTTCCACTGCAATTAAAAGCAATAAGAGCTTACTAACCACTTTAATGGCAATGCCTTTTTTAAGTATAGAAAAAATATACATATCTGAGTAAATTAAGTCATTCACCCTTCCTGTTTCATTCACTCCTCTAGTTTCATTCACCCCAAAATAATTTCATTCACCCTTGGGTGAACCATTCACCAGTTTAAGAAGCACTGATTTAATCTGTATCTTGATTCAAATCAAGTATGGATACGTTTAGAAGCACTTCTATCAACAATACTAATAGTGTATTTATAATGGATTTAAGGTACGACAATCACTATGAACCTGGGAATTTCTGAACAACTATTAAAAAAATTTAAAAATAAATAAATAAAATAAATAAAATGAAATTGAACATTTAAATGATTTTAAGGTCTGGAAGTATTAATTACTATTCAGGCACTATCATCAAGAAGATTTGGCTCACTATAATTGAGTCTTTGTTTAAAAAGTGCAATGTATTAGGAGGAACAATTATATGTGTTAACTAATTTTGTTAACTATCACTTTGAAGTTGAGTCCAGATAAAAGAAATGTCTGGATTTGACTGAATTATTGAAAAATTGCACAAGTTTAACACAGCTTAACCACAGACCAACAAAAAGCTAATTATCAGACTGTGGACATGCTACTTGGTGGTGGTTTCCAATACATTTATATCCAAAACTGGATTACCACCATTGTGCATCCATATAGGTACATGTAGGTACATTAAGTACATGAATGGAAAGTCTGTATATAATGGTCTGACTTTATTCTGTAATTGTATGGAATATAACCAAGGTGTGAGAGGGGTCTATTTAGATTCAATAACAAGACCTAAATAAGCAACATCAATCCATCATTACATAAACATTTAAGATTCGTGCTTAGTCCCCTTACCTTCAAGCTGCTGTCAAGACCACCATACAATAATCACTGCCCAGGGAATAGGTGCAAAGCATTACTAATCACCAACACTTTTGAATTGCTCAATAAATATCAACCTTTTTCCCTAGAATGTCCCGACCTATAATCAGGATGAATGCATTCTCTTCTTCACCGGGGAAACATACAGAGTTCAAAATAGGTAATACATTGAATGGCAAAGCACACAGATTTTCTTTCCAAATTTAAAGATAATTAAAAGCAATATTAATATGTTTGTAAATTATAAAGTAACTTAAAGGAATCACTATTGGCAAATATTCAATATTCAAAATATGACACAGAAGTTTTTGGGTGGAATGGTTATAATTACATAATTTAGTTATTTCTGAACTGCTCTCCACATCACTTACAATTGAAATAATTAATTATCAAACTTTGACTTTTTAGTCTGAAACTGTTCATAAACTTTCAAATATTTATTTCTGAAACAGAGACCAATAGAGATCAACCTTTCACATTCTATAAGGTCATTTTACCAAATGTAAATGGACTGTACAATGTTTGGATTTGACTATTCTGTTAGTTACCTTAAAATGTTGTACCTCAAACACATACTTGTACATGTACTTATTCTCAACACTGAATATACTCCATGTCATTTTATGTAATTATTAGCCATTATCTTCTCTTGAATAAAACAAAGATAATAATACAAAAAAAATTGAAGATTGAACCATTATGGGTAAAAGGTAAGTGTTTTATGGAGGTCCTAATTCAATTTTTGCATTATGGCCCTTCTTTGCTAAGATAATTATCACATTTACTTTTTATTTTAGTATTACATGATTCAGTTACGTTTGAAGGGAGATGAAATGAGATATGAATGCAAGATTTGACATTTTTCTTTAGCTTATTGCTGCATGATTATGATGTCATATGATATCAAAACTGTACAACCCTTTACCAAATATATATAGCTTGATTATAAAGCTAGCTAATTACCAAATATCACCAATCAGACATATCACATTGCATCTTTGAATTAACTATATAAAAATATGCATTTGATTTATTTGGTTGAAATTTATGATAGCATAATTCAATTTCCATTTGTTAACGAGTCTTTCTATACTTCCATAAAGATAAGTTTTTAAAATAAGATTTGTAGCTTTGCATGATGAAAAAGATAAGTAAGGACTGTTTGCAGTGACACCATTCTCTTTTGAGTAGTAAATAGTTCTGAAAAGACGGTTACAACTGTAACCAGTTCTTTACAGAACTATTTACTACTCAAAAGAGAATTTTCATATGGTGTCACTGCAAACAGTCTTTACTAAGTTTTTAAATTCCTCCAAAATTATGGTTAAAACATTGCAATGTGAAAGGTCTATGCATTGCTTAGCATGTAAACTCAAAGAATATCTGCACAAATATATCACCATACAAACCTGAATATATTTGATATGCTTTTTACCAAATGTCACCATTCGTTTGAAGTTCTGAGTATAATGTTCAGCATTGTTGCAAAAAGAACCATTCATTAATGTTAATAACATAATGTACAATTGTACATGTAAGTAGCACCTCAATGCCTCAACTTTCCTATTAATACCACAGTGATTGGGAACACTCAAATCTAGTCAATGTGTGTATCATTTATAAAACATGTACAAACTCGTCATTATCAAGCTTGTTGGAGATATGTGCGTACTTTATGTAGAGTGCATACAGGAGTAGTCAATAAATGAGATGGGTCAAATGGTGATTTGGATTGACAGCTATTGGCTAAGACAAGATTAATAACTATACTTTAACTCTTTGATGCACAGATTAATTCTATTAATTCTATTGTTTTAATGTGTTTTTGGCAGTCGCTAGCGACCGTCGTGTGCGTCAAAGGGTTAAAGATCCAGTCTTATGTATTATGGAACTTACTTCCCATGTCAGACTGTTTTATAAAAGTGAATGTGAATTACTCTTTATAATACAAAAAAAAACCTGGTGAGTTTGTTATCAATTCTTAAGTCATATTGTTTTTAATACCTCAAGGTAATCTTAATGTGGCGTGGTAAGTTTTATATGACATTAGCTGGTTAATTACCTATTTTGATGCCCAAATAAATGTTGGATGGTTCAGTCAGTCAGTTGAATTACCATAGTAGTGAGAATGGGACATTACGCTAGCATTTATAAATGCCCAAGACAATTTAGACAATCTGATTGGATAAAATGCTTGATCAAAATCAGAGTACATGTACATGTGCATTGCACGCCAGCAGTTATATTTACCTGGCACACAATGCGCAATGTGAAATTTAGCCAATCAGAGTGATGAAGTTTGTTTTCTGCTGACTCACACACTTTGTAAATGTTTTGTGTGTCGCTACAACATGAAATTGCCCATTTCTATTTAGCTTATATCCAAGGATGCCAAGTAGCTCTTTGCTCCAGAGCCGGAAAAACAAATTCCCGCAAAGAAAGAGCGTACGTTGACTCAAGCCAACGCCAAAAGAACCTGTTCTCTACAATAGCAATGATTTTTTTCAGATCCACACCTCTTCCAACCTCCATTAAGGTAGCCAAGTTGAGGAAAATCAGTTAAAGATTTCAGAAAATGAGGGCCGCGAAACGCAATCTTTATGATCACGTTAAGATCACCACGTATACAATGCAATGGGCTAGTCTTAGTTCAAGACGTTGCTCGTTATCTCGCTACTATCGATGGCATAAAAAAAGAAAAGGTAAGACCGTCTTGATAACCAAGACAATTATTTTCCACGGCCAGACGAAAGACGGAGCACCGGATTTCTTTGGGTAATATATGAAAAAGCTGGAAAACTGGTATCCCTGTTATATCAACAAAGATTACTCAATTTTGAAATTAAAAAAAATAAATAAAAAATAAATTTGATATAGGCATTTTCACCCGTAGCTACTCCCAAAACTGGTCATTATCCTGGGATAAAGATGGAGCGACAAACTATTTTTTAGTCCTTAATATTGGACTACATGGAGTGTCGTGGCCGAGCGGTCTAGCGCACCGAACGCAAGTTCTGGTGTTGCCAGCAGCATGGTGTGGGTTCGAGCCCCGGTCGTGACACTTGTGTCCTTGAGCAAGGTACTTAACCATAATTGCTTCGTCCTTCGGATGGGACGTAAAGCCGTAGGTCCCGTGTGTTGTATAATGCACGTAAAGTGGATTGTCGTGCGGTCTAGCGCACTGAACTCAAGTTCTGGTGTTGCCAGCAGCAGAGTGTGGGTTCGAGCCCCGGCCGTGACACCCGTGTCCTTGAGCAAGACACTTAACCATAATTGCTTCTCTCCACCCAGGGGTTAAATGGGTACCTGTGAAGGCAGAGATGGTTTGCTCTATATGCGCTAGAAATGGCAGCAATTGAGCTGTATACTCCCCAGGGAGCTGAGATGGTTTCAGGAATGATTTATGAGCCTTATGAGCCTGATGAGCAGGGATAATAATATAATGCGCCTTGAGCGCCACTTAGTTGGTGGATACGTGCGCTATATAAATCTATACATTATTATTATTATTACATCCTCAGTGTGTATTAAATGGTGAGTGTTAAAGAATAAACATAAGAGTATCGCTCAGATATCTTCATGATACAAGATAATAATGTGAGTACTAACCTTCTTGACAGTCTTGACAGGTACCACTTCACCAGGAGTAGTCTCATCAACAGGTGGCTCCTCATCAGGCATAATAACCACATGATCAGCCTCTCCAGCACCAGTACTACTTGCTGTACTACCACCTCCTGGAGTACCAGTCTGACCTGGTGATTTCCTACCTGGAGGTATTTCATCTGAAGACAGGACAATAATATAATACAATCATTATCAAAGTGTTTCTGAAAGTGTATTGCTATAACATTGTCCTAGCCAACTATGAAGAGATGTTCTATTCCATGTTACTATACCTCATACATATTCATGATCGAGAGCCGAATTCTCACTGGTCCATTCACCATCACGTGCCAGATGCTATTTTGGCTATTTACCAAGCGCCTGCGAGTATTCACGCACGGGGTAAATACGAATGTGCAGTAGTGCGTAGAAGACTGTCGCATCGGGGAACAGTCCCGGCGGGGAACAGTCGCACGGGTGTAGTACGCATGCACGTACATCGCCCTAGCTACATTATATACATGGAAGGATGGCGGCACACGTAAATGTCAATTCGCGTTTTCCCGAGCTCAATGATGCCGAACTAGAGAATATTGTGAATATGTATGAGGTATAGTAAAACAAATATAACATGGTTTATGTCGTGGCCGAGCGGTCTAGCGCACCGAACTCAAGTTCTGGTGTTGCCAGCAGCAGGGTGTGGGTTCGAGCCCCGGTCGTGACACTTGTGTCCTTGAGCAAGGTACTTAACCATAATTGCGCCCTTGGATGGGACGTAAAGCCGTAGGTCCCGTGTGTTGTATAATGCACGTAAGTGGATTGTCGTGCGGTCTAGCGCACTGAACTCAAGTTCTGGTGTTGCCAGCAGCAGAGTGTGGGTTGAGCCCGGCCGTGACACCTGTGTCCTTGAGCAAGACACTTAACCATAATTGCTTCTCCACCCAGGGTTAAATGGGTACCTGTGAAGGCAGAGATGGTTTGCTCTATATGCGCTAGAAATGGCAGCAATTGAGCTGTATACTCCCCAGGGAGCTGAGATGGTTTCAGGAATGATTTATGAGCCTTATGAGCCTTATGAGCAGGGATAATAATATAATGCGCCTTGAGCGCCACTTAGTTGGTGGATACGTGCGCTATATAAATCTATACATTATTATTATTATTATTACTATACCTCATACATATTCATGATCGAGAGCCGAATTCTCACTGGTCCATTCACCATCACGTGCCAGATGCTATTTTGGCTATTTAACAAGCGCCCGCGAGTATTCACGCACAGGGTAAATACGCATGCGCAGTAGACTGTCGCATCGGGGAACAGTCCCGGCGATCTGTTCCCCGCGCGCTGGCGAGGAACAGTCGCATGGGTGTAGTACGCACGCGCGAACATCGCCCTAGCTACATATATACATGAAATGATGGCAGCACACGTAAATGTCAATTCGCGTTTTACCGAGCTCAATGATGCTGAACTAGAGAATATTGTGAATATGTATGAGGCATAGCATGTATAGTAAAACAAATATAACATGGTTTATTTCGGGTGGACAGTAGATATTAGCTCCCCTCGGTATTGGAAGTTGAGAAACTAGTTCCCTCGGCTTCGCCTCGGGAACTAGTTTCTCAACTTCCAATACCTCGGGGAGCTAATATCGACTGTCCACCCTCAAACCATGTTATATTTGTATATTACACCACTGCTAACTGTCAAAATGAAGATATCAAATGAAAATTCATCCATCAAGATTACATCTATTTGAAAGGTTTCTTCCTTCTTTCTATGGAAATATATTTATTATTTATTGTTCTTTTTTTTCTCTTGAGCTCTTTGTGCTTATTTTGAATCAGAAATGAGGGTACAGGTTTAGTATACAGCCAGTGATAGTGTTATTATATGTCACGATTTCTAGTGAGTAGAAGCAATGGCAGATCAATTGAAACACTAGTATAGACTTTCACAAAGGAAAACTGACACTCTAAAATAAGATATGTCACATCATATATGTAACTATAAGATGTTCAATTTAAAAGTACATGTAAATACCCAAATGATTTTATAACTTAATACCACTTATTACAGGACTTATCACTGTAAACCATGCATTTGACGATTATTTGGTGAAATGTGCCAATTTAAAGAATTCGTTTTCAAATTCCTTAATTAAAATTTTCCAATTGATAGTGGCTTTTTATTCAGATAAGGCATTGATAACTTAAAAATGTATCGGCCATTTTTTTAAGTTTATTTATTAAGTTAATAGTAAATTATCTGAATAAAACGGCACTGGTATTGTAAAATATGGTTAGCAGCAATAACACCACAAGAAATGACATGATACCATGATATGCTATGGATTGGGGAAACCAAGATTAAGAAAGTAAAGATGTGAAATCATAACAAAATGAATAGGCTGTGAAACATTCAACAAAAGAAATGACATCTGGAAATTCAAGTCTGTTGAATAAAATCCATATTAGTTAGTAATAAGCAATGTTAGTTACATATGTACAAAATATTGTCAAAACCAAACTCAAACAGCAGCCATTACTCCACACAACTAGAACCCATTACAATATGAATATAAGTGATATATTACAACCTATTGATGATAATGCTAGTATTTATCAATCAAAAAGGTCTGGAGCTTGTTGTGCAAAGTGTTATAAAATAACCGCTTTCACTGTGTGTACATTTTATTTAGTGCCCTACAACAATAAGACATCTTGGATTACTATTCTTAAAATAGTTTTGTTTTCTATTCTTTCTCAGAGCAAGATTTCATAATTTCAGACACAGCAATGATGGATTTAGTGGAACAAAGGTAATGTATGAATCATGTCATAACTTATTACCATGAAACACATTCCATGGTAGCATCACTCCAAAGCAGGAACTCTACAGAGTCTAAGGCTCTTATAATTACACTAATTACAATCACAAATGTCAAACAATTATTTGTTGGACATTTTGTTATGACTTGATGACATTTTCAAATCACTTCTCATAATTGTACTTCAATATGAAGTTGGTAAGTACTTGCATGTACAAGAAAGAAGAAAACAAATCAATTTACAATTACAGTAATCTTCCTGTAACACTAGAAGTAAACGTCATGTGCTTCACATCCACTTTAATAAAGATGAGGTCTACATGGATACAACATTTTCATAGTAGTTTGTAAAGTATGGACCTTGAAATAAGTTCTTAAGTGCTTGCATGTGTGATAACAACTGCAAAACATTATTCTGAAGTGAACTTCCTGTAACACATAGTTTAACTGATCACCAATCTTGCATGCATGCACATCTAGCACAACCCATTTCCTGGACTCATTCAACTGATTACTTCAATAGATTTGTTTTTCTTGTTATAACCACTACAAGGCACCCATGGCCTAACAACCCTGGCCTAACCAAATAGAAGATGTGACTAACATTTATTTAATAAGGTTTTTTTGTAACAATTGAATGCTACCTACAAGGATTTTTTATCTGATTTGATAATGATGAGCAACCAAAACAGCAAGTACTCAGTATGGGAAAAATCTGTTAATTAAAGTAAATAAAGGAAATAAATAAATTGCTTCCAACTCTTGAAAACACTTCCAACTCGTGTTATTGTATTTTTCACATCCATGTAATGTTGTTATGAACTAAAGGTTAATGCAACATTATAGTGTGCTATTTGACTTAATTGAATTATGACTGTCACAGCATACTATCCAAAGCTAACCTCTGTCTGTGTTTTGACTGTGTGCACTTTCAGCTATTCTGTTGACACTTTCACTTAATAGCTTCCCCATCAATGTAGCCACTACATCAGGCTCCATTTCATCACTGTCTCCAAAGTGTAATTCTGGAGAAAATTAAATCAACCAACAAAACTAGTTGGAGCCTGCCGTTATGAACACTGTGCCTTCATCTTCATGTGCTTTTTTAAATCAATACTTTGATAGTAACTGTTGGATTTACTACTGTCTCTTATACAAAGCATCATGCTCTGAGGCATTTTAGATGACTACAGTAAAACAGCCTTCAATGAAAATGTCTTTTACCCTCTAATATCAAGTCATCTTCATGCATACTATCACATATTTTAACTACAACAGAATAATTGTAAATGATATGGTGAAGCCAAAATTCCCACTTAGGTCTACAAACTAAATAACATCTCTGAATTATATCCGATAATTTTCACTTGATATACATGTACTAATTATAAGTCACCTCTATATATGAAAGTTACCTACATGTATCCATATTATCATCAGAAAAATGGGCTTCATTAAATAAAATCTACAGGACACTTTCACTGAAAACAATTGTTTCTAGATTATGTAATGTTTGTTATAATTATATTATGGACAAACAACATTGCTCAGTAAGTATACTTTCCTCATTAAATTGCTACTTATTAAAAAATAAATAAAAAAATATAAAAATTCCCAATCATAAATCTGCTCATTATTACTAAATTTGGAAGAATTAAGTAATTAAAACTGAATACATGTATAACATGTGCCTCCATACAATATTGATTACTCCAATATATAAAGCTATTTTACGGAGTATATCTTCTTTATTTCTTAATACATATTGCCTTACAGACTTATGTAGAGCATGAGTAGGCCTATGTGCAAGCGTTGTTAGTAATCTATGCAGACCAAATATGCAAGCATGTCTTATGGAGGTAATGGAGGATATATTCTCCATATACCCCTGGTAATTTGCATTTGTGCTCCTTGAAATGTTCACATTATACATTTAGATTTTCTCATGCCAGTGCCATTTACCAAGGGGCAATTTGCATTTCCCCAACAAGAATGAAATCCAATGCTTAGGTAGGTTAGTTGTATCTGAACAGCAAAGGTAATATATTACATGAAGCATCAACTAGCTGTGCCACAAATCATAAATCATTCCTTGTGCAAACACACCAATGCCAAACATCCCAAAAATACCACTGTATATGCCTAATTCATACCAATGCCATTATGATGTGCTGTGAATTGGGGGCAGTCAAAAGTGCATGCACCCTTTACATGTAATATGCCCGATTTTAATCAAAAATCAATGTTTAACCAGTTCACGTCGGGAATATATATTTTTTTTTCCGGTCCCCCGTGCGGGTTTATTTTCAGTGAAAAATCTGAAAAAATTTCTAGCCATTAATAATTTGTTTTGTCAATGAAACAAAGTCCGGACACCCAAATAAACACCTTTACTCATTGACATTTCGAGAATTAAATGGCTAGTTTTTTAATTACGGTTGTGTTTGTTCAGCACAATTAGACCGTTGGCAAGCTCCGATGCAACGGCCTATTAGCGACCAGCGCCCGGTCGAACAGACGGCATACCGGGAGAGAGAGGAAAGGCCTCGTAAACAATGGATATAAATCCGTCTTTACAAATTCTTGGCTGGTACGTCAAAGGAACAGGTCTTGGATAAAGGGATTAGGCAAAAACCAACAAAATGTGTTCATTGTTTGCAGTGCCTTTTGTCCGGGGACACCGAACCGTGACCCCATGGACTCCGAGAATCGATTGCGTGTATACAAGTCAGCCGCCACGACGTCACGCCACGTGTGGCGTGTTGACAAGTCTCCCGGTAACACACACAAAAATCGGAATGTGTGTTTAGACACTCTCCGATCCCCGGTTAAAAAAAAAAATGCGTGTATACACGGCCTCCGACGCGAACTGGTTAACAATTGAGCTATCAACCTGCATGAAAGACAGGAGGATTTAGAGACTTAAATCTTGTGACATAATTGCCCAAGGACAAGTTTGTAAATGTTGATTTTGGGCTCTGCATGTACATGTTAGTACAAACATTGTAAAGTGAATTGTTAGTGAATAACAAACTGCTTTTAAAGTAAAAGGTTAGTTACTATCATGCAGTTAGTATAACAGTGCATGCATTAAATAAGACCACACTGCTTTGATTGAGTCTGTATGTTGGCATACATGTATATGAATGGGTCAGTAATATGAGTACTTCACAATGTCTTCCTATCATGACTAACATCATAATCCACATACACATGAACTGGCTTGTTACTTATGAATGGAAGCTATGTTTTTCATGAGATGGCTAACGTATTTCACTTTTACGTAACATTTGGTGTATGGCTAAAAACATCAAGTAATAATGGAAGATTGTGTCAACAAACCCATTTGTCTACCAATTTATTTCCTTCCCTTTTCTGTTTCTTTCTTTTCCATTTTTACTTTTATATCGCTGTCTCCCTTTTGTTGTTATTTTTCCTTCTAATTAATTCTTGACTATTATACTGATTATACAATTGTGCCTGAATGAAGTACATGTATTATCATTCAAGAAAAATGCTAGTTTTGTACGTTTTGTTTTGTATAGAGTAGCCCATCTAATCATGATAGATTAAATGTTTGCAGTGTTTTCTCATTACAAATTATAAATCTTCATGTGAAGCACAACATACAATGACTCAGGCCAGGTCTGAATGACAGCGTAACCTTAGGAAATTGAGACAAGGAAAGAGGAATCCTCTGTATTAATTAAGAATCAATCATTGTCATTACTTCCATTGGTATGATACACACCAGCATAACAAACATGCTTTGAATAATACATCCAATACTAGATATTTTGCATTGCTAAGGAACCTTTTGCTTCTAGTAGTTTGGTATCTTCCTGAGCCCCATCAGTAGCTGTAGATGCATCCTGGGCAGACAGATCATCTGAAACTAAAATATAAAAGTTCGCACTCTAACCACTATGTGTTTGTTTGTCTCAAACTCTAACCACTTTGTACTATGTATCTGATTGTCCACTCTGTACTTTGTAGTATGTGTTTGTTTGTCCACATTAAACACTTAGTACTGTGTGTTTGTCCACTCTAATCACTATGTGTTTGTTTGTCCACTCTAACACCTTTGTACTATGTGTGTGTCTGTGCACTCTAACATCCAGCCACTGACCAAAAAAATGTCAGATATGATGAGATATAAAACATAAAATGACAGTTAATGATCTCCGTTACAGTAAATGAGTGCTGTTATTAGACAACTATCATCAGTTATTAAGTTCTTCATACATAAATGAAAATACACTATTAAGATAAAACTTGATATTAATGAAAGTGACTGCTTCTTACTCAATACAAACCTACTTCAAATCAAGAAAATAATTCGAATATTAAATGATTAGTAATTGAATGAGAAATAATGTATTAATACTGCTCAGATGGACCCTTGATGAATATAAAGAACAGTAATTAACAAAATAGTATGACCAAACCAAACATACACGTACATGATCTGTATTTATTAGTGCTACATTTGTACCCTGCCAAAAATTGGAAAAGCTGCATATTGTGAATAACATCAGAAAACATGTTTTGCTTCAACATCCCTACACTTTGGCAATACAAAACAAAAATGATGGAAAACTCACCTACTCATAAGATATACACAAAATATACATGTATTGCAACCAATGTCAACACAAACACTGAGCAAACTGACTAGCTCATAATGAACATCTTAAATCACATGTTTAACAATACCTGTAAATGTACTTACTACACGTAAGGTTTTATGACATGGTTCAATTTTTAAGCGCATTATACCTTGGCAAATATATCAACATTTTGACTGATTTCGACCCTTGTAGTCATTGGAGGGTTAATGAGTTTAATTAATGTGTGTACCTTGAAGGCAAACATAATTAACCTAGACTCTGTAGAAGATGCATCAAGTCTCTCTCTTTATCTGTTAATTGATATAGTCATGATTAGTTAGCATCTGGTTAATGTGTCACAGAGAAGTACAACTAAATGCTACAGCTATCACGTGCACATTAACCCTATCTCCCTAGACAACAAAGGCAGTTGGAGGATTTTGAGGGATTTTTATTGTTCACTAACAATGCTTAGGGAGTTAGGGTTAGGCAACAGAAATGATAATACACATGTAAGAATAGTTAATTGAAATAAAATAACCAAAACACAATCTTCAATGGTAATAAGCACATTATGTTGGTGTAAGTCCAGCCTGTGTTGTTTTATGTACAAATGAAAACATACAGACAACAATGACAGCCATCAAGCTGTCCAGAATGATGATGGAATCAAGATGGTTTATAGAGATTTAATGTAAAGCACATGTAAAGCACAGATTTAATGTAAAGCACATATTAGTATGATGGTTTGTGTGCACAGCAAGGAGATGGTATGATAATGAGATAATAATCAAATCAAACCTCCATTTTCAGTAGGTTGGTCTGGTGCTGTGCCATCGGTTACAGTAGGAATAACACGATACTCGGCAAGTTTCTTGATGACAGATATGCCCACAATGGGTTTACGGCCAAAGGCACGGTGATCACGAACCTTGATGTTAATAGGCGGAGTGTACAACTCTTCCTTTGGCAGGTCCTATCATTCACATTAAAAACAGCATAATTGTAAAATTAACTTCAATATAAACAGATATTGTATAATTCTTCCCACATTCAAACAATATTGTTTTTTACATATACATATTTGATTTAACTTTTGCCCTATACATATTTCTTTGCAATAAGTTGTTAGAATTTATGTCAAAAGTTGAAAGAAAAAATACTACTCAATATAACTGTACATACATTACATATTACCTACAACATGTCTATAGATCTACATTGTTTAATGATTCAATATGATTCCAGCCTTTTTGCCACAATCCATTCTTAGTCAACTATTTATTCTAAATCAAATGTTTATTTCATACAATTATCATATTATGAATGAACATCAATAAAACATAACAATGATACTGTTCTGCATTACAGCACTGATTGACACTGCAAAACCATTGCTTTGAACTAACTAGTCTCTGTCAAAGTTACACTCATTATTTATATTTGAATAATTTTATTATATTAGGTCAGGTCAGGTCAGGTCAGGTCAGGTCAGGTCAGGTCAGGTCAGGTCACTCCCGTAGCCGTTTGAAGCTGTAGCCGTTTGAAGCCATTCCCGATCCTCGGCTAATCTTATGCATTCAACCACTGTTCACCCTGACCAGTTCTTGACGTCACTATACTACTCCAGTTCACTCTTGGTCTGCCTCTCCTCCCATTGCCATCCACGATTTATCATCTCAATTGTTGCTTGGCTTCTCAACACAGTATCGTCAAATGTATCACCAAAGGTACCTTGAATTCATCCTTAAATTGCCTTTGTGAATTTAAGAAATAAATGACATACCACTTGCATGAAGAGAAGTGGTGAATCAAAGTTGGGATTCTTCTTGGTGTTTTTGATGACTTTGGATGAGATGATCTTTCCACCAATTTCAAACTCAATGCATGGTGATGTAACTGATGATAGCTGGAACTTTTTCATGTTGCGTACACCCCAGCAAAGGAACTAAACAAGAAACAATGTCTCCATTAAATGGGCCTATCAAATAACAATTGTTTAATTTGAAAACATTACACACAGCTTTGTATTCATATTGACATCCCTTCTCTACATGCAAATTGCCAATTATGGGTATTCTATTATGTGTATTCTTTATGAGTACATCAGTGATCTCACAGCAGGACCAGATGCAACATCATGTATTATTGTGCTTCAATTTTGTTTTGAATTCCTCATCTGTTCAGAAGTCAATTATCTCAATTTATTGTTTTGTCTTATTATTAACCAGGTGTTTGGCTATCAGTCTATAGACTTGTTGAAGTAACCATTGTTTTCTTGGGCAAGGATTGAGGTTTTGATTCAGTGCACTTTCAGTGTTGCTGTGACTCAAAGTTCCTGATGTGATCTCACAAGACAACAGCCCGCATAATGTCAAGGATAAGTATGAACTTTTAAATGACATTAATATCACACTCAATGTTTACTTTATGTCAAAATATATTACCAGTTTAGTTTAAAATGCCAAGAAGCATGGATAATTGCCAAAACATGTATCTACATATAACTGCATTTCAATTCTACAGTCTTCTCCTACTATTAAAAAATACAGTAGCCTTCATGGTTGGTCAAACAAACAGACTGTTATATTTGTGGTACTTAGAGAGAGCCTATTGAAGAAGGATTATCTCCATTGGGGTTCTGTGGATTAACTATGGCTTAACTGACCACAGAGTTAATGAGCAAGCCCTCAGCAGACCCTAGAACAGGTACCAAGTTTTAACCTCGCTTTAACCATGGAGGAAGAAAACAGAAGGAGTCACAACGAAGGCATATCAAAGGTTCAATGTCTTTTGCCGCGGTCGTAAAATTTCTAAGCCAGCGCTAATCGTTTAATCCGATTATCGAGGAGAACTACAGCCAGGCTTTCTTTGCACATGCGCATTGCGCGCATTGCTGACGCGTTGTCCTATTGCACTACACGGAAGGCTGGCTCCCAATCCAAGTCGACCTACGAATCCAACACTGCAATATCTTCATTGTACAGCATCGTACAAATATGAGGATTGAAATGATAAAAGCTAAACAACACGTCTTTGAATTTGACAATTTGTTGACTTCGGAGATAACGGAAATATCCTTAAAACAAGTTGCTAAAAGACACTTTATTGTAACATCTGAATGTTATATTTACCGTAAGTCAGCTTCGGATTCGCCAAATTCGACGATCAAAACACCAAAATACTTGGTGGAAAAATCGCTATTGAAGACAATGAACTGCGCAATATAAAAAGCCCGCGAAAAGTAGTGCGCATACGTTTTGTGTTTATTCGTTTGCTACAGATTTCTACCCTCCAATTATGTATGCTGGTCGCGAGCATGCCGAGCGGCAAAAGACATTGTACACAAGGATTATCGCGGTCGTTAAATTTGTAAGCGCAGCGGGTGGCCGTAATGTATTTTACAATGGGCCACTCCGAAGTGGTAATTGGTTATGACATAAGAGGCTGGGCGATGTGACTCCTTCTGTTTTCTTCCTCCATGCTTTAACCTAGGCCAATACAATAGTTTTTTTTGCACGCCATTTAACCTTGCACCATTCGGTTAAATCAAGATGAAAATGAAGAGGAACCATAATTTTACCGTGTTTATTGAAATTTTAACCGAGTGAGATTTTCATAGTGATAGGCCCTTTATATAACCGTTACAAATTTTACACACATTTTAGTTGAAATTAATATGCAATCTCCACCATCATTTAGACTAGAGAGAAATCTGTTAGTTTAAATGTTGCATTGTGTATAATTTATAATAAACAGTTTGGTACATTTCACAGGTATTCTAATTTCAACTCATTTCCACAGAAGACATGTTGCATGCCAATAAATATCTATTTTTTGTTTTAATATTCCAAGTACACTTTTGTGTCATGTTTAGAAGAGCCTATCTATAGTATCTATATCCTAATGGCTCATTGGCAATTAGAATCCCATTCCTTTACAACAGTAAAGCTCATGTTATTTTGAAAATAAATATACATTTATCAATTACCTCTACCGCAGTCTTTTGCATGACAGGACGAATGCCATTAGGAACCAGGAATAGATCTCCTCGTGAAGGTGGCATGAATGGCAAATCAGACGTCTCTGACTAAAATGATAACATGAATATTCAATCAATATATCAAAAATATATCAAATATCAGGATAACATGAACATTCCATCATATCAATAATATATCAGATATCAGGATATGTTTAATCAATTATTAACCAATTATCCAATGATTACATTTCAACAAAAGAATGCACAATTCTGATACACATAAACAGTATACAATATAATTTGTTTAATACATGTTTTGATCATCCAAGATACATGTACATTTAATTAAACTTGCAGTTTAATTGATGATTTGATGATAAAGAGATATCATACCATAAGAAAGAGTTCAAATGATGCCAGTAGCTCTCCAGCACTACCTTCTCCTTTACACAGTGTATACCAAGCCAACCTAGCTACTCTCTGATCAGCACTGTCTAACTTCACCATAGGCTGCATGACAACACGACCCATAAACTCATCACTACCCTGTATCAACAAAGATAATCAGTGTATCAAAATACAACAAATCAGAACTCTCTGTCAAGACAAAATTCAAAAGGACAAAAGATCCTACATGTAGGTAAGATTAAAAGCCGTTTCACATGAGACTGTTTTAACAAAGGACCTTGGCGATAAATCGCATCCATGTTAAAAAATAGCAAATCCCAGTCGTGTGAAAGCTATCCTTGTTAAATAATTACCACGGACCCTCATTATTTAAAACAGAGATCTAGACCTCCTCCAAAAAATCGCAACGATGTTAAAATCGCCACAATAGGTCATGTGAAACACTTAGTGCGCCCAAACAGGGGACCCTTGCTTTGACAGTATCATTTCGCATGCGCAGTACGAGTCACTAGACCAGCTTGCAATACCGGATGTGTAAACAACTTGTGTGTCTTTCCCGTTTGTCTTCGTCTTGTTCGTTGATGAAGAATTAACAATAGCATAATAGCTCCGAGAATTGATTGTCGGAGTACATGAGCCGATATCCATAGTAATAATTGTTGAGAAACGATGAGAAAATTGTCAGGAAATTAGGAGTAAAAATTGTCAGGAAACAAGGTGTAAAAATAGGAACAACATTTTTGAGAATTAACGTTAACGTTCGGCCTACTCTGTCAGAGTTTCTGCAAGAATACTTTGAGCCGATATCCATAGTAACAATTGTCGACTCGAGAAACGAGGAGAAAATTGTCGGGAAACTAGGAGTAAAAATTGTCGGGAAACTAGGAGTAAAAATTGTCAGGAAACAAGGGGAAATTTTTCTCCGGAAAACAAAACTCAAGAAATTTACGTAT
This sequence comes from Zoroaster sp. YZ-2022, assembly GCA_029582265.1. NCBI lineage: Eukaryota > Metazoa > Echinodermata > Asteroidea > Forcipulatida > Zoroasteridae > Zoroaster > Zoroaster sp. YZ-2022. The sequence goes on along the minus strand of CM055832.1, from coordinate 19,677,036 downwards.
AGTGGTGAATGATTTCGCGGAACGATATAATTTTTCAAGGAAACTTAAACCATTGGTAACTCACACAAGAGAGTTTAGTGAATGGGCACTGTGCACAGTACCAGCGAAATATGGATTGTACAACTGCACATTTCCCCCTAATAAGAAAAGCTCTGAAATGAGGGACGTTGGTGGTTTGGACTTGGTTTGGAAGTCATGTGACAGACAACCCGCGCCCATAACCAAGGACGTTCGTTATCGGTGCTCGTGTGAAAATGATATATAGAAGGAACAAACAAAAATGTGTTAAGTGCAGAATAACTTACAAATGTATCTTCATCAAAGACCTCTACAACAATGTCTGGTGGATTAGCAGCAAGCTTGTTAGGATCTCCTGGTATTTCAATCTCATCATAGATGAGAGTCTGATCCCAATTTGGACATAGAGTCTTCTTCAAACATTCTGTCTTCTGACTTCGGTTCAAGAAACTCACAAAGGCAAATGGATCTATACACAGATATACAACATTACTAATGACATGTAATAATACCACATTATTCAGAAGGATGTACATATGTCAGTGTTATCATAAACGAAGATACAGCAATCAAACAAATTACTTTCAAAGAAATGAATGTTTTAGTATTTACAGCAGGGTACACCTTTGGTAATTACCCAATGATATATATACCCATCACAACTTCTAAGTTCCCCCTAATATTTTTTAGAATATCTCAACAAGTATTGCATGAATTTTTAAAATTTAAAAAGCAAATGACAGAATGACATGTTCTACACAGCTCATAATAAAATGGTTGAAATTCAATCATGCATGCACAATTGACAGTGATTTGAATGAAAATTCAGCTGAAAAAAAAGTTGCAGTACAAAGCATTGCATCAAGGGCATGTTACACATGTAGTTTTCTGTAAGAACTCAGTTATGGAGAATAACGGAGGACCAATTCCATATTAAACTCTTGCTCTACCCTTCTAAAACAATGTACATGCATGTTGCATGTTGCTCTTTGAATATTCTTTTCTTATTATGAAACAGCCATCAATACCATTGTTATTGATGCAGGAGTTCTTACAGAAAACTACATGTGTAACATGCCATTGAAGCAATGCTTTGTACTGCAACTTTTTTTTCAGCTGAATTTTCATTCAAATCACTGTCAATTGTGCATGCATGATTGAATTTCAACCATTTCATTACGAGCTGTGTAGAACATGTCATTGTCATTTGCTTTTTGAATTTTTAAAATTCATGCAACACTTGTTGAGATATTCTAAAAATTATTACGGGGAAATTAGAAGTTGTGATGGGTATATATACTTTATGTAAAGATGGTAAAAGCATCAATCATCCTGGAAAGCTGTGCTGTCTAAAGTGCTTTCATTTTCGAGAAAACACAAACATTTGAAAGGTTCCAAATGATAACTATTATTGTGACAGTATTTAGTCAATCTGTGAAGCTACATTGTATTGATTTGAGTTTCAAAACTGTATTTTCACATTTATCTTCAATTTATTTTAAATTATTTCAGCAGAAATTTCACAGGTCAGATTCTATACATATTTGTAAGATGTTCATAAAGTATGAGTTTATTCTGGCTTTAAAATATCATATTGTCAGACTAAAAATCTGCATAACATGGTACATGTGTAAGTGTGCTCATATACATTTGATTGTATTAACTGTTTAACATACCAGAGAAGCTGTCTGAATCTGCAGCAATAAGATCCCTGGCCTGATAGATGTATGCACGTAGCTGATACTTGTTGGATTCTACAGTAAACAATATTTGAATACATCAATAAATAATTAGCTAAAATGCTCCTGCGAAATGCTCATGCTATAATACTAAAAAGGGAATGAACATTGCTACTGTAGTTATTATATTACTACTACAGACGTTAAACTTTGAAGTCTAGATCTATAAGTGTTACTTACTGTGGTAGTTGATGAACATTCTTGGTGCGGATAGACTAGCTTTGCTCTCCTCTTTACCATCATCTTCATCATCCTGTATTTATAACAAAACATTCAATACTCAGCAATTATGTTCAGCAATTATGTACAGTTCTGGGGTGTGATTTTACAAAAATAAAACAATCCTGAAAAATGGGTAGCGAGCCCGGGTCTTCCTTTGGTCTAGAGGACAAAGCCCCCTGAACCTCCTGGATGTTTAATTTTGGAGGATTTACAGACTCTCCACATCCCCACCAACAAAAATCTAGAGGTTTGGACACAATACAGGCTACTTCTTTCTTTCCTTGGTGGCTACTTCTCTTCTTTCAAGAATAATTGGAGGCAAAGGGAGATTTTTAAAAACTCTGAAATCCTGAAAAATCCTGAAAAATCACAGGTCTGACAGTTGTTTTGAACATATTAAAGTAAAACAAAGAAGCATAGTAAAGAAACACAACTACATGTTAGCAATCATGTGCATAGTGGTAGTATAGAGATTTCATTGGTTATATACCTGTCCCATTGAGAATACAGCCTTTGCACTTGGGGATTCAGCAACCATCTTACGATGCCATCGTTTGCGTCGTACCAAATCCATCTTACGTTCTGTGGCATGGAACTTCATATTGAAGAGCGGGGCATACTCCCATGAACCTACATCCTTTTTCTTTTTCTGTAATATAATATGCAAATTATGATGTATAAAGTGACATTAGAAAACATTACATACATAATTGATTTGATTTTGCCCTTATACTGATGTAACATATGAAGTCACCGTCTACTACTCAGTATAAAATCAAATCAATTATTTATCACCTGACACAATTATTTCATCAATCTATTACATACATAAATCTAGATTTTAACATGACAGTGTTTGTTTTGAGTAATGATTGTGAAACATTTCCAATATTTATAGTTTGATGAAATTCTTGCGTTGGGTGATAAACAATTGATTTAATTTTGCCCTACACCGACGTGTGTATAGCACTGTATACTCAGTGCTTTCCGAGTGTCTGCGGAAAAAAATTCACAGGCGACTCGGGAGGAATTCGAATCCACGACCTGCTTACTAGTGCAGACGTCTTAACCTCTCAACCACCGAGCTTGCCCGATGACGATTGGCCGGCTAGAATCCTATATAGCAGCGGGTGCCACGATATTTATAGCTTGATGAAATTCTTGCGTCGGGAGATAAACAATTGATTTAATTTTGCCCTACACCGATATGTGTATAGCACTGTATACTCAGTGCTTTCCGAGTGTCTGTGGAAAAAACGACTCAAAATACCTTGGACATTTTGACAAAGTTTTAATCAATGCACAGATTGCACAGAAGCCGGATTAAAAAATATAGAAAAAAAACACAATAATAAATTAATGGTAATAATTAAAAAATAGCCATTTTCAGGAAAATCTGAATGACAAATAATCAAAGTCCAAGACTCACTTGCAATGACTTTGGATCTACCACCAGGATTCGTGATCGCACCCATCGACGGCGACGACATAGATGATAGGTCTTCTCTACAGCTCCCCAGCTGCCAATAGTAGCCTCAATACAGTACTCAAAACCTGACAACATATACGCACAATACACATATTAAAGGTTTACTTTTATACAGATATATTCAGCTAACTCAATTGACAGGATGTTTAAGTACACTGTGCTGTTTTTTTCCTCAACAAAATGTCTTTAAACGAAAAAATTGTGATTTACCTGCGCTTTTGTGTGCCTCCCACTTTCATTCAACGAAAGTGGTCAATGGATGATGTAATGCATCACGTGACCAAAAAGTCACCGACAGAACGGAAGTGTTTGTTTATATCGCTGTCAGCTGGCTTCCCACACGTACACACTTATTGTTCTTTGCAAAGATGCTTACAACACATGACAAAAAATAAGTGAAAATACAAGGTTTTTTCTGAGTAGAACATCGAGAATGCCGACCCGATGCAGAGCTGGTTGCAGTAATACATCCAAAGACGGAGTAAGCCTTCACAAGTTCCCAAAAGACCTGGTGATTTGATGAATTTGGGAAGTGGCTCGGTCCGAACCGCACCCAGGAGTGTGATATATAACTTTCAGGATGAAGATTTTGAGACGGGCCTTTATTCCCAGTTGGAAATAAACGCCAAACACAACTATGCAGACATGCTGTTCCTTCAAAGATAAAGCCAACCAGAAGTCCAAAAGCCTCACCAAAAGATGAAGATAAGTTGCAAAATAGTAATAGTAGTAATACGTATGGGCTCCTATTTCTGACACATTTCTAAGCCCCCTCAAACTCAAAGCGTTGCTATATAATACCCTGAATATTTCGTTTTGCAAAACTCTCAACATATCAAAACGATGGAAATTTTACCTAACTAATAAATCCTGTTGTATTTAGTCTCGACATTTGCGGGGACATTTTTGGATCAATAAACATTCATCTCTGGCATCACTCAGTGATTGTAAACTAATGTTAATGTTAACGTTGCCAAGTCTTCCCTCGACGTCCTCATGATCATTTTTGACATGGTATTTCATTAACGTTAGCATGTCGTCACTTTCCACCTCATGATTGTACATATACGGAACAATCCAACCCGTCGAATCTGTGTGATCATCATTACCGTAATCAGAAAATTCTTCTTCTGAAAATTGTGCCTCAAAATCACTCTCTGAGGAATCTGAGATGGCCATTCTGCTTTACTTCTGTGTTTTGAATGATTTCTTTATCATTTTAAACTCCATCAGAATAATACACTTACCAAGTCAAGAACATTTTCATGAGTTTTGAACATGATCACACCAGGCCAGGCATTGCACATAATGTCACACAACAGCAAGTGCAATAACACCCAATATATAACAGACCTGTTTGCCATGAGCTCACTCTCTTGGTCACCAGTCAACATTACTATCAAAGAGTGGAAAAGCTCATCCGAATTGCTGATAGATCACACCTCAAAGCTCAGTTGGGGCAGGGTGAAAGAGTATGTTGCTGATGTGTTGGCCTCTGATTCCGGATCAGAAAGCAAGAATCAAAAGATAGCAGATCAAGAAGGCAGACAAAGCCGCCGGTTCCAATAAACCAGTCCCAAAAAAGCGACCTACCAGCATCTACCAGACTAGGGACCCAGACTAGCCGATAGGAACAACTAGAGAGTGGGAACATAGCCAGGGCAACCTCAATCCCCTGTCATGAACATTTTCAAATGTTGAACATGATCACACTAGGCCAGGCATTGAATATAATATGTCTTTCTATTTAGCATTGTATGTATAATAGTGATGTGGCAATAGTATACTTTATAGAGAAAAGGCACATACAGTAAAACTATTTGATGACATGTGATGTGTGTTTCACCAATCTAATAATAAACATCTATGTGAGTTATATGAAATACCTTCTTCATCTACTGCTCTGTTGATATCAAGACTCCATACATCTTCCCATTCCCAGCCCTCTGGAGGTTTCATCTCATCCCGAGCTGAACAAGCATCTCCTTTCTACAATAACAATTACAATTTTTTTTGTGTTACTTGATATCATTACACATGTATCAGTGCAAATGGATTTGATATAATGGATACAGATTACTAATCAGTAAGCCAAGTCCTCATCCCATGTTGGTTGATATTCTTATAGTTCTGACAAGGATTACAAATCAAGAATGTAATGCTTGCATTACTTAACCACTAATTTTATCACTAATAATATGGGCCTTTTTGTTGTTTTTGGAATATATCTTTGTTTATTTCAAAGTTTCACTTGTAGTTGTCTTCATTTATGATTATCATAAAGCAAAAAGTGTTCCGCTGTTATAATTAAAAGCTTGTAAAAAAGTTTTCTTCGAATTTTCTATTCACAACAGTAGAATACTTGTTTTTTTATTTGCTTGTAATTCACAATACACGTTGTCAAGCACACATTTTCAATCCACCTTCCTGGCAGACTGCATCAAATTAAAAACCTCATCATAGTAAAATGGGAAAAATTATATCACAAGTTAATATCTGAACTGAAAGAGGTAAATTCCAGTCCAATAATTCAGATGTTACCGAGTCATAAAATTTGAAAACATTTATGAAATAAAGGTATTCAATATTTGCTTTATGTAACTTATAAATACATAAATACATGCAGATCCTAGAATGACAGTTCATTTTCACATAATTAAAGTAATTTTACATGAAACAAAAATGGTTCTGGCTGCATCCCAGCCTCTCACTTACTGTGTACCTCCTGAATATCATGCTATTTATGATGATTATAATCAGCTTAACAGATCATGAGTTTTTTACTTGAACAATAAGGTTTTTGACTGCCATTTTGTAGAAAAATTTGTTTACCAGATCACAACATTCTCCCAATGTTTTCAGAACGATGCTGCTAGTAAGTTTTAAGGGAAGGGGGTTGGTCTAATGATCCAAAATATTTCAGATCACATTCAAATGCCTTTGGAACTACAAGCATCCCTATGAAATAATGTGCGTAACAGACTGTTCAAATGTACTATTAATCACATACCAGTAGAAATGGACTCATGTTGGAGTGAAGGCACAATGGCAATACTAGTGGATAACACATGTGTGTTACACCAATCAAGTGACATGGATCCATGAGAGTAATAATAATATAAAATGATAAATAGTTTGTGACTTTACCACATTAGTGAATGGAACATTTGACTGTCCCCAGTAGCCACCAGGAATGTTCCTTGATTCATGTTCATACACATCCTCCAAGAACTTAGTCATTCCAGCATCAGCATCATACAACAGACTGCCAAATTACAAGATAGATATCAAATAATCATTATAAGAAATATCATTTATGTGGCAAACCATTACAATTCTATGCAATCATGTATGCTTCATATTTCTTGACAACTGAGTGAAATATACATGTGTACAATGTTCACCTTAACCCTTCTACACATGGAGGCCACTCCGATCCACTAAATTCTGTTCTTTAGCAACCTTCAGTACATACATGTACAAGCCTGCTGTCCTTTCCAAGTAATCTTACAAAATCAACTGTGTAACACCCAAGGCCACTGTAAATGTTTGAACATATTAGTATGGCCTGCAATGTATCGATGGGAGACCACTTTACCCTGCAATCTCAGTGGTGTGACAGTACACAGAAAGGTAACCATAAGAGGCCACTGGCAACAGCTAATGGCTTGGAGTGGCCTGAATGGGTCGTTTCAAAAATTGCACTGATTGTAGGAGGGAATGCAACTATATTTTACTGCTTCATTCAAATCTAAGGATATATTTTTTTCTCATAAATTTCCACGACAGTTAAGACAATCCGATTGGACAAAACGTAACCACATGGAGGTGTATACATGTAGTAACGGATGGTAAAGACATGACACAATATCAAAATCAGAGCAGCGCGTATGTGACAGATGTTCACCAGCAGTTATATTTAGCTGGCGTCAGACTTGCTTTTGAACCAATCAGAGTGACAAAGACTGTTTTGTATTTTTATTGGGCTTTATTCAATAAAAATGTTAATTTTATACATTTTGAAAAGGAAATCGATACAGACATTTATGAATGGGAATAAAAGTTTGACACTTCCACAGGATAATGACCTGTTTCGGCTCGTTCCTTATCGTCTGTGACCACGCCCAAAATCGGTCATTAACATGCGGTAAACCATGTGACAAACCTTTATTCCCTTAATATGAAGCATTGCAATGAACAGAAAATAAATATAGAATGGTGATGAACAGTCATTTCAGAAAATTAATAATTTGAATTAAAAGGCTTATAACAATGAGGATCTTATATTAAATCTTTATTTTGTGTTGTCATAAATTTGTATATGCTTGACATGACATTCACTGTGTTTGTATCTAACTCAATATTATCAATACTATTACTAAATGGTTTAACATAACAGAATTACTCTTTGGTAATAATGTTAACAAGAAGAGCATATACTTTGATGGCATACATGTATTTGACAGTTCAGGCTTTAACTCACTGTAAATTCTGGTTAACTGTATACAAGAATGCATAATTAGATTCCATATTTTACCTGAGTTCAGGGCTTTCAAACCAGTCTCCATCCCATCGCCAACCCTCTGGTGTTTTAAAGCTCTCCTTCTTCAACTTAATCTATCAACAATATAGTCAGTAACCATTAAATAACATGTATTCTTCATAACACAAATAATTCACAAAGCACAATGTATACTTTATAATCATTGCTAACAGTATATTCACTATACTGCAATATATCTTGACACTTTGTTTCAATTCCTCCTGATTAAGCCCCCATCATACCTTTCCTGATACATCAGAGAACTTAGGTCTTGGTAAAGCTTTGCTTGTCCAGTTGCCAATGATACTCATTTGATTCTCATACTGTGAAGAAAAAAACCCAACAGAAACACCATCACTACTAGACCAAAATGCATGGCCAATTATCTTGCAGTTTCGTGACGCATATCAAGCATGAGCATCAGGTTATAGAAGAGACTTGGGAGGTCTGACAGGATTCACGAGAAAGAAAGGGGCAGTTCAACGATGGCACTTTACGCAGCACCATCGGTCTGCCATAACCCAAGGACCTTGATACCTGTCATACACAACAAGATGAAAAAGCCGCACAAATTGTTATGGAGACCATGACCAACATGATCTATCCTTTTGAAAGTGAACGAAACAACCTGGTACAGATTTCTTCTGGTGTGGTTGCATCCAACAAAGTGTTGATGAACGCCAGGGGGGATGAACGCCGGGGAAGGGGGGGGATTCAGACATGCAGGGAGCAGTCCGGTTCAGACCTTTTGAAATGTACACAGTTCTTTAAGAATGGCCAACAGAGGGCACTATTTTTCATATAGCATAATTAAAATTCAAAATATATGCAAAATTTGCAAGTTTCGTGACTGTAGATTTATATAATAATAATGGACACATATAATGCGCCGTTATCCGCCAAGTTTGATGCACATAGTGCATGAACATTATTACCCCTGCCATCAGGCCAGTTATATCATTCCTAGAACCATCTCAACTCCCTGGGGAGTATGCAACCCATGCTGTCAAATGTGTAGCAATCTACTATCTATTATCTATTAAATTAAACTGTTTCCACACTCATACCTGAAATGCACCACAAAACTGACTTTCTGAACACATTTTCATTGCATGCCCCGTGGTCTATCAGTGAACGATTTCCCCTGTATCACAAAATGCGATGTAATTTGGACAATCTGCGATGGAATTTCAAACAATACATCGAAGATTTTGCGATACAAATTGCGACAGATTTTTTTTTACTATTGTGGTTTAATAAAAAACATTTTGAAATCATATTCACAAACCTTTCCCGAAATAAAGTTTACATGTATATTTCCGACCAAAAAATATCAAGGGATCCATCCCGACTAGGTTTGTTTCCGTGTGTCCAACGTGGTCAACGATGACATCACGACGCGACGGTGTTGATGCAATAGTGAACATGTGCACTGGTTTTACCTATGAGTTGTACATGCAACTTTATTTCCCAGCAATCCATAAGGATTTTATCCGCAATGCCTAAAATTCTATGTGCATGCAATATTTTTCTGCTGATGAACTAACTACGGGCAAAATTCCCGAAATGGAAAACACGCAACAACCGCCCATTTTTCTTTAGCTTCGCACGCGTTTATTTTTTCTTCTGCTGAGTTTGGGGGTTGGAACATTGAGCAATGAGCCGCCCCCTATACACAATAGTACCGTGTTCAGTTCACACGTGCGCTTTCATACGATCACTACGGCCGTATTGAAAGGAACTCTAGAAACGTTACAACTTCGTTTTATAATAAAAGTTTTTGAACATTTAACAAAATGAGCATTCATTTATATACATGTGTATGTAGTGGTGAGATACACAATATGATTGCACTTTCAACCACGGTGAGCCACTCATTTTCCTGACAAATTTTTAATAATCAAAATCAAGCTTGATCATACCACAAAGTAACGTTCACTTTGAAAAGCACCCGAACATGTCGCAGTCAGTAATTTGTTTTTGTGATATTGCCTCTGTTTTAGCGATCGATATAATAATGTAAACAAAAAAGAAAATGGACAGAGGACTAACTTTCATGAATGACTGCAATTTGGCGAAAATAATGAAGAAATTGGCCTAGAAGAAACACGTGAATTATTTTAACACCTGTGGCTCAATTTCCGGACATTAAAGATGCTTATTTCTGGTAAAATTTGGACATTAATATTATGAACCAAACGACAGTAAAGCCTTGAAAAACAACACCTTTACCTATGCACACGACATACTGTAATTTTAAGCATTTTAAATTTGCTATACAAAATTCACAGATTGCTATACAAACAATTATTTTGGTATGCAAATTAATTTTTTGCATCGCAGTTTTGCAATGCAAAATTTTTGAACGAAATCATTCCCTGTCTATAATGTTACAGAAAACACCATCTCAGTGGAGTTCGACCCTAGGGGATTTGTAAAAGCTTAGGCAGAGCACATTTTTTGTGGCAGTTTGTGCATTGGTAGATGTACATTACACAAAGTGTGTATCAGCATCAGTTTCAAATGCTTTCTTGCTTTAATAGATGAGCAGAATTTCAAATACAAATTTTTTCTCATTTTAAATAATGAGTGATATATCCGAGAGTGAAGAAACAATTTTAGTTTTTTGCAATTTTGTTTAAAAAAAAACAAAAAAACACCTTTTCAAAACTCAAAATGTTTTTCATTATTAATAAATGCTCACTTTTTACTTTAAAAAACAAAATCCAGATGGAGATTTATTAATGGAAAAACAAGTTTGACCCTTGGTCTTAACCACATGATTAAGACATCTGTGGTCATGGCCATGTAAAGGTGATAGTAGATCTCACCTTAGGCTCAGTCCATCACCCATGACCCCCCACATAACTCGTGGAAAAGATTGTTAAATTACTTACAGTTTCAGCAAAGACAGCAACAGAGGCATCTGTCATTCCTTCTTGGAATTGCTCAGAGTCTCCTTCTAGACCAAGCCAAAGCCTCATACGTAACATGGCTGGGATTTTCTTAGCTCCAAGATTCATTGAACTCTTACCAGCAAACTGAAATAATAAAACATTTGAAATTATCAGTAGTTAATAAAGGTGTATTAAAGCTATGCATCATAATGAATGCAAAAGCTTCTTATATCATCAGAAGCTGGTGCATATGTTATAATCATAAAATGTTCTTAACCTAAACTATTCAGTATGCAATCTATATAACAATGCATCTAGCTAGGGTGACTTGCTATTCATAATTCTAAGTTACAGTTTAGAGATTCTTATTGGTTGAAGGTATGTTTCAATGGCCATTTATGACATGAGCTGCTGTGTCCAGATGAATGCACATTTATATCAATTCAAGAGGTAATAACATGTGTGCATGCACATTATCTCCCCAAACAGTTTCTCTGACTTTGAAACAAATTTAACTTATATTTGAAATTTGACAAGAATCTCATGTGTACATTCATGAATGGGACTAATGTTTTTGCCCATAGTTATAATCTCCTTTCAGACAAATTTTAATTTTACAATTCAGGTTCTGGCTGAGATGACAGATTTGAACAAAAATGTTATCTATCTACATGTATCTATCTTAATATTGAGAGCAATTTAGACAGAATAATTCTGTGGGTTACTTTGTGACATCAACATTGGCTGACGAATAAATGAAATCTTCAGACATTATACAGTGCGTATCAAAAAAAAGGTAATCCGAATTCAGGGCGTTAATATGCCAAGGTTATTTAGTTTGACAATTTACATGTAGTGTACCAAAGAAGAGGAACTCCTCAGCTTTCCATTGATACCTGTATCGATCCATTGCTGTCACACATGGCCGAGTACATTGTTATTGAAAATGGCAAATTCAAATCGCATTTTTGCAAGTTTGGGTAATCAGTTCAAGGCAGTCTGAAATGGACGCATCACTTGACTGCCTAGATGATTATGTAAGATTTTTAAGCTGGTGCGGTAATCGTCTGTTACGACATCCTTTTCTTCAAGTTGGGTATTTAAGAAGGGCCTGGGTTTAGGGACAGGTAGTTGGAAAGATGGTACAACTAACGACTGAACAGCGAATTTTCGTGATTACAACATTTCACCAAACTCACAGTTTGCAGCAAACTCGCGATGCTTTCAGGAACGTTTCCCAGAAGCGGGAGCCCCAGCAGCCAAAACCATCTGGGCGAATGTTAGAAAATATCAAGAGTATGGCACTAGCCTCAACCGCAACAAGGGGAATTCTGGCAGGAGGCGCACGGCGATCAGAAGGAACATTGCAGCAGTAAGGCAGCAACTTTTGGAGCATCCTAGGGACACCAGCGCAGGCGAAATGGGCTGAGATTGCCTTGGCGACATTCAACAGAATCACGAGATTGGACCTCCACCAGCATCCATATCGGATTCACATCCGACATCAACTTACGCCAGGAGATTTTGCTAAAAGGCTGGCGTTTGCCAGATGGTTGATAGCCCGTAGAGAGAGATGTCAATTTTCTGCGGAATCTCGTGTCGGCGACGGCTGCTTTCTCCATGAACGGCAAGGTCAATACGCATAATGTTCTTGAATATGCACCAGCAAGACACCCCAGAATTCAATTTTGAGGTTAACATGAGTGACAAAAGTGGACTGTTTGGTTAGGACTTTGTGGAAGTGGTCAGCTGATCGGACCGTTTTTCTTTCAAAGGAATGTCAATGGTAACATGTATCTGCAGATGCTCAATGATAACGTTTTACCGCAGCTGCAGGAACACTTTGAGCGACAGGTTCGTGGGGTCTTCAGACAACTCTGGTGAGCCCAAGACGGCGCCCCAGCACATCGCCTTATCGCTGTCCGAGATCGTCTGAGGGAACTCTTTGGCGAACGAGTCATCGCCGTCAACCATGGAATGGCCACCAAGATCACCTGACCTCACACCATGTGACTATTTCCTTTGGGGACATTTGAAGAACAAGGTGTTTGCAACTCCTCCCCGTGATCTTGATGAATTGCAGGGCCGTATTCGAAATGAAGTGGATGCTTTACACAATAATCCGGCTATGGTGAGACGAGCAGTGCAGGACATGCTCCGTCGCTGTCAGCTTTGTGTCGAAAGGGGAGGTGGACATGTTGAAGGTGTGGGTGCATAAAAGGGCAATGTTAGAAGAGATTCTTTTTGAATAATGTCCAGTCATTCCTAAAGAAAATCTGGTTTATCATACTGACTTTCACTAATTATCCTGCCTTGCACTGATTACCCAAACTTGCAAAAATGCGATTTGAATTTGTCATTTTCAATAACAATGTACTCGGTCATGTGTGACAGCAATGGGTCAATAAAGGTATCAATGGAAAGCTGAGGAGTTCCTCTTCTTTGCTACACTACATGTAAATTGTCAAACTAAATAACCTTGGCATATTAACCCCCTGAATTCGGATTACCTTTTTTTTGATACGCACTGTATAAGTCCCAAAGTGTACCACACCTTTTAATTACGTCATCAATTATGAATGACAATGTATGCAATGTGGGAATGGGAGTTTGACTAGATGTACAGACTAGCACTTAAATGTGCATCATGCATGGTTTATAAGCAAATAATAGGGTAGTCAGAAAGGCTGCATTTATATAAATGTAGGTAGAGGAAATCAAATCGGTCTAAAAGTACATTGCAGGGAATGATTTGGCTTGTATCAAATACCAACATTCTACACAAAATTTGCTATTCAAAATTCAAGATTTCCTAAATTAATTTTAACAACATACAAAAATATTTCAATCTACAAAGTTTGCTATGAAAAATATTATAAAGAAATAATTCCCTGCATTGAAGGGCTGATGGGACAGAAGTATTAGGGTGGGGTGGGGTGGGGTGGGGTGTAATGTATGATAATACAGTCAACATGTGATTTATATTTCCTTTCATAAACAAAGAGGATAGCAGAGAGAAGTTACTGTTGAAGGATATCAAGGGTGCAGGTGCAAATAAATCCAAACGATACGGGTAATTCTAAGAGCTTAATGTTGAAACTTTGATTGTATCATTGCTAGACAATTTTATCATGTTCATAAAATATATTCCCTACATATATAAATGGTTCTTTAGTTGACCTGTATTCACAAGATATGAATAATATCAGGATAAGGGATTACTTACAGTAATACATTGTATGTAAATTAAAGTTAGCAAAACTGCCGAGTATGAGTATGCTTACTCTAATTTTAACTGCATTACTGTATGTCCATGTACATATAGTCAACAATCACATGTAGTCTTGTGTAAGGTCTAAACCCACTTTACATTACTAGTAATCTCAAAAATCATAAATCATCACAGATTTACATGAAACTTATTGGTACAAAGTTGTATGAGATCAAACATCCATTGTAATATTTGTGTACATGTATATTGTCCTACAGGGACAAAAATTCAAAGTTGGAATGAAAAATAGAAATGTATTTTCATGATTGTTTTTGATAATGACATAATGTAATAAGCTGAAGCTTTCACAGGTAAAGTACATAGGTTGTCCATTGTGTATATCTTGATTCAAAGAAAGTAAGGATACTTTTAGCAGCAGTTTTGACAACATTACCAATATATAATGGCTTAAAGAAACGGTTAAAATAAACATTCACCAGAATTATGATTCAGTAATATCAATGAATATACTGTTGAAAATAATGAAAAGGATTCAATAATGCTGTTAGTAAATGGGGAGGAAATTAATAGGGGATCAAACTGTTTATCATTCAATCAACTTTTCCCTGATAATAAAATACTTGACTATCAACCTGCATTTATACCAAAAAGTAATTGTACTTAATTACAAACTTGTAATTGAGTCCCTTTACTTGAGTATGAGTTCTTAAGCAATTCCTCCGTGTAGGAGTACTTTGTGACGAGTATGAGTATGTGTGCTTTGTAATGAACTACATGTAGATTAGGACTAGGAGTAATTTGTCATTAGTACGAGTATGAATGCTTTGTAATTTGAGTACGAGTATGAGTGCTTTGTAATGAACTACATGTAGATTAGGACTAGGAGTAATTTGTCATGAGTACGAGTATGAATGCTTTGTATGAGCATGAGTATGTGTGCTTTGTAATGAACTACATGTAGATTAGGACTAGGAGTAATTTGTCATCATGAGTACGAGTATGAATGCTTTGTATGAGCATGAGTATGTGTGCTTTGTAATGAACTACATGTAGATTAGGACTAGGAGTAATTTGTCATGAGTACGAGTATGAATGCTTTGTATGAGCATGAGTATGAGTGCTTTGTAATGAACTACATGTAGATTAGGACTAGGAGTAATTTGTCATTAGTACGAGTATGAATGCTTTGTATGAGCATGAGTATGTGTGCTTTGTAATGAACTACATGTAGATTAGGACTAGGAGTAATTTGTCATTAGTACGAGTATGAATGCTTTGTAATTTGAGTACGAGTATGAGTGCTTTGTAATGAACTACATGTAGATTAGGACTAGGAGTAATTTGTCATGAGTACGAGTATGAATGCTTTGTATGAGCATGAGTATGTGTGCTTTGTAATGAACTACATGTAGATTAGGACTAGGAGTAATTTGTCATGAGTACGAGTATGAATGCTTTGTATGAGCATGAGTATGTGTGCTTTGTAATGAACTACATGTAGATTAGGACTAGGAGTAATTTGTCATTAGTACGAGTATGAATGCTTTGTAATTTGAGTATGAGTGCTTTGTAATGAACTACATGTAGATTAGGACTAGGAGTAATTTGTCATGAGTACGAGTATGAATGCTTTGTAATTTGAGTATGAGTATGTGTGCTTTGTAATGAACTACATGTAGATTAGGACTAGGAGTAATTTGTCATCATGAGTACGAGTATGAATGCTTTGTATGAGCATGAGTATGAGTGCTTTGTAATGAACTACATGTAGATTAGGACTAGGAGTAATTTGTCATCATGAGTACGAGTATGAATGCTTTGTATGAGCATGAGTATGAGTGCTTTGTAATGAACTACATGTAGATTAGGACTAGGAGTAATTTGTCATGAGTACGAGTATGAATGCTTTGTATGAGCATGAGTATGTGTGCTTTGTAATGAACTACATGTAGATTAGGACTAGGAGTAATTTGTCATCATGAGTACGAGTATGAATGCTTTGTATGAGCATGAGTATGAGTGCTTTGTAATGAACTACATGTAGATTAGGACTAGGAGTAATTTGTCATTAGTACGAGTATGAATGCTTTGTATGAGTATGAGTATGAATGCTTTGTAATGAACTACATGTAGATTAGGACTAGGAGTAATTTGTCATTAGTACGAGTATGAATGCTTTGTATGAGCATGAGTATGAGTGCTTTGTAATGAACTACATGTAGATTAGGACTAGGAGTAATTTGTCATTAGTACGAGTATGAATGCTTTGTATGAGTATGAGTATGAGTACTTTGTAATGAACTACATGTAGATTAGGACTAGGAGTAATTTGTCATTAGTACGAGTATGAATGCTTTGTAATTTGAGTACGAGTATGAGTGCTTTGTAATGAACTACATGTAGATTAGGACTAGGAGTAATTTGTCATTAGTACGAGTATGAATATGAGTGCTTTGTAATGAACTACATGTAGATTAGGACTAGGAGTAATTTGTCATTAGTAATGCAGTATGAATGCTTTGTATGAGCATGAGTATGAGTGCTTTGTAATGAACTACATGTAGATTAGGACTAGGAGTAATTTGTCATTAGTGCGGTATGAATGCTTTGTATGAGCATGAGTATGAGTGCTTTGTAATGAACTACATGTAGATTAGGACTAGGAGTAATTTGTCATCATGAGTACGAGTATGAATGCTTTGTATGAGCATGAGTATGTGTGCTTTGTAATGAACTACATGTAGATTAGGACTAGGAGTAATTTGTCATTAGTACGAGTATGAATGCTTTGTATGAGCATGAGTATGTGTGCTTTGTAATGAACTACATGTAGATTAGGACTAGGAGTAATTTGTCATGAGTACGAGTATGAATGCTTTGTATGAGCATGAGTATGAGTGCTTTGTAATGAACTACATGTAGATTAGGACTAGGAGTAATTTGTCATGAGTACGAGTATGAATGCTTTGTATGAGCATGAGTATGAGTGCTTTGTAATGAACTACATATAGATTAGGACTAGGAGTAATTTGTCATCATGAGTACGAGTATGAATGCTTTGTATGACCATGAGTATGAGTGCTTTGTAATGAACTACATATAGATTAGGACTAGGAGTAATTTGTCATGAGTACGAGTATGAATGCTTTGTATGAGCATGAGTATGTGTGCTTTGTAATGAACTACATGTAGATTAGGACTAGGAGTAATTTGTCATCATGAGTACGAGTATGAATGCTTTGTATGAGCATGAGTATGTGTGCTTTGTAATGAACTACATGTAGATTAGGACTAGGAGTAATTTGTCATGAGTACGAGTATGAATGCTTTGTATGAGCATGAGTATGAGTGCTTTGTAATGAACTACATGTAGATTAGGACTAGGAGTAATTTGTCATGAGTACGAGTATGAATGCTTTGTATGAGCATGAGTATGTGTGCTTTGTAATGAACTACATGTAGATTAGGACTAGGAGTAATTTGTCATGAGTACGAGTATGAATGCTTTGTATGAGCATGAGTATGAGTGCTTTGTAATGAACTACATGTAGATTAGGACTAGGAGTAATTTGTCATTAGTACGAGTATGAATGCTTTGTATGAGCATGAGTATGTGTGCTTTGTAATGAACTACATGTAGATTAGGACTAGGAGTAATTTGTCATGAGTACGAGTATGAATGCTTTGTATGAGCATGAGTATGTGTGCTTTGTAATGAACTACATGTAGATTAGGACTAGGGTAATTTGTCATGAGTACGAGTATGAATGCTTTGTATGAGCATGAGTATGAGTGCTTTGTAATGAACTACATGTAGATTAGGACTAGGAGTAATTTGTCATGAGTACGAGTATGAATGCTTTGTATGAGCATGAGTATGAGTGCTTTGTAATGAACTACATGTAGATTAGGACTAGGAGTAATTTGTCATGAGTACGAGTATGAATGCTTTGTATGAGCATGAGTATGAGTGCTGTAATGAACTACATGTAGATTAGGACTAGGAGTAATTTGTCATGAGTACAGTATGAATGCTTTGTATGAGCATGAGTATGAGTGCTTTGTAATGAACTACATGTAGATTAGGACTAGGAGTAATTTGTCATGAGTACGAGTATGAATGCTTTGTATGAGCATGAGTATGAGTGCTTTGTAATGAACTACATGTAGATTAGGACTAGGAGTAATTTGTCATTAGTACGAGTATGAATGCTTTGTATGAGCATGAGTATGAGTGCTTTGTAATGAACTACATGTAGATTAGGACTAGGAGTAATTTGTCATGAGTACGAGTATGAATGCTTTGTATGAGCATGAGTATGAGTGCTTTGTAATGAACTACATGTAGATTAGGACTAGGAGTAATTTGTCATGAGTACGAGTATGAATGCTTTGTATGAGCATGAGTATGTGCTTTGTAATGAACTACATGTAGATTAGGACTAGGAGTAATTTGTCATCAAGAGTACGACTATGAATGCTTTGTATGAGCATGAGTATGTGTGCTTTGTAATGAACTACATGTAGATTAGGACTAGGAGTAATTTGTCATGAGTACGAGTATGAATGCTTTGTATGAGCATGAGTATGAGTGCTTTGTAATGAACTACATGTAGATTAGGACTAGGAGTAATTAGTCATTAGTAATGCAGTATGAATGCTTGTATGAGCATGAGTATGAGTGCTTTGTAATGAACTACATGTAGATTAGGACTGGAGTAATTTGTCATCATGAGTATGAGTATGAATGCTTTGTATGAGCATGAGTATGTGGTGCTTTGTAATGAACTACATGTAGATTAGGACTAGGAGTAATTTGTCATGAGTACGAGTATGAATGCTTTGTATGAGCATGAGTATGAGTGCTTTGTAATGAACTACATGTAGATTAGGACTAGGAGTAATTTGTCATCATGAGTACGAGTATGAATGCTTTGTATGAGCATGAGTATGTGTGCTTTGTAATGAACTACATGTAGATTAGGACTAGGAGTAATTTGTCATGAGTACGAGTATGAATGCTTTGTATGAGCATGAGTATGAGTGCTTTGTAATGAACTACATGTAGATTAGGACTAGGAGTAATTTGTCATCATGAGTACGAGTATGAATGCTTTGTATGAGCATGAGTATGTGTGCTTTGTAATGAACTACATGTAGATTAGGACTAGGAGTAATTTGTCATGAGTGCAGTATGAATGCTTTGTATGAGCATGAGTATGAGTGCTTTGTAATGAACTACATGTAGATTAGGACTAGGAGTAATTTGTCATCATGAGTACAGTATGAATGCTTTGTATGAGCATGAGTATGTGTGCTTTGTAATGAACTACATGTAGATTAGGACTAGGGAGTAATTTGTCATGAGTACGAGTATGAATGCTTTGTATGAGCATGAGTATGAGTGCTTTGTAATGAACTACACGTAGATTAGGACTAGAGTAATTTGTCATCATGAGTACAGTATGAATGCTTTGTATGAGCATGAGTATGTGTGCTTTGTAATGAACTACATGTAGATTAGGACTAGGAGTAATTTGTCATGAGTACGAGTATGAATGCTTTGTATGAGCATGAGTATGTGTGCTTTGTAATGAACTACATGTAGATTAGGACTAGGAGTAATTTGTCATGAGTACGAGTATGAATGCTTTGTAATTTGAGTATGAGTATGAGTGCTTTGTAATGAACTACATGTAGATTAGGACTAGGAGTAATTTGTCATGAGTACGAGTATGAATGCTTTGTAATTTGAGTACGAGTATGAGTGCTTTGTAATGAACTACATGTAGATTAGGACTAGGAGTAATTTGTCATGAGTACGAGTATGAATGCTTTGTAATTTGAGTACGAGTATGAGTGCTTTGTAATGAACTACATGTAGATTAGGACTAGGAGTAATTTGTCATGAGTACGAGTATGAATGCTTTGTATGAGCATGAGTATGAGTGCTTTGTAATGAACTACATGTAGATTAGGACTAGGAGTAATTTGTCATGAGTACGAGTATGAATGCTTTGTATGAGCATGAGTATGTGTGCTTTGTAATGAACTACATGTAGATTAGGACTAGGAGTAATTTGTCATTAGTACGAGTATGAATGCTTTGTATGAGCATGAGTATGTGTGCTTTGTAATGAACTACATGTAGATTAGGACTAGGAGTAATTTGTCATGAGTAATGCAGTATGAATGCTTTGTATGAGCATGAGTATGAGTGCTTTGTAATGAACTACATATAGATTAGGACTAGGAGTAATTTGTCATGAGTAATGCAGTATGAATGCTTTGTATGAGCATGAGTATGTGTGCTTTGTAATGAACTACATGTAGATTAGGACTAGGAGTAATTTGTCATGAGTACGAGTATGAATGCTTTGTATGAGTATGAGTGCTTTGTAATGAACTACATATAGATTAGGACTAGGAGTAATTTGTCATCATGAGTACGAGTATGAATGCTTTGTATGAGCATGAGTATGTGTGCTTTGTAATGAACTACATGTAGATTAGGACTAGGAGTAATTTGTCATGAGTACGAGTATGAATGCTTTGTATGACCATGAGTATGAGTGCTTTGTAATGAACTACATATAGATTAGGACTAGGAGTAATTTGTCATCATGAGTACGAGTATGAATGCTTTGTATGAGCATGAGTATGTGTGCTTTGTAATGAACTACATGTAGATTAGGACTAGGAGTAATTTGTCATGAGTACGAGTATGAATGCTTTGTATGAGCATGAGTATGAGTGCTTTGTAATGAACTACATGTAGATTAGGACTAGGAGTAATTTGTCATTAGTACGAGTATGAGTGCTTTGTAATGAACTACATGTAGATTAGGACTAGGAGTAATTTGTCATTAGTACGAGTATGAATGCTTTGTATGAGCATGAGTATGAGTGCTTTGTAATGAACTACATGTAGATTAGGACTAGGAGTAATTTGTCATGAGTACGAGTATGAATGCTTTGTATGAGCATGAGTATGTGTGCTTTGTAATGAACTACATGTAGATTAGGACTAGGAGTAATTTGTCATTAGTACGAGTATGAATGCTTTGTATGAGCATGAGTATGTGTGCTTTGTAATGAACTACATGTAGATTAGGACTAGGAGTAATTTGTCATCATGAGTACGAGTATGAATGCTCTGTAATTTGAGTACGAGTATGAGTACTTTGTAATGAACTACATGTAGATTAGGACTAGGAGTAATTTGTCATGAGTACGAGTATGAATGCTTTGTATGAGCATGAGTATGTGTGCTTTGTAATGAACTACATGTAGATTAGGACTAGGAGTAATTTGTCATGAGTACGAGTATGAATGCTTTGTATGAGCATGAGTATGTGTGCTTTGTAATGAACTACATGTAGATTAGGACTAGGAGTAATTTGTCATGAGTACGAGTATGAATGCTTTGTATGAGCATGAGTATGAGTGCTTTGTAATGAACTACATGTAGATTAGGACTAGGAGTAATTTGTCATGAGTACGAGTATGAATGCTTTGTATGAGCATGAGCATGAGTACTTTGTAATGAACTACATGTAGATTAGGACTAGGAGTAATTTGTCATTAGTACGAGTATGAATGCTTTGTATGAGCATGAGTATGAGTGCTTTGTAATGAACTACATGTAGATTAGGACTAGGAGTAATTTGTCATGAGTACGAGTATGAATGCTTTGTAATTTGAGTATGAGTACTTTGTAATGAACTACATATAGATTAGGACTAGGAGTAATTTGTCATGAGTACGAGTATGAATGCTTTGTATGAGCATGAGTATGAGTGCTTTGTAATGAACTACATGTAGATTAGGACTAGGAGTAATTTGTCATCATGAGTACGAGTATGAATGCTTTGTATGAGCATGAGTATGTGTGCTTTGTAATGAACTACATGTAGATTAGGACTAGGAGTAATTTGTCATGAGTACGAGTATGAATGCTTTGTATGAGCATGAGTATGAGTGCTTTGTAATGAACTACATGTAGATTAGGACTAGGAGTAATTTGTCATGAGTACGAGTATGAATGCTTTGTATGAGCATGAGTATGTGTGCTTTGTAATGAACTACATGTAGATTAGGACTAGGAGTAATTTGTCATCATGAGTACGAGTATGAATGCTTTGTATGAGCATGAGTATGTGTGCTTTGTAATGAACTACATGTAGATTAGGACTAGGAGTAATTTGTCATGAGTACGAGTATGAATGCTTTGTAATTTGAGTACGAGTATGAGTGCTTTGTAATGAACTACATGTAGATTAGGACTAGGAGTAATTTGTCATTAGTACGAGTATGAATGCTTTGTAATTTGAGTACGAGTATGAGTGCTTTGTAATGAACTACATGTAGATTAGGACTAGGAGTAATTTGTCATTAGCACGCGTATGAATGCTTTGTAATTTGAGTATGAGTACTTTGTAATGAACTACATATAGATTAGGACTAGGAGTAATTTGTCATGAGTACGAGTATGAATGCTTTGTAATTTGAGTATGAGTACTTTGTAATGAACTACATATAGATTAGGACTAGGAGTAATTTGTCATTAGTACGAGTATGAATGCTTTGTAATTTGAGTATGAGTATGAGTGCTTTGTAATGAACTACATGTAGATTAGGACTAGGAGTAATTTGTCATTAGCACGCGTATGAATGCTTTGTAATTTGAGTATGAGTACTTTGTAATGTACATGTAGATTAGGACTAGGAGTAATTTGTCATTAGTACGAGTATGAATGCTTTGTAATTTGAGTACGAGTATGAGTGCTTTGTAATGAACTACATGTAGATTAGGACTAGGAGTAATTTGTCATTAGCACGCGTATGAATGCTTTGTAATTTGAGTATGAGTACTTTGTAATGTACATGTAGATTAGGACTAGGAGTAATTTGTCATTAGTACGAGTATGAATGCTTTGTAATTTGAGTACGAGTATGAGTGCTTTGTAATGAACTACATGTAGATTAGGACTAGGAGTAATTTGTCATTAGCACGCGTATGAATGCTTTGTAATTTGAGTATGAGTACTTTGTAATGAACTACATGTAGATTAGGACTAGGAGTAATTTGTCATTAGCACGCGTATGAATGCTTTGTAATTTGAGTACGAGTATGAGTACTTTGTAATGAACTACATGTAGATTAGGACTAGGAGTAATTTGTCATTAGCACGCGTATGAATGCTTTGTAATTTGAGTATGAGTACTTTGTAATGAACTACATATAGATTAGGACTAGGAGTAATTTGTCATTAGCACGCGTATGAATGCTTTGTAATTTGAGTATGAGTACTTTGTAATGAACTACATATAGATTAGGACTAGGAGTAATTTGTCATTAGTACGAGTATGAATGCTTTGTAATTTGAGTATGAGTATGAGTGCTTTGTAATGAACTACATGTAGATTAGGGCTAGGAGTAATTTGTCATGAGTACGAGTACGAGTGCTTTGTAATTTGAGTACGAGTATGAGTGCTTTGTAATGAACTACATGTAGATTAGGACTAGGAGTAATTTGTCATTAGTACGAGTATGAATGCTTTGTAATTTGAGTACGAGTATGAGTGCTTTGTAATGAACTACATGTAGATTAGGACTAGGAGTAATTTGTCATGAGTACGAGTATGAATGCTTTGTATGAGCATGAGTATGTGTGCTTTGTAATGAACTACATGTAGATTAGGACTAGGAGTAATTTGTCATGAGTACGAGTATGAATGCTTTGTATGAGCATGAGTATGTGTGCTTTGTAATGAACTACATGTAGATTAGGACTAGGAGTAATTTGTCATGAGTACGAGTATGAATGCTTTGTATGAGCATGAGTATGTGTGCTTTGTAATGAACTACATGTAGATTAGGACTAGGAGTAATTTGTCATTAGTACGAGTATGAATGCTTTGTAATTTGAGTATGAGTACTTTGTAATGAACTACATGTAGATTAGGACTAGGAGTAATTTGTCATTAGCACGCGTATGAATGCTTTGTAATTTGAGTATGAGTACTTTGTAATGAACTACATATAGATTAGGACTAGGAGTAATTTGTCATTAGTACGAGTATGAATGCTTTGTAATTTGAGTACGAGTATGAGTGCTTTGTAATGAACTACATGTAGATTAGGACTAGGAGTAATTTGTCATTAGCACGCGTATGAATGCTTTGTAATTTGAGTATGAGTACTTTGTAATGAACTACATGTAGATTAGGACTAGGAGTAATTTGTCATTAGCACGCGTATGAATGCTTTGTAATTTGAGTATGAGTACTTTGTAATGAACTACATATAGATTAGGACTAGGAGTAATTTGTCATGAGTACGAGTATGAATGCTTTGTAATTTGAGTACGAGTATGTGTGCTTTGTAATGAACTACATGTAGATTAGGACTAGGAGTAATTTGTCATTAGCACGCGTATGAATGCTTTGTAATTTGAGTATGAGTACTTTGTAATGAACTACATGTAGATTAGGACTAGGAGTAATTTGTCATTAGTACGAGTATGAATGCTTTGTAATTTGAGTACGAGTATGAGTGCTTTGTAATGAACTACATGTAGATTAGGACTAGGAGTAATTTGTCATTAGTACGAGTATGAATGCTTTGTAATTTGAGTATGAGTACTTTGTAATGAACTACATATAGATTAGGACTAGGAGTAATTTGTCATTAGCACGCGTATGAATGCTTTGTAATTTGAGTATGAGTACTTTGTAATGAACTACATATAGATTAGGACTAGGAGTAATTTGTCATTAGCACGCGTATGAATGCTTTGTAATTTGAGTATGAGTACTTTGTAATGAACTACATATAGATTAGGACTAGGAGTAATTTGTCATTAGCACGCGTATGAATGCTTTGTAATTTGAGTATGAGTACTTTGTAATGAACTACATGTAGATTAGGACTAGGAGTAATTTGTCATTAGCACGCGTATGAATGCTTTGTAATTTGAGTACGAGTATGAGTGCTTTGTAATGAACTACATGTAGATTAGGACTAGGAGTAATTTGTCCTTAGTACGAGTATGAATGCTTTGTAATTTGAGTACGAGTATGAGTACTTTGTAATGAACTACATGTAGATTAGGACTAGGAGTAATTTGTCATTAGTACGAGTATGAATGCTTTGTAATTTGAGTACGAGTATGAGTGCTTTGTAATGAACTACATGTAGATTAGGACTAGGAGTAATTTGTCATGAGTACGAGTATGAATGCTTTGTAATTTGAGTATGAGTACTTTGTAATGAACTACATATAGATTAGGACTAGGAGTAATTTGTCATGAGTACGAGTATGAATGCTTTGTATGAGCATGAGTATGAGTGCTTTGTAATGAACTACATATAGATTAGGACTAGGAGTAATTTGTCATTAGTACGAGTATGAATGCTTTGTAATTTGAGTATGAGTACTTTGTAATGAACTACATATAGATTAGGACTAGGAGTAATTTGTCATTAGCACGCGTATGAATGCTTTGTAATTTGAGTATGAGTACTTTGTAATGAACTACATATAGATTAGGACTAGGAGTAATTTGTCATTAGCACGCGTATGAATGCTTTGTAATTTGAGTATGAGTACTTTGTAATGAACTACATATAGATTAGGACTAGGAGTAATTTGTCATTAGCACGCCGTATGAATGCTTTGTAATTTGAGTATGAGTACTTTGTAATGAACTACATGTAGATTAGGACTAGGAGTAATTTGTCATTAGCACGCCATATGAATGCTTTGTAATTTGAGTATGAGTACTTTGTAATGAACTACATATAGATTAGGACTAGGGAGTAATTTGTCATTAGCACGCCGTATGAATGCTTTGTAATTTGAGTATGAGTACTTTGTAATGAACTACATATAGATTAGGACTAGGAGTAATTTGTCATTAGCACGTATGAATGCTTTGTAATTTGAGTATGAGTACTTTGTAATGAACTACATATAGATTAGGACTAGGAGTAATTTGTCATTATAGCGTATGAATGCTTTGTAATTTGAGTATGAGTACTTTGTAATGAACTACATATAGATTAGGACTAGGAGTAATTTGTCATTAGCACAGTATGAATGCTTTGTAATTTGAGTATGAGTACTTTGTAATGAACTACATATAGATTAGGACTAGGAGTAATTTGTCATTAGCACGCGTATGAATGCTTTGTAATTTGAGTATGAGTACTTTGTAATGAACTACATATAGATTAGGACTAGGAGTAATTTGTCATTAGCACGCGTATGAATGCTTTGTAATTTGAGTATGAGTACTTTGTAATGAACTACATATAGATTAGGACTAGGAGTAATTTGTCATTAGCACGCGTATGAATGCTTTGTAATTTGAGTATGAGTACTTTGTAATGAACTACATGTAGATTAGGACTAGGAGTAATTTGTCATTAGCAGTATGAATGCTTTGTAATTTGAGTATGAGTACTTTGTAATGAACTACATATAGATTAGGACTAGGAGTAATTTGTCATTAGCAGTATGAATGCTTTGTAATTTGAGTATGAGTACTTTGTAATGAACTACATATAGATTAGGACTAGGAGTAATTTGTCATTAGCACGCGTATGAATGCTTTGTAATTTGAGTATGAGTACTTTGTAATGAACTACATATAGATTAGGACTAGGAGTAATTTGTCATTAGTACGAGTATGAATGCTTTGTAATTTGAGTATGAGTACTTTGTAATGAACTACATATAGATTAGGACTAGGAGTAATTTGTCATTAGCACGCGTATGAATGCTTTGTAATTTGAGTATGAGTACTTTGTAATGAACTACATGTAGATTAGGACTAGGAGTAATTTGTCATTAGTACGAGTATGAATGCTTTGTATGAGCATGAGTATGTGTGCTTTGTAATGAACTACATGTAGATTAGGACTAGGAGTAATTTGTCATTAGTACGAGTATGAATGCTTTGTAATTTGAGTATGAGTGCTTTGTAATGAACTACATGTAGATTAGGACTAGGAGTAATTTGTCCTTAGTACGAGTATGAATGCTTTGTATGAGCATGAGTATGAGTGCTTTGTAATGAACTACATGTAGATTAGGGCTAGGAGTAATTTGTCATTAGTACGAGTATGAATGCTTTGTATGAGCATGAGTATGTGTGCTTTGTAATGAACTACATGTAGATTAGGACTAGGAGTAATTTGTCCTTAGTACGAGTATGAATGCTTTGTATGAGCATGAGTATGAGTGCTTTGTAATGAACTACATGTAGATTAGGACTAGGAGTAATTTGTCATTAGTACGAGTATGAATGCTTTGTAATTTGAGTATGAGTGCTTTGTAATGAACTACATGTAGATTAGGACTAGGAGTAATTTGTCATTAGTACGAGTATGAATGC
The DNA here is from genome assembly GCA_029582265.1 of Zoroaster sp. YZ-2022. Lineage (NCBI taxonomy): Eukaryota > Metazoa > Echinodermata > Asteroidea > Forcipulatida > Zoroasteridae > Zoroaster > Zoroaster sp. YZ-2022. The sequence continues at coordinate 19,649,492 of CM055832.1, read as the reverse complement.
TTTGTAATTTGAGTACGAGTATGAGTGCTTTGTAATGAACTACATGTAGATTAGGACTAGGAGTAATTTGTCATTAGTACGAGTATGAATGCTTTGTATGAGCATGAGTATGAGTGCTTTGTAATGAACTACATGTAGATTAGGACTAGGAGTAATTTGTCATTAGTACGAGTATGAATGCTTTGTAATTTGAGTACGAGTATGAGTGCTTTGTAATGAACTACATGTAGATTAGGACTAGGAGTAATTTGTCATTAGTACGAGTATGAATGCTTTGTAATTTGAGTACGAGTATGAGTGCTTTGTAATGAACTACATGTAGATTAGGACTAGGAGTAATTTGTCATTAGTACGAGTATGAATGCTTTGTAATTTGAGTACGAGTATGAGTGCTTTGTAATGAACTACATGTAGATTAGGACTAGGAGTAATTTGTCATGAGTACGAGTATGAATGCTTTGTAATTTGAGTACGAGTATGAGTGCTTTGTAATGAACTACATGTAGATTAGGACTAGGAGTAATTTGTCATTAGTACGAGTATGAGTGCTTTGTAATGAACTACATGTAGATTAGGACTAGGAGTAATTTGTCATTAGTACGAGTATGAATGCTTTGTAATTTGAGTACGAGTATGAGTGCTTTGTAATGAACTACATGTAGATTAGGACTAGGAGTAATTTGTCATTAGTACGAGTATGAATGCTTTGTATGAGCATGAGTATGTGTGCTTTGTAATGAACTACATGTAGATTAGGACTAGGAGTAATTTGTCATGAGTACGAGTATGAATGCTTTGTAATTTGAGTACGAGTATGAGTGCTTTGTAATGAACTACATGTAGATTAGGACTAGGAGTAATTTGTCATTAGTACGAGTATGAATGCTTTGTAATTTGAGTACGAGTATGAGTGCTTTGTAATGAACTACATGTAGATTAGGACTAGGAGTAATTTGTCATGAGTACGAGTATGAATGCTTTGTATGAGCATGAGTATGAGTGCTTTGTAATGAACTACATGTAGATTAGGACTAGGAGTAATTTGTCATTAGTACGAGTATGAATGCTTTGTATGAGCATGAGTATGTGTGCTTTGTAATGAACTACATGTAGATTAGGACTAGGAGTAATTTGTCATCATGAGTACGAGTATGAATGCTTTGTATGAGCATGAGTATGAGTGCTTTGTAATGAACTACATGTAGATTAGGACTAGGAGTAATTTGTCATGAGTACGAGTATGAATGCTTTGTATGAGCATGAGTATGAGTGCTTTGTAATGAACTACATGTAGATTAGGACTAGGATTAATTTTTCATGAGTACGAGTATGAATGCTTTGTATGAGCATGAGTATGAGTGCTTTGTAATGAACTACATGTAGATTAGGACTAGGAGTAATTTGTCATTAGTACTAGTATGAATGCTCTGTAATTTGAGTACGAGTATGAGTGCTTTGTAATGAACTACATATAGATTAGGACTAGGAGTAATTTGTCATTAGCACGCGTATGAATGCTTTGTAATTTGAGTATGAGTACTTTGTAATGAACTACATGTAGATTAGGACTAGGAGTAATTTGTCATTAGTACGAGTATGAATGCTTTGTAATTTGAGTACGAGTAGGAGTACTTTGTAATGAACTACATGTAGATTAGGACTAGGAGTAATTTGTCATTAGCACGCGTATGAATGCTCTGTAATTTGAGTACGAGTATGAGTGCTTTGTAATGAACTACATATAGATTAGGACTAGGAGTAATTTGTCATTAGCACGCGTATGAATGCTTTGTAATTTGAGTATGAGTACTTTGTAATGAACTACATGTAGATTAGGACTAGGAGTAATTTGTCATTAGCACGCGTATGAATGCTTTGTAATTTGAGTATGAGTGCTTTGTAATGAACTACATGTAGATTAGGACTAGGAGTAATTTGTCATTAGTACGAGTATGAATGCTTTGTAATTTGAGTACGAGTATGAGTGCTTTGTAATGAACTACATGTAGATTAGGACTAGGAGTAATTTGTCATTAGCACGCGTATGAATGCTTTGTAATTTGAGTATGAGTACTTTGTAATGAACTACATATAGATTAGGACTAGGAGTAATTTGTCATTAGTACGAGTATGAATGCTTTGTAATTTGAGTATGAGTACTTTGTAATGAACTACATGTAGATTAGGACTAGGAGTAATTTGTCATTAGCACGCGTATGAATGCTTTGTAATTTGAGTATGAGTACTTTGTAATGAACTACATATAGATTAGGACTAGGAGTAATTTGTCATTAGCACGCGTATGAATGCTTTGTAATTTGAGTATGAGTACTTTGTAATGAACTACATATAGATTAGGACTAGGAGTAATTTGTCATTAGCACGCGTATGAATGCTTTGTAATTTGAGTATGAGTATGTGTGCTTTGTAATGAACTACATGTAGATTAGGACTAGGAGTAATTTGTCATGAGTACGAGTATGAATGCTTTGTATGAGCATGAGTATGAGTACTTTGTAATGAACTACATGTAGATTAGGACTAGGAGTAATTTGTCATGAGTACGAGTATGAATGCTTTGTAATTTGAGTACGAGTATGTGTGCTTTGTAATGAACTACATGTAGATTAGGACTAGGAGTAATTTGTCATTAGCACGCGTATGAATGCTTTGTAATTTGAGTACGAGTATGAGTAGGAGTGCTTTGTAATGAACTACATGTAGATTAGGACTAGGAGTAATTTGTCATTAGTACGAGTATGAATGCTTTGTATGAGCATGAGTATGTGTGCTTTGTAATGAACTACATGTAGATTAGGACTAGGAGTAATTTGTCATTAGTACGAGTATGAATGCTTTGTATGAGCATGAGTATGTGTGCTTTGTAATGAACTACATGTAGATTAGGACTAGGAGTAATTTGTCATCATGAGTACGAGTATGAATGCTTTGTATGAGCATGAGTATGTGTGCTTTGTAATGAACTACATGTAGATTAGGACTAGGAGTAATTTGTCATGAGTACGAGTATGAATGCTTTGTATGAGCATGAGTATGAGTGCTTTGTAATGAACTACATGTAGATTAGGACTAGGAGTAATTTGTCATCATGAGTACGAGTATGAATGCTTTGTATGAGTACGAGTATGAGTGCTTTGTAATGAACTACATGTAGATTAGGACTAGGAGTAATTTGTCATGAGTACGAGTATGAATGCTTTGTATGAGCATGAGTATGAGTGCTTTGTAATGAACTACATGTAGATTAGGACTAGGAGTAATTTGTCATGAGTACGAGTATGAATGCTTTGTATGAGCATGAGTATGAGTGCTTTGTAATGAACTACATGTAGATTAGGACTAGGAGTAATTTGTCATGAGCAGTATGAATGCTTTGTATGAGCATGAGTATGTGTGCTTTGTAATGAACTACATGTAGATTAGGACTAGGAGTAATTTGTCATGAGTACGAGTATGAATGCTTTGTATGAGCATGAGTATGTGTGCTTTGTAATGAACTACATGTAGATTAGGACTAGGAGTAATTTGTCATCATGAGTACGAGTATGAATGCTTTGTATGAGCATGAGTATGAGTGCTTTGTAATGAACTACATGTAGATTAGGACTAGGAGTAATTTGTCATGAGTACGAGTATGAATGCTTTGTATGAGCATGAGTATGTGTGCTTTGTAATGAACTACATGTAGATTAGGACTAGGAGTAATTTGTCATCATGAGTACGAGTATGAATGCTTTGTATGAGCATGAGTATGTGTGCTTTGTAATGAACTACATGTAGATTAGGACTAGGAGTAATTTGTCATCATGAGTACGAGTATGAATGCTTTGTATGAGCATGAGTATGAGTGCTTTGTAATGAACTACATGTAGATTAGGACTAGGAGTAATTTGTCATGAGTACGAGTATGAATGCTTTGTATGAGCATGAGTATGAGTGCTTTGTAATGAACTACATGTAGATTAGGACTAGGAGTAATTTGTCATGAGTACGAGTATGAATGCTTTGTATGAGCATGAGTATGAGTGCTTTGTAATGAACTACATGTAGATTAGGACTAGGAGTAATTTGTCATCATGAGTACGAGTATGAATGCTTTGTATGAGCATGAGTATGAGTGCTTTGTAATGAACTACATGTAGATTAGGACTAGGAGTAATTTGTCATTAGTACGAGTATGAATGCTTTGTAATTTGAGTACGAGTATGTGTGCTTTGTAATGAACTACATGTAGATTAGGACTAGGAGTAATTTGTCATTAGCACGCGTATGAATGCTTTGTAATTTGAGTACGAGTATGAGTAGGAGTGCTTTGTAATGAGTACATTGCTATGAGTAAAATTACTTTTTCTTATACATTATGAACGCAATTGTTGTATTGAAGAACATGATGGAAGAGCATGAAAATGAGCCGTACGTGCAAATTTATTGACAAATCAATTGGGGGGGGGGGGCAACATTCCCAAATTCTAGATACCATCCCTGAATATCATCCCTACACCCTAAGCAAAATTTGGTTTTAAAAAATGTGTTAAATCATTTCAATATACATGTCATGAGGGTAAGGTGAAAGGTCCCATTTTATCACCACCCCTTTTAAACCAAAACTTTTTAGTCTTGAGTATTTGTGTTGTAACTAGTGCAGTTTATCTAAAACTAAATCCACAACTTGTTTTATAATTTTCTAAAGTTCCATAAAATATTCCTTAAATTGGTCCAAAATGTTCTCATAATTAATCTTTCAATCAAAACATTCATTTCCAAAGCCATTATATATTTTGTTAATTGCATGGACAGGGTGACTTCTGTGGTTATCGTTGTTTACAATCATCCCAATGTACAAACTCATGCATTTCTCAATCTCATATTACATATAGAATATTAACTATTAATAAATGTAACTCAAAGCAATTTGGAAGTCATAAGAGATAATTTAGGATTTGTTTTACTGTTTTAAATCATGAACATAGCCATGCCTTATCTTATATTATGATCTAGAATAAACCATTACTACCCTGTGTTAGAATTAGCTTAGCATACGATAGAAAAAACAAGAAACATGTAGCCTAGGTTATTACTGGATGAATATACGAGATACAGTGTACCTCTATGCATTATTAATGAACCAGCTACCACATTATTACCCAATCAGACTATAACTCATTGTGTAATAAAAGTACTTCAAGGAAAAGCATATAAAATGAATATCATCTCTCCTTGGAAGCTCCAAATAAGATTAATATTTAGTAAGACACAGTTGACCATCCACAATATCAGGAAAGGGAAGTATGCAGGAATAGGACAGAGTGGTATGGAAGACATGTTACTGGGATAATGGTAGTCTTGGTGCAGTGCATGTGCAGCATGATTCTGGCCAGACTTAATACTCAGTGCTTTCCTACCATTGCTGGCATCTGCTCATCTGCCCTCGGTGGAAATTCAGGTGATTCTGGCTCCTGTTATTTTGGTGAGGAAAATTGTTTAATACATAACACATATACTAAAACTGGAGTTACATTTATGCTCTACAAAAAGTGTCTTAGAAGTAGGGGTGGACGATATCACGATAATATCGTAGTGATACGATATTCCAAAAATGTTCAGCAAAATCGGTTATGGTTTTGAAGATATCGAAATATCGCCATATTGACGATATTCCAAAAATATAAAATTTATATCGGTCTTTTAGTTAAAATATCATCAGAGTGATAAATTGTCTCGAAATTTCATGTCATTATACGGTAATATCAACAAAGTTATGTTACCGTGAAGAACTAAAAAACAGTTTGAAATCACGCCGCAGCACTGCTTATGTTCCTACTACTTTCGTGCATGGTCTTTTTTCGTGAATTGTGCGCTTCTGGTTGCCGCGTGGGCCATAACTACAGGCTAGTCCCATGAACACATGGTACACTCTCCTGGAATAACCGCACTGGTGTACATTGTGAGGTTGTTCACATTCAGCAGATGTCGGATACCAGGATAAAAGCATGGCTGATGATCGCTGAACTGTGCGTGCATTTATAAACCACAGGTTTGTTTATGGATGTGTTGGTTAGTTCTTTTTATGAAATGTTTGTCGCACCGAGCAGCAAAAATCTAAGAATTTGGCACGTTTTGGAGTGACTGTTTGGAGTAACTCTTTATTACCTACGCAACTTCCCTGTAGAACTTGCATGCAAAAGTAGTTATTTCGGTGTCCAATGTCGTTAATGTACGATATATACATTTTTTCACATATTTAAAAAATCTGCGTCTTGAAACGATAATACATATATCGCCGATATCATCGCCGTCGATAATCGACTATAAAAAAATTCAGTATCATCACCCCTACTTAGAAACCTAAAAAGTTAAATTATTTTGCCAGAACTATGATGCCCAATGTTCTTATTACATACTGTGAAACTATCAGATTTGGTTGGCTGATTCTGAAAAGAAATACATTTATAAATAAAACACTGTCGCTATTTGTGTTGTTCTAAGTTTGATAGTCAAATGAATAGATCACAGCACCCTTGGTGATTTAATTAACATAGTGTGAATGAGAAACAGCATACAACAAGCATTTTCTTGGAACAGTGCAAATAACACCAGAGTTTGTTTCAAAACCATTAAACCAATTCTGATAAATATTTTCCAGATGGTAGATAAATAATTGGGCCTTGTATTTATGGCAAAATAGTATGATGTGGTTTTAAATTATGTTACTACATATAATGTGGGCATTTCTTATAGGATACCTTTTATTTAAAATACCACTGGTTACAACATATAACAGCTAAAACATGTTTATAATGTACTTGGTGTACTGTTCACAATGTGTCCTCATTATATGAAACATAAAATGTAGTACAGCACTGCCTTATGTTTGGCAAAATCTCAAAGAGAAGTAGTGAGGTTTTACCTTGAGAAAGAGACTGTTGAGTTTTCCGCAGAGTTTACCACATGCATCAGGATGACTAGAAGAATACAACAGGTCATAGGCTGGTATGCGATGAAAAGCAATACGCTTACTTCCACTAATCATCCATATTATCACATCAGGCATACTGTTTTGAGGCTGAAAGACAAGAATATGATTTAAATCATTTACAATGATTTTAATAATAATAATAATAATGTTGGGCATTTTAAAGCGCTTTTAAACAAGGTATCAAAGCGCTGTACATTATTACCCCTGCTCATCAGGCGCATAAATCATTCCAGAAACCATCTCAGCTCCCTGGGGAGTATACAGCTCAATTGCTGCCATTTCGGCGCATATGGGCTAATCAAACACAACAACCAACTCTGCCCTCACAGGTACCCATTTACTCCTGGGTGGAGAGAAGCATTTATGGTAAAGTGTCTTGCTCAAGGACACAAGTACCACGGTCGCAGCCAGGATTCGAACCCACATTCTGACGACTCAGCCATCAGAACACAAATCCAATGCACTAAACCGCTCGACCATGGCACTCCACTTGGCACTCCATTTTGAGCAGTATACTTGTTTAGCTGCATCAGGTTGTTACATATATCATTTACCACTATTTAAATTCAATTCATCAGAATGGAAGCTCTTCAAATTCTACTCAAACCATCACTTCATGGATGAAAGCTTTAGGTTTGCTGAAATATAGAAATATAGTTTTGTTGTAGATTGAATCATTGGGTGTTGTACCAACCTCATTTGAGTTTTGTTTTTCCAAACTACATTTTCAATTGAAGAAAAGTTAAATTTTGTTGTCACTGTTTTTCACCTGAAACAAAGACCAACGATTGGCAACATATATAATGCTGTGTCTTGTGAGTTCACATGCCATTATGTAGCATTGGTGTAAATGATGTGGTTATCAAAACATAAGTAAACATGATGTACGTATGCTGTATACATTGGCTTTAGAATGACTCACCTCTACAGCTAACGCCTGAAGAATGTTAAGGTATCCTTGTATTTCTTCTAAAGCCTCATTGACATCAGTAGCATTCTCTCTTAGCTTGGTAGCTTCTTCCACAATGGTATTCATACAAGCTACACGAGTATCATAACGTCGCTGGTCCAGAATGTTAGTCTTGTCTTTGGTAGGGTCAATAGTTGGTATTGGATCCCTGTCATAACAAATGCAACATAGATTAATTACTCTTCTTTGACAGAAGTAAAAAATCTTGAAAAATGGGTAGTGGGCGTGGGTCTCCCTTTGGTCTAAAAGACAAAGCCCCCTGAACCTCTTGGATGTTTAATTTTGGAGGATTTACAGACTCCCCACATCCCCACAAACAAGAAACTAGAGGTGTGTACACAACACAGTCTACTTCTTTCTTTCCTTGGTGGCTACATGTATACTTCTCTTTTTTTCAAGAACATTTTGAGGCAAAGGGAGATTTGTAAAAAAAATCCTGAAATCAGGAAAATTCCTGAGAAATCACAGGCTTGCGGCTTCTGTTTGTAGGAATACATATACACTGATCACTTCATGGACAACAGGTTGACAAAACTAGGACATGAGTAAAGACAATTTCTGAGCTTTTTTTCATTCAGTTAATCCAACCTACTTCTAATAGCTTGCCAGTATTTTTAATGTTCTATTGTTTTAATGTTTGAACTCTGTAAAAACACTAACCTGCAATCAGCTACTAGCTGGTCTATCATACCAATCAGCTGAGCTGCTATCTCAGCAGGTGGGGCTCCTGCAGTTATGCTGACCTTAACCTTGGTCAAGTTAGCCGTCTGTAATAAATTAAAATCATACCAAATAATATCAAATATGGACATGGATTTTGAAACATTTTACATGTATATATCTAGACTACATTTAACTTCTAACAATGCTGTTACTATTTTTTGAACAATTTTTCATATCTTGTAGTTTTAAATACATCACAATATATGGTGTAGCATGGCCGAGCAGTTCAGTACATTGGACTTGTGTTCTGATAGTCAAGTCATTAGAATGTGAGTTTGAACCCTGGCTGCAACCATGGTACTTGGTACTGGTTATTTGTATTTGCATATTATAGATACTTACAAGCCGTTCAACTTTGCGTAGTATTATGTTGAGTGTATTCAGTCTGAAGCTAATATCCTCCCAATCAGAGTTGATAACTACTAAGGGTTTATTCTCAACCCAAGGTAGGAAGTAGTATTGACAACCATCATATACTGCATTGGTTGGCTGTGTTGTAGAGGCCTGGGGTGCACAATTCTCATCCAGCTTGTTACCATAGTTACCGATGCTGACCTCAAACTCCACTGGGTCATCACTTTCACTGACCATGGTAGCATCAATGAAGCAGGCATACAGGCGGTATTTGCGACGGCGGAGATATTTCTGTACACGCAGAACATCCTGATGACTTATCTCTTGTACTTGGACATCGGGATGTTCACCTAGTTTGGTGTCGATGCTAACAAGCACACGACCACGATAAGCAACACCTTCACCCTGAGAATAACATACATAACAGTATGATCATCAACAGCATACTGACATACAACTTCTTATTACTTAAATGTTGAAAAGTGTAAATAGAGAATTAGCTGCTTAAAAATGTATCGGTTGTGTTTTGCAAAGAAAACCAATTACTTAAAAATGACATATTTCACAAAGTAACCATGAGAAACACACTTTTACAGTACATAAATGTATGTCCAGAAATGAATTAATGGTATAAATGCATTTGATTATTGTTTAATCAAGCTTCTGACAATTATTTTGTGAAATAGTTCATTTTAGTGTTTTTGTTTCCTTAAATGAAATTAGCAATGAGCCAGAAAGAAAAAAAATTGCCAGTAAATTAAAAAATGGGCAACACATACTTGAAGTGATACATGTTCTAGGTAGATATCAAATCTACCATAACACTCCAGACAAAAAGAGTTTGAATATACAACAGTAAGTGTAAAGCTACAAGCATGGCTTCACAGAATCATTGCATTTTTGTTATTGTCCTTTTTATAAATAAGGACTATATTGGTTCCAATGCAGCATTCATCACACGTCTAATGAACAAATCCCTCCTTGGTACTTCCCAACCTAACTCAAACTTGCTATAAATCAGACATGTAACGTTGTAATTGCAAAAAAGAGGAAATGGCCGAGCACACAAAACTTTGTACAGTGTTTTTCACTTTTCTATAGCCCTATTATTATTCAAGAAAAAAGAGGAAAAGTTGCATGCCTGATAAATACATGTACATCCAGCCTCTTGAAAAAAGGGTTGGATGTGTGCACATTATAATTGCACATTATTATTATTGTTACGTGCAATCTAAATAATCATATCTTGATAATTATCATATAATTGTAATTTTGGGCAATTATCAAATGAGTGCATCTCTACTATAAATACCAAGTTTGCTATGTAAAGCTCTGATCCACTACGTGTATAAACCAATTATTTAATACTTGTTTGTATGTACCTTGCCCATATTGAGATCCTCATACTGATCAGGAAGCTCTGAGAACTCTCTAGTTGATCCATAAAAGTTGACAAAACATGGACCATATATTGGCAGAAAACCTGTCAGAACAATACAAATTCAATATATTAAATGTTGTACACAACTTCAATGTATGCAGACCTATACACTCATAAATCAACGTACATGTGTTCACCATCAGGCAATTCATGTTCAACTAAATTAGTATTACTGAACTGTGAACACAAATTCTGTGTACAAAATAACTGAATAACTGAATTGGAAAATCAATATAAATTATCATAGAATGTTGACATTGAACATACACATGTTATGTCCTCATGACTGACTTTACTTTGAAAAATGTACATATATGTTGAATTGCTAATTTTCTAGGGTCATAACAGTTATGAAATTTCAAATGAGACAAAAACAAATGATAAATCCATCTACACATAATGCCAGACTAATTTTAATAAGCAGTGAAGTTATTGTGCAATTTTGTCCATTAACCCTCCTATGTACAGTGCAGTTGCCATAGAATTGTCAGACCTTTCAAAACCTTTCAAGTTTGCTGTACTGAAGGGTTTTGAAAGGTGAGAAAACTGTCTGACAAAAGGGACCTATGAAAGGTTTCGAAAGGTGTAACAACTCTCTGAACAAACTGGTGTTGAAATGTTTCAATACCTTTCAAAGGGTATTGAAAGGTGTGGTTGTTCAGTAGCAACAAATTCTGGAGGGTTTTAAAGGGTTCATAATAATTGATAGCCATTTTGGCCCGTAAGCAGATTTTGAAAGGTTTTGAAACGTCAAACCATAGGAGGGTTAAGACTGTTTTATCATTATTATTAATTCATCTGTACCTCCTGTAATAATTTTTGTATAATATTGATATTTTTTATATAATATGAGGGCCCAAATGATCAGCTGTGCTGGATGGGTTACCCTCGTTAAAGATAGTTTTAAATAAAAAAATTAAAAAAATAAAAATTGTGTAAACAGTGAAATTACAGTCCGACACAGTTGTTTAGATTGTGCACATGTGCCTTCATTGATCTTCAAGCAGGTATTAATTGTGCAGACACAAGCCAAGTTTTGAGTAAAGCTTACTGATTCCAATCTAATCAACATACACACATTACTCATCAGAAATACTTTATTATTAATGAGTATTCAGTTAGTCAGTGCCATAGAAACATGGATCAAACATTTTACTTTCCAAATCACTGTCTACGCTGAAAAGATGTGTGATGGTATTTTTCGTTCAGTAAATACATGGTCTTTGAAATTACATACTCGGAAATTAATTCAAGGGTCTAAGATATGAATTTGATATAGATGTAGATAACATATTTGTCCAGATATTGAAGCTTCTGATGGACATTTTAAATGAAATATGAAGTTTACTTTCTACATACTGTACAGTTTTCATGCTAATCTTTGACACATCAATGAGGGCACTGTTTTATGAGATCACAATAGAAAAGACAGTAACACTAAAAATGTACACAAACAAAACCCCAAACCTTGCCCAAGAAAGCAGTGGTCAACAAATTTACTGACAGATGACAAAACACTCAATTTGCAAGAAAACACAAAGACCAGAAATTCAATTAACTTTATACACAAACCTACCATGATATTTCATTTGATAATTTCACAGAAGTGTTCATGAATATGCAATTTCTAACCTTAATATATAAACTGCCAAAAGTTTATTTTAACATCAAAAATTGGCAATTAAAAAGTAGCAAAGTGTGGTGAATACGGGTACACAGTTAAGCATCATATATTCAAGTTCAATCATTCCTATTGTAAAGGCCTTTGCTTTTTGTACAAAATGTGCAGGGAGTACTCATTAGGTTTACTTTCATGATTCACAAGTATGGAGTTTCAATGAAATGCAGGTCCCTGTTGTCCTCCAGAATAATGAGAATGCAGACTATTTGGTTTGGGCCAAGCATAGAATGGTCCAGTACATACACTTATCATTAAATAGCCTCTAATTTAAACAAACAAACAAACAAACAAACAAGCCATAGTTATTATATTCAGACTGACAGGATCTTCAAGAAGACATATCTCACCTTTTTGAGCTTTGCAATGAATTAGAACAAAGAAAGAGAGAGGTTTAAGGTTAAAACAGTTACCAGAACTCTTTCAGATTGATATTTGTCAATTTTTGTAACAACTTACAACTTACTTCCAAATGTGTCAGTATTCGTGCATAGAGTATAAAAATAGCATCATGACTCATAAATGACCTAATTAAATCACTTTGCATTCATGAATTTATCAGTTCCATACACAACCTGATGAGGATGTACGCACTAGAATCTCAGTTCCTACATGTATTATGTCTATTTTTCATGTATAAATGGATAAAGGTTAACTCCTCCAGGCTGCTGATCTTGCTCAACTTCTTTGATAAAATCTAAATTAAGAAATGTCAAAGTTAACTGAAGGCAAAGTATGCTTAAAGGGATTGTTCACGACATGTAATTGTGAAATGTCTGTAAATACATCCATACCTTATAACAATAAAGACATACACTGTACATGTACATTTGTTTGTATGTATTCTAATGTTGAAAATGGATAATGGATTATTTCAATGGATTATTTGAAATGAGTTTAACATTTCACATTTTCTCAACAACTTCTCAGGATGGTACCATCACCAAATTCAGATAGTAAGTTCATAGATTATGCACAGTGATTTTGTAATCCAATAATTACCAAGGTGTATACTACTACTAATCTCATAAAAACAGGAAAGAGTTTCAGGAAAGTAAATGAATGGCAGATTATAAGAACAATTGGTGGTCCTACATGGTATTATCACAAATATATGCAAGCAGTACATGTAGTTTTTTTTTCTTTTTTAATGCACCATTGAATAGGCAATAAGCAAATATGCATTTTGCAATAAGAACAATGTCAATTATTTTAAGATAACACTATCACCAGTAAGCCAAAGGTTATTAAAAAATAAAAATATTGAGCATTTTGGTGAGTTACCACAATCACACATAGTTGCTATATTTTGGCTTGGCCACTCATGCTTTTACTTAGGGAATAATAATTTGTCATGGCGATAAAGACCGAGCCGAAGGCAAGCTCCTTATCACTCGTGACTACGCACAAAACCGGTCATTAACCTGCTGTAAAGACCAAGTGTCAAACTGTTATTCCCATTCATAAATGCCCATATCAATTTCATTTTCAAAATGTAATTTTTGTTGAATAAAGCCAAACAGGAATTGGCAAATTCACATTTTTGGGACACACGAAACACTTCCAAAGTACATGAGTCTAATTTGTCACTCTGATTGGTTGAAATCTGCATTACACAAAAAAAGCTGGCACATATGCGCTGTTCTGATTTTTTTATAAACCAGTTGAAACCATTCGTTAATATACCCTCACATGATTACATTTTGTCCAATCAGATTGTCTCAACTGTCTTGGGCATTTATGAATACAATATAAAACAATATTGTGGCCAAGAACTTGAATGAGAACGACTCCATCAGAAACGGCAACCTTACATAAGTTGCACTGCTACCCACTATTGTTTTCCTTGTTATTCCTTGTATAAGTAATTATGTTTAGGAATACAACAAAGCATAAACATATCTCAAAGCATAAACATATCTCAAAGCATAAACATATCTCAAAGCATCAACTACAATAAACCTTATGTATTGACATTGCAAACTGATTTTAAAGACAAAAGAAGGTCATTCATATGGGGTGTCGTGGCCGAGCGGTCTAGCTTACCGGATTCAAGTTCTGGTGTTAGCAACATAATGTGGGTTCAAATCACGGCCGTGACACGTGTCCTTGAGCAAGACACTTAATCATAATTGCTTCTCTCCACCCAGGGGTTAAATGGGTACCTGTGAAGGCAGAGTTGGTTTGCTCTATATGCGCTAGAAATGGCAGCAATTGAGCTGTATACTCCCCAGGGAGCTGAGATGGTTTCAGGAATGATTTATGAGCCTTATGAGCAGGGATAATAATATAATGCGCCTTGAGCACCACTTAGTTGGTGGATACGTGCGCTATATAAATCCACACATTATTATTATTATTATTATTATTCATTGGTTCATGTACATGTTCATGTACGTACATGTTCATGTAAATTTATGTGCACTTCGCGTACACGCACTTAAAAGGTGTGGCAAAAATACATGCAGTGTGCATACATGAACCAGTGAGTGGTCTTTTGCCTCGAGGGGGCCCTTTCAGTTTGTGACATATGCATAAGGTCTATAGGATAAACATACAAGCACCCCAAAAAGTAGTCCAGCAAAAAGAATTGTGATAAATGATAAGTACCTGGTGTGAGACGGCCTTCTTCTTCTATATCCTCCACTGATTAGCATTGTTATTTAGAGTGTAATAATATCAGTCAGATGTGTATGTTAATGTAGACTACAGATACTTACCTTCATGTTATGCATAGTGATTACATCAATTTTATATTTAAATACAATACAATAATTTTGACCTGCTTCAAGTGAAATCCTCATTTTTCAAAATTGAAATTTCTGTTTAGTGTTCCAAACATTGGTATGTAGCACATGGGATGCACTTATTAAAAATCTGTCAAAGTTTGAGGAAGTCATGTTATTACATACATTTAAGTTCAATTGTTAAATTGAGAATTAAAATAAATGCACTGTGCAAGTTTTAAGCTCCTATTGTGGGAACTAGACACAACTGCACCTGCATATGAGTAAAATAAATAACTTGATACATATAAAACTTATGTTCTTATATTGTTTATAGTGAAGCCGGCTCCATCCTGAACATTCATGAAACTACTTGCATATTAATTACCTTTTTCTCCTGATGATATTGATGAGATATCAAGGAAGTTTGTTCATAACCATGCAACTAATGGTATTATTTTCTTTTCCTGATGATATTGATGAGATATCTAGGAAAATTGATCCAACAGCCTCTTTGTAAGAAGATGCTTCAAAGTGTGCGCAAATTGACAGTATGTGCACACCTTTGTCAACCTGTGGCTCCAAGGCAAGAAGAATTCACTATGTAATTACACAAACTGACAACCTTTATTTCAAGTTTCAATGAATATTCATGTATCTAATGGCATGTTACCTTCTTCTCCAGGAGATGATATAGTTGAGATATCAAGGAAGGCTGTTCCTACATAGTCATCAGCAGACACACGATCCCTGTCAATAATAACATATATTTATTACAATCATTCACTTCTCACAACTTTAAAGGACAATATCATCATGATTAGAGCAGACCATCAATCAGTGTACTGGTTTAAGATGAACACAGTGACTGACAATTACTCGCTCATGATCATTTATGCAGCAACAACGGTAATATGACATAAAACACAATAAAGGGGGCCACTTTGCATCCGTCACGTTAGCAGTTTTTCCAATGGTTGTTATTTATTTTTAAGTACCTGAAACCGACCAAAAAGTGTTTCAACATGTGAATGGACATGCAGGCTTATACTAGAACTAATTTGAGTTGATTTATTTTATTTTTTAATTTTTTAATTAATTTTTTTACCCTCAAATTTCCATAAAAATTGGACGGAAAAAGTTACCTCACTTTTCCGTCCATTTGTTGATGGAAATTTTAGGGTAATTAAAAAAATAATAGTAATAATCAACTCATATTATCTTTAGGATAAGCATGCATGTCTATTCAAATGTTGAAATTCTTTTTGCGTGGATTCAGGTATTTAAAAAAAAATTACAACCATTAGAAAAACTGCTAACGTGACGGTAGGAAAGTGGCCCCCTTTATTGTGTTTTATGTCATATGACCTTATGTGGGGTACTATTTTCAGTCACTTAGTTAATCCTAAAGTAGCAATCTGATTCCAATCTGATTCCATGCACTGATGATTGTCCCTTTAAAATAATAAATCCTGATAAATGTCCATACACATTAGAGGCATCATATAGCCACACTCTGGGGTTAGGTTGGGTATTTTCTGGTACATTTCGACTGAAGGCACATTTCGACATTTCAATTCATTATATATGCCTCACCGTGATTAATTCAGATTTTTGATCATACCAATCGGCAAATATGTTGCTGATATACATCATATATTAATTTATTATTCATTACTTTTTACAAATTTGTCAGTGCCAAAGAAGAATGGATGAAATACACTACTCTTTAGACTGTGGTAGATATTGAACAATTCTGAACTAGTACAGAGTAGGTATCTTGAAGAAAGATATATGCAACTGAATGATACATGATATAATCATGTGAAATATATACCTGAGCAACTTGTTCAAGAGTTATAAAAGAATTCAAATTGAGGTAAAGTCACTTACCAATCCCTAACTTGAAACTTCAGACGCTCACACATCGATGGGAACTATACAATCAAACATAATTACATGATATAATAATGTCCATATAATTTATTTGCCTAAACCAAAAAATAAACATTGTCCTGTGACATTCCATTTCAAAAAGGTGCTTCCACAGACTAGTCTATCTATAATAAAGGTGCTTCCACAGACTAGTCTATCTATAATAAAGGTGCTTCCACAGACTAGTCTATCTATAATAAAGGTGCTTCGACAGACTAGTCTATCTATAATAAAGGTGCTTCCACAGACTAGTCTATCTAATTGCTTCATGTTTGTTTGTAATGGAAGTATAAGCAGAAATATTCATTTTGTATTACCCTGATCGGTACCCGCAACTCCTGGTTCCAATCTGGATGGTCATTGGCATACTTCACATCTGTCTTTACCTATGTAAATGAAGACATTGGGAAATTGACTCACGGAAGTTACTTCTTTGCAATGCATATGTGTACATGTACCACATTCACACTACCAGCAGAATATTGCTGAATTATGTCAACTTAGCTATATGCTTAAAACCAATCACATATTTTGGACAGTCAAGTATATATATTTACACTCTTAGTATGGTATGTAAGAGTATACGCTGCAAATAAAGGTACCAGTCTCGGTTGTCAACTTATTATCATAAAGCACTAAGCTCGATCATCCAAAAATGTTCATGTCAGCTTTCAATATACAAGCTTTGTGTTTGTCTTGATCATAGTGTGAAATGTGTGTGCGTATTCCCGGGAAATACGTGGGCAGGTTTTCACGGGGACAGTGTGAAACTGCGCCACGTTAACAGTGGGGTAAAAACTCCTGGGGCCTCCCTGGGGTTGTATTTCACCGGGGATAAGAAATGTAGTGTGAAAAGGGCTTTACTGAGAAAACATACCATATTAGATAAAGGATACCATAATTGATGTGGTTGCTGATGAATGAGTAGAACATACACAGATAATGCGTTCAAATACTGGAAAGAGATCTCTTACTTTTTAATGAAGCATAAAGTCTGTACTGGTCATAACTTAAAGACTAGTTACTGATGGCAATTAGAATTGGTTAGTATATTTAATTATATAACACTTACCTTCTTTCCAGCAAACGAAGCAATCATATATGGATCCACCAGTTCTTTCTTCTCTTCTCCACCTCCTAGGATTTTCTTGATTCCCTCAAAAAATCCAGCATCCACTACAATGGACATGAGCAAACAGTTACAAGTCAACCTTTGTGCAAATAAATCTACAAACCCCATCATTATGTGAGTGTTTATTTTTTATTAAATCATTTTTCTGTGTGTCAAACACAAACAATTTTCTTTTTGAAAAACACTATAATTCCTTAGAGTAAAACCTTTAGAATAAAAATATCCTTCAAAACTTCTACAAGTATTTATAGTTAATGACAAGGTTATTTTAGATGTAGGTACAAGAAGAAATGACAACCCTGTTGCATAAACCATTTCTTAATTATTAAAACATACTACAGAGAGAATTTGTTGTAATGATCTGTCTAAGAAAGGAAAAGGATTTTTCCAAGTTAAGTTTGCTTCATTTACATATGACTTAATATAAATGAAGCTTGTATCAAAATGAACTTACTCTGTGGAATGTCTTCAGCATGATACACCTTTACAACGAACATTCCCTTCCTTAACTGCATACCAGCTGGACGAAGCAAATTGCTGGACAGAAACAAACAAACTCACCTTTAACTTATCAATCAATAATGAATACAGCTCTAGTCAAGCATGAAATATGTTTCTGCATTCACTTTCTGTGAAATGTTTGTGATGAGATGGGATAACATTTGTGAGCAAACATGTATATGAACCACAAGAAATGCAAATAAATACTCACGATTCTATGTCATCAGAATCGTCACATTTCTTGAATACCTGTAAAAACAAAACATGAGGTTGTAATTCTGGGATCGGTGAACAATTGCTAAAACACTTTGGTACATATTTACTGAATTATTTGGAGAAATGTGTAATTTTACAGCATTTGTATTCACTAAGTTCTCAAGTAAAATAGCAATGATGTACGATTTGGGGCTTTGCATGGTGGAGATAGATGTTATCGTGTTGTCCCATGGGGTGGTGTGGTTTTCGTTGTATGTATGTTTGATGATGGCTGACTTGTCTATTTCTCCTCTTCTCCCATGGGCCTTGTGTTCCTTGAGTCTTGTTGGAAGGTCTCTGCCAGTCTCTCTGATGTACACTTGACCACATTCACAGTGAATGCGTCAACACCGGGTCAGCTGACAGGGTCTTGTCTGTCCTTGTGTGTGTGAAGCGTTGATTGAAGTTTGCTGGAAGGGGTGTGGTACACTTTGATGTCTACTGTGTGATGTCAGGCAAATGTATTGGAGGACTGGCAATGGTGTTTGCTGTGTCTTGTTTTTTGTTTTTTTCTTGTTGTGGCTGTTTGGTGGTGTTTCTTGTGATCTTGTATCCATTGGACTTGAAAACTTGTTTGACATGTTGTAGGCTCATTGTATTAGGGTGTGTTGAATCGATGAATTGACTAGTGGTGGATGGAATGATCTGGCATGTACATGTAGGTAGCGGTCTGTGTGTGTTGGCTTGTGGTATACTGAGTGTCCCAATGTGCCGTCTGGTAGCCTTGTGATGTTGACGTCCAGGAATGGGAGTGAACCAGACTTTTATGTTTCCATGGTGGTGATGATGATGGTTGAGGTGATGGAGAAATTCTTGTAGATTGCTGGAGTTGTGTGGCCAGATGATGAAGGTGTCGTCAGCACAGCAGAGCCAGAGTCTTTACATTACATTACATTACAACAAGTATTTATCATGCGCCATTCCCGAGAGGCTCATGGCGCTTACAAAAGTAAATATGACATAATAAATACAAATCAGGATAGAATAAGACATCAATTGATGCAAAATTAATGAGGAAACAAGTGAGTTTTAAGAGCCCTCTTGAAGGCATTAACAGAAACAGATTGTCTGATATAAACAGGAAGATTGTTCCATAGCATGGATGCACAAACAGTGAAAGTTCTATCACCAGCTTGGACTCTTGTGATAGGATATTCAAGGCAGAGATAGTCATCTGTTGATCTTAAATGTCTATTTGGAACATACAATTTCAAACAATTTGATAAATATATTGGTGCTAAGGCATTTAGTGATTTGTACACATATAGAAGCAATTTAAATGATATTCTATGTTGAACTGGTAGCCAATGAAGTGATTTTAACAGTGGTGCAGGATCGTGTCTTCTATTTACAGTGAAAACAAGTCTAGCTGCCCAATTCTATAGACGTTGCAAACAGATGATGTATGACTTTGGAAGTGAGGATAAAAGTCCATTGCAGTAATCTAAATGAGATAAAATCAAAGAGCGTACAGCGTGATGGCAAGTTTCTTGATCAATGAATTTGCGAATGCGAGTTGTATTCCATAGGTGAAAAGTGACAGTTCGACTAACATTTGCAATATGAGAAGACATTGTCATATTTGTATCAAAGAATGCACCAAGATTTTTTATGGTTTGTGACGGCTTAATGCAGGCATTGCCAATGGATAAAGTGATCTGGTAGACGTTTGAGATTGTGTGGAGAAGCTGCGATAAAAATTTTTGTTTTACTGTCATTAAGTTTCAGCTTACTTTCATTCATCTAGTTTTTGATATCACCAATACAAGTCTGTAGCTTAGAAATTGCATTTTTCAGATCACCAAGTATTTTGGGATTAAAGGATACATAGAGTTGCGTATCATCAGAGTCTTGGTTTGTGGGTTGCAAATTGAAGAGCCAAATTTTTCGAATTCTTCCATAAATAGGTTTGCTAGGACTGGGGATAGAAGAGATCCCATCGACGTCCCCGCAACCTGTTTATAGAATAGCAATGTTCCAATGAAAAATTAAATGTCCGTTAAAATAGCGAAAATTGCTATTTAAATAGCGAAAAACACTAGCGATACATCTGTAACAAATTAATATCTAAATACTACTTTAGACAAGATGAAGTGTGTGCATCTTAGAGAAAATGCGAATTGTAACGTCAAATTTAAAAAAAGTTTTGTAAAACCTAAAAGCTATATAAAACACTTACTCATTGTTTTCTCAAAAACACAAGTACATGTACCTATTGTAATGAAATATACACAGGTTAGTTTTAGGATATATTTCTTGAAAACTAGAGAGTAATACATGGAATAAAGAATTATTATTCAAAACATGTGTACATACAGTATATGACATGTATTCATTATATTGTCTCCAAGCTTATATTTCCTAACTTCAATGCACAAAACTCTAGTAGACAGCTTTAAAGTCAGTACACACTTTTGGTAAAATGTCTATTAATGCATCCTCTTTTACATGTCTTTAAAGAACTCATATATAATATATAATATATAATATTTCGGGTCAGTTTCTCCCTATAAATCTACTTTGTGTACAACCACGTAAAAGGCTTGTATCCCGTTGTGTGATCCCCGCTACTGCCGTTACCCAGGTTGTTTGCATCCGACTGGGGCTTAATCCCTGGCTACTCGGCAGATATGGTTTGGCCTCTGACCTGGCCCCATAGAGCAATAGATAATTGGCATAAGTGGACCGCCCACCAACATAGGGGCTGGTTAGCTCAGTTGGTAGAGCGCTGATACAGTATTCGAGAGGTCGCGGGTTCGAGCCCGGCATCAGCCAATTTTTCTTTGCTCGCTTCTCTTATTATAATATGCCAATTATCTATTGCTCTGATGTTGATCTCATCTTAAGAGTGAAATTATTGTTTGTCAACAGTTGATCTATTTGCATGATTACAAATGCAACCCATGTTCTACAAATGCAACCCATATTTCTGTAAAAACTCTGACAGAAATACATATTTGGGGTATTTTTAGTTTTACTTTGTTTACTTTACCACAAAGTGTCTTAACATTAAATAGATACATAGACAGATACATAGATAAATACTGTCATTTATAAGGTGCCTTTTTTCCTAATGGTTGCAAAGCACTTTTGCCGCATTTTGCTACCATTCCATAAACACTGGGGCAAGCCCCGTCTCTATTCCGATAATTGTCCTGGGTTCTTTTACGTGCATTACACAACACATGGGACCAACGTCCCAACTGTACATGTACATTTTTCCATCAAATATATACATACATGTATACAGCCAGGTTTTAATGACAATATACAAAATATATGACCCAATGTTAGGAATAACAGAGGCCATCTGTTTCCCTTTTCATTTAACATTCAACGTATATCTCAGTTTTCCAAGGTTTCCAGTTTTCTGTGAGCAATATGAGACTCGTAATGTTTTTGTCCATTACTAGCTGAAAAATGACTAATATATTAATATATATTGTTTTGCATCCAAATATTTGTGGCACTTGATCATTAAGTGCATATTGCATTTTCCAGGAAAGCACTTCAACATATGTTAATCTTTTGAATAATATCAAAATGTAAGTATTATCCCATGGATAGTTTTTTATCATCAACTGCATCCACCAAAGTACTAGAGCAAATTATCCAGACATCTGTATGCAGGAATATACAGTACATGCATCAGATATTATGAAATGATTGTTAATCGACAATTATAATATAAAATAATAATTACAATAATAAATGTATATTAATTAATGGCAAATATGAATTGGAATTAATATATACAAATATGTTGACCTTTTTGAATGAACTGAACACAGTATTCAGACACAGAATTGGATGTTATAACTAATAATGACTTCATTATACTCATGAAATGCGAAAATTGTCATCTCATAATGATTTTTTCCCTTACTTATGGCTAGGCTGAATTATATTAAAGACATACTGATTGATAATGAGACAACTTGAGTGGTCTACACAGTGATCTCAAGAGGCATACACAACAACTCTTTACCTCATGTAACTTTACATTTATCAGAATAACAAGATTATTACATATATGTACATGTATGCTTCATCATTTCTTAGTGTCTCCAGCATAAATATCTTCTACATGTATAAGAATGTCTACATATTTTCTGGTTGTTATCACTCAGCATGTATCCTCTTTCAACTGTTTCACTTCCATTTATTTGTGTAATACTAGTACAGATCAACTCACGTTACACTCAAATGTCAGACTACCTATTTTTGTAATAAGAATCAGCTAGTGGTGTGTAATAAAATACATAATGGATTCTGTTCAAACAATACACCCATCTTTACTGTGTCAATCAACTGCAAGGTATATTTGTACTGACAGAAACATATTATTTTAAGCAGACTGCCTTTAATATCTGATAAGAGTGATACTTCCTGTATAAATTATTTAAATGTCTATGTACTTGTGCCCAACGCATATGTTGATTTTTAATATTGATTATATATCAGAAAAGCTGTAAGGTAAGTTTGTCCTATGCATACAAACATGTGAAGCAATAAGATTAATATGTAATTTACCTTTTTTATTATTTTATTTATTAAATTTTTTAATGCGTTTAAACTGTTCGTGCAAGCTTTGAATCTTTTTAAAATAAAATGTCTTCCATCCTTATCAATGTTCTGACATGTTTGATGTAAATTTATCACACATAATTTTGCCTATGGACAAATACTAAACCAGGAAATCTGAGTAGCAAAACCTAATCATGCTCATATCAATGCAATGTTTTGACCCATTAGGTTTTATTCTTGTGGCGTTGACAAGATAAATATTATCACAAAAATAGGCAATGGTACAAACGTGTAGGTACCCCCACACCCCCATTCAATGTAGAGTTAAAAGCAAATTTTCTTTGGAAACATTTGGCAGTGCAATATCCCAGCCAAATTCAAAATGCTCAACATTGGACGAGGGGGGAGGGGAGATGTTAATGCATCAAGGTATGTCAACATGTTTGATCACCACTGTAGGTCTCTTCAAAAGTAGTCTTTCATAAGTGAATTTATCTTGTCCGTCTACCACAAAAGTAATGTCTTTTGAGATGTAATTCCTAGGTTAATTTCCAGGATATACCAAATCAAGGTTATGACATAAATACCATCTGTTCTGTCCCCGATTAGTTACTCTTTTAAATATTTTCTCTCTTGGAACTTGTATATACTGTATATAAATGTAGTTCTGACTTTCATGCAATTAAATGTGAATTATAATGATTGAAAAACCTGTGAACTTACAGAAGCTTCATCTCCCTGTGAGAGAACACTCATACAGACAAGTATGTAGCCCTTAGCTCCAGCATTAGCATCCTCTGCATTAGACAACAGAAGCCACTTATTGAGGATACAATGATTGTCTGCCTCATACACTGACCCAATTTCTAGCTGAAAATTACCAATCAAGGCATCGCTTCGAAGCTTGCGAGAATTGTACACCTGAATTTCAAGTAAGATACAAATAAATAACAATGATAATATATAGACTGATGAAATTCTTGTTTCGGGATATAAACAAATCAATTGAATTACACAAAATCATATCAATTGTTTAATAATGATAATGATACCAATAAACAAAAATGTCTTCAATTATGTTTACATGCATTTCATGCGGTTGAATCAAATTTTTTAATATTTTATTCGTCATTGGCATTAATATAAATACAAACAGGTTATTAGTTAGTTGACATGACTAAGTTTGCTGTATTATCAATGTTATGTATTTACCTGAAAGTCAATCACATCATCAAATAGTTCTGCTGGACTTGCACGGAAGTTGTAGAAAAATACCTGTAATGGAAACAAAAGAAACAAATTAATTAAGCAAACTTTTATCATATGACTCATTTCATTAGTAATAATCAACGGCTCGACTATAGAGAATTATAGAGCCAATAGTTGAGAAGATACAACATACATGTACATTGGTATTTGGTGAAAGTACATACGTGTACATTGGTATTTGGTGAAAGTACATACATGTACATTGGTATTTGGTGAAAGTACATACATGTACATTGGTATTTGGTGAAAGTACATACATGTACATTGGTATTTGTTGAAAGTACATACATGTACATTGGTATTTGTTGAAAGTACATACATGTACATTGGTATTTGGTGAAAGTACATACATGTACATTGGTATTTGTTGAAAGTACATACATGTACATTGGTATTTGGTGAAAGTACATACATGTACATTGGTATTTGTTGAAAGTACATACATGTACATTGGTATTTGGTGAAAGTACATACATGTACATTGGTATTTGGTGAAAGTACATACATGTACATTGGTATTTGGTGAAAGTACATACATGTACATTGGTATTTGTTGAAAGTACATACATGTACATTGGTATTTGGTGAAAGTACATACATGTACATTGGTATTTGGTGAAAGTACATACATGTACATTGGTATTTGTTGAAAGTACATACATGTACATTGGTATTTGGTAAAAGTACATACATGTACATTGGTATTTGGTGAAAGTACATACATGTACATTGCTATTTGGTGAAAGTACATACATGTACATTGCTATTTGGTGAAAGTACATACATGTACATTGGTATTTGGTGAACGTTTTTTGGTGCTCACTCACATTGTTGAGAAAACAACAACTGTTACATACTGTTTATTTTGAATATGTAATTGTAAATAAAACACTTTATATGATATACACTTTATACTTGTTCCAACTTTTACACCAAGTAAGTTTTTTGATAAAACTTTGTCCCTAAGATAATCTAGTAATTACCAATGCTGTACAATCCCTTTTAAGGAAGAAACTAACATTTAAATTATTAATTTCAAACACAAATCTGCCATTAAAAAGTAGTCATTATATAATAGATCCAAGGGGGTAGGGGAAGTGCCACCTGTAAAACAACCGATAATAAACATCTCAGCAGTGCTTAGAAACACGATAAATTTGCAAACCCATAGCTCTAGGTTTCCCAACTGCAAATATATTTTGGTGTCACCGCAATTAGTTCTACATACTTATCCTCTTCACCATGCATAGCTACAAGTTTTAAATATGGACCAACCCTTGTTCTAGTACCTCTGATGCTTCATTTGCCAACTGAGGCTCTAAATGCCGACTGAGATAAATTATTGGTGGTGTTGAAAATATTTACCATTTTGTAAGGTGTTTAAGCACCAAGTATACAGTGCTTTATCAGTGAATGACAAATATCTAACCAACAATGTTAACAATATAATTCAGTAGATTTATAAACTGTATATTAACCCTAACCCTGCCAGACGCAGCACAGTGCATCAGGTGGAAAAGTCTGGTGCACTTTGATGCATTCAGCTGTCAACACCAGTGCATAAGCAGCCAAGTCTGAGGCTATTGAGAGCTGGTCCCATTGAACAATGCCAGAGTTGTATCCTGCTGCGTTGGGTGACCACAGACTCTGAGGCAGTTCGGCCTTGAGATTTGTGACCAGATGGATCTTGCTGCACTGGGCAGCCAAGTCACTTTGACAAACGATGCAATCTGATGCGTCTGGCAGGGTTTCTAGCCAAAATACCCTGGAGGGTTAGGGTTAAAAGATATCCATCCTGTGGTACATAGATACAGACATGTACATGTAAAGTATCTGAAATTAAAAAGATAGTACCTACCTCATCCCAGTATGGCCTGTTGGTAGACTTCTTAACTCTTGACATCTTAGTCTGGTTAGATACAGTCACTTTACATACAGGGTGAATGTTGCCACCAGCCAGCTGTCTAGCTTCCCATACTTTGATTCGCACTTGGAAGTCTTGAGGCTTTGTAGATAACTTACCTCGGCGCTTCTTTTTCTTCATGCCGGCACTACATGGCAACATTTATTTGAGAGACACTTTATCATCAAATTTAATATTGGCATCTACACAAATAAATTCAGTCATTTACATTATTCTTCCTTACATGTACCTCATACATGTATAATACCTGTACAAACTTGGTACTACAATAAATATGTTGAATGTTCAATTAAAGTCATTGTACATTAGTGACCGACTAACTGTGGAGTCTCGTGGCCGAGCGGTCTAGCTTACCGGACTCAAGTTCTGGTGTTAGCAGCAGAATGTGGGTTCGAATCCCGGCCGTGACACTTGTGTCCTTGAGCAAGACACTTAACCATAATTGCTTCTCTCCACCCAGGGGTTAAATGGGTACCTGTGAGGGCAGAGTTGGTTGATTAGCCCTATATGCGCTGTAATGGCAGCAATTGAGCTGTATACTCCCCAGGGAGCTGAGATGGTTTCAGGAATGATTTATGAGCCTTATGAGCAGGGGTAATAATATAATGCGCCTTGAGTACCACTCAGTTGGTGGATACGTGAGCTATATAAGTCCACACATTATTATTATTATAATTAACTTATAAATGTAGGAATTCCTGCTTCTCAGAGTTAAACTTTTTTAGTACTTTTATTTGTAATGTCAAAGTTTATCCTTGAACCCTAACCCCTAGGTAATCTGGCTAGGAACCTTCCTAAATCCTCCAAAATCCATTAGTGCACTTCTGGTAACATACCCTTATCTTCAAAATGCACCATGCATTTTCGTTGATCTTTCATATTCAGCACTTATGGGCCTGTACTTCTTACCAGATAGTGATTTTGCCCCAATTGAAGAGGTGAAAGTACCAGTTTCCAACAGTGCTGAATTTTTCCCAAAAAGTGCCCCTTGGAGGATTTTGCAGGATTTGGGGTGGTTAGGGTTAAATGCAAGCCTAGGTACCAGTAATTTATTCAATTTACTGATATTTCTCATTAATTGTGGTTGTTATACATATCAAATGTGTCATCTTAAATATAACACTAGTGTTTTTTGTATGTGGTACATATATTGCATAAGCTGATAGGCTTGACTGGCATCAGGAATATCTGTCTATGGCAACATGAGAACTCCTGCAAGTACAACTATGATATAAATATTTAACTAGTATTTGCCGTGTCATGAATTATTAAGACCAAAACATTGTGTCATGACTGAAGTTTCTGCTCATATTTTTGTAGTAAAGAAATAATATGTTAACTTACATAGCAGTACCACCACCACCACCACCGCCGCCTCCTCCTCCTCCTCCATCTTCATCACCACCATCACCACCACCACCACCACCATCACCACCTTCATCTTCATCTTCATCTCCTTCATCTGCATCACCATCAGCTGCTGCTGTTGTTGCTGTACAGTCAATATGAATGACAATAATATTCATTTTAGTACATGTATCATACAAATTACTAAAAACTACACATAATGGTCCTAGCAAGAGACCTGGTTTGGGAATAGGCTTGGGCGGTTTTTCCGTAAAACTGAGTAGTCAAGGAATATTGAACCAAGGGATTTTTACTAAATTAAAATACCAGCAGATTCTTTCAATAAAATAGCACATTTGTTTTTCTACACCAGCTATAATTTCTTTTAGTTTTTACATCAATTTCAAGCTTTTTTATTAACTTTTAAAAATCATCCGTTTTTGAGATCAGACTGAGTTGATTTTTACATAACAGTCAAGGCGTACTTTCACTAGTCCGCAAAGATGCAACAGTACCCCCAATGTAACAGTCATACATGTTACATGTACGTAACACACGACTGAATATATTAAGGAATTAAAGGGTCTATGAAATGTATTTTTGTCTTAATTTATTTGTTATTGTTATTTTATCAGTTGATATGAATAAAAAACAATTTTAAGCTTGTTGTGTGTCTCGAGTGTTTTGTTTTTATTTTAATTAATTTAAAAAGAAATTGTTTCAAATTTTGCACAACGAGAGGTGGCGCTGTTCGTGACGTACACCTGGGCAGGGTTTACACTGTTAAAATGGTCTATTTCATAGACCCTTTAAGGTCGCCATGACCTCCCATTAGGGGCACACAGTTTGGTCACGTCATATGCTAGTGAAGTGCGTCTTTTATTTGAAAAAGTTTGTTCAGCAGAAGAAATAACTGAAGTTACACACCCCTCTACTTGACTCTTGACAAGCTCTTGGGCAAGCTCGGTGGTCGAGAGGTTAAGACGTCTGCACTAGTAAGCAGGAGGTCGTGGGTTCGAATCCCGCCCGAGTCGCCTGTGTACTTTTTTAAGCGCTGTGATACCGTTTGTGTAAGAGCGCTATATAAATGCCTTCATTGTATTGTATTGACATGTCTGCATGTACCCCCATACAGCTGTCATACATGTAAAGTCAAAATTAGATTCGTCCAATAAATGCAATGGTAAGGAACAATTAATATCTAGGTTGAAACTGGAGCTCAAGTGTTTGTTGGAACAAACACACGGTGTGAACTTCCGGTTCAATCAAACTATCATCGATGATGTCAATATCATATTTTGCACAGGTGTATCATCTTTTGTAATAACAATATCAATTTCATATTCAAAAGACATGTCAATTTTGCATTAGAATGCGTTGAATTTGAATTTCCTGTTTGGACCAGAAGTAAAGGTCAGATCAGGTGATTTGAAGGTCATATATATGACGTCCTCATGATCATGAAAAAAATAACGTTAGTACCTGCTTTGGTTCAATTTCTGAGACTGGAAAATAATGCCTTTTTAAAACTGCCTCTAGAGGGCACTCTGAAATTTGATGATGTCATTAACCAGTTGGCGTCGAAGGCCGTGTATACATGCATTTTTTTTTTGAACCACGGATCGGAGAGCGTCTAAACACGCATTCCGATTTTTGTGTGTGTTACCGGGAGACTTGTCAACACGCCACACGTGGTGTGCCATCGTGGCGCCAGACTTGTATACACGCAATCGTTTCTCGGAGTCCATGGGGTCACGGTTCGGTGGCCCCGGACAAAAGGCACTGCAAACAATGAACGAGTTCACTCTTTTCGTTGATTTTTGTGTAATCCCTTTATTCAAGACCTGTTCCTTTGACGTACCAGCCAAGAATTTGTAAAGACGGATTTATATCCATTGTTTACGAGGCCTTTCCTCTCTCCAGGTATGCCGTCTGTTCGACCGGGCGCTGGTCGCTAATAGGCCGTTGCATCGGAGCTTGCCAACGGTCTAATTGTGCTGAACAAACACAACCGTAATTAAAAAACTAGCCATTTAATTCTCGAAATGTCAATGAGTAAATGTTTATTTGGGTGTCCGGACTTAGTTTCATTGACAAAAAAAAATATTAATGGCTAGAAATTTTTTTCTGATTTTTCACCGAAAAAAAATAAAAATATTCCCAACGTGAACTGGTTAAACATATTTTATGAAAAGATAAGACGTCACTAGTCACTTTATTCACAGAAGTCATATTCTATGGGTTTTCAGATAGAAAATTATTATTTTTCTAAACCTGTTGCTAGAGGGTGCCGTGACAGGTGATGACGTCATCAGTCACATTTTTGAAAAGGTCACATGTCCATAGTAATTTCATCCACTGAAAGCATGTTCAAATACCATATCATGGACCCTATAAAAGTGCTTCAGAATATTTTTTCAGTTAAACTTCTGGTTTCGACCGGTAGGAGAGGTCAGATTGGGGTCATGTCTGTGTACGAAATGTCATGTAATTCAAGATCTGTAAGATGATGCAAAGATTGTGTATCTTTTGTGGTTCATGAGATATGACTTTTTACCTGAAATTAAAAGCAAAAAAAAAAAAAATGAAACAAAATTAAGTGTTCGTGCTGTCGCATGAAGTGGGAAAAATGCGATCAAGACAGTCCTTCAACTTCAAGACACATTTTTGTCCAACATACAACATACAACATACAGTCACACATGTAACACCAGTTGGCCAGGCTGTGCTGTCAGAATTTCTTGCTGGTCAGCACGCACAGGTACAGGTTTATATACATGTAGGGATCAACCTTAGCAGTGCAGTACCCTTGTAAAGTTATATCAGTAACTGTGTGTAATTAGCTAACCCAAAACTGAAAACTGCCCAGGCCTATATTGGGCAAGCTACATTCCATGTTATGAAACAATACAATGTTCTGGATTTCCTTTTGGGCTCAAAATACTCAATAGTGTACTACATGTATAACATGTTACTCAGTAAATTATAAATGTGTACTATACATATGTGCCATCATTATGGGTTTGGGTTAATTATCGGGCCTATACATTCCATTTCAGGTTTATTCATGATCATCAGCTACTTTCAGCCCAATTTACAGTACACATGTAAACTTACAGTACACATGTAAACTTACAGTATAATACATGTAAACTTACAGTATAATACATGTAAACTTACAGTATACATGTAAACTTACAGTATACATGTAAACTTACAGTATACATGTAAACTTACAGTATACATGTAAACTTACAGTATACATGTACATGGTGTATGTCCATGTGGGGGGTAAACTTCATGCCATATAGTGTTATATGTACAGTAAAAACGGGGTGTACAATTTTTACTTTTCAATTTTTAGTGTTGCTCCCTAAAAGGTTATTTATATTGTTTACAATCTTTGTTGTTCTTTTCAGAGTGCCTAATTAATCCAGAATGTCAACAAAATAATACAAAATAAAAACATTCAGTAAGAAAGAAAGATTTTAAAAACAATGTACATGTACAGTGTATGTAGGCACTATCAAATTGTATCTGACAGCTGTACTATCTCAGTATCTGTTTACCATTTGTTTCATTTAAATAGCTTTCTGGTCAAAGGAATGGAATGTTTGAGCAGTATAACCATGCTAACCAGGAATAGCAAACTACAAATGTACATGTATATACCATAGCAATTAGTTTGTAATAAGGTTGTTCCCTGATACATGTACATATGTCTTACCATCTAGACTAGGACTACATGTACATGTATATGCTCTATTACACTGTACATGAGTAGTATGTTAGGTGGGCGTCCCGGACCACTTCTCTTAAATATCATTTTTATAAAATGATATTAATAAAAAATACTTTTAGTAATAAAAAATACATTTTTGTATAAATACAAAACCACTTTCAACGAAAGTACTTTTGTTAGAGAAGGTAGATTTAAAAAAAAAAGTATTTGTTTTAAAAAGATTATGTAAGAAAAGTAATTTTTATAAGAAAATTACTTTTCTTAAGATCTTTGAGCGCACTGAGAGCTTGAGAAAAGTGATCCGGGACGCCCACCTAACATACTACTGCTGGTGGTCTAGCTCTGCTAAAAAAATTGAAATAACGGATCGTTATTATAATTGAATAGTAAAGATGACAACAAAATATTTATCTAAATACACATTACCAGAATTGAAAGAGTTTGCTCAAGAACACATTGGTCGAATAATTCTTGTGCAAAACAACAAGAATAAAATAAACAAACGTAGTTATTACAACGCGGTGAAAAAGTATATAAAACTACAAAAACAAAAACCATTATATAAATTAAATTTAGCTGAATTGAGAGAGCGTATAACGGTTGAAAATATTGAGCTACCACTACACGGCGCGGGAGCAAGAGAGCGGTTGATAAAAAAAGACTACATCAACGCTATTAAAAGGTTTCACGGACGAGAAACAGAGTTAAGATTTAAACCTATTAGTGGTGGCAGATATTTACGCGAACGAACAATGACGGTTCCGCTGAATCATAGCAAAGAAAAAGATTTAAATATATTTTGGCGAGCGGTAAAACCAAAGATTATCACCAAGTTGGGTATGGACTTGAAAGAATTTACCGCGTTCAAGTTTATGATATTTATACGCGTTAAATTACGTAGAGAAAAACTAAACGGTGCGATCGATTTTGCCGAGCCAAATTTTCATAATAATAAGCAAATTGCTTTATTGAATTTAGATGGCGTCGAAAATATACTCGATACTGTTTCTTCACAAATTCAAGAGGCTTTAGAAAAATGGACTCAAAAGGGCAGCGGATGGGAGGTAGATCGTATCGTAGAAATGAATATCTTAATCGCGAGATATCAACCTTTGAGAGGCGGTTCTTATATCGAGCTATGCGATTACATTAAAAATAAAAAAGCGTGCATTAACGTAAAAAACAAAGACGACGATTGTTTGAGGTGGGCTTTACGCGCCCATGTTGATAGAACGAGTAAGTACCCAACAGAGGACGGTTTTAATTTTAATAATGTAGAAGCTCCTACACCAATCAGCCAAATTAAGCGAGTAGAACAACAAAACAATACAGCGATAAACGTTTTTGGTTGCGAGTCAAAAACGATTCTAGTTTATAAACTCAGCGATCAACCCGCGGAGATGGATCGTATAAATTTATTATTTATTCATAAAGAAGCTAAATCTCACTACGTTTGGATTAAAGATGTGAATAAATTACTTCACGATCAAACGAAACACAATCCTCGTAAGCATTTTTGTTTGAGATGTTTACAGGGTTTTTCGACAAAAGCGTATCTCGAAAATCACGTAAAAATGTGTAAGGGAATAAACGACAGACCGACGACGGTCGTGATGCCGGAAAAAGGTAAAAACGATACGGTTAAATTTATAAATTTTCATAAAAAGATGCAAGTTCCTTTCGTAATATATGCCGACTTTGAAAGTATTATTAAAAATGTTGTAGATGTAAACTCTACGAGTACTACAAAACTACAAGAACACGTCGTTTGCGGTTATTCGTACGTCGTCGTTTGTTGCGACGGTGAAACTAGCGAACCCATCGTTTACAGAGGAGAAGATGCGGCTGAACACTTTTTAATTGAATTAGAAAAAGAAGAAGAAAAGATTAATATGGTATTTAAAAATCCTCAAAAATTAAACATGACTAAAGAAAATGTAGAAGATTACAACTCTGCTAACGAGTGTTGGATATATGCGAAAAGAAGTGTGACGAAAAGCGCGATAGGGTAAGAGATCATTGTCACATTACCGGTAAATATCGAGGTGCGGCGCATAATTATTGTAATTTAAAACAGTTTAAAACCAAACAGAACTTTTATTCCGGTCGTATTCCATAATTTGCGAGGCTACGATTCTCATCTCATTATGCAGGCCGCGGGTCAAACGACGGGAAATCTAACGTGCATTCCAAACAATATCGAAAAGTATATTTCTTTTTCAATCAGGCAACTACGATTTATAGACAGCGCTCAATTTTTATTGGCGTCGTTGGATAAACTCGTAAAATCAAACAATTCTTTTCCGATTACAACTAAACTCGAACCCTCTTTCGAAAAATTTAATTTGTTAAAAAGCAAGGGTATTTATCCTTACGAGTACATGGACTCTTTCGAGCGTTTTAAAGAAAAACAACTTCCTATTATGGAATCTTTTTACAGTAGTTTGAACAACCAACACATTACCAAAGAACAATACGAGCACGCGAAAAACGTTTTTCATACCTTTGATTGTAACGATCTAGGAGATTATCACGATTTGTACGTACGCACGGATACTTGCTTGTTGGCGGATGTGTTTGAAAACTTTCGCGCTACTTGCGTTAAACAATACGGTTTAGATCCGGCTAATTATTATACTAGTCCGGGTCTGAGTTGGGACGCTTTATTGAAACATTCGAAACAAACTTTAGAATTGCTCACGGACGTTGACATGCATTTATTTATTGAGAGAGGTACGCGCGGAGGAACGTGTATGGTGAGTAAACGATACGCTAAAGCGAATAATGTTTACTTGGGCGACTATGACGAAAATATTCCATCAAGTTACATTACGTATTTAGACGTGAATAATTTATACAGCTACGCGATGAGTCAACCTTTACCGACGGGTAATTTTAAATGGATGACGAGTAAACGAGTTAACAAACTCGAGAGCGAGGGACTTAAACCGAACAAAGGATGTATTTTAGAAGTCGATTTACAATATCCAACTATTTTACACGATTCTCACAACGCGTTTCCACTCGCGCCAGAGTCTTTGGAGATTCCCAAAGAATGGATGAGCGACTATCAAAAGAATTTACTAAACGACAAACCGGCTCCAAACGTCGTAAAATTAGTTCCAAATTTATACGAAAAAAAAAACTACGTGCTTCATTATCGTAATTTGCGATTGTATTTACAACTCGGTATGAAACTGACTAAAATTCATCGCGTATTAGAATTTGACGAATCGTGTTGGATGAAATCGTAGATTGATAAAAACACTCAACTTAGAAAACTCGCGACGAGCGATTTTGAAAAAGACTTGTTTAAACTCATGAACAATTCAGTTTTTGGAAAAACGATGGAAAATGTACGAAAACACGTCAACGTAAATTTGAAGCGGTTAAACGATGAAAAAGCGGAAAATCAAATTCGTTCGCTCATCGCGAAACCAAATTTTGCAGAGGCGAGGATTTTCGATAACGATCTAGTAGCGATTCTCATGCACAAAACAAAACTCGTTCTCAACCGCCCAGTTTACGTAGGAAT
The DNA here is from genome assembly GCA_029582265.1 of Zoroaster sp. YZ-2022. Taxonomy (NCBI): domain Eukaryota; kingdom Metazoa; phylum Echinodermata; class Asteroidea; order Forcipulatida; family Zoroasteridae; genus Zoroaster; species Zoroaster sp. YZ-2022. The sequence goes on along the minus strand of CM055832.1, from coordinate 19,614,436 downwards.
GAGCGTACTGGATTTATCTAAACATTTAATGTATGATTTTTATTACAATCAATTAAAGAAGAAATACGGTGAGAGGTGTGAGTTGGTATACACGGATACAGACAGCTTGTTGTTGGAAATTAAAACTCGAGATGTTTATAAAGATATGAAAAAAGACAAGCATTTATACGATTTTAGTAATTATAACAAACAACATTTTCTATTTTCTGAAGAAAATAAAAAGGTGATCGGTAAAATGAAAGACGAGACCGCGGGAACTCTAATCTCCGAAGTTGTTTGTTTAAGACCCAAAATGTATTCGATACTTTTATCGGACGAAAAACAAATAAGAAAAGCTAAAGGAGTTAAAAAACAAGTTTTAGAACAACAAATTAAACACGACCGTTATAAACAAGTTTTATCGTTGAAAAATACTCTACATCACCCTATGAATTTTATTAGGCACGAAAAACATCGATTATATACGACGCGAATAAATAAAATATCGCTATCACCTTTAGACACAAAGAGACACATTTTAGAAAACGGAATAGATACACACGCTTACGGTCATTACAGCCTCATTGTTTAACAATTACAATTACGATCGTTTAACCTATTGTGTGAGATTACGATCACGATCATAATAATCTCGTTACGATCACGATCTCTTACGTACATGTATGATTATAATTATGATCGTTTAACAATAGGTGGATTTTCTGTATCTCGAGGAATAATTTGTAATTCTTCTTTTACAAAACTACGAGCGGGACCTCCTAAATAATACAAGATGGGTTGATTCGCACCTTTAATAGTTTTAGATATTCTATATACCGTTATACTCCATATAGGGTCGGTCGCGCGGCGTCTCGTATCTTTTTCAGCTTCACCGGGTGCGTATAAATATCGAACCAAACTGTTGTTTGGGATTCTTTTTTCATTCTTTACAACAGCTGGTGAGGCTGGATTTTGCTCGACGTTATCTAATTTAATCGCATCTTTAGGTTTCAAATTAATTAGTCGCGTCGTCTCGTTGTTTAACGCTTTTACAACTAGAGGTAATCTTTTAACCCATTCTCTGTTTCTCGTATCGGTCGCTATTTCTTGCGCGTATTGATGTGAAAATAATCTTTCACTGAAAGTTCTATTAAATCGCTCCACTATACTCTGAGCTCTATGATTACCAGCTTCACTTCTTTGTATTACAACATTATGTTTACTCATCAATACGTTGACGCTACTCATGAATTCTTTTCCAGGATCGACTTTTATAATTTTAGGCCAAGACAATAACGAACGTTTGTAAATTTTCTCAAACGCATTACCAACTTGCGTAGCCGTTTTATCGGTTAACGGTTGTGCTTCTTTAAATCTACTGGCTTCATCTACGACGGTTAATGCGTACTTGTATGTCTTTTTATTTATAATATCGTGCGGAAGAAACAGTAAATCCGCTTGATGAACCTCATTCGGTTTTTCAAACGTACTATTTGATGAAGTTGGTCTCGGAATGTATTTAGGATAGGGTAAATAAATTTGCCACAGCGCTTGCTTTTTTATCCATCGTCTAACTAATTTTACATTCACCTTTGTTTCTTTAGCCAGCTTGCTGATTGGTCAAGACCTTTGTAGTATCCTTTCGGACTATAATAAGCGTTTGAAAGTTTTAGTTTTACTCGTTTATCCATTTAATATTATGCAATATATTTTTTATTCGTTGGGCATGAGCGAGTTTGGTAAAACTCCTTGTTTAACTAACCACATTTGAGTCACACCGGATAATCCAATCGTCGCGGTGAGTTTTAACCCGTCTTTTATATCTAATTTTCCTAAATCGGCCGGTTTCATTTTAAATATTTTTCACCGAGCATGCTGTATAAAACGACTAAAAGAGTCATAACGGCGCTGTGATAAACCGAATCGGCGATTGTTTTCGTATCTTATCGGCATTGAAGACATGTTTTATAGTCGTTAAATATAATATTTTATTAAAAAACTTTCATTCCATTTCAAAAACAACGCGTTGTTCTCTCGTTGTTGGTGGTGAAACATTCTTTAACGGGTTTGTTTTTAAATGTTGGTTCTCTAATCGTAGTTGGTTCTGCTTCACTCTGTCTAAACAATAAATAAGCGATACCCCCAATGGCTAAAACAATAAATATATAGGCTGAGTAGCTCGTTCCATCGCTCGTCGAGTCGCTTTCTTTATAACTAGACTCTTCGCTATCACGAGACGTTTTAACGATTTTTTTGGGTTTAGCGAGTTGTAGTTTTTTCTTTTTGTTAATTTCAGCTAGTCTTTTTCCAGCCGCAACTCTGTTTGGGTTTTTTGGTTTAGTCGCTGGTTGGGTTACGGTCAGTAACGGTCGACTCACAGACTGTGAAGTTTGCGGTTCCGGTTGCGCAATCTGCTCGTTGGTTTCCATCGCTTTTATTATCTACACAAGATTCTTCTTTTCTTTTTAAATGTTTTGCCGTAATTAGCGAAGCGCTGAGCGGAGCGATCAACATACCGTACTTGTAATATATTTCACACGCTACGGTAGAAAGCATGCTCGAAATGAACGGATCTTTTTCTAAATCTGAAATTAATTTACCTTCATCGTCAATTTGAAATTTATGAACGTACAAATCTATACGATTTAAACTTAATCCTAATAGTTTAGCGTATAGTGTTATAATGGCGCTACCTAAAGACTGAGTAATATCGCGACCTAATTTAGTTTCGTATTGCGTGTGTAGTGCGTCTCGCTCTTCGGTAGACAAAGCTTCAATATCGCTAACGCTTAGTTCTTTTACTCGTTCAGCATTCATATTTATAAATAGATTTATAATATTTATTAAAATACGAAACAACCTTATGAGTAATTGCTCTTAACCACCTAGTGGTAATTGCCCTTAACCTATGATTCCTATGAGTAATTGCTCTTAACCACCTAGTGGTAATTGCCCTTAACCTATGATTCCTATGAGTAATTGCTCTTAACCACCTAGTGGTAATTGCCCTTAACCTATGATTCCTATGAGTAATTGCTCTTAACCACCTAGTGGTAATTGCCCTTAACCTATGATTCCTATGAGTAATTGCTCTTAACCACCTAGTGGTAATTGCTCTTAACCTATGATTCCTATGAGTAATTGCTCTTAACCACCTAGTGGTAATTGCCCTTAACCTATGATTCCTATGAGTAATTGCTCTTAACCACCTAGTGGTAATTGCCCTTAACCTATGATTCCTATGAGTAATTGCTCTTAACCACCTAGTGGTAATTGCTCTTAACCTATGATTCCTATGAGTAATTGCTCTTAACCACCTAGTGGTAATTGCTCTTAACCTATGATTCCTATGAGTAATTGCTCTTAACCACCTAGTGGTAATTGCTAACGACCTATGGGTCATTTAGTGGTACCCTTAGTCACGTATTTCATAATCGGTAGGCCGATCCGTTTTTAAAATCAACTTGCGATGTAAAACTCGTTTTAGTTGCTCGCGTACGAGATCTCGTAACTCGGCCGTCGGAATAACATCGTTTTCTCTAAGACAATTCTCGTACGAGTCTATCTTTACAATAAAATAAACACACCCATTTGAGTTGTTCTCTAAAATCTTTCAATACGCTATTATATTTTTGAAAGAATCCAACAGCTGTGTAAATGCGTGTTCACCGCTAAAAAGCCAATTGTGTAATCATACATTTATTGTTCTCATCGTATTTTTTATAATGCAACTGTTTATTAGCGCTGCAATCATCGATGATAAACAACGTTTCTTCCGTTTTGAAAGCATCGCTATAAATTTGTATAGCCCTATTCAGCGAGATGTCGTTTAAATCGTTAACGTGTACGTTATCGTCGTTTAGAACCCATTTTCTATTTTTGTACGTATCGTTGTAGAAGATGGTGGGGCATAGTATAACAATATTTTTAAAATATTTAAAATATTCATTTTCTAATAAATTTAAAACAAATTCGGTTTTTCCGCATCCCGTTTGTCCGCAAATTAACGCGGCGTGTGGATATTTAGGCAACATTTTCTTTTAATATTAGGCGTTTTTTTAAATATCACGCACATTTTATCATCGCTCCAAATTATTACGTTTTTTTCTAAAAGTACGTCGATCGTAGAAGCTGCTAATTGATTGAGTCTCACGCTATCGTTTAAATTGAGTCTCACGCTATCGTTTAATAATTGACGGATTCAAAACGTCCGTTTCTTATGTTTAGTTGCGCGTCCATGATAATAAAAGTATACATGTTTAGTTCACCCGCAGCTTCCGCTTCTTTTTCAATTTGAATAGTAATTCCTTCGGATAAGTTTTGTACTCGTCTTCCGCTTCCGTGTAATTTATTGTCGGTGGTAGTTCTTAAATCTAGGAATAGGCCATATCGTTTGAGTAAATAATCAGCTTGTTTAACGTTTGATAAATTTAAAGCTTGTACGACTTGTATAGCGTGTTGTTTTCTCGAATCGCCGAAATATTTTGAAATCTCTTCCCAATGTTGATACCTTTTCATTCCATGCGCGTAGAGTTGGTTAGGAACACCTTCGATCGTAATTGAAACTTTATCGATTTTTGGATTATAAAATGTATTGCTTTCTTTCGTGGTGGGTTCTCTGAATAAAAACAATATTCCTTTCATACTTTTTGCGGGAGTATTTAAATTTATATTCCACATCGTATCGCTTTTGTTTAACGGAGTCACGCTCTGTCTCAGTACGCGATCGAATAATATACTCAACCGGTGGCCGAGCGGTCTAGCGCACCGAACTCAAGTTCTGGTGTTGCCAGCAGCAGGGTGTGGGTTCGAGCCCCGGTCGTGACACTTGTGTCCTTGAGCAAGGTACTTAACCATAATTGCTTCGTCCTTCGGATGGGACGTAAAGCCGTAGGTCCCGTGTGTTGTATAATGCACGTAAAGTGGATTGTCGTGCGGTCTAGCGCACTGAACTCAAGTTCTGGTGTTGCCAGCAGCAGAATGTGGGTTCGAGCCCCGGCCGTGACACCTGTGTCCTTGAGCAAGACACTTAACCATAATTGCTTCTCTCCACCCAGGGGTTAAATGGGTACCTGTGAAGGCAGAGATGGTTTGCTCTATATGCGCTAGAAATGGCAGCAATTGAGCTGTATACTCCCCAGGGAGCTGAGATGGTTTCAGGAATGATTTATGAGCCTTATGAGCCTTATGAGCAGGGATAATAATATAATGCGCCTTGAGCGCCACTTAGTTGGTGGATACGTGCGCTATATAAATCTATACATTATTATTATTATTATATTGATTTTTAATCGTTCGAGCGAGTTCCGGCATATCAACGACTTCATATTCTAAAGAAATTCCGCTTATGATATATTTCGCGTCATCGCCGGTGCTTTTAATCACGCTAGAAAATTTATTAAACACGAGTTCGTAAGTCAATCGATCTCCGATGCCCGACTGATAGTAAGGTTGATGATCGGTCAACAATTCCAAAATCAGCGGAATGTAATATCTATTTTATATAGCGTCCGCGATAGCTTTATCTTTTCCTCCGTTACCCGCGGGAACTTTATCGCTAGCGTCTATTCACAATTTAGTTACGTTTGTATTTTCGATTCCTTGATACGCTAAATTTTCGCGTTGATCTTTAGTTAACCATTCGTCTTTGTAACAATTGAATACATCCGCGTCGTCTAATGAAAATATTTCATTTCCTTCCATTTTAATAATTATATGTTTTACCATCGCTCTACCTATATTTTGTACCAACGTTCTATTTTCATCATCCGTTGAAACGAGTTCTATATTGAAAGCTAATCGAGTTGTATTGGGGACGATGACGTCATTCATTCCTAAATTTGGAAAACGAACCGTCAACAATTGATTTTCGGTAATGGTGCTCGGATTATTTGTGATGACGACTTTTTGACGCAAACCTTTCACACCTCTCGGTTCTCTTATTCTCCTGTATGGATCGAGCGTATCTCCGTACATATTATTAGTCATAGTTTATAGTAGCAAATATAAAATATTTTTATAAAAAAGTAAAACCTCTTGAATTTGTGAATAAATAATAAACAAATTGTTTTGTTGTTAAAAAGTAAACTATATAAATAAACTATAAAAAAAAATGGTATCTATAGCGATGATGGTTGGAGGTGCGGTAATCAACGCGTTGGCGTTTACCGGATCGAATTTTTTATTTAGTAATTTACGCGGTAATGACGCTGAACAAGAACATAAAAGGCATGATTTAGCGCTAGAGCAACTTTCGAAAGCTAGAGATGAATTTAGTAAAAAGCGTTTAAAATATATAGATTATTTAAACGAAAAAATACAAAAAGAATCGAACGCCAATAAAACGTTTAATGACATTGACGACTACCGTGACGACTACCGTGACTAAAATAAATTTCCCCCTGCCACTGTCTGCGCCAGAGATGTTCATCTTCGCATTCACTATGAGTTTCCTGCATAAATACTATGTTAAGTTTACTACGCACTATGTAGTGGGGTGTCGTGGCCGAGCGGTCTGGCTTACCGGATTCAAGTTCTGGTGTTAGCAACATAATGTGGGTTCGAATCACGGCCGTGACACTTGTGTCCTTGAGCAAGACACTTAATCATAATTGCTTCTCTCCACCCAGGGGTTAAATGGGTACCTGTGAAGGCAGAGTTGGTTTGCTCTATATGCGCTAGATATGGCAGCAATTGAGCTGTATACTCCCCAGGGAGCTGAGATGGTTTCAGGAATGATTTATGAGCCTTATGAGCCTTATGAGCAGGGATAATAATATAATGCGCCTTGAGCACCACTTAGTTGGTGGATACGTGCGCTATATAAATCCACACATTATTATTATTATTATAGCAAACTTTAATTGCGAACGAGCGTATTGCAAAACATCTTGATAACGTTGAATAGAAGATTGTAAATCAACCGGAGAATCGATCTCGGCATTTACAATATTTATAAATTCACGCTGCGCGTCTAAACCGGTACCACCCGCTAAAAAAGAAGTTTTAACTGCGATTGAGCTCCTAAAAATCGCGTAAACGTACGTTCTTATTGAATCGTTAATTCGTTCCGTGCCAACACTCGTAAAACCTTGCGCTAATTTTAAAGACAATATGAATTTAGTCCACGCTAAAATTACGCTATCGGATTGTAAAATGTAACCTACTCTAATCGTATGTTCTTTACGATTATGCACACCGTCGTCAAAAGCCATTCTTTTTTCACTCGCTTCAAAGTTTGAGCCGAGATTGTTTAGAGGAATGGGGCTATTGTTGGGATTTAAAATAGAATGGTCGTAGTTGTGTCCGGGTACTGGATCGTATCTTTTACCAATATTTCTCCAAAAATAAGCGGTACCTAATCCATCGCTGTGCATATCGACGCGTTGTTTCCAATTGGTAGAGGTTGATATATTAAAGTCTTTACATATCCTGCTATACGCGCTACTATCTATATTGTTATCGAATGAGCTAAAATAATTTTGAAAAGGACGTAGGACAACTCATTTCTTTGAGTAATCGTCTTATTTGATAATAAACGTGAAATCTAAAAAAAACTACGAATCATCATATTTGAATTGTTTAAATGTTGATAACCTACGCCGCAACCCGTTGAAGCGCAATACGTCGTAAAATTTATTTGATTTTGATAAAAAATTAACGGTTGATGATGCCAATCATCGACTACTTTTTGACTAGCCACTTTAGGTAATTTGTAGTTGTTAAAAACATCAAATTGTACGTTAAAAAACTCATTCTTGTTAACGTAAATATTTATACTCGTTAAATCGTTAGCGTTAAAATTTTCAGGAACATAAAAATTTCCGGATGTTGGATATCGTTTCGATATATTACTCTTGAATGCTAATGGAAACGTCATTTATTATAACTTTTTATAACTTTTAATATTAAAATGTTTCATACCGTTGAATTAGAAATTGAGAAAGATGGTGGAGAAATTCAATTACAGTACCAGCCACAAGTAATTCCTAACACTCGCGGGTAACACGCGTGCGCCATCGAGTGCGTGGCGGGTAGCCACGCGAAAAACCCGCGGGGGCACGGGGAGCCACGGAAAACTTGCGGGCCGTGTCGGGGGATCTGCGTGGCCACGAGAAACCAAGGCAGCTAAGCAACGTTAGTTTTCACAACCATTGCCCAGCGGAGGATCACTGATTCGTACAACGATTTGTTATTAACGGGGGGTACGACTACACTCTTTATTTGGGCGGACGACATCTGTTTAATTATCAATACAAAAACTGCTGTAAACTTCAGTTCTTACCGCATGTAATGCCAGGAAGACAAACATGTTTGCGCAAACATTGTGAAACATCTTTGTGACGTGAAGGACGGATTATACTGCATGAACTCTGTGGTCAATCAGTCACACTTGACAACAATCGACGTTTTATTTTTCTCGACTTGACGCGTACAACCATTACAACATGTCCAATATACATGTACATGTCCGTACACGCACAGCCGATCGTTGACCTGCTTAGTGAGTCTTGTGCCAAGGCGTGAGAATGTGATCTCTGCGCGTGACTATTAAGTGAATGTACTTAAGTATATACATGTATAGTCCCCCGTAGTAGTCTTTTGCGGTTTCAAAAAATCTGCAACAAACGTCTTTGCGCAAGACTAAAACCTGTATGTACTGAGTAACCTCGATCTTGTTCCACTGAATCTATTATACTGAGTATTATTATAGTGATCAGTGTATTGCACCCGATATTGCATGCATTGGGGACAACCTAACCTCGTCCCCAGGGATTTCGATAGTTAAATACCGTTCGTAAGAAAAGCGTGTGCTGCATTCAGTAGGGAAGCCGAGTATAGGCCATCCGAATTTATTCATCGGTAAAATTACTACATGTAACTCCATATCCATGATATAGGCATTATAGTATAGAGAGGTACTAAGTTTTCGTACCTGAAGTACAAAGTAACACATTAGCTTTTTCCACGAGGGTCTAGGAGGAAGCACGAGGTAGACCGTGGGGACTCAATTTCTGAACAAAAATGTGACTAGACTGATCCCCTCAGGCCTGGCCCTGTGGCCCATGCGTTAAATGGATTTCAATTGATAAGTTATGATGCGGTATGTGATACAGACGGAACCAGTGTGGAGTAGCGCTGGCGTATCTACCAACGCATGCCAGTCAACTCGCCCCTTACAATCTCGCCCCTTACAAACTCGCCCCCTGCTTGTACAAACTCGCCCCTCACAAAGCCGCCCCTCGGAAAGCTCGCCCCCTGACAAACTCGCCCCCGACAAACTCGCCCCCAACAAACTCGCCTGTAATTTTTGGACGCATCTCACGCACGCTATTGAGACTGGTTTAATATTATTAATTATAAAGGCAGGATGTACGGGGACATAAATATTTTAATGGATTATTAGGCACTATTGAGACTGATTTAGTAAGAGAGAAAATCAAACATAGGGCCTAACAAAAATAATTCAACAGTTACAACTAAATTAGAATACATATAATTATAAAACTAGCTAAACAAAACAGTTATGATTTATACGATGTATACTATATTATGTATTATGTATATACTATGAAAAATTTACAAAGTTATTTGTTTGATTTAATTACATTTTAATTATCTGTATTTTGTATTTTGTATGTAATTAATTATTTATTTTTATTATACTTATTTATTTTACTCAGTATTTTGTTTAGCTAGTTTCCTATTTAATCTATTTAATTGTAACTGTAAATGAATTATTTCTTGTAATATTTATTTTCGTTAAAAACGTCAACTGAAATGATGTTAGGTAAAACTTGTAGCTTTGCATGGTGAAGAGGATAAGTAAGACTGTGGTGACACCATGTGATTTAATTCTCAATTGAGATAGTAATTAGTTCTGAAAAGAACTGCCTTTATTATAATAATGTTTAATTACTCTCTTATATGAACGTTAAACCAGTCTCAATCAACAGCGTGAACTGCGTTAAAAATTTACTGGGGGCGAGTTTGTAGAGGGGCAAGTTTGCCGGGGCGAGTTTGCTGAGGGGCGACCTTGTGGCGAGTTTGCCAGGGCGAGTTGACTGGCATCCCTACCAACTAACGTCACTCTTTATCACTTAAATAAGTTCTGATCTCCGCTGTGCGTGCCGGTGCCCGATTGACGGCGTCTTTTGCAAGCCTCGAAATGTACTGTGATCTTCCGACTATATAATCTCGCCCCACCCACGGCAAACGTGCAGTATCTGTATTCCTCAATCCCACAGCTTTCTCGCCAGAAACTAGAAGATTACATTATCCACAAATATAAATCTTGGCTCCGTAAATGAAGTTTGCATTGCAGCACTACATGAACGTTTTTCGACTGATGGATCAACTATGATAATAACGTCATGCAAACATTCCCTAAAACGTTTAAAAATGTTAAATCGACGATATTTATTAAACAAAAAAGACCAACCGTGCCATCAAACAAACATATCAATGTTATTTAATTTGACAAAAATAATAAACCGGTCTAACAGAAATGGAGGAACATGCTACAGGTAAACCTTCGTGGAATGTTATTGAACTCCCATAATGATACCGTGACAGACCCAACTGTAACGTTTTATTGCACATACATTTTACTTGTCATGTAGAGGTAATCAACGGTGGAACGGGACAAAACCAATCTACATTCCAACTGTGAAAACGGAGAAATTATCAGTAAATCAACCAGGCCTTAATTATTTAATAATACAAAGAAAATGTTTAAAATGCAATTTGTCATAGAACCCAACTTACAGTACCATGCGGCATCAGAAAATTAACCGACAGTAGTTTTCTAATAAATACATGTATTGTTAAGCAGATCGTATCCTAAAACTCTAAGCCTGTGATTAATGAGGCATTAGCCGCAAAACGCCATTTACTACAATTATTGACTCATGCTAATAAAACTCGCAGATAAGCAAGCATGTTTTAACAGGGATTTTAAATGAAACAAATCTTCCTTTGCATGTACCCCGCTATGAAGCTCAACGTTGCAACCATTTCATTCATTTAAAATTACCCATATTTAAATGGACGTTTGGCCCCCGATCTACATTATGCTCTTGAATGACGTTCAGTTCGTGTCGTGGGCTTCCGTGCGGTGCCGTGTACTGCGCTATGTATCGTTGCAGTTGCCCACGCAAAGCCCACGCAAAACTACCCGACACGCCACGAGCTTCACTCGAAGGCCCACGGCAATTACCCGCATGGCGCCCCGTACCCGACACGCAATTTACCCGCCACGTCACGGATACTCCACGGGGGTAAATGGAATTACTTGTGGCTGGTACTGTAGGTAACGTTATCGATAATCGTAAAGGTACTCTCACGATATCATTACTTAGCGCAAACATTTGGGTAGGATATTATAACGTACGTAAAAAAGAACGAATAACCTATCGTACAACGAGATTAGATAATGTTGTAAAATTTATCGAGCCGGGGCTTTACAACATTTATGAAATTATAGATATAATTTCAAAAAACGAGTCTTGGATAACGTTTACGATCGATAAATCAACGGGTGTTTACACGCTAAAGTTAAACGATGGTGATAAATCAATTAAATTTTCGTCAGGATTAGCTAATTTACTCGGACTACACAATGAATTTCTAACCATAGGAGAATATAGTAAAAAAAATCGATGTACAACTTTTTAAAATTTTATACATTATTGCGATCAAATTTCTACGACCAATAATTATTTTAATGGACAGCCTAGCACCGTCTTAAACGTTTTTCCCTTGCAAGGACAATCGTTTGGAAATAGTATGTATAAAGAATATACAAATCCATCATTTAAAAAATTAAAAGTCGGTACTTTTAACGCGTTGAGTTTTAAAATTAAAGATTCAAAAGCTAGAGATGTACATAATCACGGTTTTTACCATTATTTTAAATCTTGAAATTGTATAAATATGGCGAGTATTTACGGACCTGGTCACGCAGAGAGCGAACGAGTTTTGTCTGCTGGTAGTGATGTTTCATTGATTAGTGTAAGTGAAGCGTCATCTAGCGAACATCATGGATATTTAAATAGAGATGAAATTTTACAAAGAACTATTCTCATCGAAAAATTCAACGTTATACTCGGATGGCACGATACGTTTAAACAACCCTTTTTCATGTTTAACGTTTCGCCTACGTACTGCAGTATTTTTACGCAATTTATAAAAACTAATAGTTTTGCTACGCACGCAGTAACGCGTGATTATGCACCCAACGTTTATCATATTCCTTCGCCGGAACGAAATGATAAATTTCATTTTATCGATAATGAAACGCAGCATCTCAAGTACGAAATGTGTTCAAAATACGTGGCGTTCAAAAAGTTTTTGTAGAGGCGACTTTTTTCGGCGCGCTAAATTCTAAAATTTGTTATAATATAAAAATTAAAAGTTTACCGTTAAATTAATGGTTTTATACTATAAATATGGCGAGTATTTACGGACCTGGTCACGCAGAGAGCGAACGAGTTTTTTATAGTAGCGACGTAAATAAAAACAACGCTTACACTCTTGAAAAAAGTGGATATATCGAAGACGCTACACAAATAAAAACCTTTTATAATTTAGATGATAAAATTCGGTTCGTTTGGAGTGGATATGCAGGGTTCGACCTTAGCGGTCGCCCGCTCGCCAAATGCGAGTGAAAACGGCGGCGGGCGAGTCAAAACCCTTCCTTCAGTAGCCCGCTGGGCGAGTCAAAATATTGTCACCGATAGGCCTATATCAGCCCTGAAATTACACGACGGCATCAACGGCAATTGCCGTCAATGCCCTCACCCTCTGCCGTGATGCCCTTTAAAAATGCCACTTTTCACGGCAACGAGTTGCTGTGCTTTTCCCTGCATTGCCGTTGTGCCCACTTGTTTACACATAGGCCTACTAGTATTTACTACGTACATGTACATGTACATGTACATGTACATGTACATTCTCACGGGAAAAAATATATCGCCGCCACGCTCAATTGCGCGACTGGTGGCTGCGCTGCTAAGACCAAGTTCACGCAACGACCATTTGGGAACAAAATAGTCAAAATTACCTGGTACTCATGACCAAAATGATATAGCGGTTACCAGGCAATATCGGCCGCTTGGTCGTTGTACGAACTTGGCCCTTGCTAATACTTTGGTTGGTGTCAACAGTACCCACAACATAAACACCTCGCCAGGCATTCGCGGGTACCAGCTAAAATAGCATGGCGGCGGCGTTAGCGCATGCAGCGTAAGTAATACATGCTGAGTCTGTACCTGAACATGCATGCAGCGTGTGCGGTCTTGGCGTATATTTTTTACACCGCAGCGACGGGTTTTGTGCAGTAAAAGTGCCAATTCCGGTCTTGAGAGAGAGACTACGAAACCCTAGGCGCGCGACGATAGAAAACTCCAAGCTGCAGTCTAGTCTAGTCGACCATGGCGCTCTGCAGTGGAACTCATGGAGCCATTCCCTCTCCGTTGATGGTAGGGTTTTTTTGCGTGTCGAAATTCCCTTCGCGCGCATGCGTGCTGAATGGGTTCATAGTCTTGACACAAGGGCGAAATGCGTACAAAACCCGTCGCGGTGTAAAACAAAAATACGCGTGCGGTGCATCAGATATACATGTTGCATCGACGCATCGATCATCGTGTCGCACGCTGCAATGTACCGTACGTATGTACATTACGCGGCCAGGGCTTTTGGTGGTCGTCAACATGCTGTCAAAGGGTCGACTAGCAAATAAAAAAAGAGTGAACTGAATACTGCCACATCCAAATGCAAAACTTGATGTTTTTTTCGGGTTAACATTGTGTTTTTTATTTATTTTTAATTGGTGACATAAACTGCAAGTGTTGCAATACTGTTTTCATGTAGGCCTAGAAAGGAAACTTTAGTCTTATTGGCATGGCATGTGCTGAATTGGAATGTTTTTTTAAATAAATTTTTTAAAGATTGCCTTGGTGCCCTTTACGTTTTTTTTATCATTGCCGTGATGCCCTTTGAAAATCTTAAAAATTGCCTTGGTGCCCTGATTTTTTTAATGTTTTCATTATTGTTGTGTTCAGTTGGTTAGAAATAAAATATGAAAAGAGCCTTCTTCATTTCAGAATTAAAGCAAAAGCATTACTGTACACTAATGTGCCTGATCTTTTCCTCTGTTATTAGAATAGAATCCGTTATTAATTAAAGAAACATTAGTATTGCCTCAGAAACAAATATGCACATAATAATAAGGTAACTGACAACTGTTGTTTATAATGCACGTTCTGATGCAAAATGCCTAAATTACTAAAAACAGTGATTTGATTAAAATTATTTAAAAAAACATACAGGCGAGTGAAAAGGCTTGCGGGCGAGTGAAAAGTTTGGTTTACTACATTGTAGCCCGGCCGGCGAGTGAACAAAAAAGTTAAGGTCGAACCCTGGATATGGGCCGAGTTTTGGTGTCTTTGTACCAATAACGGATTGCACAACTTTTGCAAAAATAATTGACGGTGAAAACGTTTTTCAACGAGTCGAAAAACTTGAAATTATAATTAGCAGCGAATTTCAAAAGTTGAACCCAATGTTAACTGCCCTTTTTTTACCCGATAATTACGAAAGATTTTGGTTAAATGATGATGTACCCAAGTATATAGAATGCAGCATTTGCTTAAAAATAAACCAACCCAACTACAACAGAAATTTTTTAATTCATTTCAAGTTTTTAGGCTCTATAGAAACTGGAATCTGTTACGAGATTAAAATTAGAAATATTACATTAAATTAAAATATTTTACTATAGTAAAAAAAAACAATGAGTGAATCAACAAATGTACTTTATCCGAATTTAACTGTTTTAACGAATGACTCTGACGCGGAGCGTGCTAAATCATTTCGATTACAAAAAAATCGATGATATTCAAAAAGAATTACGAATTGAAATAAACGAGCGCGAAGCCGTATATAAAAAATATAATAAAATCATCAACGCTTGTAACGTTGTAGAAACAATGGCTGAATTGGGGTGTATGGGAGCAGGAGCCATCGGAATAGCCAGTATCGCCACAGTCATATCGTCACCCGTGGGATACGCTTTAGAAGGTTTAGCCTTGGGGTTGGGTGGAGGAGCGTTCGCTCTCAGATACGCGAAAATAAATTGTATAAAAAAGCTAAAAAACACGATGAAATACGAATTTTAGCATTGAGTAAACTCAACACGATCGAAAACCACGTTAGTAAAGCCATCGAAGACGGTAACATCAGTCAAGAAGAATTTGTGCTCGTATGCGAAGAGCGAGATAAATATTATAAAATGAAAGAAAAAATCCGTAATGTACCAACGACTTTACCGTCGAAAACAGAGGCTAAAACTGATGATGTAAACGTAGAAACAAAAATTCTTATAGAAAAACTTATGAGTTTAAAGTGAGCGTAAATAAATCGTATTATAATCCTTCGCGAGTAGCGGAGCGAGCGTGTAGACCTCCACCGTATAATTATAATTTATAATTTTCTTTCCAACAATTCTTTCATCACTAAATTATAATTTCGCCTAGCTTTTCCTCTCGCTACATTTAATATCTTTGCGCATTTCGTACACAAACCCGCCTTTGCTTTTGTGCCCTTTTTACATCTGGGTCATTCCTGTAATCAGGGGTCCACTTTTGTGACATAGGGGTTAAAATTTCAAATTCACTTGTTATTGTTACCAAGTATTTCATGTGATAGAGTATCACCAGTACCACCAACAAAACAAAAATCACTTTCAAGGATTGGCACATTTTCAAGATATTGCATGTTGAATGCTAGGCTAACACACAATTTGTCGCGCATAACTGGGACACCAACATTGGTACCTTGACCTATTTAAAAATGCATTACTTAAATCACCCACTGTCCAAACCATCTTTTTTAAACTTGTTATCTGACCAATTTCAACAAATGAAGTTCCCAGGAACATAAGGTTTAATGGGAAAAATATCAATAACAATGAAAACAACCGGGACACAATTTCTGAGGAAACCACTTGAAGAATTATTTCTTTTACTGCACAACATGCTACACAGTACAATATCTTTTTTTGTCTTGGTCTTCCATAGTTTGTACTTGCAACATAAGTCAGGGTAAACAATGCTCGAACTTATGTAAATTTTATGTAACTCAGCTTTTAATAACATGTCGCGCATAACTGGGACACTACAAATGACAGTGTCCCGGTTATGCCGATATGTTTAAGTTAGTAGTAGTTAACGTACATATAAATTGGAATTAGAACATTAAACAGAGATTTTAAGTATCCATATATTGATCAATGGGTGATTCAACATTTCTCAGAAAATTTCATGGTGTACAATCTTTAGGGGTCCAGTTTTTGGTGTCCCTGTTACATCTGACAGGTATAAGATTTTTGCACCCGGACACATTCTCTAATGCCTTCTCCAAGAGTGATTATGTGAATCAAGTACCAAACAAGTAAAACAAAATAGTGTGAAGAAAATTTTAGTGATACTTGATGGAAATTGCACAGGTCAGGTGTAACAGGGACACCAAAGATGTCACACTTTTGGACCCTGAATTTATGAACACTTTACCATAATCTGGGTCCACTTTTTGGTGTCCCAGTTACGTGACACCCTATAAGATTTTTGCTATTCTGGACACATTCTTTAGTGCATATTCTCCAAGAGTGATTACGTGAAGCAAAGTATCTACCCAACAAGTAAAACAAAAATATTGTGAAGTCAATTGTAATGATAGTTGATGAGATATTAGCATTAAACATGTCACGCATAACTGGGACACCAAAGCAAAATGTCACACTTTTGGACCCCTGATTATGGGAATGACCCAGGTGGGACACGATGTGTAACAGTTTAATGCGATGTACTTCAAATGTAAAGTCAATAATACACTCAATTTACCTTGTCTTGATTAACTGAAATGTACAATCTACAGCAATTATGCACATGTGGCTCATTCTTTTAAATTAGGGGTCCAAAGTGTGACATGGACATCAGAAATTCAAAATTGTCTGACATTAATTATTTTCCTTTTTTAACAATGTCAAATATGTGTCCTTGTTATATTAAAGACTAATTTGTAAATTGTAAGTTCATTGAATAGTGAATCTAACAGGCAAATACGCCAAGGATATTTTCCCGCGCCCCCCCCCCCCTCTTGAAATTCCTGGCTGCACCGCTGGATTAAAGATCTTATGAACAGTCATTAATTATTAAATTTAACATTTTTATAAACTTGAATAAATTCATTAAGATTTAAAGCTTTATACAGTCTATGCAACATACAATATGAGCAAAATTAGTTCACAGTGACAACAGTTTATTATATCTATTTTTGGAAAAACAGGTCGGTTATTGCGGAAACATAAAATTATTTTTCTTATTGTTCTCAGGCCCAGGATATTCTCTTTTTAAAGAAGAAAAATTGTAAATTCCTTGTAGGTTGAAAAAGGAAAAAGGTTGGCCAAATCATTTGTTAAACAAATTCCCATGTTACTTTAGCTTTAAAAAAAGCACTAATTTACAAAGCTTTTTACTTTGAAAATTGGGGAAGGGCCTCTAAAAGTAATCTTTCAGTTTAAAATCATTAAAATTTGGGCAGATACTAAATTTAATGTTGGAATGTTTATGCTCATAATCATGGATAATCCTGCAGCCAGCATGCAGATCATATAAAAATAGTATAACATTAAATAAATGTGACCCTTCCTGACTTCGACTTAACTAGAATTCTCTTTGTTGTAAACCAAGGAAGTTTGTTTTTCCAAATGAGTGAAAAGAAAAGAAAAGAAAAAAAATATATTATATAAATTATAAGCGCTATCAATTTTATTGAGTCAAGATTCTGATTTTGATCTAATTATTGCAGCAAATAATGGGCTGTTTTCCTGCATTTGTTTACATCAAGTAGTAATGGACGGTATCAAACTATTCTGTTAACATCGCATTGCACTTCCCGCTTCAACACACCCAACCCCAGGGCCACTGGTTTGCACACCGATTATCGCACATGGGCTGTTCTCACAGTTAAGCTCAACCCTCTGCGCCTGTATGTATTTCCCATAACGACAAGGGAGGCACGCGTGACACTGTACGTAACAGTCGGATGTTCACGCAAACCATGCCGCGAGATCGATAGAGCTCTGGACATTTTGGTCGCCGCAATCCGGTAAACCAACTACTAAAATGGGACCTAATTGGAACCATGGAGGAAGGAAAAGAATCTTCCTCCATGTTGAACCTAACTAGTACCCCCAGATATTAAATCATAACCAACAACTTAAAACACAACTATTTTACAGTTAAAACTCTCCCCGTAAAGCGGTAATTAAAATATAAATGTTCATGACCGTAATGCCGTTGGATTCGGGACACAAAAAGTTGAAACTGCAGCGGTCGAAGAACAATGGCGCAGGAGATCGTAAGATGTCACGTGCAGGGACATCCGGGTACCCTGCAAGCGTATCGCGATTCATTCATAACAAACGATATCATGAATACGGAAAACCAGCCTCCGAAGTTTGCCGACGTTACACCTGAGTGGGACACGGAAACATCGGGCCACAACAAACGGAATTTATTTTTCTTCCTCGAGTTGCTAAGAATGGCAAACTGTATCAAACGTTAGGTAACCATTGTGTAATGAGTGATAGCAAAAGATTTGACATGTGGGCTGTCTATGTTAGCCACATTTCTCAGTGTAAATGTACCAATACCGACGTTATTGTGGGACACGAAACCGTTTAGCCGGACAACACTTTTCAGCGGATCCGTGTGGGAAACTGCGTGCATTCTTAACAGCAAGAGATAGTTTGTTTTCGCCTATGTTTGTATATTTCCAGAAAATTGACAATCCTACATCATTTTTATGCTGGATCTTTGTTAATTAATTTGATCAAGCACTGCCGAATGAAATGTCACAGACGACAGAAAACGTGGGACACGTAATAATTGAAGTAATTGAAGATAAAAAATCGACCTGACATCGGATGGATTGTGATGTCATTAGCTAGCCCTTTTTGAGAACAACTCGAAAAACCAATTTTTTTATTTTTAATGTGAAATTAATTAAGAGATTAATGAGGCTGATCATGTAATGTGCACAATGTGCATATATTATGCACTGGACCCCCGATTACAGGAATGACCCACCTACAACACGGAATGGGTATTCTCTGACCTCGCCGAATACGCCATCGATGCATCGGACAATAGACAACATCGCGCACACTCGTTCTACAACACTTGACGTTTTTACCAACTAAAAGCCATTCGCACAAAATCATCGCTCTCTCCATACTGTTTTTACTATTCAATTATACTAACGATCCGTTATTTCAATTTTTTAGCAGAGCTAGACCACCAGCAGTAGTATGTTAGGTGGGCGTCCCGGATCACTTTTCTCAAGCTCTCAGTGCGCTCAAAGATCTTAAGAAAAGTAATTTTCTTATAAAAATTACTTTTCTTACATAATCTTTTTAAAACAAATACTTAAAAAAAAAAATCTACCTTCTCTAACAAAAGTACTTTCGTTGAAAGTGGTTTTGTATTTATACAAAAATGTATTTTTTATTACTAAAAGTATTTTTTATTAATATCATTTTATAAAAATGATATTTAAGAGAAGTGGTCCGGGACGCCCACCTAACATACTACTACATGTATCTAAATATAGATTGACCTCTTACAAATGTGTGTTGTTATGGGAGATCCAGTGTGTGTTTGCTACATAATTGATAAACAGTGTTATCTTGTTGGTAAGTATGAGGTAATTCCAACATAAACCACACCCACTTCGCACATGCTGGCTCCAATGAAATGCACTGACCACACTTCTCTTTAAGGATTTATGCAAGAAATTAGAAAGCTTGGGACTTGCATTTAACGTTGTGTTGTAAAGACTCAAAATCTTAGTAACAAAGTCAATTTCTGCCTAAAAGAATCGCTTTTGAACGTTAAAATCAAGGACTTTAGGATAAATTAAACACAATGTATGTCCACTGTGGAACCGGAAGTAGCGTGCTCGTATTACATGTATGTATCAACTTATGAACAGGATTGCCGCTGATGATAATTGGAGATAACTTCCCTTATAGACAGACTTGTCCCCAGTGACTAGTGCAATGACTAGGAAAATTGCATTGACTAAACTCTGTCATTAAGTATGGACAACTATTAATCATCATTTCACCCTTTCATCACATGATTTATTTTACGCATATATCCAACCAAACACAATCAGGGAGGCAGCATTTATCAGTTTTGACCTTATACTTCCTGCTATAGGCTAAATATTCAGTCTGTAATGTAACAGATCAACACTTGAATCCTGACCTTGTTTAATTTATTAACAGTTACAATTCTGTTATTACTGTTAGGATCAGATCGTACACTAGCTAGCTATGATAGTGCCATCTTACCTGCACTTCCTCCACCTCCTCCTCCTTTAGCTGGTTCGGCACCAGGGGGTGCTGCGTATTTTATCTGTAGTGTGATTTCTCCCTGTATTAAGTACACATAAATGTCTTTATTTCAAAGTCAACAGTCTGTAAATAAGATTAAATGTTTTAGTGGTAATTGCGATTGAAATGACAAATCCAATGATTTAACAAATATACCAGGAATTGTTCGTTTATAATCGTTTTTTTAATTGAATAAAGCTTTGAAAACATGTAGATCGTCAATCTACACCAAAGTGTTAGCGATTAATACCTGTGGGTGTCTTTCGAATGCTCTGTTTGCTAAATAGCGGACACCATTTTATTTGTAATACACATGCAAAAGTATTAATCTGCATTCAATATTTGGACACCCTCTTTTTCAAAGAAACTAAAATTTAGAGTGTCTTTTTCCAATTGCTGCCTTATACTCTGATCTAGACTGGAAATATTAACAATTGAAGGTTTTAAATAGAGAATTAGCCGACATTGAAAACTGCTTACTAACCTAAAGTACCTGTAGTATATGTAAATGCAAAATAGTAGTTACTGGCTGGTGGTTACTTTATATACATTTCTAATCTGGACGGTTCTTTCTCAGAGGACCTGTCTGTACATGTACATGTATATTATCCATTTTGCCTATGAGAAAGAACCTGCTAGGTTTGAAATGCAAGGCTAATAACTACCATTTTGAACTGAAGGTTTTATTACATATGCATACAGAAATGAATAAGAATAATGAAAAAACATTTATAAGTGGTTTCACATTTCATAGAAAATAATGAAAAACAATTGTGACAAAGTAGTGTATTCATGTAGTGTCTAGGATAAGATAAGATGATTTACCGTGGTTGGTCGTTTATTCCCATCTAAGAGTTTCAATGTGCTATTTAGTGAGTGACTCTTAGATTGGAGCAGGTCACGAAGGGGAACAGTTGCTGTCCCTAGTAATCTGTGGTGTAACACAAAATAAAAATTGACCTTCAGTGAATAGCTATACATGGGATCATCATTACTTTACATCCTGGATACAGAGCAAAAACAAACCACACACCATGGTCAAACAGTGTTGAAAGATTCTTTATTTATATGTACACTGTATGCATTCTGTGTATAAAATATATGTACACTGTATGCATTCTGTGTATAAAATATATGTACACTGTATGCATTCTGTGTATAAAATATATGTACACTGTATGCATTCTGTGTATAAAATATATGTACACTGTATGCATTCTGTGTATAAAATATGAAAAAAAGTTGGCCGAGTTGTGGAACAACTTTGCCAAGTTTCTTCCAATTTGGTGACAGTGAAGACCAAACCCATTAATTACCCTATGATTCTTAATCAGTTATTAATGTATCCACAATCATATTATCTAAACTGCATTAGGCATTTATTACTGGGTTTTAATTTGTCACACTAGTCAACTAGATGTACAAGTCCCATGGCAGACAGTAATCCATCACTTCATATTTTTTTGAATTTCAATGAACAGAAATGTTTTTGTAATTTTGCTACATGTACTTCAGTTATTGTACATCAGGATGTTTCATTTATATACAACATTGTACCATTACTCATCAACTTGCAATAAACAAAATACATTATGTATAGTATGCTTTTCTTTCAGATAAATCTACTTTCAGATAAATATTTGGAAAATTACTTGTAGCTATGGTATACAGAGGGGTTCACATAGAATTTATTGTAATCGTCTCTTTCAGTGGGAGTTTTGTATGTACTGTGTACATGTAGGCCTACACTGTACAGTACATCTACATGTATGTACATTTACATCTTCCTATTTTCGGTTACCACCACATTACAATACATGTACCTCTACAATACCTCTGTAACACTAGCACTGTGAATTAAAATATTAAAATGTCCTTGTGGTATGCGGACTGCTAAACACATCCACTGTACAAAGAATGTAGTGTACATCAAATGAATGTATTAAGTAGTACTATAGTACAGTATGACCTTCAAAGTAAAGCAAAGTTGTATACAGTTGCTATACTAGTGAATAACTTCATGATGCGTAACTGAAAAAGGTTAGCAGAAAGTGTTACATACAGTGTACGGGCAAACGATTGAAAGCTTCAGTAAACTTAAGAATGAACAAGGTGCAGCCTATGACCCTCTGATTTTAGTTTCTTTTTATAACCAAAATGAATACACACTAGACAAAGTACATGTACAGTACATACAAATGTAATTGTAAACTCTAGGTTTACACTGACAGCATGTACATGTAACAGAAATGATATCTTTGCCTTGAGTTATAGTTAGGCCTGGACGATATCACGATAATATCGTAATGATATGATGTTCAAAACATTATTGGCTAAATCAGTGAAGGTTTTGAAGATATTGAAATAATTGCCATATTGACGATATTCCAAAAATATAGCCGATATCAAATATGTATAATATATATCGCCCTGTTTAATTAAATTATCGCCAGAATTTGTTTAAGGCAATTGTTATGTGATTGTCTCTAAATTTCATGTCATACACAGAAATATAAACAAAGTTACACCTCCGTGAAGAGCTAAAAAAAAGGTCGAAATCATGGTGGTGCCGCACAGGTTCCCAGGAGGACCATACCATTATGAAAATGACATCATTTGAAAGGGGGCATCATGGGCTACATTATGAGGGGGGTCAATCAAATAGTCGGCCGAGAATTGCTGAAACACCAAAAAATTGATTTTAAGAAATGTTTTCCTAACAAAATAAAATTATTGCGGTCTACGTTTGGGCAATAAGAGAAAGTTGATTGTAGAATATGTCATAATTTTAATCATAAACCGAGAGGAAGACATGTGGCCGGCCCTCTTGGATCTGGCTTCCATCTCCCCATCCATGATGTGTGCAACATGCCACATTCATATCAGGTACCACACTACGCAAGCATACACGTATGTCACACACATCACAATGTTTGTCGTGCTGACCAGCAAAAACCAAAACCAAAAGTGATTAATTTGAAATTTTCAGCATTTTCAGCAGTTTATTACCCGTGCAACTTCTCTGTAGTACTTGCATGTAAAATTAGTTCATATTTCAGTGTCCAATGTCGTTTAATGTATGCTACATACATTTTTGCCATGTATGTAAAAAATCTGAGTATCTTGAGACGATAATATTTTATATATCGACAATATCATGGCCGACGATTTTCAATATCATCACCCCTAATAACAGTTACAAGTGTGCAGTACATGTAGCCTGAGGATATATAGGACATTTTGCCATAATGTGAGAATAGGCCGTATTCATAAAAATAAGTAATTACTTACTAGTAAATGCTATAAGTAAAAGCAACAGCTAGGTAAGTAAAAGGTCTAGTCTAAGCAATTGCTAAAAATCTTATTCATAACCATTTGCTAAATGATTACAGTTGTTACTTGCCTCGGCTATAAGTTCTCAAGTAGTTGCTATTGTACAACAGTACCATCCACGAGTCTCGGTATTTGGTGGTATGAAGGTGTTTGCAAGCCATTCCACATTTTCTTTGTCAAACCTAAATAAAGTTCTGTAAGTGGTAGGGTTGACTTCATAACGATTAAGCCTGATGTTATACACCTTAGGTTGTGGTCTTGGACGTAAAAACATGGCAGAAAATGTGATATGTCTGTATTGGCTAAACAGCAAGCCAAAAATTAGGTGCTTGTACAATCACTAGTAAATGCTAGTCGAAGGTCATTTTTATGAATACAAATTGAAGTAGGTGCTAATTTCTCTAGCATTTACATGTACTTATAAGTAAAAAGCAATTACTAATGCTTAAAATTTGTAGCTTTTACTTGAAAGTCATTGCTTATTTCTATGAATACACATTTAAGTAAAAGGTTAGTAAAAGGGGGTTGTTACTTTAGTAAAAGCAATTACTTATTTTTATGAATACGGCCTATTGTGTGTAACAGTACTCTGCAATAACCTCTGCAATTTTGATCACCTTGAGCATTGGAACCATGTACACTGTACATGTATGTAAACACAACATGTCTTAACTTAGTGGGGGACAAGAAAAGAAGTTGAAAAATAAACATGTGACAACAAAATAAATTGACTGAAATCAATTTGATTCTTAATGAAGTGTATGTTCACTTAGCAAAAGAATAGTCTTAATCCTGGTTGCACTTTGAATAGTTTTACCTATAGAATACATGCATGTGGTAATTCCTCATGAAAAGGGCATACCACTTGTGACCTTTTGCTGTGGCAATAACAAATATTTTGTTCCCAGTTAATGAAATGTGAGGGAGTTTTTTCTTTTTTCTTCTTTTTAATCACTATTAATACATACACGTACATGTACCTACATGTACATATATTGTTGATTTTGATAGTGAACCCATGCAGCCATAATTTGCAAGGCTGATTTTCAAAAAAATGTATAAAATATAGCACATTAGTAATTTATGTTTAGATTACAAATAAATACTTACTTTGAAATGATATATTTCACAAAATAGTCGTCATTTTATAAGCTTGTTTAAATGTTTTAATCTTACCTTGAAATATTTTTGTCTGAAGTACACTGTACCTTATTTCCTAGAAAAGTTAAAGATAATTTGCAGGTCGACTTTAGGAAAGAGTATTCTTCTTACCTTAATTCCATGTTAAGATATACACACATTTGTAATAGATTTTCAACCTTTTCATGTTATTGTTAAGGACCTAGCACTGACATATAAATACATGTGGGCGATTCCATACCAAAGTGGACAAGATTTTAAAAAAAATCAAATTCATTCCTGAACTTATTTTCACTTTTAAGTTATTGTTAAGACATGTAAGGATCAGGATTTAGATTTTGCAGTTTAATTGAAAACCAAATTGTCTTTGTACTCAGTGGCAATCATCCTGAAAGTTATATATATTTTAGAAGTATGACATGACATATCTTTCAATACAAAAACATAAACTTTTTGCCTGTAATCTTACATGTGGCTGTGTGTGTTCACAGTTACCAATGAGGCATTAGCGTTGTGTAATGCGAATTACCAAAAGACGGTTATTTTAAATATTTTTGAACTTTCATTGATTTTATTGATGGTGTTTTAAATTTTCCTTCTACCTTCCCTACCAATTACTAAAATAATAAGAAATAGAAAATAATGTACCAAGCACAATTTAATTATCAGCCCTCAAAATGGTAATGTGAGTTTATACCAGTAATGCGAGTTACCGTGTAGGGGATAGTTAATAATGTGGTTTTTTTTTTTAATTCAGTGGCAATCTTCATGAAAGTTATTTATATTTTAGAACCTGACATCTTTCAAAAAACCAAACAAAATAAATTGCCTGTTATCCTGTGTGTGGGTTCACAACTATTGATGAGGCATTAACGTTGTGTAATGTAAGTTACCGAAAGACAGGTATTTTAAAATATTTTTGAACATGCATTGATTTAATTTATGGCATTTTATATTTTGCCTCCTACAATTGCTAAAATGACAAGATAAAGAAAAAAATGTACCAAGGAAAATGTAATTTATCAACCCTCAAAATGAAAATTTGAGTTACCAGTGATGCGAGTTAGTGTACCAATGTATATGTGTAATGCGAGTTACCATGCACTCTTATTAACCCTAACTCCCTAGGCCCATTTGCTTACAGTACATAACCCGATCCTCCAAAATCCTTCAGTAAATCAAGCACATGACATGTATGCACATGTGTAAGGACACAATACTGGCTGACAAAAATGTGACACAGGGGGTGAACAAAAATGTTGGTGGAAAGTTGCAATTTACTTGGAAGTCATGAGAATGGACACCCTTTTGTTCTTGAAAATAGCATTGGAGAGATAATGTGCCAAGTAATGTGCCAAGTAATGTGCCAAGTAATGTGCCAAGTAATGTGCCAAGTAATGTGCCAAGTAGATTTTCCTCCCTGTTGTATTTTCTCGATTGGCGTGTGAAAGTTAACGTAGGTTACATGGTGTCCACTTTTCAGTCTAGTACCCAACAATAAAAGTCAAAGCAAAAAAATGTTTACACCATGATTATGTAGCTTATTCCCAATCAAAAATGGCTTAGTTTGGTAAGGATGAGTTTTGTAAAAAGAAATATCTGGCCGTTTTAACATCGTATGATTTGGCGGACACGATGTGTAACTAACGTGAACACAGATTTTAGCGATCATTTGAGGTTCGTGAAATATTTTTTTTTTTTAGGAGCCAGTTTATTTCTTCATTAAGTTACTCAAGTTACTCAAATTGTAAATTTTAATGGTCTTCTATCAGGTACACTGTAAAACCGATGTAACAGTTGGCGTCCCACAGGGGTCGATTCTAGGCCCATTATTATTTTTGTTGTACATAAACGATTTACCACTCGCCACTCGTAATTGTACAGCTACTATGTTTGCTGATGACTCTACATTTCACACTATTGCTAAGTCCACTGGTGCTCTAGAAACCGTTTTGAACTCTGAGATGGATAACATCAGTGATTGGTGCAAACAGAACAGAATGTGCCCGAATTCTGGGAAAACCAAGTGTATGCTCGTGGCAACATCCCAGAAACGGACTAGATTAGTTAAGAAAGATCTCGATGTGTTTCTAGACAATACTAGGCTTGATAATGTGGACTCTGAAAAACTGCTCGGTGTCATCATACAAAACGATCTGTCGTGGACTAAGCATGTCGATCGAATTTGTTCAAAAATTAAAGCAAAATTATATATTCTCTCGCGGATCCGCCGCTTCCTACCGCAATTTGGTAGAAAGCAGTTTTTCAATAGTTTTATTCTACCTAACTTTGATTACTGTTTGTCCATTTGGGGTAACTGTGGTGTTAATAATTCAAAACGCTTGGACAGACTTATGAGAAAGTCCATGCGAATCATTCTAAATCGACCTATTGATACAGAACCAGAATCAATGTACCGTGAACTGAAATGGTTTCCATTGTCATACAGGCATAAGTTGAAAACGTGTATTTTAGTGTATAAAACTTTTAATCAATTAACTCCAAGTTATATTACTGATCTTGTGAATTTGTATAATCCGGCCACACAGATGACTTTAAGATCTGTTAAAAATAAAGTTCTTGGCGTTCCTTTTACTAAATCAAAAATTTATGAACGTGCTTTTAGTATTAATGGTCCTACATTATATAATAACCTTCCGTTACATATTAGAGATTCTAAATCACTCGTAAGTTTTAAGTCTTCATTGTATAGTTATTATTATCAATCTTACCTGTCAACTATTAGCAGTTCCTAGAACCCAGTTTTTAATCATTCATTCTAGTCTATCATACATCCATGTTAAGTTTTTATTATGGTCCCTCGACCATCACGTAAAGAGGATATGTCATTTTAAATTTTATTATTATGTCATAACCTACATGTATGATGCTATCGAGATTAAATAAAGTATAATAATATGCACATCGTGAGGAAAATAAGTAAGGGATACGTAAAGTGTTTGATTTGATGAACTTTTGTTCAATTAATGTCCCGTTTTTAGACGCCATTTTGGAAATAAAATCGGTTTGTAAACGTGAATTAAAAGTGACACAACACGTATTCACACTTTATTTTATCTTTATTTGTCTCTTAAACATATTATCTAAAATAAAAAACAGTTCAAAATAGTAAAATTATTTAAGAAAATCAAGATCATTTTGTGCACCATGAAAGTTAGTCAGTATTGTGTCCTTACACATATAATGTGTAAGGTGTGATATATGTACATGGCCAGGGACCCTCCCTGCATGCATGGAGCAATAAACAGTGTCCACTGACCCAAGCACTGACCTTGCAATCACTACAACAAACATGGATGTACATGTACATGTACCATGGAAAGGCAAGTATGCCTAATAACCTCAATCCTCCAAAATCCTTCACTTCAGCAAAGAGCATGTAGTTTTATTTTGTATGTAATTGTCCATTAAGACTTTTTATTATTATTAATTCATCTGTACCTCCTGTAACAATTTTTGTATAATATTGATATATTTTTATATTATATGAGGGCCCCAAATGATCAGCTGTGCTGGATGGGTTACCCTCGTTAAAGATGGTTTTAAATAAAAAAATAAATAAAAAAAGCATGTAACCTTAATCCTTCAAAATCCTTCACTTTAGCAAAGAGGATTTGGGAAGGTTAGGGTTAACCAGTTCACATCGGAGCCCGTGTATACACGCATTTTTTTTTGAACCGGTGATCGGAGAGTGTCTAAACACGCATTCGGATTTTTGTGTGTGTTACTGGGAGACTTGTCAACACGCCACACGTGGCATGCCGTCGTGGCGGCTGACTTGTATACACGCAATCGTTTCTCAGAGTCCATGGGGTTACGGTTCGGTGGCCCCGGACAAAAGGCACTGCAAACAATGAACGAGTTCACTCTTTTTGTTGATTTTTGCATAATCCCTTTATCTAAGACCTGTTCCTTTGACGTACATGTACCAGCCAAGAATTTGTAAAGACGGATTTATATCCATTGTTTACGAGGCCTTTCCTCTCTCTCCCAGTATGCCGTCTGTTCGACCGGGCACTGGTCGCTAATAGGCCATTGCATCGGAGCTTGCCATTTATGGTCTAATTGTGCTGAACAAACACAACCGTAATTAAAAAACTAGCCATTTAATTCTCGAAATGTCAATGAGTAAAGGTGTTTATTTGGGTGTCCGGACTTAGTTTCATTGACAAATTTTTTTATTAATGGCTAGAAATTTTTTCAGATTTTTCACTGAAAATAAACCCGCATGGGGGACCGGAAAAAATATATATATTCCCGACGTGAACTGGTTAATGTAACAAGAATGGAACAACACTGACAATAAATCACTTGAACTAGTGTAGAAGCCATCAATACAAATATTGCTTTTTCATGATTCCCCTACAGGTGGCTTAATTTACATGATTTCATACCCATAATGCCAACCACAGGTGTACATTGTATACATGTACGTGTATCTCCGATCGACATTGAATAATTCTTTTGGTGTTTTGCGAATTAAAATTTGATTTGATTTAACTTTTTTTCAGGAATATTAAGTTACAATTGTGAATGCAAATCTTCAAATTTCTCTCAACTTTGTTGACTGACAAAGTGTAATGCGAGTTACTGTAATGGGAGTTACCAAGTTTTTCGCATCTCACTACCCCACTGTAGTATGGTCTATTTTTTATAGCCCTTATTTGTACCAAGGCATAATAGTTATTGAGTATGTACTGTATACTCATTTGGTTGTAGAGCTTTATGTTACTCTAAGGTACCATCATACAAGAAATGAAATATTAAATTTCAGTAGTTTAAAATTCAGAGCTTTGAGAATGTAAAGAGAGCACAAAAAGTGTAATGCGAGTTACCGTGGAATCGTCCATAAATATTCAGACCAGTTTTACCATCATAAACAAAAAAACTCCCAGCACTGTTGAATTACTGGTCAATACCTACATGTACATACTTCATCTTAACAAACACATGTCATTTTACACACTATTATTGATTGATTTCAACCATTAATTGTTCACTTCTGTATTCATTAATATTGATTAGTTAATCTGGGCTATTGTTATGATGTATAATCTGAATATTTTTTGGCAGTTGAGGCTGTACATGTTTTGTTTTTAAACAAACACAAAACATGACATTGCATGTAAAAACAAATAAAAGCTTACAAATGAAAATATTGCATGTCCTCTTCATTTTTAGAAATAAACTGACATGCACTGTGCATTTTAAGGCCCTTTCACACGAGACCGTTTTAACAAGGGACCTTGACTAAAAATCGCATCCATGTTAAAAAATAGCAAATCCCAGTCGTGTGAAAAGCTATCCTTGTTCAATAATTACCACGGACCCTCGTTATTTATAACAGAGATCGAGACCTCCTCCAAAAAATCGCAACGATGTTGAAATCGCCACGATATGTCGTGTGAAACGCTTCGTGCGCCCAAACAGGGGACCCTTGCTTTGGCGGTATCATTTTGCATGCGCAGAACGCGTCACTAAATCAGCGTGCAATAAATCCCGGATGTGTGTTGGTAAACAACTTGTACGTACGTCCTTCCAAGTTGGCGACATCCGAAGAAATAACGTTCGTGCTACTTCTCTTGAATTTCATTCAAAATTCGAGTCCATGAAATCGTCGAAAAGAGCAAAGGATTCCAGAAGAATTCTTACAACTGTTTATTTTCTCGTTGGATGGCCTTACATTAGAAATCAAGCTCTGTGAATCCGTCGGAATTGTTGCAAGTATACTTGATTCGATATCCATAATAAAACGAGAATAAAATTGTCGGGAAATGTGAAGGAAATGAAAACAAAATGTGGGAGAAAGTAACGTTTGACTTCGCACAACGCGTATATCTTCATGGGAAACCACTGGTAACGTAGAAGAAAGCGTTCAGTGAATAAGCTATGCGCGCGGTACCAGTGAAATATTGGATTGCACAATCATGAGCTTTAAATGGTTCATTTCAAACTTGTGTACTTTAATTTTAATTGCATTAATTTTGTTAAATATTATATATATTATAAGGCTGAGGATTATACATGTATTTCCTTGAAAAAGCAATGCATTGTAAAATGCAAGATGAAGTTTAATTACAGCATTATACATGAAGAATAAAATATAGTACAATATTATTAACAATCAAAAAACTTGCAAGAAGGCAAGCTGGCAAGAAGGCAAGCTTGCCGCAAACTTGGCAAGCTTGCTGCAAGCTTGGGAAGCTGGCAGCAAGCTTGCCACAAGCTTGCAGCGAGTTAGTACTAACCTTGCAGAAAATAGCGCAAGCTCATATAAGCTTGCGGCAAGCTCTTTATGATTGCGGCAAGTTTGTGGCAAGCTCGTGGCAAGCTTGCGGCAAGCTCTATTTTCTGTAAGGGTTGACCCTCCATGGAAAACGAGGGACGTTCGTTTTGGTGTGAGTGGAAGAAGTCGTGTGAAAGTTTGTTAAAAAATCGCAAACGACCGAGGTGACAGACAACTGGCACCCATTACCAAGGACCTTTGTTATCGGTGCTCGTGTGAAAATGGCTTTAGTCTCCTTAACCCTCTCAATACCGAATTGTTTTGACATAAACAACCGCTGGTGACCTCATTGTTTGACCACTCAAGCATGAAGCACACATTCTTACACAACAGAAAGCTTGTGTTCAAAGGCCAATTTTACAAACTCTATTATCACCTTGAAGATATCGTTTTACAGACAAATAAGTAATAATAATTATCTTACATATTTAATTCCCTTTCATATAATCCAAAAATCATTAAGATCGGTCAATAAATGTCCAAGTTCTCAATCTTTGTTTCCTCAGTGTGATCTGTAAACTCAAACATTATTTTGTACACAAACAAATGGCACTCCATAGGTGTTTGGCATTTCGGATCTTTCAACTCCAATTTGAAGGGATTGTACATGTATAATAGCAACCTTATTTTATTTCACCATAAATGGAAAGATCCAATCTTTCTCTTTCCAACCATTGTAAGCTTGGGTGTGGAGGGTGAACATGGACAAAACTACAGCTTTATATAACAAATGCCCTTTATGGAGTGTCGTGGCCGAGCGGTCTAGCGCACCGAACTCAAGTTCTGGTGTTGCCAGCAGCAGGGTGTGGGTTCGAGCCCCGGTCGTGACACTTGTGTCCTTGAGCAAGGTACTTAACCATAATTGCTTCGTCCTTCGGATGGGACGTAAAGCCGTAGGTCCCGTGTGTTGTGTAATGCACATAAAAAAGAATGCGCCTTGAGCACCACTTAGTTGGTGGATACGTGCGCTATATAAGTCCACTTATTATTATTATTATTATTATTAGAGTGCTTTTTTGTGTGGAAGCTTAACTTGGTCGACAAAAGTCGCCTATGGTAAAGAAGAGGGGGTATGAGTGCAGTCGACAAAAGTCGCCTATGGTAAGGAAAGGGTTAAGGGCAATGTACATGTGTATTTGGAATGTATATTAATTTGAACCCCCTAACTTTCCAGAAATATATTGTACAATTAACCAGTGAACGTTTCACATTTGGTGCTCATTTGCTTACAACAAAGGACTTTAACTGACAGACAACCAAGAAGTTCACATGACCAAGTGGATAAAGTAATGAAAGGACTGACAATTTAACCTAGTTAAAAGAAAAGTACATTATATACGAAAGAGAAAGGTAATTAAGAAAATTAACTATGTTACATACTGGGAGATATGAAACCAGCCCACGTAATACTCACCTATTACGTCCTATTTTTTCATAATCCTTGACTTCCACTTCAACAGAATCTGCTGATGTGATAGGTTTGCCACTAAGATCCCATGTAAATGTCTGTAAGAATGTAAGACAATACAATAAGTACTTGTAAATACTGTGTATAATGGTTGGCACATACAAGGCCAGATCAATCATCCTAAGCAATGATTTTGCTTTCATCTGAGAGACAACATGAACTACATGTATTATGACTAAATTTACAATAAAGGGGTGACCAGCAACATTTTGTAAAACATCAAACAGTTTAGGGCTGTGCATTTTTGAATAATTTGATAACCGGATATATATTCAGATTTATGATTTCGATTGATTAGTCGATATTCGAAGGCTGCCGATTGGTAATTGCGCCACATGATAAAACGAGCACGGACGATACAGTGGAGATGAAAAATGTACTGAACATAATGTCACTCGTGCCTCGACGAAATCGTATAATCGGTCCACATAAAAAAAAATATTTTTTTAAATCAACAAAAAATCAAAAATGACATAAAAAACCAACAACAATCTGGGATTTGGAGACTAATCACCACGTTCAAAATATCAGACATTTTGCAAATAAACAAAGCTAACACGTTTGAACGAAGTTCCAAAGTCAGTTACTGTGTCTTGTATAATAAGGGCCCACTGAAAGGTGGTTCATCATAGAGAAGGTGGTCCGTGATGCCCGATTAGCATTTTATTTAACCCTAACCTTCCCAAATCCTCCAAAATCCTCTTTGCTAAAGTGAAGGATTTTGAAGGATTAAAGTTACATGTACATGCTACATGCTCTTTGCTAAAGTGAAGGATTTTGAAGGATTGAGGTTACATGCTACATGTACAGTATGCTCTTTGCTAAAGTGAAGGATTTTGGAGGATGGAGGTTATTATTAGGCATACTTGCCTTTCCATGGTACATGTACATCCATGTTTGTTGTAGCTTGTAGTGATTGCAAGGTCAGTGCTTGGGTCAGTGGACACTGTTTATTGCTCCATGCATGCAGGGAGGGTCCCTGGCCATGTACATGTACATGTATCACAGATTAGAAACACACGTGTGCATACATGTCATGTGCTTGCTTTACTACTGAAGGATTTTGGAGGATTCAGGTTATGTGTAAGCAAATGGGCCTAAGGAGTTAGGAAGGATTCAGGTTATGTGTAAGCAAATGGGCCTAGGGAGTTAGGAAGGATTCAGGTTATGTAAGCAAATGGGCCTAGGGAGTTAGGAAGGATTCAGGTTATGTGTAAGCAAATGGGCCTAGGGAGTTAGGGAGGATTCAGGTTATGTGTAAGCAAATGGGCCTAGGGAGTTAGGAAGGATTCAGGTTATGTGTAAGCAAATGGGCCTAGGGAGTTAGGAAGGATTCAGGTTATGTGTAAGCAAATGGGCCTAGGGAGTTAGGAAGGATTCAGGTTATGTGTAAGCAAATGGGCCTAGGGAGTTAGGAAGGATTCAGGTTATGTGTAAGCAAATGGGCCTAGGGAGTTAGGAAGGATTCAGGTTATGTGTAAGCAAATGGGCCTAGGGAGTTAGGAAGGATTCAGGTTATGTGTAAGCAAATGGGCCTAGGGAGTTAGGAAGGATTCAGGTTATGTGTAAGCAAATGGGCCTAGGGAGTTAGGAAGGATTCAGGTTATGTGTAAGCAAATGGGCCTAGGGAGTTAGGAAGGATTCAGGTTATGTGTAAGCAAATGGGCCTAGGGAGTTAGGAAGGATTCAGGTTATGTGTAAGCAAATGGGCCTAGGGAGTTAGGAAGGATTCAGGTTATGTGTAAGCAAATGGGCCTAGGGAGTTAGGAAGGATTCAGGTTATGTGTAAGCAAATGGGCCTAGGGAGTTAGGAAGGATTCAGGTTATGTGTAAGCAAATGGGCCTAGGAGTTGGGAAGGATTCAGGTTATGTGTAAGCAAATGGGCCTAGGGAGTTAGGAAGGATTCAGGTTATGTGTAAGCAAATGGGCCTAGGGAGTTAGGAAGGATTCAGGTTATGTGTAAGCAAATGGGCCTAGGGAGTTAGGAAGGATTCAGGTTATGTGTAAGCAAATGGGCCTAGGGAGTTAGGAAGGATTCAGGTTATGTGTAAGCAAATGGGCCTAGGGAGTTAGGAAGGATTCAGGTTATGTGTAAGCAAATGGGCCTAGGGAGTTAGGAAGGATTCAGGTTATGTGTAAGCAAATGGGCCTAGGGAGTTAGGAAGGATTCAGGTTATGTGTAAGCAAATGGGCCTAGGGAGTTAGGAAGGATTCAGGTTATGTGTAAGCAAATGGGCCTAGGGAGTTAGGAAGGATTCAGGTTATGTGTAAGCAAATGGGCCTAGGGAGTTAGGAAGGATTCAGGTTATGTGTAAGCAAATGGGCCTAGGGAGTTAGGAAGGATTCAGGTTATGTGTAAGCAAATGGGCCTAGGGAGTTAGGGTTAATGCATACATGTGTTGCGGAGAAAACCCAAGGTGGATGACACATTTATAATTACAGGGATTTTCAAAAATATGAGCTAAACAGTGGTTTATATTTTAACTTCTGCTTTTTTTTAAGCGTGAGGTAGATGGTTTTCCTTTCCTAAACATATATTTCTATTTGTTAAAACCATGAAATCCGTTTATCGTGTGGTTTAAGCTTTCAACTTGACAATTATGATTATCCCCATAAATATGAATGGTTCAATCCATGTTGGCTTTCGACCAATGAAAAAATTCAGAAGTACCAGGTCGAATCCAAATTTTTTGATTGGTCAAAAACTTGCTCATTCAATTTCTCAAATTCAATTGCTCATGTTCCGATGGGACTTCGGACTAGAATATTTGCGGGCTCGTCAATCGTTCGTAATCGGAATCACATAACTCGTATACGTTTGTAACATTTTTACAATCATGGATCGACTGTGCATGCACTGTTCATGAAACACAATATGTTTGTTTGCAGCAGCGCAGTCAATGGGTAAAAGGGGTCTGTGCAGTAGGGTCAATGAATGGCGTGGCTTCGGGAAGATATTGGCAGGATATATTTTGTATTGATTTAACAGACCACCGGAAAGCTACACGTATTATCAGCCACCATTTTTTTTCTTTTTTTTTCAAGTTTTTGGCAGAGCCGGGCTGAGATATGAAATTTATATCAAGCGATAAATATGGTGGTATCCATTATTTAGGCACAGTTGGGAAAATATATCGAGTCCTTTCGGAAATTCCCGATTGTGCACAGTCATTCTCTTCTAAAGAATTTATCAAGTTTTCTGCAAGCACCATGAATAAATATTTACCCTTGAATTTTTCCATTAAATAAATATACTGAGACGCAATAGAAACTTACCACTTTTTCGACCTTAAATTATCAGTAATCACAATGCACAAATGTAATATGTGCACTTATTTTGGCAATGTGACCCTCTGACGTTTCGCAGTGAAGTGGATACAGATGGGATCGAGTACAGTGGACAAAACGTGGACATTTCCTCAATAAAATGCCAACATTTCTAATCCAAATTGTTGTGTTGTCTTATTTTGAACCATTTCAATTTTATGCTATTCCAAAACAATTGGTAAGTTTCTATTGCGTCTCAGTATATTATTCGTTAATTTTCTATAAATAAATATTCTCTTTGATTTTAGTACATCGGGAATAAACTCTTGGCCCCCCCCAAAAAAATATTACTTTTTTTTATTCCCCTGGAATAAATATTGTTGTCCACTAGTAAGGTCTTTCTAGATGTGATTGACAGCCCCATTGTTAGGATTGAAACCACTGTCTGGCTTGGCAAAAACTTGGCTTGAAACTTGATACATCAGCAAGATATAAGGCCGGACATAGGATGGGCTTGCAAATGTAGACCAGAGGATATTGGGGGGGGGGGGGGGGGGGGGGGGGATAATGATGGAAACTCCAATAAGAAAACACTAATTTAACTTAAACTTTATTTTCTGCGGAAGCTGCATTTTTTTTCTTTCGAATATTTGAACCGGGTATTCGAACCATCGATCGAATATTCAGTTATTCAGCACAGCCCTACAATAGTTTTTCATCATTTTCTCAAAAATGTGATCAACTTTTGCAGTACAATGTTTACAGGCTTGAAATTTAGAGTGCTAAAATGAACACATTTCTGAGAAAAGTATGTACTAGTATGTAAGTACATATCTTTCTGAAAAATAAGTGGATCACTGGATCTATCAAATGCAATGCTATTTACATGTATGCAAACTTGTGTATTTAGCCTCCTACACAATGTACAGGTAGGTGTATGTTTTCATTTATCTAAAAATAGCAATTTGCAGTTAAAATAATTAAATGTCAAGAAAATACATGTACTGTACAATGTCTAAATGTACATGTAGTAATGATTGTTATCAATTCAATTCAAACAAAACAGTACACTAAAAACATTTGTTAAAAAAGTTGTGAATTAATTGTACATGTACATTACCTCATTCCATGTTGGGTTCAACTCATCACTAATGTGTTTTGTCTCTTTCTTAGACCCTGCAATGTATGATAATGTACACTTGCTTTAATTATATCATGTGGAGGTAAATGGAATATGGACAAAAAGGTTTTTAATCCTGTGACTTTCATATACTTCATCAATTTAAATGCAGGGTACACCCATTTGGTTATTAGGTGTTCATGCAACAGCGCAAATGCTTACTTGAAATTGAATTTTATTTATTTTTTCTTCTTCTCAATGAAACTTATTGAACAAAAAAAAAAACATACATTAGTTGCAAAGTTCACAGATCATTCAAACTTGACACATCTGTGGCTACTTAGACCATAATATGGAGTTGTCAATAAAGTTACGACATATATAGTTTCAGGTAAAGTTGTAACGTCATTAGGCTTGGGCGATGACACAATAATATCGAATATCGCGATTATTGTGACGCTTGTATGGGTACATCCCTGTTATTATCGGCTCTAAAGCACTCAATGCGTTAAAAAAAATAATCGCGATATTATCGAAAATCGGGATATATGTTTGACGATATATTGTCGATGAAAAAAAAAAATCGATATCGCCCAAGCCTAAACGTTATCAGATATCGAATGACACTAAATCAAATTTTAATATTGCAAAAAATCTCATGAACCACAAAAGATATTTACACAATAATTGTATCATCTTACAGATCTTTAATTGTGTGACATTTCGTACACAAAACATGACCCCAATCTGACCTCTCCTTCCAGTCGAAACAGTTTAAAAATATTCTGAAGCACTTTTATAAGGTCTACATCCAAAAATAATATGGTATTTGGACATGCCGGAAAGAATGTCATATATATCCAACCGCCACTTTATAAGGGTTTTTTGGTAATCTTTTTGGAACTACTAACCAGTTGTGATTTTATCGATTTCTGAGGGTACAGAAAGTGAAACTATCTTTAAAATCCATTTTTATGATGGTTTTCGGACTTTATTTCCCTTCTAAAAAATCTTCCACTTCAGAAAATAAAAGAATCCTATTACAGTTGCCACTACGCATACGATGACCATGTTGGTCACTAATTGGGGAGTTAACAAGATCAGACTGACATGACTGAGGACGTCATTGTATACAAAAATGCCTGATTTTTCATTAAACAAATATTTTGGAATAATTTGAAGTATGTCAGTCATCTTATATGTTCTCCACCTTACTGAGCACGTAAGATTACATTATTAGTTACATGTATAATGAACGATAAAAAGTGGCGGTTGGACACGACATTCTTCCTGACATGCCTTCAGTGGACGAAATTACTATTGACATGTGACCTTTTAAAAAATGTCAGTGCCCACCTGTCACAGTGCCCTCTGGCGGCAGGTTTAGAAAAAATTATAATTTTCTATCTCAAAAACCATAGGAAATTTGAATATGACTTCTGTAATTAAATTGACTATAGTGACATCTTATCTTTCAAAAAATGTTTGATAAAGTTCAGAGCACCTGATCTACCATTACTTCCTGTCCAAACAGGAAGTTCAAATTCAACACATTCTAATGCAAAATTGATGTCTTTTGAATATGAAATTGATATTTTTATAATAAAAGATGATCAAAATTTGTAAAATGTGATTGTGACATCATCGATGACAATTTGATTGAACCGGAACACCGTGTGTTTGTGCCAACAAAGAGCTCTAGTTACCAATTATCTTAAATATAACTTGATGTGAAGTTGGGAAAGTTACATCTTGAGAAATAATTTTGCCTGAAAGACTTTTGTTAAAAAGAGAAGAAAAAGAAAAAAAATGAAAGTTTCAATCAATCACTATTGTTGCTACCATTTGCTTATAGGCCTATACTACATGTATACTGTATACATGCATGTACAGGTAACTTTTGTAAGTGGGTTTGCAAAAGAAATCAAAACCTGTAGCCTACAGGTTTTGATTGTAGGCCTAGGCCTACCATGAACTTTCAGAAATTTATGGGAAAATAACAAAAGTGCATTCTAATTGTTATTATCATTCTAAATGTGGGGGGACATGCTTTTTCGTCAATTTGAACAGGAAATAAATTTAACTTTTTTCTTTAGAGAAGACTGAAATTGAGTTGTAATTACTTCTGAAAAGAACTGAATGTTCAACATTAATTAATACTCAATTTGAGAATTTTACATGGTGTCACCGCAAGCATTCTTTACATATCCATACATGACATTCACAATTGCACTTATTACAGTGCCAAACATCACCTTGAACAGGGTTAATAACAGGTGACCATTCTTTCTTCTTACAAAAGTTATAACAGTACACCTAACTGCCTAACTGTTGTGTTAGTGTTAGGAAAAGACTGTAACCTGTTTGTTCTAAGTCATTGTAAGTCAAAAATGTCTAACGTTAGTCACAATTATGCCCAACCATTGTCCAGTCTATTATTAGTCTATTGACCACAATATTGATGAGAGAACAAGGATACTCACCAGCAAATCTGACAATGGCAAGAGGGTCGATTTTCCCAAACTTTTCAATGTTTGGCAAGTTCGTGGCATTTGACACAACCACCGTTAGCGACATTTTGTCACGTCTATGACTATGTGTGACTGCGAGCGCTGGACACAAGGCCGGGCCTGGGCCAAAAGTTTATGATTCAATAACCAGTCCAGTCCATTCACAAGAACTTCTCCAAGTGCACAAACTCAATAGCCCTGGAAACCTAGCGGACGATCCCTGCAAGACCTCCGTACAACAACAGGCTCGCTTTCTGTACCTCACCAGTGCAGTAACTACCTATGGGACAACTCGATTACAAACGCCCCGGCGGCCGGCCCAACCCATCTAGTTAGTGCACCTACGTATTATGTACGTGTACATGGGACGCTTGCCCTTCATTCACAGGATACCATACCACCCACGTAATCTGCATAACACAGTTCCGATACTGTCCTGATCCCACACATGCACCCCACCCAATCTCATTCATGACGGCAAGAGGGCGCCATCCACCGTAACACAAAACTTTTCAGGGTGCACCCCACTAAATAGTGAGGAATTCGTGCGCCGAGCTGTCAATTTTTTTCTTCTGAAAAACAAAGAATTGAGACCCATACATTTGATGGATTGTGTAAAAATGGCCCAATATCATAACCTGGGGGTCCTTGGCTTTCAACTTTGAGTATTTTGGACACACTAGGCCCTGAAAAAGTGGTCCTAATTTGATTTCAAGCGTAAGGCCTGTTTTCCCCAAAATGGCTGCTTTTCAGTGTGGGCGTTTTCACAACTGCAGAGGGTGATTTCCATTGGGATGAGAATAGCTCGATGGAAACCATGGACTATCCACAATAAATTGAAAAGAAAATAAAAGGTTATAATATTACGATCAATATTTTTTCTTTTAATTTTTTTTAATGATTTTTTAATATTTTGTATTTATCACTGTTTACTATGTGAGTTTATTTAGTGGCGTGCACCCTTCACGATAAGTTAAGAAATGGCCGGCCAGCCCTCTGCTGCGGGGATAATGGTCCAGCAGCCAAGGACCCAATGGGGGACGACATTGTGCACTTTTTGGTAAAGACATGACATATTTTTGTAAGGGTTTTTTTAAGAATGGGCCAAATATTATTTTAAGCTATGGACCCATCATGGGTCTCACTTATTTTGGGGCGGGCAAGATTTTGGAAAACTGGGAGTATACGTTGCATCATTTTATGTCTGAATAAGATTATAGCATACATGTTCAGATGAAGATCGATTCTGCCTGTTGTATAAGGCCTATGGGTGGGTATCGTTTTTGAAGACCCATCTTGTATTTTACCTATTTTTAGGGTGGATCCATGTAGGAGTGGCACTCAATGCCAATGCCTCCACCCTGGCCCTTCCCCTATATAACAGAAGAGAAGACATGTACAACACGGGTCTAGATCTAGCAATTTGTCACCATTCTGCTGTAGTGATTATACGACACACATGTTGAAAACAGCTATTTTTATTTGGTCTTGTGCTGTTTTCTTTCAATAATCTGACCCCGTCCGTAAGCAGATTAAAATAAGGGTTCACAACTGAAAATGTTTTACATTCATCTTGTTTTTATTTTAGACACAAATGGAAAAAAAATCTTTAAATGTTTGGTGTTGGTCGTCCACTTTTTTTCATATTGTGGTCCATAACATAGACAGAATTTCAGAGGGTTCTACATCTGAAAAATATTTTACCTTCATTCCCTTTTTTTAATTCTGTTAAAAAAATACTAGATTTTTCATATTGTAAAACATTTAATACGTGTTTTGGTGTTTGTTGCCAACTTTCAAACTCTTCCAATTCCATTGCATTTTGGAAATCCAATATGGCCGCCATTACGTTTAAATGCAAGTTATCTTATTTTTGGATTATTTTCATGATTTTTTCAGAATTGTTTTGATCAATATAATATGACATGAATCGTACCGTGGATATGAATACATCTGCCTTTATACTGTACTACCTAAGGCAACATTTGTGCCACATTTCATGGCCAACGGATGAAAATTAAGAAAATTATGGAGAAAATACTATTCTTGACCAGAAATTACAGGCAGAAATGGGTATACTATACCCGCTGATAATAGCGCCCCCATCAGTGACCTCAGGAAGTTTTTATGACGTTCGAACCACTTATTATCTCGTCGAACAACTTAAAAAAAAAAATTTTACCCTTCAATTTGGCAGCAATGCGCTTCCGTACAAAATAATTATTTCCCGGGTAAAAAAGGAACTATATGATCGTATTACTTCTCAGGTTCGTAAAAAACAACACATCTTCTAGCTAGAACAAGAACAGTCTCTAGTCACAGATTCATTGTTAAGGGCTTAAAATGTACATCAAAAACATCACGAAATTACCGCACTGAAAACAAAGATGGCGGCCATTCAGAATATTCTCAAAGTGACGTCACTTATTACCCGGGTCTGCCTCAAGTGACCTTGACGCTGACCCAGGGGTGCGTTTCGCCAACAATTTCAAGTAAGTGGAACCAGTTGTGAGCCACCAACGCCAGTTGGCGAATGTTAGCCTCAGACGGCGAACGTAGTTTTGAGGTGTTCGCGGTTGTGCGAACGTTGCGCTGGCCTAGCTCACAATCGGTTCCACTTTGACCCGTCCGTACGCAAACGTTGGCGCGAACGTTTGCAATACATTCGCGCAAGCGGAACGCAGTCTCCGGTTTCTGGTAATCGGTCGGCGGCTTCAAGATCGGTGCGGTGATGCGTTTTTGTTGTTGACATATCATCGATGTCATTTATAGCCTTTTCAACGCTTAAATTTCCACAGACCGCAATAATCTCGCTCAGGAACAAAATCAAGGTTTTCTTACTCAAAAAGGAACAAGGAATTTAATAATATAGGTTTAAAGGCATCCCCCATGTTCTGTATGTCTAAATTCTTCAAAAAGTGGCAAATTGAATAAAAATTTTGTCAAAAACGAAAGAAATACCTTAAAACCTTATTTCCTTACCGATTGAAATGGAACAAAAAGCATCACAAGACTTCCCTGTGCTATCCTATCAATATATGGCAGTATTTATCGATTTAAAAGTCAAGAGGGGGCAGTATTAACAGATATCGATATTTCGAACTGCGCATGTGTGCGCACAGAACTGTGGGAATTTTTATGTTCAAGGCTACCTCGTGTCCATGAAGATTGACCCCACATTCCAGAGGGCGGAATAAACTATACCCTGGACACGAGGATTATGTGTATTTTACCATTTGGAGCAGTAGCTAATTTGAGCTATTATCAGAAGTCTATTACGGATTACGGATCATTCGTGCAAAGAATCTTTGAATCCTTGATTTCAACAGTGGAAAACACATCCAATCCACAATTTACGTACATAAATGAATCCCGTATAAAACAGCATCCCCTGTTCATTGATTCGGATTTCTTTCCCCTTTCAATCTTGTTTTATTAATCAAATTTATTTTGTTTAAACAGAGGGGGTTGCCTACAGTCTGGACGAATTCATTCCACAAAGAATGTTAAATGATTTTTTTTATCAGCATAATAAATACTTTATTCTGATAAATATATTAATAAAACAAAACATAAAATTACAAAAATAAAGTAAACATTGATAACAGTTTGATAATAATGATAAATATGATCAGCAAGTAAAAATGCCATTTTGAAAAGAAAGTTCAAGAAAAGAAACCAGACCCTA
Source organism: Zoroaster sp. YZ-2022 (assembly GCA_029582265.1). NCBI lineage: Eukaryota > Metazoa > Echinodermata > Asteroidea > Forcipulatida > Zoroasteridae > Zoroaster > Zoroaster sp. YZ-2022. The sequence continues at coordinate 19,571,162 of CM055832.1, read as the reverse complement.
TGGGATATATAAGATTATTAGAAAGAGCAATTATACTTCTAGGGGTGTGGGCCTATAATTTATTTATTTTAATAAATAGCCTCTGTGTCGACCACATAGCTATCCCCAAAACAAAACAAATGAAAAAATAAATACATTAAAATTATTAATTAATTTAAAAAGGCGAAATATAATATAACAGATCGATTAATAAACTTTTAAATTAAAATAAAAGCAACATTAAATTAATATATTAATATTGATTCTCTTGGGCCAAGGCTAATGATAATTTATGTTATATGGTGCAATCTATATTATCCATCTATGTTATTTAGTTACATTTAGGGAACTTTAGTCTTCTCATTGATTATTCTTCATGTGATTTTTGTATATTTTTTGTAACAAAAGATATATGTAAAGGTTTCAGATTAAGATGCTTTGTTGATCGTTAACATCAAAATAGTGAAACGCATTTAGATTTTTGATCAGCAACAAGAACTTTGCACTCTTAACTTTACACCAAGTACATTTTATTTGCAATTTTTGTTTTGATTCCTAAAGTTAAACGTTTCTATCCACTTGGGAAACTGATTTTGGCATATCAAATAATAACAACCATGCACTGTGTCTCTTAAATCATCTGTCATTATCTTTATGTGTGATTCATTTTTGCGACTTGTTGCCATGTTTGCTGACTAATGACAGCCCATCTTGACATTTAATATCTGAAGATAGTTCATCTTCCAAAATGTTCATCCTGGAACAAAGTACACAGCTTCAGCAAAAATGTGGAGAGTCACCAACAACAGCAATCCTAGTTGGTCAACAAGCTTGCACTGGATCATCTACAACACTCCATTGGCTTCATCCCTCTTGTGGACTAGTACAAAACTTTACAACCATATCTGAAAATTTAAAAAAAGTAGTTCACTTTAACTTTCACATGTTTTTATCACATTTTTTGGGGGGCATATTCATAAACTTTGACAAAAGAAACACAGAGACACAGACTGATTTTATTTGTGTTTTTGTGGCAGTAATGATAAGGACACGACGATGTGTCGCAATTTCTTTTAACGTGGATAAAAACATGATGTAGTCCTAACATGTATACGGGCTATGTTAGGCGCTGGCTTAACATAACACTAATATATAACGTATAATCACAGTCACATATGTTGATGTCAAATATCAGAAATAATGTCGTATCCGACCGCCACTTTTTAAGGGTTTTGGGGGAATTTTTTTGCAACCACTAACCAGTTAAACAATTATTCTATCGAATTTTGAGGGTACAGAAAGCAAATACTATCTTTAAAATCCACTTTTATGATGGTTTTCGGACTTTATTTCCCTTCTAAAAAAAATCCTCCCCTTCAGAAAATAAAAGGATCCTATTATAGTTGCCACAGCGCATGTACAATCACCGTGTTGGTCACTAATGGGGGACCGGGAGTTGACAAGATCAAACTGACATGCCTGATTTTTTATGAAATAAATTTCCTGGAATAATTTGAAGTATATATGTCCATCATCATCCATATGTTCTCCACCTTACTAGGTAGGTAAGATTACATTATTGGTTATATTGAATGAGAAAAAGTGGCGGTCGGGGGTAGAATGTCGTATCCGACCGCCACTTTTTCTCATTAAATATAACCAATAATGTAATCTTACCTACCTGGTAAGGTGGAGAACATATGGATGATGATGGACATATACTTCAAATTATTCCAGGATATTTATTTCATGAAAAGTCAGGCATTTTTGGTATACGATGACTTCCTCAGTCATGTCAGTCTGATCTTGTCAACTCCCCCATAAATGATCAACATGGTCATTGTACATGCGCAATGGCAACTATAATAGGATCCTTCTATTTTCTGAAGGGGAGGATTTTTTTTAGAAGGGAAATCAAGTCCGAAAACCATCATAAAAGTGGATTTTAAAGATAGTTTTCGCTTTCTGTACCCCCAAAAATCGATGGAATCCTTTTTTAACTGGTTAGTGGTTGTAAAAAAAAATTCCAAAAAACCCCTTAAAAAGTCGCGGTCGTATACGACATTCTTTCTGCGGTCGGATACAACATTCTAACCCAAATATCTAGATCAAAGTTATGCCTATATTATTAGTGCTGTCAATGGGGTTTTTCAAAGTGTTTCTAGCAGGTTATTTTTCTGTATATCTATAATCTACTGCTAAATTGAAACAGAATGACACACAAATTTTGAAAATCGGTCAAAGATTCAAAATTTTCGCGAAAAACTGCCAAAATAAGGGTAGGCCTACATGTATTTTGGTAAAAAGTGACAAATTACCAACTTTGCATATGATTATCTGAAAGAATAAAATTAAGATAGTGCCAATTTTCACTTTATATTGATATACATAGAATAAATAACATTCTTTAAAAAATCAGATGCTCATTACTTTCACTTTTTACGTTACGCCGACCCAAAATTGGGAAAAAACGTTTTTTTTTCAACATGGACTGATGCAAAGAAAGAACAGCTAATTAATATGCAAAAATGCTATAACTGTAAAAGTAACGCTCAGTCACAGACAGAGTCATGATTTTTTCACAATCACAGACACAGAGTATTTTGGTATTTGTAATACTAATAGGCCTAATATATCAACACAGTTTCAATACAATTGAATGATAAATATCCAAATTAGTGACAGATTCTGGTATGAATTACTGAAGCAGCAAATTGAATGGATTTGTCTTCGGGCTCTCCGTGAAGTGATGATGGAAGATTGGCAAAATATCGATAATCACATTCAAAACATACACTCTACTCATGGAGGAAGGAAATACATGTATTTCCTTCCTCTAGTCTGCACCTACCTGTCTAGAGTATTGACTATAGTATTGTGATCGGAGCAAGTTTTTATGATTTTTTTTTTACAGTTGAGGAGTCAAATTCTTTAAAATAAAAATTAAAAAAAGCATTAATAACTTACCTCAAGTATACCTATATTATCATGTCATTCTGGCAGTATATGCTCATCTTCGTCTACGGCTCTACTGACAATCGAAAATCATGCAAAATCAGAGAGTGATGTGACAGCCGACAGGATAAAAATCTTAACAAAACGTACGTATGTTAACGTACGGCCGGCCGGCCGGCCGGCCGGAGAACACATAGTACCCATAGTGCTTTGCGAATGCCATTTGTCTCAAAATGGCCGCGCTCATGATAGTCGTCCCGATAACCATGCTCTGAATCTTTCTGGTTTCTGGAAAAACTGAGGTATGTTTTGGCAATTTTTTGGCATTTTATAAAAGAAGAGAGATTTATCGACTTGTAAGAGTGATTTGAAGCTCAGATAGCTTGTTGGGACGGAGCAACATTCATTTGAAAAACCTCATTTTTGTGTGTCACCAGAATAATTGAATAGAATAGACCGATCCTTAGAAGTTAGATTAGATAGTCCTTACGGAGTTACGCATATGATGTCACAAACTGAATATCGCCCTCGGCCTCACAGAGGCTAGAGAAGGTCACTCATTAGTTCATGCATATATGGAGGAAGGAAAAGTGCGCGCTGTGCGTGCGTATACGCGAACCAATGAGTGACCTTCGTTTGCCTCTGAGTGATAGGGGTGACCTTCAGTTTGCGACGTCATATGCATAATGCATAAGGTCTATACATGTATTGTAGGATCTAGAAAAGGTACCTCTAACATTGCCCCACCAGTGTGGCACGGACCTGTATCCTTAGCCACACGTTGGTCTCATTCCGCTAACGGCGGTTTTTCGAAATTCCAGGTGCTGAAATTGACGATATTTGCGACTATTTTGACAGACTAGATCCGTTCCTTACATGTTTAACTATCTAGGCGCCCCCCAAAAATGGTGATTTTACTTACATTTTATATTTCGTGACATATAGGCCCGAAAAATTACAAGACGATCGGCATTGTGCAGGTTTCAACGAGGACGGCCATCTTGAATGTATGAAGAGTGTTGAACAGGAAAACAACTGGCGCGCGAGCAATTTTACGACGGCTGTTTTATGTGTGCACATACTTGCTGTATTTTAGCACGCGAAGTATTCCGTTTCAGGGTTGCACGTGTTGTCGGTAGTCAGAAAAAAATTTTGTGCTGAACATGTGATTTAAAATTTAAAAATAAAATATATATAATTGAAATGAAATATTAATAATAAAAATAGATATTTTGTCAGATAAAACAATCATTCTGAGTGTTTAAAAAAATTTTTTTTTTTTATTAATTAATTTTTTTAAAAATTTTTTATTTATGGATTTACAAAAATGGTGGAACCATATAATATTGTTATTATTTATAGTAATAGTATCGTAACACTATAATATTTCATATATTTAAATTATTAGTGAAATTTTTATTTTGTTTAAAATTACTATTTAAAATTTGTATTAAACTATTGTAATTAATAATAGACTATTTATTACATTATCATTTTATTTTAATGAACATTCTCTGTTGTTTTATGTGCAATGCAAGCATAGTTAAAAGGGGTGAACTTACCATGCAGTACGGTTAATTAGATAAAACTGCTCGATGTTAGTTTCTTGAAAGTTTATATCGGCGACATCGCGTGGTCATATCTCTGCGCGCTAAAATACAGCAAGTATGTGCACACATAAAACAGCCGTCGTAAAATTGTTTTCCCGTTCACTACTAGTTCATACATTCAAGATGGCCGTCCTCGTTGAAACCTGCACAATGCCGATCGTCTTGTAATTTTTACGGGCCAAAATGTCACGAAATTTTAATGTAAGTGAAATCACCATTTTTTTTATGGGCGCCTAGATAGTTAAACATGTAAGGCACGTATCTAGTCTGTCAAAATGGTTGCAAATATCGTCAATTTCAGCGCCTGGAATTTAGAGGAAAAAAAACGCCGTTAGCCAAGGTACGACCAATGTGTGGCTAAGGATAGGCCAAGGGGGCGTGTCCGTGTCACACTGGTGGGGCAACCTCTAACACTGCTATTACATGTAATACACATAATTTGTGTGTACATGTATCATCTGTGTACGTAATTCGCCGCACTCATAAAATGACGCACTTACCTTTGACTTAGCATTTCTCACAAAACTTACATAACTATGACGTTTTACTTGTTCATGTTGCATAAACTTACATGTATCTACATACATGTAGGTCATGTTTGTTACGAAAATCACATTGAAATAATATGATTTACTGTAAAAAGTTTTACTTAAATTGCTATTCTCTAATTTTACTCTATACTAATAGTAAAGGACGTAACATGACCTCATTTTTTTATGAACATCTGTGATTTTGTTCTATGCTGTCAGTGAGCTGTTGTCTGTGGAAACCAAAACATAAGAATGCTTTGCATAAATTTTGCATTGATGATTTTTGAAAGAAGTAGGCATACAGATCCTCAAAATGGACATGTTCCTTATAGAAAAGTCTTTCATGCTTACTTGGTCAGTAGTGGAATATTATTGAGAAAATGAAACATAAATATCATGGTTTTGAATAGAAATTTTATTTATTTAAATTTTTTTTTGATGACCACCATTCTGTGCATCTCAAAAACTGGCACTTGCCACTCAAGACGTCCACGCATATATGCACACACATTGAGATTCAGCATTTGAGAACCCGTCACTGAAACAAACTGGTGATTGTAACCTTAGGTGCATCAATTAGGGTAAATGGAAGATACACATAGTCTACTAGTACTAATTCACAGTTGACCTTCTCTTTGTTAGTTTTTTAACTTAAAGAGTTAAGAATTCATTTCTGAATATCTTTTTTCGGCTTTGGTGAAACTTGTTCAAATTTCTCTGCTGTTCTGATACACATAGGCCTATGGATGTAAATATTTCCAACTTTCTCGCATTATGGAGGATTGCTACACCATACTGTACATGCCCATTGATTATATTTAAAGGACGCATTTACTCAAGTGTATAGTTACTCATTGAGCTGTTATCCACCAAATATAATTTCTAATGTTTATGCAGGAATGATATTTATGTATAATTGTTTCAACAAATAAAAGTGTAAATGTACAAGATCACATAATCTCAAAGCAATTAGTGTTAACCAAAATAGTGTAAATGTGCATTTAAATCATAATGAGAAGGGGTGTATATATATGGCACACTTGAGCGCATGGGAATCAATTCCAGGATCCAGAAAAGGGAGGAGAGTACAAAGTAAATTAGTTATGATACACTTTATTATTCTAAGTAACATACTTAGAAAAGTAACACACTTGTGTCAGACTCGCCACATGTATTTTTCAATTAACACATTAACCCTCCTATGCCCAGGCTGAAATTTGGCCCAGTCAGCACGGCACCCACAGACACTCACTTGAGTATTTTTGGTTGCATTGCCGATAGGTCAAACCACAGAGTCACACAGAGCTGTGTATGTACTTGGTTTTGGTTTGACCTCCTTGAGTGCACTGCACAAAGTCAATGGGTTGGGAGTTACATACAAATTTTGAGTGTCTTTGGGTTTGACCTCCTATCACACAGCCAAATATGTTTGCGTGTATTTGAGTGCACTGCACAAAGTCAATGGGTTAAGAGAGACATACAAATTTTGAGTGTCTTTGAGTGTTAAACCTATAGGAGGGATAATCACATTTCCTTTAAAGGTGTCCCTTTGGAATAAAGTGTGTATCATACATGTTTAGGCCTGTTGGTGGTTGGGAATGCCAATGCATGGTCTGATGGGCAAACAAAATATTGAGGCTTTTTGTATAACATTTCTTTCAATAATAACAAACAGCCATGCATAATTATTCTTAATTGACATTCACTGTAATTTATTATTTAAATTTTTTTTTCATTGATCACTGATAATTCCTATTAGAAAGGAATACAAATACTTTGAGATGAGATATTTCACAAGATAGTTGTCACAAGCTTGGTTTAATAATAAAAAGTGACAAAATTAATTTATGACGGGACCCTCCAGAAATTCACTTTGGTACATATTAAAATAGCGAAAAAGACAGGCAATTCATCTTTAACCCTTCTACACATGGAGGCCACTCCGATCCACAAAATTCTGTTCTTGAGCAACCTTCAGTACATACATGTACAAGCCTGCTGTCCTTTCCATGGACTATATTATAAAGTCTTTAAAACTTCAGACTTATTCTGTGTGCCACTGTAGAAGCAGGGTATTAGCCAGGATTTGAAAATAGGGTGTCCAAATTTGACTATTGAAAAACAGGGTGTCCAAATTTTTCAGCAAATAGGATCTGCTTAACAAAAACATTTTTGCAATCTTTTTTCTAATGGGATTTAAAATGTTTTGTCTTGTTTTAAAGATTTATAGACCAAACACCCAGTTACACAGTCCTGAGGACGATCAGAGCATACTGATCGAAAGTCGAGCTGTACCTCCAGTTCTTTTCAGAATTAATCACTACTCAATTGAGAATTTCACATGGTGTCACTGCAATAGTCTTATTTATCCTCCTCACCATGCAAAGCTACAAGTTTTACACAGTTACAGTTGTTCATTTTAAACTCGGCCAGAAACAACATCAGTGCAACCATGAGACCTTTTTTGAAAGACAATTAAGGTTGCTAAATATGATGATTGCAATTATTACTTTTGTTAGAGAAGTGTATTACATTGTATCATTCATGATCATCCCTATTGTCTACTCCAGGAACTGCATCACTGGAGGAAGTAATATGACACCACTACATGTGTCAGTCCGTTTTTTAATTCCGAACTTTGTTGAACTCAGTTGACCCACAGTTTGGGTTTTTATGGAGGTCGAAAACTGGACATCTGCTTTTCAGCTTTCTAAATAATGAAAAAGCAGATTGAACGTTTTTGGCTAAAAAGTGCATTTTTCTACTTTTCTTCCACCTAAAAAGTAGATTGAACATTTTGGTAACATCCATTTTTCTATGAAAAGCAGATTTTATTTTGTCACCTACACTGGCGGTCAAAAAGTGGATATCTGCTTTGCTGGTTTCCTACAACCCGAAAAGTAGATCAAACGTTTTGAACAAATCCATTTTTCTGCTTTCCTGCTTCCTGAAAAGCGGATTGAACGTTTTGTCAACAGTGGCCTAAAAGTGGACAAGTCTGCTTTACGCTTGAAGAAAAGCAGATTGAATGATTTGATAATGGCCAATTCTCCGGTAACGGGATGATGTTTATTCATGACCCAGCCAACATTTGCCCCATCACCTAGAAAATATGTTTTATACTAGGCAATTATTCTGTGTATGAAATGGGAGCCAAGATCCAACAGATTCATTGGACACAAATGAAAAAAAAATCACCTGCTGGGTCACTTTAGGGTGGTCAGAAATTACGGCGAAGGACAAGCAGTTTTCAGGTCTTGCATAAATTAATAAATCTCTGTGAAGTTTAGTAATTTCCATAAGAGGTGTTATTTGTTGTATAGACTTTAGTAGGGTTAATAACTACAATGCAAAAAAAATTTGAATATTATTCCTTTATTGAAAAAAATTACCTTCAATCATGGTAATGGAAAGTACGTCAGGACGGTAATGGAATTACGTATTGTATTTGTACCTGTAGGTCTAAAAAATAGCGCTAAATGCAAGGCAAAAACAGTAATAAAAAACAGTATTTTACTTGAATTTCTACATTTAGGCATATCCATTTTTTTAATGATATGCAATGTTCTCACAAGTACATATCCTGAACATACATAATCCAATTAAATCATGCCAACTTAATCAGCGTTTACTACAAGTACTGCCTATAAACACTGTACAAATACATGTATATTAGCATACTTTTGCATTCAAACTAAACATTGTGTCATATTTTTCAGTAAAGTTTTTTTAATTTTTTTTATTGAAAAATATTTATTAATTAACATTAAATAAAAGTTTGTCACAGAAGATGTCAGAAGTCACAGTAATAGTCATTGTAATAGTAATAAAAACTTGAATATAAGTGCAGTGCAAATCTGTAACCATGGTTACCATAATATTTCGTTACCGTATATTAAAGTACTGAGCAAATGTCCGAAAGTGAATTTTTTTAAACACTTGTAGGGAGGTATATTTAAAAAAAAAACAATGTTGGGATTTTTATTTTTATTTTCTTTGCCCCAAAAATTACTTTTGTGCATTTTTATTGAAAAATATTTATTAATTAACATTAAATAAAAGTTTGTCACAGAAGATGTCAGAAGTCACAGTAATAGTCATTGTAATAGTAATAAAAACTTGAATATAAGTGCAGTGCAAATCTGTAACCATGGTTACCATAATATTTCGTTACCGTATATTAAAGTACTGAGCAAATGTCCGAAAGTGAATTTTTTTAAACACTTGTAGGGAGGTATATTTAAAAAAAAACAATGTTGGGATTTTTATTTTTATTTTCTTTGCCCCAAAAATTACTTTTGTGCATTATTTTGGTAACGGAATTACATGTGATTTCCTCATGTTTTATTTTTAAATAACAAAAGTAATCTTTGGTACAATGGCTATCTAGACACACAAACAATTGTTTTCCCACAAAGCCTCCACTAATCACAATGTCCAAGAGAATTAAATTTGATTTTTTAACGAAAATTCCACATTTTGAGACCTACCCAAAAATTTCTCCCAGAAAACACAAGTTTTTAGAATTTTAACCACTTGGATTGGAATCAATATGAAATATTCCTCTATTGCTAAATTTTGATAGTTTTTTTTCTCTCTCCCATGGAGACTTGCCCATATGTACTCCCTTTCCCTTATCCACAAAATAATGGACGAATACTACCAATGCACCAATACAATGCATGCGATAACCGTCGCTGAAAAATAGGTGGCAGCACATCACAGATCAAACAGAAGCGTGCTGTGATGGACTACATAATTATTGACCTCGTTTGTGAGAGTAGGATTAGTCCATTATTTCACCTGTGTTTTAACATTATTAGTACTGGATTAGTCTCATTTTCATCGTTTTCTACTTGATGCCCCAAATCTAGAGACAAATTAATTTCCTTTGAACCTGCCCGGTGCGCGCTCGCCGTCTAGTTCTCTAGTTTCGCGACTGTAACCAGAAACATGTTTGGGCTTCGGTCATTGGTTAAGCATTTTCGCGAGTTCGGTTGTGTTGCGATGACGTCATTGATCTGACCAAACGTCAACCGATGTTTGTGATTGGTTACGCTTGTTTTCAAGATGGCGGATTGTAAAAAGTAACGAAAGTTTTCTTAATTATTTGTTAAAAAATTCTGGAACGATTGTTAGTATACTAGTATATCTTTCAAGTTTATTACTAGCACCCACGAGTAAGTTCTATTTTGCCAAAAAATTTAATTACACCGTATATTTTGAGAAACGTTGATGATTGACCACGTCGCAAACTGAAAACAAAATTCTGTTTACGTTCGTGTTTTTGCATAGCTAAAACCATGTTTTCGCATGGTCAAGAATATGACGTCAGAAACAAGTTTCTGGTTATGGTCGCGAAAACGCACCCCAGCAGCAGCCAAAGAACATGTAGCTATGCATTATTTTTTACAACCACTACAAACTACAGTTCACTTGGTCCCACCCCCACCGGCCAGTGGCATCCTTCTACTACAGAGCTCAGTGCATTGTACATGTTAGCCTGAAGATCTGACGTCATGCTTTGAGCTAGAGGCGCGTAAATTACGCCAGATCCTGGCCATGCGGCCGCCATATTTTTCCCGATGTTCAACTTTGACCTTAGTTGGTAGCTATCGCACGAGCCTTCAGCACAACTCATCCAATGAAGCCCTTTGAATGGTACGCCTGGACCCTGTCTATGTCCTTGATATGTGATAAAGACAGGGGACCAGTCTGAGAACATGCATGCAGGGGCGTGTTTTCGCGACCGTGACCAGAAACTTGTTTCTGACGTCATATTCTTGACCAGAAACAAGACGGCATAGCTACGCGAAAACGTGAACGTAACCAGAAAATTGTTTTCAGTTTGCGACATGTTCAATCATCAACGTTTCTCAAAATATACGATGTAATTAAATTTTTTGCAAAATAGATCTTACTCGTGAGTGCTAGTACATGTAATAAGCTTGAAAGATGTACTGGTATACGAACAATCATTTCATCATGTTTTAACCAGTTCGCACCGGGAATAAAAAAGTTTTTCCGAACCCCGTGGCGGGTTTATTTTTACCGCACAAACACGACCAATGATGCTCACCAGAGCGTGACTGGGGAGACCGCGTCTTCCACCGTATGCTTATGGCTCGTTGCCACGTTGACCGGGAATCTATACAAAATTCCCGAGAATCCTGTGGCGTGTTTAGACGCTCTCCGATCCGCTGTCCCAAAAAAAATTGCGTGTATACACGGCCTCCGACGCGAACTGGTTAACAAATACTTAACAAAACTGTCGTTGTTTTTTTTCAATCCACCGTCTTGAAACCAAGCGTAACCGATCACAAACTTTGGTTCACGTTTGGTCAGAACAATGATGTCATCGCAGCACAACCGAACTCACGAAAACGCCTAACCAATGACCAAAACCCAAACATGTTTCTGGTTACAGTCGCGAAAACCCGCCCCTGGAGGTTTGCTAACATGTTGCGGAGATCTGCCGCTGATTGGATGGGGCGGGATCTGGGCGTGCTGTAGTTTCTGTATATTGGTTTGTGCATGAAAAGAAAGTACACGTACAAGAGTCAGGAGATGGAGCGGGCAGGGATCTCGGACCACATAGCACGATCGGGCAGGGGATGGGGTACATGAATCGGTCTAGGACTATTTATTGTTTAAAAATCCTGCCCGCTGGTCGAAAGCTTGTAACCAAGTAATTTTTTCTCAAGTCAAGTCAAGTCACAAGTCAAATGTTCTCAAGTCAAGTCAAGTCTCAAGTCAAATTTTCTAAAGTCAAGTCAAGTCACATGTCAAATTTTCCCAAGTCAAGTCAAGTCACAAGTCAAATTTTCTCAAGTCAAGTCAAGTCACAAGTCATTTATCGTCCCGAATAATGCTAAAAAGGTCTCCACTTTCAAAATTGGTGCGGTGACGCAATTTTGTTTTTTGTTTGTTTTGTTTTGTTAAAATTTTGTTTACATGTATAGGCTGGGACCAAATTTCCCATTATACAAAATATAAAATTTCCCATTATACTCACAAATCAGCCAAACGTTTATACCCCTATGTGAAAAAGTGTGGCTGCGATTGGACATCGTTTCATAGCAAAAAATAATAAAATAAAATGCCGACGTGCAGGTCTAACTGAGGCCACGCGCACGGAGATCACCAGAAACCGGAGACTTTTTTTTTTTTTTTTTTTTTTGCCTATAATAATGTTCTGTTTGTCATGTTCCCTGTCTTGGCAGTGAGAATAAATCCAGTGTTTGTTATTTGTTGTTTATAGGATATACGTAATTGACACATTTATCTCGAATTAGCCGCGAAACCTCGTAATCATCGGGCAATATTTTCTAGAAAACTATACAAACGCACACACGTGTACCGTGTATCGTGCAGTACATGTGAAGGGAAATGTATGCTAAACATATAGGCTCAAATGTACACTGTAGGCCTAAAGATTGACACTTTATTGAAGATGTTTAGACGTATGTTACTTCATTAATATAAGTTTCTGATTGAATAAAATAAATGAAAAACAAGTGATAACATGATGGGAGGTAAATAAATGACTATTGAAGACCAGAAACTCACAAACAAACCTGCCAAGTATGACGTTAACGCTTCACAAATTGTGTAGTGCGTCATTGTTTTTGTTGGTGTCCGCATCTGAATTCAATGTTATTTACAAAACAGGGAACCAGGTAGTTTTTCATCAATTCGCTCCAGAAATTATGGGGGTTGTGTGGAAAGTAATAGAAAGAAGCGATTGAGGTTTTAATTTTTTTTTAATCTGAAAATTATCAATCTAGCGTAGGTAACATGTATTTAGAGTGGTTCATTTCAATATTTGTACGAAAATTTGCAGACGGTTGAAGCTGTTACATGCGGGACAATTCATTTTTCTCCCATCAGGATGGAAATCGACGGATGGTAATTTACACTCTTATATGGGCCTCAGAATTTGGTAATTTGGAAGAAGATAAATTTTGTATACGCCCCAAAAACTAGTAATTGCTGCTTCTTAGTTATTTGGTCGCTGCTAATTGTCACAAACAATACATTTGTTAAAATCACGGACTCCAGTGTATTACAACGTTGTGCATGAAAGCCTTACTGATTCTATGTTGACAACTCTGTCAACACTTGCATAGGTGATGTAAGGAGAATTTAAAATTACGTCAGAAAATATTTTAAAATTCCTTTTACGGAGTAAAACATTTTAAAAAAACACATGTACCCTTTAATGATTACACACATAATAAAACATAATTTGAGTCAAAATAGCTATTCGGTTTTGTTTACTTGAAAGATTTGCGATAATTTGTTCAACACTTTACAAATTCTTAATACAATTAACAATGTCGCTATAACCTCGTTCCAGCCGTTTGTATAAATTATTTTGAATATTAATGCAATGCCTTTACCAGTAATAGCCCACTTCTTCCACTACGACGGATTGTGTTGAAGACTAGACATGTAGCGTACACTTTACAGTACAAGGCACATACGTGTACAGTATACACTATTATTATGTATTACGTATAGATTCGCGACGGCATTTTTTTTCCCGTCACAAAAGTATTCGTCTGCCGTGGCCGGATTGACCAGAAAAATACATGTAATGAAACAACCTAAAATACATGATGACTTGCAATGTCAAGTCAAATTTACTCAAGTCAAGTCAAGTCACAAGTCATTTTTGTCCAAGTCAAGTCAAGTCGCAAGTCACAAAAATTGGCGACTCGAGTCAACAACAGTGCCATAGTAGAAGATTATAGTGGATGGAATAATCCAAGGATATCATGCAAGATTTTTGTTTTCTGTTGCCGCCAAGATCTGCTGCTGTAGTTTGCCGTTCATTCAGACCATGGAGGTAGTGTTCAGACTGACGACGTATGTCGAATAGTCCTTTTGTAATATTTTTGTAGGATAATTTTACTTGACAAATTAAACTGGGTGTCTTCAAAGGCATCCTACATTTTTACAGGGCGTCCAAAAGACGCCCGGATGCATACTGGCTATTGAAGAGAAGCTCATGACTTTTTACTGGTCAAAAGAGGGCATAAGAAAAACAAATAAGAAAACACGGAGCTTGACAGGAGACGTGTGTGCTATATATTTTCATAAAGAAATGCTTGTTATTCATTAATAAATGACACTCACAAAGGCTATGGTAAGATTGTTTTATCTTTATTATATAATATCCATCATTTACTTAAACTAGTTAGGCCATAGTTGTAAGTACAGGTGCCTTCAGAGACAGAAAGGTAGTGGGGGATATAGGGGCAATAATGGAGACAATATAACTCGGAAGTTCAGAAGTTGAAAAAACTAAATTGTGATAATTGATAACAAATTGATATAAAAACAACATGAAAATTTCATGTAAACCCCTGGGAATATTTACCTGTGAGCGATTTATGATAACGCAACTTTTGCTGTGACCAAAGTTGTGAGCTCAGTAGACACCAGCCTCATGATATTTTGCTGACATTTTCTTGGCTCCAATTTTTATTCAGGTAGTTTTTGAGTACGAGTTAATTAAATTGATGCTGAATTATGATTGTTACAGTATTTATTTTTGGGAGGTACATGTATGCATGCATGCATGAGTGGAGGTGGTTTTTATTTTTACCCAAAATTTGTTGATTTGCTGGTTTTTAAACTTTAAGCTCGCTGTCCATTTTGGAGCTATGAGGATTTAGTAAGTAAAATCTGTGCAGGTTTTTGGTATTGTAGTAAAATTTTGCCGTGCTACCATTCTAGACTTAGAAAGAATGCATTACAATTTTCTTAAACTTGCAGCATGTGGTGGTACCTTAACATGTTCTTCACTGGACCACAGCCTTCACCGATTACCAATACCCATTGTAGGTGACATGATGGAGGTCCCCATCACTAGACCATGAAAACAAACATGTAATCTAACAAAAATTATGTAATCTAACAAAAGTAAGATTGCATTGAACTAATTGATAGTATTTCAGCAATTGAGAATTGAGATTGTGGATAGGATAAAAAGAAATATTAGGTTTCCAAGTAACAATTTCTTCTTGGAGGAAGTGTGGTTCCTTTAAGACAAGTAGTGAGGAGGAAAGTTCTTGACATTTATAATGGTGTGCTGCAAGATGTATTACATTGTAATACTCTGGCTTAAGTAGGAGGAAAGTTCTTGACATTTATAATAGTGTGCTGCAAGATGTATTACATTGTAATACTCTGGCTTAAGTACTGCTGGTTAGGATACTGGTTTTGGCAGGAAGGATCATTGTTGTTTTTGCTTGGTGAGGTGTGATATTTGGTTGATGGCCGAATGAGGGGCACTGGAGGGTGTCAGTGGCTTAATGGACTGCTGATGGGAAGGTTGACTTCTGTAGGGGGGGGGGAACTAGATGTAGAAACTGATGTCTCGAGTAACTGTAAGTAATACTTATAGCCTTGGCGAAAAGGATAAGCAAAGACTGTTTGCAGTGAAACCATGTATAAATACTATTTTGAAAAGAACAGGTTGGTTATACTGCAAATGATAAACTCTCACAAATTGGATAAACCCTTTTTTCTTCCTTTAAAATTGCAAAAGAATTACCTGAAGTTCCATCAACAAGTACAGACTTTGGTGAACATTGCTCAATTTTGATAGTGTGCTGCAGTACCATTTCAAACATGACCTACATGTAAGTGGATGTGCAGGTTCTGATTACGCCAGCTTTCTAGGTACTGTATCTAGAAATATAATGCAGAATTTATTTTTAAAATGATGGTAAAGTTTGTCACTTGAAGATAATGCTCTTTTTCTGTCTTTCAGATTCTGTCTACTCTGACCGATACTTCACTGCAGATTCGACTTCTCTTTTAAGAAATCTGAACATCATGGACAGGTATGCATTTTGGTAGGAGTTTACGAGTTTTTAACCATCTTTATCCAGGAATTTACTCCTGGGTGAAGAGCTAGGTTTGGAACTAACTCACAAAGTTGACTGGCTAACTACTTGTACCAAGTACATTGTACCCCACATACTGTGGAATTTGTTATGATATTTCATACAAATATTGGGTTAATTAGAGGCCAATGGAAGCTTTTTTTATATCATGAGGTAACATCTGGACTGTTCCATTTTCATGAGGTGAAGCCGAGTGAAAATACAACAACAGTCTAGATGTTACCGAGTGATATCATAAATGCTCCCATTGGTCGAAATAAAGGCAGCCAATATTTGTTTTGTATAACTCACACATACATGTGGATCCTTGTCATTTGATATTTGTTCAATGCAGACAAGTCCATATGTTACTAAGAGAATAAAAGTTTGTCATGCGGTCTGTACCGCAGGTTATTGACTGGTTTTGGGTGAGGTCACGAGCGATAAGTACTGAGCCGAAGGTAAAGACCAAGCGTCAAATTGTTATTCCCATTCATAAATGCTAGTATCGATTTTATTTTCATAATGTAAACAAATTTATTGTAAATTTTTGTTGAATCAAGCCAAATAGAAATAGGCATATTCAAGTTTTGGGGACACACGGAACACTTTCAAAGTACATACATGAGTGAGGCGTGTAATGCCAATCTTCGTTACTCTGATTGGTTCAAATTATGCATGTCGCATAGTGCAATTGAACAATCTTTTGGGCAAAACTATTGGATAACATGTGATGTGTGTTCCACCAATCAAATGACAAGGATCTGTGTGTGAGTTATTTACAACTATTGAGTAAAATAGAAAGAATATACATGTATCATGAGGTTACATTGTAGATCTGAACTGATTTCACAAATCAAAGCCAAGTGAAATGGATCAGTTTGTAAGATCTTATCAAGTGATATGATCAAGTGATACAAAACAAGGCACTTAATATTTGTTGTATATAACTCACATGTAGATCATTGTCATTTGACATCCAAAAGTGACACAAAATGCAGTTCATTTTCTATACATTACAGCTGTTGCAGTGTTCTGTCACTGGACTGATTATTAAATAAAGTCATTTTAAGGGTCATTCCGTAACCAACTCATCTGAGGGTTGTAATGAACACCCACAAAATTTTGGCTCCCAAATCCTTGTCGTTTTTAAGATGTGACCCTTTGAACAATTTAGCCCCGCCCCCTTTTTTCACTCCTATACAAGGTTGGTGAGTTTTTGGCAAGTTCAGAGGCCTACATGTATATCTCAAAATCCAGAAAAGATATTTCCCTGAAAATTGATATTTATGATGACTGGCACCCAAATTATCAGAATCTATTGTCAAAAGTGGTATACAACATTTACTTCTTATGTTACAGGTCCTCAAAAACCTACATTTGTACTACATTTTTGGCAACCCCCCTTGTGCCCACATAAAATGTCAGTTTGCTTTGATATTATACATGTACATGGGTAATGTCTAGGTACATATGAGTTCCCCCAAGCAAGGAAAGACCAATCATTCCTTCACTGGGTGTTTGGCAGGGGTGGAAATATGGGTCCAGAAGTGAAAACGTCCAAAAAACTCCTTCATTATATTGGATTTTTGTGGATGTGGGATATTACTCAATGATTTGACAATTTTTTATCTGGAAACATTGTATCTGTGCTATGTCTATAAGAAAATTCAGCTTGACTTCTTGACTCCTTTATGGTAAAATAAATTATTTTGTGAAATGGGTATTTTACCTTACACGTTAGCACATATAGATTGTTTAAAAAAATTATCAGTCACTGTAAAATTTTCAAAATTTTAGGTGAGTTGGCACGGAATAACCCTTAAATTAGAATCATATGCTTATTTATGTCTGTATCCAGCCTCTTATTCGTCTCTTTCCTAAAAATCTTATCATTCCAGACATGTGTTTACAATTTACTTGGTCTATTAGTATATAACATTTGTTTGATCTGAATATTAGTTTTTGACCGCCATTGTGAAAAGTTTGTTGGTTTGCCATCGTTTGCCCATTGGCTGCCTCAATATTGCTGGAAAGCCTAGGGCAAGATGTAGATGATACAAATGACCAAAACAACAAGAGTCCTATACAATATCATATTGGAAGGAATGTGTTAAACATGAGTTGATGACACATGATGTGTGTTCCACCAATCAAATGACAAGGTTTCTGTGTGTGAGTTAACAAAAAATACTGTAGGTTGCAATATATTTAAAGATTATTAACCCTCCTACTTTTGGTACCTTTTTCATACAAGTTGATGCACCATTTGAAACCATTCGCTTTTGTGGTTTTGAATGGTGAAATAACTGTGTACAGTATTGATTTCCCCAAATGGTTTTGAATGGTAGGTCAGCTAATACAAAACCTTGTTTGGATCTTTCCAAATGGTAGTACAGCTAATACAAGACCTTGTTTGGATACGAAGCCCGGGAAGGGACAGTGGTAACAAAAAAAATTCTTACGGTTTAGTAATCCGTTCGCACGGATTAGGAATCCGTTCGCACAGTTTAGTAATCCGTTCGCACGGTTTAGTAATCCGTTCGCACGGTTTAGTAATCCGTTCGTACGGTTTAGTAATCCGTTCGCACGGATTAGGAATCCGTTCGCATAGTTTAGTAATCCGTTCGCACAGTTTAGTAATCCGTTCGCACAGTTTAGTAATCCGTTCGCACAGTTTAGTAATCCGTTCGCACGGTTTAGTAATCCGTTCGCACGGTTTAGCAATCCATTCGCATGGTTTAGCAAAGGAATGTCAAATGTAAGATGATTCAAGATGTCGATGGCGGAGTAGGACAACAGAACTAGGCCTAGTCGTTCTGAGGGTGAATGCATTGGTAAGTTTGTTAGTTGGTGATTCTACAGATTCTATAGAAATTGTTGTATCGTTATTATAATTTGTGAAACATAGGCCCTAATAATTTCCGTCCTCGCAATAAATCACGTAAAAATTAGAATAATTACGTTACAAGTATACTCATGGAGGCTATGACTATGACGATTGGGCGTTGGCTACCTTACGATTACTATCACTACATTTTGTTTAAATTTTAGACCTAAAAATATATATGAGTGGGGTTGGCAAGAAGGATGACATAACCTGACAGGTTTGACAGGAACTTGCGCTACAGAAAAATAATATTAAATAATGAAATTTGTCTAGATAGGCAAGTTTATGCTCCCTGTTTTCTTTTAAAATCAGAGTGTGCTTAATACCTATGATGGAGAGGCATAATACTGGCTAGGAATTTGCACATGATTAATGATTTCAGGGTTACTTTTGATGGTATCAAAACTACAAATACATGATTATCTCAATTGGTGTGCCCCTGGAATGCAGGATTTGTCTTCCAATCCATTCTCCAGTCCAAATTGTACTTTACATTTACAATATTGTCTACCCGCAAAGAGGTTCTTTTACGTTTGTATAAAGGTTTATGCCTACCCATTATTGAATATGTCGCCCCTGTTTGGCAGCCCTATCAAAAAAGATACATCCGTTCAATTGGACGAATTCAGCACAAACTTACAAGAATTATTTTTAACGGACATAACATTACCTATACTGATCGCCTATCTCAACTTGGCATTCCTTCACTCCATTCAAGACTGTGGTTCCTTTGTCTTTATACTTTTGTTTGTAAGTGTTTGTATGGCTTTTATGATATACCAGTTTTTAATTACTTGTCTATAAATAGCCGTAGAAATGAAAGTGTATTTTTTAATCATCCATTTGCCAGAACTGATGCCTTTAAGCATTATTTATTTCATAGATTCTGCCGCATGTGGACTTCTCTCTTTATGAAACTGTCATACGTCAGAGATGATTTTATTTTTAATTTTAACAATTTTAAAGTTAAGTTCAGGGCTGCATTAGACAGCACGATTGAGGTATTGTGATTTATGTTCTGTGATACACTTTTGCCGTGTCATTTTTAAACACCATGCTCTTTCTTTCTTTCTTTTTTATAGATGTTCTGTGTTTGTGTTTATTTTTGTTTTTGGTTTGTTGTTTGTTGAGGTTTTGTGTTTTTGGGTGTGTTTGTTTGTTTGCTTGTTTGTCGACCCCTGGGCAGGTGCAGTGGGAAAGCCTCTCGATAAGCTTTCAGCTTTTTAGGCAATCCCTCAGGCCTGCATCTGTCTCAGTGGTGTGTCTGTGCTTTCATGTTTGTCTTGTTTTCATATTCATGTTTGTTTCTCCTGTTTTTTTCCTGTTCAATTTTAACCTTAAAATTTTTTGTATTAAAAATCTTGATGTATTTTTTATGTATATTGTAATTTTGTATTCTTGCCTGATATATTGCCTAATAAATAAAAAATAAATAAAAAATACATCTTTATTTTCAATATTTTGTTTGAACAGGTTAGCGGCACATCCCATTCATATAACAGCTTCATGATGGCCAATCGAAATGAACTGCTAGAGATATATTTCTACCTTGGTCTCAAGTATAAGGATATTGTAACTATCCTTATTGAAAAACACCAAATACTTTTAAGTGAAAGAACTTTGAAGAGGACCTTGCAGAAAAAAGGGCTTTTTCGTCGGAAAAATTATACCAATCTTGAAGAAGTGGTGACTTTCATAAGACGAGAACTCCAGGGGTCAGGTTCTTGTCATGGATACAGATGGATGTTCGAAAAATGTAAAATGAATGGTCTAAATGTAAGAAAAGAACACATAAGGGTTCTACTGTCTCTACTCGATCCTATTGGAACTGACATGCGGCGTTCAAGAAGACTATCCAGACGGTCATACTTTTCCAAAGGACCTAATTATTTATGGCATCTGGACTCCTACAATAAGTTGTGTACCTTCGGATTGTGCATTAATGCATTAATGTGCTGGCTCAATGCATACAGGACCTAGCAGTGATCCCAAAGTGATTGGCGGCTACTTCGTTGAAACTGTAAAAAGTATTCAAGGCTGTCCTAGGATTATAAGGGCAGACCGAGGGACGGAGAACTGCTATGTACGGGAATTCCAGAGATTCTTACGTCGAAATGGAAGTGATGCCCTTGCAGGAGAAAGGAGTTTTATGTACGGCTCCAGCACTCACAATCAACGGATCGAAAGTTTTTGGGGATTTTTGAGGAAAGAATGTATTGAATTCTGGCTTGAATTCTTCCATGACATGAAAAACGAGGGATACTTCGATGGCGCCTTTCTTGACGTGAACCTAGTTCTCTTCTGTTTCCTTGGCATCATCCAGGTACGATTTTAAAATGTTGTCATTGTTGTAATTATTATTCTAGTAACATTCAAACAGTTGGTTTAGTTGGGCTGAAGATGACAAGTTATTTCTATTTTTGTTATTTTTTGAAGGATGAACTTGACCGGACAGCTGAAGTGTGGAATGCGCATGTCATTTCCCCATCAAAGAATGAAAATGTACCACACGGCAGACCAAATGTTATGTATTTTGTTCCAGAACTATATAACACTCAAAACTACACACAGGGAATCGCTCAAGACGACTTAGACGAATGCAAGGACAAATGTATCTTCCGAGGATCAATTCCATGTGATGAGGACGTTTTCTGTCTCTGCACGTTTATCATGGCAGAGAGACACCTTTCTTTGCCACATGATGCCTACAGTGGACTGGATTTGTACCTGGAGCTGAGGGAGGTGTTGTCAGTATTAAATGAATAACATTCATCCCGAACTTCAGTAAAGTGAGCCTTATGTTCAAATCCATCATGGTATGCAAGTGTTTGACTTAGATTTGAATAAAGCAATAAACCACTAGCATAAGTAGTTTTGTAAAACTGCAGTTTGCCTTCTTTGTCAAAGCTTTTGAGAAGAATACCTTAAGTGCACCAAAGTAATATTTAATTCAGTGCATTTATTTGAAATACAACTACGAAATGCATTTAACATGTTTTTCTTACGGTCAAGCTATTGTTTTAGATAATAAATATGCAGTATGATAAACTTTTGAGGAAAGTCTCGAATATAAAGTATGAAAAAAGAAGAGATTGTTGTTCTGAAGTTAAGCTGATGATTATTATATTGAATTATAATAAAGTATGCATTGTTGCGCAAGTGATAAATACTCGAGTCCAGGGCTCTCAAAAGTAGCCGGTCACCGGCGGCAAATCGCCGCCTGCGGCAGGTTTTGCCGCCGGCTACTTTTCACCGGATGACCAAAAATATTTTTTTCACCTTTCTGTGAACTTCTCTGCAAAAAACTGATTCGGACGCGGTGCGATACGAAGTTTTATTTACCTGAAATCACGTCAAAACTAGTCAGTTTTCTCAGCGGCACGGCCGCAGCCATTATGTATACGCTCCCTTGCGCTTTGTGTAAGCTGTATCCTGATTGGTTAACGATGTTTCCTGTACTGTGATTCCATACACTTTTGTCAAACTGTTTGTGATACATTGTATCCATTCATTATTAAAGACTCAAATAGACCGCTGCGGCACGTATGCTACAAACAAGTATCAAACAAGCTGCTCAGGATGGAATGTTTGCCTATTGTTCACAGTAATCCGATTAGTGGGACCTTAAGCGCTGCTTTATGTCTGCACTGGAGTGTGCACCACGATGTGTAAAAAAAGAGGATTTTATTTATAGGGGATGTCCACATTAATTGTTGTCCTAATAAAAAAGTGGTGTTGAAATTGGTTTTGTTGAGTAGCCTAATTATTTTGATGTGCCACCGACCATCCCTCAGCATATCGCTAACATTAACATTTATTTACCCACCGATACCAAGCTTTCTTGTGTACTACATACATTTTCCGACAAGGTGACAGTTCTACATAAATACATAAAAAGGGAGGTGTTAAGTCGGTCATTGTCGAGTTCAGTAATGATCATGTCATTGGTGGCTGTCAATTTCCGATTGGTTCAGTCGCAAGGATCGGCAAGAAATATCAGTGCCGTACAAACGCGGTTTTCCGCAGCGCGGGAAATGTCGTCACGACAAAGCGGAGCCGCTTACGGCCTGATAACATGAACATGTTGGTATTCCTGGCAATGAATGCTCGCAAAACTCTCACCCCACCAAAGTGAACATGATTTATAACTTATCATTAAGTAAAAATCAGTACACCGCAACCGATTTTGAACGAGAAATATTGGGTTCTGAAAATAATCTTAATTCTTAAAATCGGTGTTTAGTTGTTTAATTATTCCTAGCAAGGTCTCTTATAAATTCATTCTTTCAGGAAACAAGGTTTATTGAAATTTAACAAGTTCATTGTGATAGAAACAAATTAACATTCAAGTTCTGGTTTTATATTCGTAATATTTTGTAGTTTGTTAGTTTCGTGATATTAAAAAATAAAATTACTACGCAAAGTCATGTCCTTATCCAAAGCCAACATATTTATTTATTTATTTATTTATTTGGACTTACACTTTTACAACAGTGGCACTCGGCCAAAAGGCGGTGCGTCCGACACACATACACATAAATAATACAAAACACATTTAAAAGCAAATTAACAAGATACAAAAATGTGTGATGATACACTCTCAGCTTTGACGTCGTAGGTGTTGTCCAGAACAAGGGATGCACGCGCGACACCAAATCTGAGGGTGTACCATCAATCATATAGCTATCAATGACCATTGGAACCCAAGTTGATTTAAAATGAGTTCTAGAAAATATAGTAAAAATATAAAACATATATAAACAAAATTACAGCAACGAAGTATGCAAGAAGAGATTATTTACATTGTAGTCCGAATAATATCGGATCTCAATTTCCACGCACGCTTAACATATGATTTACAGAAAGTATCAAATAATGAATAAATTATATCGGCATTTTCTATATTACAGAATATACTTGAGGTGCTCCCAAGTGTGAGATGATATTTAATATCTAAGCTGCCGGATATAAAAACCTCCCATATATCATAATATTCATTTGACATGATAGTTTTCTAACTTTGTATATTCTTCGGATCTAATATTATTAAGAGCATGACATGTAAACAAGAAGTGTCTAACATCTTAAATACCTGAGTTACATAGGTTGCATGTACCGTCATCTGCCGTCCAATTTCTAATTCTGCGATTGAGTGGAAGAGTGTTGAGGCGGAGTTTAAATTTGAGACTGACGCCATGGAAGTCAGTTTTATCCAAAAGATAACTTTCTAAACATGGGCGATCTTTGATGGTTACATAATCAGTTAGTGAAGATTTGGAGCAAGCTTCTTCCAACCAATCATTATCTGAAATATCCATAAGTACGCGCTTAATCGATTTAGCCAAGTGCGGATCGAAAAGGGCTCCCCAGTTTTCGCACAGTCAAAAATTGTATTCAAGTCGCAGCTGGTAAGGATATTTTGAGCGCTATTTAAAAATTTGAAGCGCAACTGATTAAATTCGCAGCCAAGGCTAAGCATAGTAAGCAAGAGGAGCTTGGGCCAGCGATGCATTTCCATATTAATAACTCTAGAGGTATTTCGCCCTCGCGATATTATGAAATGTGGAAAGAGGCGACCAGCCGAGATCGCCTGTAGAGTGCAACACGCGGCGTATTGCGTGTGAGCCTTCAGAATATGTCGCGCCATTTGCGATTGCAAGTTTTCAATTCTGTCAAGATCTGACTGGCTACAGGACCATACAGCACATGCATAATTGATCGACGGTAGCGCAATCGTCCTCCATAGTATATCCCCATAATAAACGCGATTATAGTCGTCAAAGTTGGCGATAATAGACTTTATGTAAGCAATCAGTCTACTCCCTTTTTTAACAACTTCATCAATATGTGCATGATCCGATAGATTGCGAGATATATTAACACCCAAGTACTTATAAGAATCGACTTCCGAAATCAATCTATCACCAAGTTTCCATAATTTTTCTTTGTTAACCCTTTGACCTGTAATTAAGACATTGGACTTATCGTCATTATTAAAACTCAGTCTCCACTCATTTGCAAAATCGGCAGCTAGGTTTAACATACTGTTAAGTTCATTCTCGTCATTAGCCAGTAAGACAACATCGTCTGCCCAAAAGAGGCTTCCCACACAAACATCGTGAATTCTTACCCCTAAATCATGAGCCTTGAGTAATTTAGTGAATTCGTTGATAAAAATAGAAAATAAAACCGGAGACAGGACACAGCCCTGTTTTACCCCTTCAGTCACTTCGAAAAATTCCGCATTAATATTCCCAAATTTAACCCGAGCCTGGACATTATCGTAGAGTGCATCGATTAATCTCAAAATTCTACCCCTTAACCCTGTATTCCACGCTGCCATAAGAAGACCATCTCTCCAAACTGTGTCAAAAGCTTTTCGGAAATCCAGGAAGGCCATAAAGGTTTTTTTACCCTCTGCAAGACGACACGCGGCTATGCTTTTAAGGGTAAAAATATGATCGATAAGACGATGATATCCTTATTACGGGATATCCTTATTTAAAAGGCAGGGGCGCGGCATGCACAACGAGTTAGTTCCGCCCACATCGCCTTTGATCGACCAATGACATTCTTCAACACGTGTTTTGTGACATGAACGTCCATGTCAACTTGCTTATATGCATGCGCTCTGATCACACACATACCCTGTACTTCTGACACGTACACAGTCACGTATACGTGGGCCGCTGAATGTAGCTCGTTGTATGATGCACCAGCCGTGCGTGCAGAAATGGCGACGAAACGAGAGAGAGGCTATCAAGGCGTTGGGATTGGTTGAATACTCAGATTTGTCTGATTTTTCAGATACAGACTCAGAGTGTTGAATAAAAGTACCAGTACGATCAATAATTCTGCTATTTAAGTCAGAGGGATTAGATGATCTCAAGAGTTAGATACATGTAGGCCTATCTTCAGATTTACGTTTTTTTGTTTATTATTCAAACTGATTTTGTTGAGTTCTTAAAAATATTTTTAGAGACTGAAGTGAACATGTTGAGTGTGTTGAAACTTTTTAATCCAAGGTTCATCAGAGACTGGCTCCATACATTCATCCCATTAGCCTAGGCATACCAAATTTACTTTACTACAGGGGGCATCCCAGGAGGAAGCTTAGCATCTTGGGATACCCCTGTAGTACAAGTTAACACTTAAATTGACCAATTACCATTTAACCAAGATTGTTCACTATACTACAATAAAGATAGTTTTTCATGGAATTGATTTAGTTGAGATTGTTTTTTTTCTCATTTTGTCTTATTCTTGCCTCAGTCTGCAAAGTGTACTTCAGACTCTTCATTTTTTCTGTTTTCCATGGGTTGGAAATAACCCTCCAAATGCCTCTTGAGGGACTCAAACATGCACCTCAGAGAGTACAATTTTCAAAATTTTCCGGGGGAGGGCCGCCGGACCCCACCTTTCATTGCACAGCATCGCACAAATATGAGGATTGAAATGATAAAAAGCTAAACAACACGTCTTTGAATTTGACAATTTGTTGGCTTCCGGAGATCACCGGAAATATCCTTAAAATAAGTTGCTAAAAAGACACTTTATTGTAACATCGGAATGCTATATTTACCGTAAGTCAGCTTCGGATTCGCCAAATTCGACGATCAAAACACCAAAATACTCGGTGGAAAAATCGCTATTGAAGTCAATGAACTGCGCAATATAAAAAGCCCGCGAAAAGTAGTGCGCATACGTTTTGTGCAGGCCGAGCGGCAAAAGACATTGTACACAAGGGGATTATCGCGGTCGTTTTTTGTAAGCGCAGCGGGTGGCCGTAACGTATTTCCAATGGGCCACTCCGAAGTGCTAATTGGTTATGAGATAAGAGGCTGGGCGATGTGACTCCTTCTGTTTTCTTCCTCCATGGTGTGACAAATTTTAAAACAAGTGTACATACAATGGTAAAAATTGGAGGGTGTCTAAATTGACAGGAATTTACCATTTAGACAGAATCAGTCAGAATGACAATCTGTGAGGCTATAACCATGCTCCTTATGACAATGTGGCGCACCCAGAATTATACAATCAGGGTGTCTTGCTAAAATACTTGTTTTCATAAAATATAACACGAACTGAAATCTAAACTATAATCATAAAGAATAAGGTATCAAGGTTTGAGAGACAAGGTGGCAATTGTCCAGGTTGTCGACTGACTTTCCTTGTAGAGCATTTGAATTATTTTAATCACTTTTTGTGTTAGCCTTTGTGCCATTTTTGCAATATGCTTTAGAGATTTTTAAATAGTTGAACAACTTCACTGAGGATTTATTGAAAATATTTAACATTCATTTTCGCCAAAGTAGAAAACATAGGCCTACGTAAATTATTTGCTTAAATTTGACACCTTTTCGTGGGTTCCATTCACAATAGATACACAAAGAAATTATAATTTTTCTCAGGAAATCACAAAGTATTGCAATACTAGAAGTATCAGAGTACTAGAAGGAAACAACATTAATATAAATAAAAACTTTATCAAACGCATTCAAATCTTGTGCGTTTATTATTGGTGGGCCTACTGCAGCTCAGAAATGTTTGATATTCAGATATATGTCTAAGTGTAGGTTTTGCTGATTTTAGATAATGTGCATTAATATTTTTGTCAATATTGACAATATTACTCCAACTGCACAACCACCCTAAGTCATTTCCTAAGAAGATACTACCAGTACAGGCGTATCTGATTTATATTATTTTTTAAATCACACATCACCAACCGATTAGAATTAATGGAACTCAAATTAAATATAATGTTTTTTACATTCTCGAAATTATTAATGGATGGTGCTTGCCCCTTTGATTCTACATAATATTATTTGCATTTTATTACAAAATCTCTAGAAACAAATTACATAAATATTTTGCAGTTGTTTTACTTCCCTTCTGAAATCACACTCTTTTGGAAGTTTAACAAAACTGGGTCACTAAATATGATAGCACATAAATCATGGTCACTTTGCATTACAAAGTAAATGTGTAATTTACCTACATCCCTGGGTATATGTGACCGTTATACATCTTTTAATCTGATTATTATTAAGTATAGATTCTCTTCAATTATTATTTGAATAAAGGAGGGCATGTGATTGCTACACAGTGCATCACAAAACATAAACAAATGTATAAAAAGTATATAATATGTATTAAAGCTATGAACAAAGTGTTGGCTGATTTGACCATAGTCTTCACGATTGTCCAAATGGTGACACTATAATGAGAACCATTCATAATTCTGTACATTGTGAACATATATAATATGGACACATTGTGTATTATGACGATCCGAACATACAAGTTTAGTTTTCAGAATAATAGAGAACATGACATTGTGAACACAGTGTGTGTCAATGGGATGGAAGACACTGTAGCTTTTCAACATGTTCAACAAGGAGCAACATACAGTTTAGTAAAACCATATTAAAACAGTGCATCTGCAATATATACAGGTGTCACTGAAGTTATACAATATCCATAACCCATACTTTCGAGTCCAAGAGCTCAGTTATTTCTTCTGCCATCTCTAAGTAGGAGCCGTAGTTGTTAGGAAGTTCCAGCACATACATGTAGCCACAGGTATGTGCAACTGGAGCTCTTGAGAAGTCGCTCAATGGTTCTACAAATGTCACCTTAATGGATGATGCAATCAGGACATCTGCACCTGGTAAAAGAACAAAAATAATGATTGTTTCCAATTATAACCACATACCAATCAGAATTTTACTCTTCCTAGAGATTTACTTAACTGTTTTGAGTATTTGGATAATCCATTACTCCATTAATAAAGAGGACACATTACTTGAGGGTAAAAATTATAAAACTACATATAGATGTCATTCAGTTTCAAATATAAAGTATAAAGATTAAAATCAAAGACAATTACAGTCCAACAAATAAGGTAAATCATGTCATTCAGATTCATAACACCCTACTGTGCAACACAGTATACCTCTTTCCCTTTTTTGGTTAATTATAAATTGAAGCTTTGATCTCCAGCAAAGGTTAGACTACATAACAAATAGGACCCGACAAATGCCATGTTAATGATTTAATCAAAGTATTTAAGCAGATTAAACGTTGCTAAGTAGATACACAATACAGTACAAAATCTGTACAAAATCTAAGAAACCTCAGAAGACGTTCCTCTGGGCATTGCCTGATGTACTTCTACAAGAATGTGGAGATGCTCTGTACTTTTCGCTCGAGATGGTCCTCAAACTGCAGGATGGAAATCACTGTGTGGTGTTGGTTTCAGCTTGTCATACAGCTTATCCAGACCCCCTTTTGGTAGTAGTTTTGTCATATGTTGCTTGAGAGGAGCCCGCCAGCATTCTGATATGTATGCAGGATCCTGGATGACTTCTTTATGAGCAACTTCTGACAGGATCTTTTTGAAGTTGTCCTCACGAACGCAGGCTTTCACCTCGTTGGAATCCAGCATATCAAAAAATTCATCATCGTCACTTACACTCTGAAAATCTTTAAGAGCCTGCTCAATAATCTTCCTCTCGTGGTCTGGGATAACCTGCAAGAATGTCTTGATAAGTTCTTCCTCCTGTGTTTCATGTCCAAAACAATGATTTATGAATGGCTTTGCAAGTTTAATAGGGAAATAGCCCACAGTTCTATATCCAATAATCATAACTGCAGCAACATGTTCCCATGTTTCTTTCATGTCATGTCGGGTAACAGGAACTTTTATTGTACTTCCAGCTGTACATTTTTTCTGAAATGTCTCCCAGTATTCTGTTAAGGCATCTCTAAGGACGCCCCCATTATCTTCTCCTTTCTCAGATGTCCCATTGGGTAAGATCATCTCTACTTCAATGATATCATTTACATTTATTACACTGTTCTTAACGGCTGTGTTAAGTTCTCCAAAAACCTGGCCCCGATGGATTTTGAGTTTCTCAATGTTATTTGCTGGCGTTAAGGTATTCTGGGGAGGCAATGTTTCACTGACATTTTCAAAAGGTAAAGTGTCATGAAACATATCGTCAGTGAGCAGCGAACCTCCGAACAGGACTTCATCATCTGAAGACAAAAGTGTTGAATCAAGAAAATGATCAAAAATACGAGAAGGTCCAGAAGTTCCTGCGATGTTTGTTTGGTCCCCTTCATCTGATTGATCTCTCATCTGAGGTATCTCAGATGTGCTCGTTGGAACAGCTGATCTGTGTGTAGTACTGTTGGAGGATGACTTGGGAGCTTCATCTGGTTCTTCTAAATGCTTGGTAATTATGTAAACTCTTAACATTTTTAACTTAACGCGCTCGATAAGCTCAAGCAATGTTATCGATGGATCCAAAGCATCATCCTGGTGGTCCATTAGAATAATTTCAAACTCTTTTACTTTTCCAAGTTTGGATTTTCCATTTGGAAAGAACAGTTTTGTGGCAATGTCTTTTATCTCGGCCATAGTTACATCTTTATCGAGTGTAAGATGTCTAGTCCCACCTCTTTGTTGCCTGACCTGAGAAAAAACTGTCCCATTGAAATTCTTCCAACCAATCTCAAAACGGCGTTTCTGTCTAACAGCATTTGTATTTCCATTCAATTTGGTACTTCGATTGTCCTTTGAGTTTCCACCAAAGAATTTACGTTTTTTGTTCCGAATTTTGTCCATTAATTTCAGGCTTGCCGTACAAATATCTCCTTCCTTCATGATTTCCCTTTCCCTGCCACAATACTGCCGTACTGCTATTCTGTCACCAAGCTTAGGTAAAAATCTCTGTAGATCTGTATCAAACATATCAGCTACTGTCTCACAGTCCAGCTAAGAATAAAACCAAAAATGAAAACCTTTAAACTTTTTGTGAAAAAAAACAAACTTAATTCATAATAGAATAAACAGAAAATAAATATTTTTATACAGCAAACATGCTGAATTTTGGTAATCATTCAATTTTATTTTACAATCCAAGAAATCAATGCAAGTGCTGGCCTCGTAACATTTTTAGTAGTAACATTTTTACTTCTTTTCTAATTGCATAGTGGCTTTTGAATTAAAACTTTATAAAACTATTATTTAAAATAACTTAAATGAGCTTAGCAGTTATCTTGTATACAAGCCTTCTCTGCAACCATCATCCTCACTGTTTCTTCAGGTACTTTTCTCTCCTCTGTAAGAAACTTGAAAAAACACTTCTCAGAAGCTGGTATATCTGAAAATTGAGATTAAAAATTATCAATTAATTTCATGGAAATCAAACTAAATGTTAAAATTTAAGTGTACTTGTGCTGGCATGGAACTTTATCATTTGCAACAACTACAAAAGTATAAACATACAACAGTGAAACTGAGTTTTTCAACTCTACAAATACATTCCATTTGTACAATCAACTTATAGTGGTGAAAAGTGTATTTCACTTCACACATTTATTTCAATGCTGTCATAATGGATCAAAATACATCAATTACTGTCTGTGGCATAACAAAAAAAAATTATAACAAGTTCTGATGATAATTGCAGTTATGATATGGAAATGAATAAATATCAAATTATTTATTATTATGTAATGTGTATTTCATCAGAATCTGTAATTTTCATTTCATCATGAAGTCAGTCATGGGATTGTGATTGTGTATAAAGTTGACGGTGTTTGTGTGAAATATTGAAAAATATTTTAAAACAAACTATGCATGCACTTCCATGACTGTGATTTACACTGATTACCGAACTGATGAACTCAGCTGTTGGCCCAGTGACCACAAACTTTAGCCCACGACCGTAACCCTGGCTCCCACACAAGCAATCACTATCGGGTCGTTATTACGACTGCACTATGGACGGTTGAGCCAGCATGCAGTACACAGTGCATGCCATAGCCTAGAGGATCAGCGGTGATTAATGTTACCACGAATAATGATACACTTCTAAGTCCTACATGCTTCTACTGATAACTTCTATACATTTAGTTTGTGACCTTATCTGCCTTAATATCTTTCCATTTGCTTATAAAATCAGCGACTGATGAAGATTGATAAACTTACCAATAAGGTCATCATCAGAACAACTACTTCCATTCACCTCCGCCATCTTGAATCAACTAACGTTCGTGTGTAACGCATGCGTGTGGCGGATTGTTAATCCGTGCGAACGGATTACTAATCCGTGCGAACGGATTCCTAATCCGTCTTGACGGTTCTAATCGTCTTGACGGTTACTAATCCGTCGAGCGGATTTCTAATCCGTGCGAACGGATTACTAATCCGTGCGAACGGATTACTAATCCGTCGCGACGGTTACTAATCCGTGAACGGATTACTAATCCGCGAACGGATTACTAATCCGTCTTGACGGATTACTAATCCGTCGCGAGCGGTTCCTAATCGTCTTGAACGGATTACTAATCCGTGCGCACGGATTACTCCATTGAATTGTTTTTCTTACCACTGCCCCTTCCCGGGCTTTGTATTTGGATACTTCTAAGTGGTGAATCAATGGACCCTCTGCATTTGAATGGATTTGAATGGTAGTAAAGCTTGCTACCAACACTGTTCAAATGGTATCACCATGTGTGTACAAAACCAATGGGCATTTTTGAAAGTGAAAATTTTGAACGGTTTCAAATGGTCTATCAGTAGAGAGATATTTATTCGTTCATGCTTTGAATGTGCTAATTTTTTTATATTTGTGTTATTATTCACATCAGAAAGACAACAAGATGTTTGCAGACATTAATTGATTTTGCCAACTTATTCAAGGCATTTATTGGAGTCAACTACCTGTCTATGGCGTTTGCAATAAGTCAGAGTGGTATTGCAGTAAGTTTGAAAGATGGGGCATTCCATGGCAAATAACTTAAAGTTTTGAAAATTTGTCAGTGACCGACTCGGATTTTGCTGATTTTTTTTTCAACATACCTCTATGGGAGTAATGAACACACAACAAAATTTTGCTCCCAACTTCAAATCGTTTCCGGAAAAATTAGCCACGCCCGCTTTTTCTCCCTCCAAGTTGCGTCTGTGATTTTTTGGCATTTTCAGAGGCCTATATCTCCAAATTGGCTAAATATATTGTGCTGCAAATTGTTAC
This sequence comes from Zoroaster sp. YZ-2022, assembly GCA_029582265.1. NCBI lineage: Eukaryota > Metazoa > Echinodermata > Asteroidea > Forcipulatida > Zoroasteridae > Zoroaster > Zoroaster sp. YZ-2022. The sequence goes on along the minus strand of CM055832.1, from coordinate 19,538,252 downwards.
ACAGGGTGAATGACACCGACACCCAATCTGCTAGAATCTGCTGTCAAAAGTAGTGTATACATTGTAACATCTCCTTTTCAAATTAGGGGTCCTTCAAAACCCACAGTTGAGCCGACAGGGGTTACTTTTTGCTTTTTTTCAGCCCCTCTGATCTATGTATGTATGAAAATTCAATTTGGTATCTTTTCTCCTTGATGGTCAGATGATATTTTCAAATAATGCACTGTATAGGTGCTGTATGTACATGTATGCATGCCTTAAACACTTGATAAGTATGTATACCATCAAATCATCTTAATCAAATGTATCCAAAAGGGGTCCATGCACCCCTCAAACATTTGACAAAACCGCCCTCAAACTTTTGACAAAACCGCCCTCAAACTTTTGACAAAACTGCCCCCAAAAAGGGGGTCCATGGTCCCCTTTAAATTTTTGACAAAACTGTCCACCCCCACCAAAAAAAAAAAAAAAATAAAAATAATTTATTTACTATATTTTCAGGCTGTTAACAAAACCTTTCCCTACATAATATGTCCCCCATGAGATAGTTATCTCTTGTCATCACAGATACACTGATTGATCACCTGTACATGTACACTTCAGGAGACATCAATTAAAGTCTAATATGAACAGCACATTGCAAAACTTGCATAAGAACAATATAACAGCTGTGACCTGTGCATTTAAACATGTTTTGGGATCAACGTTTTAATTACATTTATTCATAGCCGTTGTCAAAGGATTTTTTTTTGGGGGGGGGGGGGAGGAAATCTAGCACCAGTCAGTAAAATCTAGCCTCCTTTTGTATGTATTTAAAATTGGACTGTATATTTCCTGTTGTATCTTGTCAGTTACTTCATTGTTCATTGAAAACGGAAGTTAATTTTACAAACCTATCCATCATTAAACATGACAAAGATGTATCGCCTGTGTTTTTATTTTTAGTTTATTTTACTTTCCTTGGAACATTGTTTTTTTAGTAGATGAAGTGAATACAAATTACTGTAAAATGAAACATTTCTCAAAAATATGAATTATGAACTGGATTTATGAACCAAAAATATGTACCGAAAAGAATTAATGGTGGGTCCCACCATAAATTCATTTTGGCACTTTTTTAAATTACTTTTAAAGGGACAATGTTGTCATGATCAAAAAGGGCATGGAATCGGAGTACTAGTTTTAGATTAACTCAGTGACTGAAAAATAATACCCCACATGATAAGGTCATATAACTGTTGCTGCTGCATAAATGATCCAGTAATATTCAGTCACTGTGTTCATCTTAAACTAAGACACCAATTCCATGCCCTGTTGAAAGTCTGCTCTGATCGTGATAATACTGTCCCTTTAAACCAAGCTTCTGACAACTATTTTGTGAAATATCTCATTTTGAAGTATTTAATATTTAGTAGGAAATTATCAGTGTTTCAATGAGAACAACCATTGCTGGAAATTGCTAGTAAAACAGGGTCATACATCTTTTAAGGGGTTTCATAACGGGCACTCTTGTACTTGTATTTACTATAAATGTATTTGATTACAGTGAATTGTGCTTTCTTACAGCTTGGCATCATTGGCTTGCTCATGATTTCCACAGCAACGGTACATTGTTGTCATCTGATCATCAAATGCAAGAGAGAGGTTATAAGAAGGATCATAGAAGGCAATTTTTGTAATGGGGATCAACCTACATATCCTCTAACACAGACAATTAAAATGCTGAATACTGTGTTGGAGAAACGACTATCCTATGGGGATATAGCTTATATGTCTTTAGGGAAGTTTGGCACAATACTAGTCAATTTCTCTCTTGTAGTTACACAATTTGGATTCTGTGTTAACTATTTCATATTTCTTGGTAACACAATTCAAAAGATGTTTCCTTATTACCTTCCATATATTGATGTTATTGAAATCAACAATTCAACCAATCCACCAGACATTGTTTTAGTTCCAAAAGTGCTTGATAGTGCTGATGGAAATTTTGATGATATTCATAACATTCAGCCAACCACAAACAGTTCAACACCTGAGAATATTTTACCAATTAGTTATGTGTCACAAAGCCCTAGTTACAATATCCTAGTTGTTTTACCTCTGCCAATATTTATACTATTTGGCTATCTGCGTAGTATTCGTCATTTGGGTCCAGTGAGTGTCATTGCCAACCTGTCTAGCTTCATTGGATATGTTATCATGATGTGGTACATCTTAAAAGGTACGCTATGACATATACTCATTTTGTATTGTTTTGATTAAAGGGGTTTACACCATTGGTAACCTGAAAAGAAACCAAATGAATTATTATCTAAAAGCTTATTTTGTTTTAAGATGATAATAGTATTGAACATGCATGTACAGTATGAGAAGTTAATCTATTTGTCATTTTTAAGTGAAATGTATGTATATATATTCAAATCTGAATTAATCATCACCAGATTTCCACATTACAATTAATAGTAAATAACACAAACAATCTGAATGCTTTTTCACTAATTTCTTATCAATGAAACAATGAAATAAGTTGAAACTTTCACAAGGCACTTCAACACAAGAAACACAATTTGCTGAAGGACTTCGGTGGCGGTAAAATAAATTTAGCACGTACTGGACAAGGGGGGGGGGGGTAGGTGTTAGAAATTTCCCCCAGAAATTAAAACACCTCTGGCACAAAAACAACAAGCAACAAGTTTATCTGACGACTGAGACTCAATTTGCCGACTTTGGCCATGCCCCTGACTATATACAGTATACAGTATGTGTTGAAAAATGTACTTGAATCTCTACTGGATTGCATTTTGTTAATGTTTTGTGCAGATTTTTCAGTTAGTGAAACCATTACTTGGTTCAGGTTTTCTGCGTTCCCCATTTTCTTCGGACAAGTAACAGCAGCCTATGAAGGTATTGGGACGGTGAGTCTATACAATAGTTACCAAAATTATGTTCGAATGATGCAACTTGAGGCCAAAAATAATTAATATTACAGTGGATTTGGGGGGGGGGGGCGGTTAAGAGGCTCAAGCAATACGCTTAATCATTTAGCTGTAAAACTTTAACCCTCCTACTATAGCTGAACTTTTGTGGCAAGTTGCTATAGTGGTCAAAATCAGTCAACTGCCTGTTTTGACTGTTGACCCAAATGTGCACACAGGGGCATTTTTGACTATTTTTACTGTCATTTTGACAACCCTCAACAATACAATGCTTTTACAAGTCAAAGATGGTCAACTCATTGTGACCTGAAAAAGCACTTACTACACATAAGGTTTGACTGTGTTCAACTTCTAAGTGCACTAGATATACCATGGTAAGTAGATCAACATTTTGACTGATTTTTGACCCTTGCAGTCACAGAAGGGTTAATGTGGAAATCTTGAACTGTCCAAAATATGATGAAGGTATTAAATGAATTCATGGTAGGCAATCATTAATGTACATGTAATTAATTTGTCTGTTACTGCAGATTGTTCCCATAGAATCTAGCATGGAAGGCAACCATAATTTGTTTCCTCTTATACTGTACTTGGTCATGATACTCTTCACATGTATCTTAGCAAGCCTGGGATTTCTCGGCTATCTATACCTTGGTACATCAACAGCCCAAGTCTTGATATGGAACCTTCAGTCTGGTAGCATATTAGAATTAGTAGTCGGCACTGTTGTATGTATAGGAGTGTTCTTCACATTTCCACTGCAGTGTTTCCCAGTTATTGAGATATTTGAACAACTTATATTTGCTCCAGGTGAGTCTTTATGTAAAAACCAGATTTGCCCCCATTAGATAGTTAATCCGTTAATCACAGATACAATGATTGATCACCTGTACACTTCAGGAGACATCAATTAAAGTCTAATGTGAACAGCACATTGCAAAACTTGCATAAGAACAATATAACAGCTGTGACCTGTGCATTTAAACATGTTTTGGGATCAACGCTTTAATTACATTTATTCATAGCAATTGTCAAAGGTTTTTTTTTTTTTTTTTTTGGGGGGGGGGGGGGAATCAGTTGGCAAATCTAATCGCAGTCAGCAAAATCTAGCCTCATTAGGCAAATAAATCACAAAAACAAACCATCAGGTTTGTAGTTTTTGGGCCTGAGATTTTAATTTTGGGGAGAAGTTTCTCCCATCCAGTGATTTTGAAGGTGCTCAACTTTTTAAACCAAGTGCTGCAAATTTAACTTGCTTCATACAATTTCTGCTTTTTATATTAACCCGAGTGTAAACCCTGATAACAATGAGTTATGGTACATGGTAATGTAGTTTAATTAATGGCTTATAAAAAGTTGACATGTGATTGGTTGTTTCCATCCCAGATAGACTTTTAATGTCTTTGTTTATCTTCAATGAAAGCATTGCATACTTATATCTTCTTTTTGGCACTTTTTAACAGTTAGTTTTTTTTACTTAATCTTATAAATATTTCCTTTTATTCATGGTATTTATGAGCACTGATGTATTTGTTGGTTCATATCCGGTAAACAAAATTAACAAATAGAAATAATAAACTAGAGCTCAAGTGTTTGTTGGAACAAACACACGGTGTTCGTGTGAACTTCAGTTCAATCAAATTATCATCGATGTCAATATCATATTTTGCAAAGATGCATCATCTTTTATTATAAAAATATCAATTTCATATTCAAAAACATCAATTTCACATTAGAATGTGTTGAATTTGAACTTCCTGTTTGGACCAGAAGTAAAGGTCAGATCAGTTGATTTGAAGGTCATTATATATAACACAATGAAACTTCCTCATGATCATGAAAAAATAACGTTAGTACCTGCTTTGGTTCAATTTCTGAGATTGGAAAATAATCCCTTTTTAAAAATGCCACAAGGGGGCGCTCTGAACTTTGATGACGTCATCAAACATATTTTCACTTTATTCGCAAAGTCATATTCAAATTTCCTATGGTTTTTGAGATTATTATTTTTCAAAACCTGCCGCCAGAGGGCGCTGTGAGAGGTGATGACATCATCAGTCACATTTTTAAAAAGGTCAATAGTAATTTCGTCAACTAAAGGCATGTCCAAATACCATATTATGTTGGCTGCATACCCTGTAAAAGTGTTTTTTGGGGTCATGTCTGTGTATGAAATATCACATAATTCAAGATCTGTAAGATGATGCGAAGATTGTGTAAATATCTTTTGTGAGATGTGATTTTTTGAAATATTAAAATTTGATTTTAGTGTATTTCGATATCTGATGACGTCACCATGATGTCACAACTTTACCTGAAACTATAGTCACAACTTTATTGACAACTACATGTTATGGTCTAAGTATGTGTCAAGTTTGAAGGCTCTGTGAACTTTGGAACTATGTTTTTTTTGTTTGATAAGTCTCATCGAGAAGGAGAAGAAAAAAAAGGTGTTCGCGCTGTCGTACGAACACCCAACAAACATTACAGATATGCTTAGTAGAGGATGTTCTAACATAGTATACTACATACTGTACATAACAATAATGATAATAATATGTACATCAATGTTTGTTATTGAAGGGAAGTGTTGTGGTCCGAGATACAATAGTGTGACTGATGATAATACAGTGAATACCAATGATGTAGTGCTTTCAGGCTCTTTAGATGAAGGAGAATTGCAGTGCCTCTTACAAGATTCACAAGTTGCTGAATGTCTACGACAGCTTCCTGTAGCCAATGAAATACCTAAATCAGTAAGCAAGAAATTGTTATACCTTAATTTGAAGCTTTTTTTGTTCATTGGTCTGTACATGATTTAGAACTTACTTTGAAGATAACTTTTGTCTTGATCATCAATCAATCTATTTTATTGTTCATGTTTAAAACATATACACTGCAATACTTGTAGCTTTCCATGGTGAAAAGAATAAGTAAAGACTTTGTGGAGACACCATGTAGAAATTTGCGTGAAGACTGGAATGCTAGGGGATTAGTGCGTTGGATATAGAAGATCCTTCAGTCCGTAGTAAGTCAACATCCCACCCTAGACTGAGGGATCTCCTACACCTAAGTCATCCATCCTCCCTCCTCTGTGCTTATTATTAACTGATTCAGTTCAGTGAGCACACACTCCTCTCACCTACTCAAAGGATCACAGCTCAACACCAGTTCCCTCCTGCATGCAACAACGCACTAATACCCTAGCATCCAGTCTTCACGCAAATCCCCCAGCAGCATTTCCTAGAGTCTGGCATTCTCCTGAAGACGATCAGAGCATACTGATCGAAACGTCGAGTTGTAACCAACCAGTTCTTTTCAGAATTAATTACTACTCAAAGGAGAATTTCTACATGGTATCACCACAGTCTTTACTTACTACAGTACATACTTGACCATAAACAAAGACAAGCAACAAAAAACTGTTGAAATAGGATTGATATGAAATTGCATACTTAAATTAAAATGGTGTACATGAGAATACTTTAAATCAAGGACTGATAAAAAGGAACAACAAAACTAATATTATAACTATTATATCTACAATATCTGCTAACATTGGTATCCACTTTGAGATACATGCACATACATGTGTGCTATAAATAATTTATCAATTTGCTTTTACTAATTAAAATACTACATTTTATCAAATAGAGAAATACATTTCATATTACTACAATAACACTGGTCGACAATTTTTTTAAAGTTGTCTGCTTCGGAGATAAAATGTGCTATTTATTATGGATTTTGATGTGCTGAATTCAAATATGACAATTAAAATTGCTGATTGGCTACTGTTTCCAAGATATTTAAGTTTTTACATTTTACGTACTATGTATATGTGCACATAGCAGATTTTTAATCATGAATTATCATACGCTATTCCCATACGTGTACACATGTACATGTAGATCTTGAAAACTAGAGCCAATCAACAATGTTAAGCATCATTTCCATTCTCAGTGACCCATAATTAGTCAAGTTTGACTTCATTTGTTTCGGAAGCATTTTGGCTGTAGACCAGTGTAATTGAGGCATTTGCCTCACCCAATGGAAACATTTCAAACTATTCTTTACTAGCTATAATTAAACGTTGTATTTAATTAATACTTCTGGCTCTCTAGTTCACTTTGATGCATTCATTGTGTCAAATACTTCAATTGTCGTATAGATAAACAACATTCTTAAGTTTGTGTTTTGGGGTTAGGTCAAGTCCTTTAACACTTTTGGCTGAATGAGATACAAATGGATGTGAGAACATTATCCTTCAGTCTGAATACTACATGTAAACATGATTAATAAGCTAACTAACAAATCATAGAAAGAAAATCTATCTCAATTACTGTGTTCTCATTCAGGTTTCTACATGGAAGAGAAACATCTTACGAACAGTGATAGTTGTAGCACAGCTGGGTACTGCTTATGCTTTCAGAAATGAGTTTGCTTACATCTCATCATTTACAGGTAAGCACTCATGCAATCATTCATATCATGACTCAGTCTGCAGCCTTCATGCCTTTTATTTTTGGCGGAGATTCAAAATAGCTTAGGTTTGGAGTGAAATAAATAAATGGAAATGGTGTAAAAATTCAACTTGAATGTAAAACCCCAAAGCAAAAACACCCTATAGTTTAGGGGTGACGATATTGAATTTTGTTGATAGTCGATTATCGATGGCATGATATCTGCGATATATGATATCATCTCAAAACGCGGATTTTTTAAAGACATGAAAAAATGTATGTATCGAACATTAACGACATTGGACACCTGATACATGAACTACTTTTACATGCAAGTTCTACAGGGAAGTTGCGTAGATAATAAACGGTTACTCTAAACAGTCGCTCCAAAACGAGCCGAGTTCTTATATTTTTGCCGCTCGGTGTGACAAACATTTCATAAAAAAGAACTCACCGTGACGTCCATAAACAAAGTCATGGTTTATAAATGCCTACAGCCCCCATCCCAGAGCTGAGAATGAACGGGCAATTGATTGATCGCGCACGCACAGTTATTCGGTCATCAGCCATGCTTTTATCCTGGTATCCGACATCTGCTGAATGTGAACAACCTCACAATGTACACCAGTGCGGTTATTCCAGGAGAGTGTACCACATGATCCTGGGACTACGCAAACCAGTAGTTTTATCAGCTATCCCAATACCATTAATTGATGAAATTCTTGCATCGGGATATTGAACAATTGATTTGATTTTTGCACTTCACTGAAGGATGTATGAAGCATTGTATATTAAGTACTTTCCAAGTTTCTGCGGAATAAATTCCACATGCAACTAGGGTGTGATTTGAACCCACTACTTCCTGCTTACTAGGGCAGACTAAGACATCTTTACCTATTAACCACCAAGCTAGTGCAGACTAAGACATCTTAACCTATTAACCACCGAGCTAGTGCAGACTAGACATCTTAACCTATTAACCACCGAGCTAGTGCAGACTAGACATCTTAACCTATTAACCACCGAGCTAGTGCAGACTAAGACATCTTAACCTATTAACCACCGAGCTAGTGCAGACTAGACATCTTAACCTATTAACCACCGAGCTAGTGCAGACTAGACATCTTAACCTATTAACCACCGAGCTAGTGCAGACTAAGACATCTTAACCTATTAACCACCGAGCTAGTGCAGACTAAGACATCTTAACCTATTAACCACCGAGCTAGTGCAGACTAAGACATCTTAACCTATTAACCACCGAGCTAGTGCAGACTAAGACATCTTAACCTATTAACCACCGAGCTAGTGCAGACTAAGACATCTTAACCTATTAACCACCGAGCTAGTGCAGACTAAGACATCTTAACCTATTAACCACCGAGCTAGTGCAGACTAGACATCTTAACCTATTAACCACCGAGCTAGTGCAGACTAAGACATCTTAACCTATTAACCACCGAGCTAGTGCAGACTAAGACATCTTAACCTATTAACCACCGAGCTAGTGCAGACTAGACATCTTAACCTATTAACCACCGAGCTAGTGCAGACTAAGACATCTTAACCTATTAACCACCGAGCTAGTGCAGACTAGACATCTTAACCTATTAACCACCGAGCTAGTGCAGACTAAGACATCTTAACCTATTAACCACCGAGCTAGTGCAGACTAAGACATCTTAACCTATTAACCACCGAGCTAGTGCAGACTAAGACATCTTAACCTATTAACCACCGAGCTAGTGCAGACTAGACATCTTAACCTATTAACCACCGAGCTAGTGCAGACTAAGACATCTTAACCTATTAACCACCGAGCTAGTGCAGACTAGACATCTTAACCTATTAACCACCGAGCTAGTGCAGACTAAGACATCTTAACCTATTAACCACCGAGCTAGTGCAGACTAAGACATCTTAACCTATTAACCACCGAGCTAGTGCAGACTAGACATCTTAACCTATTAACCACCGAGCTAGTGCAGACTAAGACATCTTAACCTATTAACCACCGAGCTAGTGCAGACTAAGACATCTTAACCTATTAACCACCGAGCTAGTGCAGACTAGACATCTTAACCTATTAACCACCGAGCTAGTGCAGACTAAGACATCTTAACCTATTAACCACCGAGCTAGTGCAGACTAAGACATCTTAACCTATTAACCACCGAGCTAGTGCAGACTAAGACATCTTAACCTATTAACCACCGAGCTAGTGCAGACTAGACATCTTAACCTATTAACCACCGAGCTAGTGCAGACTAAGACATCTTAACCTATTAACCACCGAGCTAGTGCAGACTAGACATCTTAACCTATTAACCACCGAGCTAGTGCAGACCTAAGACATCTTAACCTATTAACCACCGAGCTAGTGCAGACTAGACATCTTAACCTATTAACCACCGAGCTAGTGCAGACTAAGACATCTTAACCTATTAACCACCGAGCTAGTGCAGACTAGACATCTTAACCTATTAACCACCGAGCTAGTGCAGACTAAGACATCTTAACCTATTAACCACCGAGCTAGTGCAGACTAAGACATCTTAACCTATTAACCACCGAGCTAGTGCAGACTAAGACATCTTAACCTATTAACCACTGAGCTAGTGCAGACTAAGACATCTTAACCTATTAACCACCGAGCTAGTGCAGACTAAGACATCTTAACCTATTAACCACCGAGCTAGTGCAGACTAAGACATCTTAACCTATTAACCACCGAGCTAGTGCAGACTAGACATCTTAACCTATTAACCACCGAGCTAGTGCAGACTAAGACATCTTAACCTATTAACCACCGAGCTAGTGCAGACTAGACATCTTTACCTATTAACCACCGAGCTAGTGCAGACTAAGACATCTTAACCTATTAACCACCGAGCTAGTGCAGACTAAGACATCTTAACCTATTAACCACCGAGCTAGTGCAGACTAAGACATCTTAACCTATTAACCACCGAGCTAGTGCAGACTAGACATCTTAACCTATTAACCACCGAGCTAGTGCAGACTAAGACATCTTAACCTATTAACCACCGAGCTAGTGCAGACTAGACATCTTTACCTATTAACCACCGAGCTAGTGCAGACTAGACATCTTAACCTATTAACCACCGAGCTAGTGCAGACTAAGACATCTTAACCTATTAACCACCGAGCTAGTGCAGACTAGACATCTTTACCTATTAACCACCGAGCTAGTGCAGACTAGACATCTTAACCTATTAACCACCAAGCTTTCATTTTATCTTATCCTTATATTTAAAGGAGCTATTGGAAGTACATTGATAGCCTTCATCATCCCTTCTCTTATACATTTGAAGTTGAAGAGACATGAGTCAGGAATGCTGATCATCCTTAAAGATGTTATACTCATTATCTTTGGACTAGTTGGAGGAATTTCTGGTGTCTATGCATCTGTGCAGTCTATTATTAAGGACTTAGAGTGAAGGCGTGTTTGTCAGATTGGGCTTAAAGGTTTGCTGAAATAGAAACTCCCAATATGTGTCAGTAGGCTTGTCAGTATTACAAATCAAAACATAGTACACCTTTGAATTAATTTGTTCAGATGTATATTAAATTTACAGCATACTTACATCATGCATAGTTTAGTTTTGATAACCACTGTGTGTTTACTCCAGATGATCACGACCATATTCTGTACACCAATGACTGTTCTGTTTTCAGGGGGTGAAAAACATCTACATGTACAAAAAATAACAATTTTCTCTAACTGAAAATATATTTTGGAGAAACTACCACAAGAATATTTCTATTTCAGCAAAACTTTATAGAGGATAATCTTCTATTAAACCTTTCACTACCATTGATGACTTTAGTCGACAGACCACCATTGGCAACTTTAGTCGACCAAGGTCACCACACACACAGCACTTAATTGGGAGTATTATGACCAGATTTTAAAACAGCTGTATTTGTTCAGCACAGATCCAAGAATGACCAACACATTGAAAGGCTTGATGGCAACTACCAGATCAACTCAGAAATGGGAAACCTGTTTTCCAAACCATTTCAACGGACACCACACTTGTTGATCTTATTGGGCCACACTTCATATTGAGTCACACTTCATATTTAATGCTCATAATATCAGTCCTAATTGATATCCTCTACTGTGGACACATAGTCTTGTGACCCAGATTTGTAAAGATCGTTAAGGTGGTGAATGATATAGCAGAGCAAGGAGTGAAGATGATGAGTGACTGTGCTCACATCATTTCTATTGACCCCCAACAGCGAGCTCGGCTTTTGCAAGCAGTGGAGTTCAACGGGAGATAGTTTTGCAAAAGCATACCTGAATGTATAATCACCCATAATATAAAAATCAACTTCTGAAGAAATTTACTGTAATAATCACTCTTCAAAATACTTGTAAACTAAGCCAATTACATGTATACCTACAGCAGTTACCCTAACACAGGCTATACTATTGTGTATTGGTCAAAATTGGCATTTTATGACCTTCGACCCCGAATTGTAACCTGTTATGACCCCAATGGTTTCCAAAGCACTCAAAAATCTTTCAGCAGTACTGCTTTCCATAAAATCAAGCCAATATGTCAGCAGCAAGATGTACATGTACTAGTTCCACATTCAGGAATTTTCAAAGTACATTTTCTACTTGTAAATCATTTTTTCTTGAAAAGTAGACTAACCAAGCTTTCAGAAACAGTTTCATGCTTCAAACATGCTTCAAAGATAATTATTATTGGTTGACGATGAAGTCTGATACCTTCCCTATCCACCACTAGAGAATTTTGACCCAAAAGATGAAATATGACAGTCTTGTAACATTTTTAAATAATGACATTGCAATGTCCCGTCTGTCACAAAAAACATTAAAATGTTGTGTATTTTTTACATGAAAAGATATTTTTGGTTCAAAGTTGAATTCCTATCTTCTGTCAAGGTGACCACACCTAGAAAGTAAAATACAAATAGCTTTCGATGTTTAGTTGATCTGATACTCCATCTCAAAATCTGTCCCGTCTGTCACAATTTACCCAGGCTTTGTTATTTTGTCCCATCTGTCACAACTTTAATAAGCCTGGTGTTTCCAGTTCCATGTTTTGAATAACTAAGTCATATGTTTATTGATTATTTGTATAAAAGTAATTAACTTTAAAAGAAAAAAACATAGGAGACCAGATAGCTTTTTCCAATGAAAGTCATTTTCAAATAATTGAGTGTAATTTCCGTCCCGTCTGTCACGCTAATTTTACTTTGTCACTATACAGCCACTGAATCCTCTAGTTTCATGGATTGTTTTTTAATTTGAAATATAGAGTGTTTACTTTGACTTTATACATAACTTAGAAGGTTACACCTTACAGATTGTTTTTGGCAGGCCTTTGAAAAAACATGTAGTGTAAATCTGTCCCGTCTTTCATGCCGGAATTAACCACTTATAACATAAAAGACTGGCTGTACTACTCCACGATTATTGGTCAAAGTACAGTATAGGCCTACATATATAATTTTTGCCATTGACCCCAAATTTTGACCCATGTTATTATCTTTATGGTTTCCAAAGCAATCAAATTTTCTTCTGCTTTGCCAAACTGGCTGCACCTTAAAAGACAGGTACACTATACTGTTGGTAAAACTTTGCCATTTGAGTCAAATGGCAAATTTTTATTTGACGCCAAATTTTTACCCATGTTACGACCCCTATGATTTTCCAAGGGCTTATATTTTCTTCAGCTTTGCATAAAATCATCCATAGCTTGCCTTTCAAGGGTCATTATACCAACTTATAGCTTTTTTAGCCCCCAAAAAACCTAGAAGTCATGTGACTTCAGGGCTCTTGAGGGACCATACCGGATATGATTTTTGAAATCCTCACATGCAAAACCATGGAAAACCAAGCACTAGGGTACAATTTTTTTTTTTTTTAAATGTACTTCCACCATGCAAAGCTTCAAATCCTACATGCTTAATGCAAGATGCAACAAATGTAAAGAAATTGTTGCACAAAAGAACCATTGTTCTAGCTGGTGGATCACTGAGCATGCTGCACACTTTTCTGTTGTTCTATTGTGTTGCATTCAGCAGGGTGTCTGTGCCTGTAGGGGGTAAGGGTTAATGTATTTTTTTAAAATAATTTATGAAGAAATAAAATTTAAAATAATGATATATTTTTTAATCAAGTAATATTTTATTATTCGCACACAAATCCAATTAGCGTTAGGGGTTAGAGTTAATGTATTTTTATAATGCATGAAGAAATAATATTGTAAATAATGATATATTTTTAATAAAGTAATATTTTATTATGCGTACAAAATCCAATTGATTGATTTTTACGGTGCCGTTAATTATTGGTAATTTTTTTAAATAAATACAGTTGATGGTGATTTAGTTTTTTTAAAGAAAAATGCATATACCTTGAAAACGGTATTAAAATACTGAATTGTTATTATGAATTTTTATATGGGACACGGAATGAAAAAAATCCTTGTACAGTTATGAATGTATCATGCTGCATTGTAAAAAACTCAAAAAACAGTCTGCCAGAACTGCGTTCATCTTCAGATTGCATCCATGCATGTAGCTCAGGTTGGACTTTCACCTTCCTGTACTATGTTGTTGTCTACTATACAGCAGAGAGGGACTAACATGCACCCAACATTTTGAGCGGTCATCCAGCCTAATATGAAAACAGTGAGTCCATCATTCCTGATCAGTCAAACCAACATAGCATAAATTAAGGGAACATTGCTTATATACTAAAACACATTCATGTATTATTCATGTGCAGAATAGAAACTCTACTTCATTAATGATTGTCAATACTAAACATTTGTGTAATTGTTTCTTTGTGTGACTATTTTTCTTTAAACAGTATGTTCTTAAAAAATAAATGCATCTTTAATGGAAATTCCTTATTACATTGTACATATTTGTTTTACATTATACATACTGTAGTCATGTTCAATATGGTGTGGGTGTTTTAATTTAAAGAAGAGCTCTAAGCAAATCTGAATAAATGTCATTTCCCCATTTTTAGAGACGTTATGTAAGGAAACTAAACAACTTAAGTTTTATTATATATATATATATATATATATATATATATATATATATATATATATATATACATACATACATATATATATATATATATATATATATATATACATACATATATATATATATATATATATATATATATATATATATATATGTTTACTAATTCAGTCTTAGGGCGACCGGTTCTTTAGAAATTCCTATTTTTTCTGCGTTAAGGCGACCGTTGCCGGTCGCCTTAACGCTAGCTACCCTTTAAAGTCATAATTTTGTCATAAAGTCTAAAAATCATCGCTTCCTTAGCCTCTAATTAGTGTAAACATTTTTTTTCCAGAGTTTTGGACGGTTGGAGGATATATAAAAAAAGGGAAAGGTAGAGGGAATTTTGTGCACGTTTCTATGAGCGGTCGCCCTATGGATGAAAAGGGAATTATATATATATATACATATATATATATATATATACATATATATATATATATATGTGTATATATATGTGTATATATATGTGTGTGTATAGGCACTGGCAAGGTTGTGGGGACAAATAACAAAAGGGAAGGCAAGAACGAGTGTCTGTGGGGACATTTTCATGTCCCCACAACGTTTTAGGTCCCGATTCCTTGTAGAATAACGTGTATATGTCCCCACAATTACGGTGCGTGACTGTGTGTATATGTGTGTGTGTATATGTGGGTATGTGTATGTATATATGTGTATATGTGTATATATAACTACCAGCGTTCCACTAGTTGTACTACAAGTGTATATATATATATATATATATATATATATATATATATATATATATATATATATATATACATACACACACTTTAGTTTTTTTTAGTTTCTTTACTGATGATATAACCTCTCTAAAAATGAGTAAAGGTCAAATATTGATATTTTCTTAGAGTCCTCTTTAAAGAATAAGAAATGATTTGAATGATAACATTGTGGTTGAAACAACACAATTGTGATATTTGTATTTTGTGTATATTTTGCATAACACATTTATTTAGATACATTCATTGATACATGTTTAAAATGTGGTGGTAATTACACAAACCCAGAGTAAACCATTGTCCAAACCTTTGTGTGAAGGTGATAATTATTTTAGAAATTCTTTAGAAATAATCATGTCAACTGGTGCAATTGAAGATTATAATGATATGAAAGGCTGTATAATAATGATTCCCCTTCCCCCTGGGATCGCCACCAATGCTTGTATAGTTTAGTTCAAATATATGAGGTGAATCATGATTATTTGACTGTGACCTCCAATATTTTGATTGGAACTGCTCATACAAGTACTCAACATAATAAAAATGAGCATGGTGTGAGCATTCCTATATTGAGATGCCTTCAAGTGATAAAATAATATTTGCTCAGCTGTTAGTATTCAATGGCAGTTCACATATTGGTTCTATCGCTTTATATACACAGGGTTATATTATGTGTACAAATTTACCAGTGATTTTCACCGCAGTGGGTTCTCGCATTTATCTGAACATTTGTCCTAGCTGCTGTTCTGCTCAGACAAAATTAAAAACAGTGGATGACAATTGAATATTTCCGTGTACTAGTTTTGATGATCTGAGTGTGTAATATAAAGAAAGGAAAGTAACACATAAAGTCTAGTTTGAGAGGACACATGAACTGTATACTAACAAGGAAGAAGTCTTTAATTTACTTTGAATCTCTCAACTGCACATCGTACAACTATACATGTATTTTCCTTTGAATAGAAAGCATCTTTTTACCTTAACTACCTACTTCGTCTTTCAAGAAGTATTTTTCAAGAATTACTACAACTACTTCATCCCCCGCCCCTCAGGATGTGTAAGAGTGCTGCCTGGAAACTTTGTTTCAAACTAATAGCAAAATGTTCATAATATTTCTTGCCTTATGATTGTTGATTATTGCAAATGCTTACATCTTACTAGGATTTTCCTAGCTTCTGCTGTTACCCTAGCTGGAGCAAGTATGTCTGCATTGTTTACCTTGTTGATAAGTATTAACTGTTGCTTCGTTCTTTTGAGATCTGCACAACAGAGCGGTGTCATCTGTACATCGTAGATTTAGGGCTTAGGGCAAAAACCCTTGGTTGATGAAGGACGCTATTTGTTTAATAATTCGATCGTGCCCACCGGTTTGGATAAATTAACGACCTGCTAAAAGTATTAAATCTTGGTGCCACACAAAATTTGGCCTACATACAATTACAAATAAGCCCTGTTGCGCATGTCATACATTTTTCTTTATTAGTCGAATGAAATACCCCCAGTAGCGTAGCCAGCGGGGGGGCAGGGGGGGGGGGCAGACTGCCCCCCCGGAAAAAAAATAGAAGTAAAATCGGGACGGTAAAAATAAAGAAAAGAGAAAAAGAAAGGAAGAGAGAAAAGGAGGGAAAATTGAGGGAGGGACTCCGAGGGAGAAAAAACGAAAGAGGTAAAGAAAGAAATTAGAAGAGTAGGGATTATTGACGAAATGAGGGAGGACGGAGGAGGGAGGGAGGGGGAGGAGAGAAGGAAATGTGGGCCTTGGTAATGGAAGAAAGGATGGATAGGACCGTTGGGACGAGTACCAAGGCAGCCTACCAAGGCAAGGTTAGGGCGGGTGGAAACGGCGGTAGGGCAGGGGTAAGGGAAGGAAGGGAGCCGAGGGAGCCGGAGAGGGTAAGGGACCGGAAAGGGCGGGAAGGACGGGCCTGGGACGAAGGATGTAGAGGCAGGCAGATTTAGGGAGGGAGGAAAGGATGATTTAGGGAATGGTAAAGGGAGTGAATAATTGATAAAGGGAGACGGGAGAGGGAGGATTGAGGAAGGGAAGTTAGATCTGAAGTTTTTATACCCGGTTTTTGTCCCGGAAATCACTTTATCAAATACTGTAAAACAAGTTAATTTCGCTAGCAATTTAATTTCGCTAGGAGGCCCAATTCGCTAAATTAAATTGCTGCCAAATATAATATTTTTTATGGTTTTATATAGCAAGAGGATGTAAATTAGTGAAATTAAATTGCCTCCAAAAAGTGAAGAAATGCCAATTCGCTAAATTAAGTTGCCGTGAAATTAAATTGTTTTGTTTGTTGACACTGTTGAATATACAGTATAGCATTGCATTACACTTATTGGAAAACTGCAAACACGATTTAATGATTTTCAGACCTTAGTTGTTCCATTTAAGTGCCTTATGCCAGATCATTTAAACGACATTGAATCATTTGAACTGCTTTCTTCTATGTATGAAGACGATGTTGACCAGGACTTGGCTAAATCAGAGTACCAGCAATTCTGCAAATTTTACAGAGACACACCGGAATTTGCCGATGCTAATCTGAATTCTCTTGAAGAAATGTTGCAGAAGATCAAGGAATGGGACATTAATACAGCATATCCGACATTATGTACTCTGTATAGAATTTTTGGTACAATCGCAATTTCCTCTGCTTCAAGTGAGCGGTCGTTCAGTCGATTGAAGCTAACGAAGTCGTATTTAAGATCCACTATGTCGGAGCAGAGGCTGTCATCACTGGCACTTCTCAGCATAGAACGCGACTTCGCAGAGCACGTTGATTTTGACGCAGTCATTGAGGACTTTAGTATGATGTCTGTTCCTCGGCGAATGGCAACTCAAATTTAGTATAATAGTTGCTGATAAACAGGGGATGTGGTGATTCATTTTTTTGGTTTCATTTGAATAGGAACCCGGGATAGAAACGCTCGCCATTGGCAGCAAAAATATATTTTGACATTACAAGAAAGGCAACAAAATGCACTAATGAGAGATATATAAATTGCTCATAAAATATGGACCTTACAGATGGATCTTTCAACTTTTTTGTTAATTAGAGACGAATTTATATAGAAACAAACATTAAAACATTAAAAACTTGAAATTTGAATCAATACAATGAACCAGTATGTACTCGGGTTACGTGCAGAACGTATTTACAACTTGTCTTACAACATTTTATTAAAGGTTTTTATACGACATGTACACGAATAACTTTCAGTGTAATGTGTGTTGTAAACGGTGTGTATATAGGTATATACATTACGAATACGATTAATTATGAATGTTTAAGTTCATCACAGTCATGACAGTGTAGAAATTAATAGCAACAGTTCAGACAGTATAGATCCAAGGAAAGAACAATAAATCACAGATGATCATGTTTGTACAATATATCGATTGTTTTGATTCAATATTATTCAGTATTTCGCAATTAAATTTAAACCATGAAATCGGGACGATCATCTTAATTTTGCCCCCCCGGACCGACAGGGCTGGCTACGCGCCTGAATACCCCCCCCCCCCCCCAGTTGTACTAGAACTAACGTTTCATGTGGAAGAACAAAACAGATACAATGAACACATTTTTATTTTAAAAAAAATCACGATCTTACGTTGCAATCCAACAGGGGAAATGCTTTCTGCGCATGCTCATTGCCGCAAAGGGCCTGAATTCGTATGCGGGACAATTGCCATTTCTACCGAGAATCTAACTCGCTGCACTATCCACAATGTGTGGTTCTTGGGGATAAATTAATACAAATACTTGGAATAAGAGAGTAGTAGTTGTACATGGTTGACAAATTACACTTTTTGAACGAAATGTCTAGCTTTTGTGGCAGGCCTAGATCTACATGTACATGTACATGTACATCTACATGTATACAGGGTGCGTCACACAGGTGAGCCCCGAGTACAACCTAATTGAATGAGCATCCCGTTGAACGTTTTACCTCTTGTGGTCGTTAAAGCGATGTGAAGAATGCCAAAGATCACACGGACTTTATAAACAAAATATTTACAACGAAACAATCGCAAAACAATTCTTTCCCATGTAAAAAAGGAACTAATGATCTTATTACTTCTCAGGTTCGTACAAAACAACACGTCTTTTAGTACAAGAACAATCTCTACTCACAAATTAATTGTTTAAGAGATGCAAATGTATATCAAACTTCATGAAATTGCCGCACTGAAAAAAAATGGCGGCCATTTAGAATATTCTCAAAGTGAAGTCAGGTACGTCACTTACCCAGGTCTGCCTCAAGTGACCTGCTTCGCGAGCAGGTTACTTGAGGCTGACCCAGGTAAGCCCTGGCAATGACGTCAGGCCTACTCCAATGCGCCAGAGTCGGGACCGCGTATTTGTTTTTTACACCGCAGCGACGGGTTTTGTGCAGTAAAAGTGCCAATTCCGGTCTTGAGAGAGAGACTACGAAACCCTAGGCGCGCGACGATAGAAAACTCCAAGCTGCAGTCGACCATGACGCTCTGCAGTGGAAGCTACTCGAATGCACCCATTGTGTGCGTATGGATCCGTGTATTGTGTGCATGTGTGCTAGAGTTCGGCTAATAAGCGGGGCAACCAAACCGTTCCGACGCGCTTTGATTAAGGCTACCATATACCTGGGTTTGTGTTTCTTCTCCAAGATGGGCTGCCTTTCATGAGTGACGAGTCCAACCTTCCTGGTTGGGTAGCCTTCACCAAGGCGCGTCGGAACGGTTTATGGACGCATAAATATATAATTATCGCCCCGCTGCACGGATCCATTATATTTGCGATACGTAATATAGTGACTATTCGTCGCACTGCCATGCCACGTGGCACAAACTCAAGAAAGATGATTTACTTGCAAGTAGTTTGTGTAATTTCGTCACTTCCTTTTTTGAAAGAAGGAAGGAAGGAAGCCTAATGGAGAAATATGGAGAAAATTGTAAAGGTGTAAATAGATCAATCAAACACATGTTATTATTGAGCCTGCCATTAATTTATGTAAAATTAATTTAATTTATGTAACTCCATTTATTCATAGTTTCCAGCAAAGTTACAATGACTTGTTTAAATGCTTGCTGGCTTTCACCTGACTGAACCCTCCTCAGCAATACTTATTTGCAAGTTTAAGCAGTCTTTGCGAGGCAATGGCGTGGAAACTAATTGAAACACACGAGGCTTTTCATCACACTGACGTAATTGGCAAATTGCGTCTTTCAAATTGGCGCATCCACTAAACACCTAAGTTAATTAAATCGCCGCATTAACGTTTTTGCAGCATCTTCCCATGGATCCTGCATATTGCTCTATACTTCGTTACAGTATCTGATTGATTTGTAGGGAATATTTTACCCGAAAGAAAACGTGTTTTCGAATTGATCGGAGTGTGCAAATATTGCTGCAGCCTGCAAAATGTTCTGAAAAACACGAGCAGTGGTGAGACTTGGATTAAGGTTACAAAGAGTTTTTAAAAGGGCAACCAACCGACTTATGGGCACAACCCTGCCCGATTGCGATTTTGTTTTCAGCAGTATAGAATTGCCACTATACACTCACCTAAATGCATTTGTCTTCTAAAAATGAATGTACGTTGGATTATTTTCCTTAAACAAAAATCCTCCACAGCCGTGATTTATTATTATACAGAAAGGCTTTGCTTCGGAATTAAATTTGTAATGAAAACAACAAGTATAAATAGAGTTTGCGGTAACATCCATGTAATAATCTCTCTTGAGTTGTGCGGTTCTGAGAAGAACCTGTGGGGTAACTTGACGTTTCGGTCAGTGTATTCTGACCGTCTCATACTGTCTAGGAACAGATAACTTTGCGCAAGTTCGTGACTTCATTCAACCACATGCACAAAATGTGAACAATATGGTGGCTGAACCATCGAAAAATTTCATATAAACTATTTTTGTGCTATACCGGTATCTTATCTTAAATCCTGACAGATGATGCACTTTAATAGATTTCTTATTAACAATTTTAAAGGAGAAAATGAATGTGCCAAATCCAAGACATTCGACCAAACGGGAAATGGTTGTGCGTACGGCATATGTTTGTGTATTGGCTAACACTGACAGTCGTAGACAGTCGGCAAAGTTGAACTTTTGGTTCATGTTAAACCTTTCCGATGGTATTGGCTTCGGTCTGAAGAGTTGAAATGGATGTCGACGATGCTGTCTGGGGATTGTCTGCGTCACTGTCTGCGTTCATAACGAGTATAAATTATGGAAAATAGTCTTTAGGTCTATGTGGTCCGTATCCTCTTCGTAACTCAATGCATCATATACGCGTGACACGCTCACTTGTTTTTCAACATGTGGCTCCAATGCAAGAATAATTCACTGTTTAAAGAGATATTCTAACGCAATCATTGTCAAGGACTTAATTCGCTTATTATAAATCGCTAGCCCTCTATTCCTAGCAGGAAATTGCATCCGGTGATAGCCGCTTTGGCGTCAAGGGAGCGTTGTGCGGCGCGAGTACGTTCGCACTCGCATACCTCTGTCAGGCAATCATCTCTGGAGACATTCTGTGTGTACGCATATCAACTTCAAAATACGCCAAACGCAACGCACTATGGCTGCCCTTTCACCCACAGTGATCAAATATTGACTGCTACGAGTGGTACAGTAAAACTAGCCTCCCGAGGTGTGTCAATATTTGTTTTATAACGCCTCATACATAGATTCTGTCTTGTGATTGGTTGAGAGCATGTCACATGATGTTCGCTATATTTTACTGTAATGCCACGCAAACAAGGAAAGACTAGCCCATGGCAACCAATAAAATTGGTCTAAACGCGTCAATGCTGTTACAACATGAATAAATACGTTTTACATAAGTGTTACAAGTTCAATTAATTTCGAGTGTTTGATTTATTGTAGCAGGACTCTTGTGCAGAATCTATGTATGAGGTGTTATAAAACAAATATTGACTGTTTTCACTCGTGGTACAGTAAAACTAGTCTCCCTCGTGTGATCCCTGGAGCGTTCTATATAACGCTCGAGGGATCACCCTGTGCCCTCAACAGCTCATGCAGTAACAGTAACAGTAACAGTAACGATGATGATGATGATGATGGACGGATACTGGCTAAAGAACTTCAGTAGTCTTCACGAAAGAATAGCCCAGCAGCTGCAAGAATGCTTAGCGTGTGGCAACGTTCCGACGTGGATGACTGAAGCAAGAACAGTTCTCATCATGAAGGACACTAAGAAGGGTAACGTTGCAAGTAATTATCGACCTATTACATGTCTACCCATGATGTATAAACTTCTGACCGGTATCATTGCAGAAGATCTGTATAGTCACATAGAAGATCAGCAGTTATTTCCAGATGAACAGAAAGGTTGCAAGAAGCGGTCAAGAGGAACGAAAGACCAACTCATCATTGATAAGACGGTGCTGAAGGACTGTAGGAACAGGAAAACTAATAAGAAAGCATACGACATGGTATCCCACTCGTGGATTATGGAATGTTTGGATATGATAGGGGCAGCCGAGGCGGTGAAATGTCTTCTGGGTGAGAGCATGAAGGCATGGAGAACAAATCTGATGGCCAGTGATGAATGTCTTGGTAAGGTAAACAGACGAGGTATTTTCCAGGGCGATTTTTCTGTCTCCACTGTTGTTTGTTTTGGCGCTGCTCCCTTTGACGATGATTTTGCGGAAGGTTAGTGCGGGATACGAGATGACGAAGGATGGACGCAGGATTAATCATCTGCTCTTCATGGACGACCTGAAGTTGTTTGCGAAGAACGAAAAAGAGAAAGATTCCTTGGTGGGTGCAGACTGTACGGATCTTCATCGATGACATCGGCATGAAGTTTGGTCTGGAGAAATGTGCTGTGATGACCATGAAGAGGGGTAAAAGGGTACACTCGGATGGAATTACTTTCCCCAGATGGCACACAATTGAGGGCGTTGGTGAAGCGAAAGTTATAAGTATCTTGGAGTGCTTGAAGCAGATCACGTACTGCACGAGGAATCAAAAGAGAGGCTTAAGAAAGAGTATATAAGACGAGTGAAGAAGTGTTTGAAGTCCAAGCTGAATGGAGGGATATGATAAAGGCGATCAAACTTAGGCTGTGTCGCTGATGAGGTACAGTGCAGGAATTGTCGAGTGGACTATAAGGCAGATCTAGATGTTGCTGACAGGAAAACGAGGAAAGTGATGACGATATACGGTATGTTACATCCACGGTCGAATGTCAGCAGACTCTATCTACTGAGGTCAGAGGGAGGAAGAGGATTACTTAGTGTATCAGACAGCGTTAACATCGAGAGAAGGAGCTTGCAGTGTCATGTAAGTAGTACTCGGGAAAAGTTGTTGAAGGTTGCACAGAAATACATGAAGGCAGACGAATTAGGTCCAAAGGAGTATAAGAATCAAAGAAGAGAAGAAACAATACGAGATTGGCAGGAAAAACCACTTCACGGCCGATTCTTGAGATGTACCGAAGAAGTGGCAAGTAGCAAGACTTGGGAATGGTTGAGGAGAGGAGAACTAAAGAAAGAAACTGAGGGTCTGATTACTGCAGCGCAAGACCAGTCTCTGCCGACGAATGTGATGAAGGCAAGGATCGAGAAGTCAGATGTCTCTTCTATGTGCAGCATGTGCAATGCGGCGGAGGAGACTGTATTTCACATTGTCAGCGAATGGCCACCATGACCAGTCAAGCGCAGCGGCCCATTCAGATTAACTCAAGCGTGAGTATGGGTGGTGAACGCGATTCTATTGTTCCTGTAAACAGCCCACTTACCAGGGACAATGGAATCGTATTCAAAGTACTGGACACAGTCTCCGTACGACAATATCTTATCTTGCTAGTTAACCAAATATCAAATGCACAAGTTCTATCAGCTTCTAGAATCTCTAATGGTCGTATTGCGGCATATTTGAGCTCGAAGGAGGCTGTCATCGAAGGCCGTCCAAAACCGGACTGACCTACGATGACACCTTCATCGAGCTCACACCACTGGTCCAGCCAACCACCCGGCTCACGCTTTCCAATGTTTATCCAGAGATACCGAACACAGTACTGAAACACAATCTGTCATCTTTCTGCAAGGTAGTGTCTCAGGTAAGATCAATTCCCCTGGGTTTCAAGGAAAAACATCTTGCTCATATTATGTCGTTCGGGCGGCAAGTGCACGTTCTTCTCAAACCGAACATCACTCCGCCTGAACACATAAACTTCTCGTATTTAGGCACTAACTACCGTGTATTTCTCTCGACTGAGTCGGTACACTGCTTCTCGTGCGGTGAGTACGGCCACATTAGTCGTGCTTGCAAAAGACAGAGGACCGATGACGTTGACAAAAAACGAGACCAATCCCTTAAACCCACGTCCCACCTTCGTCCATAACCCCACTAACCGAAAAAAAATCCGATCCTAAACACCCACCCTAAGTCTCCAAACAACCTGGTCCGCTGGATTCCGTAGGGATGTGGATCGTGCAGGGGCCCTTGGGTGTCCGAACCGCTGCGGGTTCTGGGGGGCCTCGGGCCCTGTCAGCCACCTGTGCGAAGGCTGAACATGCCGCGCCGGTGTCGGGGGTGCTTCAACTCGAAGCGCCTCACGTGCTGGTGCGGGGTCCAGCGTCGGCCTCTCGTTCCAGTGGGAGCCCAACAGGGTTGGGCCCTCGTCCGGGGCAGGAGGCTCGGCTCAGGGGCGGCTCGGCAGGAGTCTCCGGGGCCTTCTTTCCTGCGGTTCTCCGGCGTCCGGGGCTCCTGCGCCGTCACTGGCCCCTGCGTCGTCACTGGCCCCTGCGTCATCCGCGACCCCAATCCTCCCTTCCCCCTCCCCACCACTCCCCTTCCCCTCCCAACCTTCATCCCCCTTCAACCTACCCACACCCCATCCAAACCCGGTTGCTCTGTCTGGAGATCGCCACCTGCACCATCCAGACTATTTTCAGATGTTGTTTACAAAGAAAATCTTCCCTCAAGCCCCTCCTACAGATACTTCCGTTCTCACTCCTCTGAAGACACCCTCTCCCCACGTAAATTAGCGTGTTGTTGTGGTCGGAGGTGACTTCAACTGTACGGAGAATCGCATTGGACCGTCTGCACGCGCCCACCGCGCGTAGATCCAGAAGTCGCGGCAGCTCTCAAGAAAACTGTAGGTGCACTCTCTTTGTGTGATGTTTGGCGTAGACTGAATCCCAAGAAACAACAATTTACCTGGCTGCGGAACAACCTCCAGGGATTGCAGAGTTTCAAAGCCAGGTTAGATCGTTTGTATCTTCATCCTGATATTTTATCCTCTATTCATTCTTGCGAAATCACACCCTGTTCTCTTTCTGATCACTCCGCCATTTCCCTAAAAATTCAGCTACCGTCGGCTAATCACCGGGGTAGCGCTTACTGGCATTTTAATAATTCTCTTCTTCAGGATGAAGCATACAAACAAATTATAACTTGTTTCTGGGGAGAATTGGCGTCAAAAACAGTTCGATTTCCCCAATTTAAATTCTTGGTGGGACTTTGGCAAGTCCCACATCAAATCAATAACACAAAAATTCTCTATTAAAATTGCTCACGAAAAACGTGAAGCTCTTTTCAAAATAAATCGAACTATTGACGACCTTCAGTCTGCGCCAGAAATTACACCGGAGACCAGGCAGGTCCTCTTAGAACAAAAAGAAAAACTTAACTCTATCCTAAAAAATCGTGCGCAGGGCGCCCTCATTAGGTCGAGATTCAAACACGTCAGCGAGGTTGATACCTCCTCTTCTTACTTTTCAATCTTGAAAAGTTTAACTCGTTCTAAAACTATCTCCAGAATCCGTTTGGATTCTGGAGAAATTACTCAAAATATATCATAAAAAATCATAGCTCAAAGTTCTACAAAAACCGTTTTTCTAAAAACTCGACCGATGAGGGCGCCCGCGAAAACATTTTAAAGGGCCTGCCTTGTGCCTCGTCTTGATCCTCTGAGGCAGAGGACCCAGAAGCGCCTTGTCTCTGGAGGAATTAGAAATTGCTGTTGGGCAACTTGGCAGGATAAAACGCCCGGCCTGGACGGCTTGTCCGGTAAATTCTATCAAACCTTTTGGCCTATTCTAAAACGATCTACTTTCCGTCTTAAATCATTCTTTTCTCACCGGCTCGCTTCCTCGTTCGTTCAGGAGGGCTGTTATCACTCTTTTACCTAGAAGGGGATCTGGCAGACATATCAAATTGGCGGCCAGTCTCGCTAAATAATGATTATAAGATCCTTGCAAAGTTGCTCGCCAACAGACTAAAAGAGTGCATTGGCAGCGTCATAGGTGAGGATCAGACCTACTGCGTCCCTGGACGTTCAATCCACCATGACAACGTGGGTCTGATATAGGGACATCATTGACTATGCCAATGAAAATGGTGTCCCTTTAGCCATCAGTCAACCTCGATCAGCAAAAGCGTTCGATAACGTTGATCACTACCTCGACACCATGAGAGCTATGGGCTTCGGAGACCGTTTCCGACTGCATAAAAATCCTGTACAGCGGTTCCGAGAGTTTAGTCAAAATCTGCGGCTCTCTGACGGCCCCTTCTCCGTTGAGAGAAGGGCATCCGTCGAGCTGGCTTTCTCTCCGGGACTGACTGTTACCTCAACTGCTATCGAACCTTTTCAAATCGCCTTAGGTGCGAAGTCGGGGAAACGGTTTCCCGAATGCCAACGCTATCGCCTCTTGCTCCGGTGTCTGCGTATGCAGATGATGTCCTCTGTTTTTTGTCACCTCCTGAGCGCGGCTTGACGCGATCAGAGACATACCAATCTCTTTTGGTCGCGCCTCTGCCGCGCGCGCCAAATAAATACAGAAAAACCCAGGGTTGTGGGTGATCGTGGATCGGACGGAAGCGACCAGCCGCTAAATTTCTCGTAGAATGACGATGGCAATTGTCGTTCCTCGGAGTTCACTTTAGGAAACACCAAACGTAATAACTGTCAAAAACTGGACTATTTGTAAAAACCGATTGATCATCGAAATCTCGTTAGCTGGTCTGGCATCTCGACCCTCCTTTATTTTAAAAGGAGAGTCTTGATTGCCAAACCAAAGCAGTCGCATCAAAAATCCTTTTCATTGTCTGGCGTAAGCACTCGCTCCGCCAGACGATTTCCTAAGTGAACTCAACAACGGCGGCTGTTTGATTTCGTCTGGTCCAACAAGAAACACCACCTTAAAGAACAACATTGTGTATCAGAAACCTGACAAAGGGGGGTCGGCCTTGACTCAACCTCCAGGCACGAGTTCTCACCCTTTCGTTTATCTCATATTTTCGTTACCTTAAAGGTGAATTTCACTACCGACTTTGAATTTCTTGAATATTACCTTCGTCGCTCAAAAATTAAATTATGACTTCCATCTCTTCTAGTTGAATACTGACATCGGAATGCCTTCCTATTTTGGTGAGAGATCATGTGCGTGCCTGGAGGTTGTCTGGAGCTCGGTTAGAAATAATACACACGACTCGGTCAGCCATGTCCTTAATTTACCCATAAATACCCTTTAATTGATTGAAATACAGCGCACCGACGATGGGGCATCCCTCTCAATACGGATCGGATTCGGACGCGTGGGGTCGGCTCTGGTGAGGGGATCTCTCAACTTCACCACTGGATTCTGGAAACAACCTAATGACGTCATCTTCTTCATCAAATGCTTCTCGTCTTCCATCTTCACGTCTTCAAAAACCGTTTTCTTCTATAACACACCTACACTCGTCCGCTTGTTTCCGTCCTTATGCAAAGATTGTGAAGTTACCTCAGGATGATTTTGTGTAATATATTAAACTTTGACTCCCTTCGGTTTGGACAGGAAGTAAAGGTCAACGGGGTCAAGGGTCATGTTTTTGTAAATATTTTGACAATTAACAATCCTGCAATACAATGTTTGCAAAAACTGTGAATTTACCTGTTGTGGTTGTTGAGATATGATTTTTAAATATTAAATTTGTCTTCCGGGTTTTGGACAGAAATATAAGGTCAAATTAGGGTCATCTTTTAGGTAAATATTTTATTGCCAATCAATGATCTGTAATAATGGTACAAAAATTGTGAATTCTACCTTCTTGTGGTTGTTGAGATATAATTTTTTAAATATTAAACTTTGACTTCCGATTTGGACAGAAGTAAGGTCAATTAGGGTCATCTTTGTAAATATGCTTTTTGATCAATTAACGATCTGTACAATGGTACAAAAATTGTGAATTTTTACCTCTTGTGGTTGTTGAGACATGATTGTTTTAAATATTAAACTTTGACTCCGGTTTGGACACAGGACGTAAAGGTCAAAGTAAATGGGTCACCTTACACATAAATATTTTTTGACAATTAACGATCTGTACGACATTATTGGTGTGTTTTGTACTTTGGACGAATACAGAGCTGTACATGCTAATTATAGGTTGTGGGAATTAAACACTGTATGCACAGCTTTATCACAGCTTTATCATTGTTTGGCCCCCGAGGGTGGGGTGTGTGCAGGTCTGGTACACTATAAATGATCAAAATTCGATCATGTTATACTATTTAAATGTTTGGTTTCCAGTTTTTAAAACAATACTTATAGGAAGAGACAACACAATGTAATTTGAAGGATAACTGTAAATAAAAAAGAAACAAACAATACTGAAATATGATCTTCTTGACAGCTGTACATGTATGTATTTATGTGTCATTAACTGTTGAAAAATACATTTCATAAATAGTAATGTTAAAGTTATTGTTTAAAGGTAGCAATATCTTCACGATCAACAGGCATGGAATCAGAGTTCAAGTTCTAGTTTAACTCTCAGTGACTGAAAATACTACTCATGATGAGGTTATATTCGCGTTGCTGCTGCATAAATGAGCCAGTAATTTATGATAGTCACCTATGTTCGTTCTTAAACTAGGACACCAATTCCATGGCCCGTTTGCCTAGAAAGTCTACTCTGATCAGTGACGATACCTGTCTGCTTTAACCAATTGTGTTTATGGGATTGACGGTGTCAGTAACTATCCCAATGCGAGCATACAAATAAATAGGAAACTTTAATTGGGGTGATCTGGCAAAAGGTATTCCAAGGCTGACACACCCATGCAATGAAGATTGGGGGTATGTTTTACTATGTTTATATGGCCCAATCTGGTGAATTTTCACCGTCGGCAATGTAACATTTACTAGATCACCAACAGATATTATGTAATAATTACATTTGTGAGGATGTTTAGGTCCAGTCAAAAAAATAATAAGAATTCCTCAGTACTATTTTGTTCTAACATGTTAAAGAAATTCCTAGAAAGACCTAGATGTGTCTTGGAGGTCCTGAAAAACAATTCCATGAGAGTCCAAGACTGCCACAGATAGGATAAGTCCATATAAAATAATTTGAATAATACGTCAACTCCTTTGAATGGATAAACTTCAAATGCTGCTGCCCATTTGGATCACAAAGTTACACAGACTCTAACACACCTTGTAGCAGTAACACAAATGGATATCGTTGATCTGAAATATAAACGAATCATGTAAAACAATATTAAATGTTTTTCAAAAGAGGGACGAAGAATAAATGGAGTGTGCATGCTAACAAAAAACACATAACTTAGAATGCCCTTATATGTTATTATCAGGATGATGGATTGATGTAACTTCAGAAAATGATGATCCCTTCCAGAACAATGCCTTTAAGTTAGGTTTTACAATGGAATAGAACTACATGTGATGTCTTCCTTCCTCCATGATGTGACCGTTTCATTATCTCAAATAAGGTGCTGATATTTGTTTCTGGTCTACTTTAGTGGTAGAAATTAATTAAGTGTAGTATAAATAAGCTATAATACATCACCACTCGTACGACAGCCATCACCACACAGGACATAAGTACTACTATTATTATGAGGAACTACAGACACTATAGCGTAGCTAAATTAACTTGTACTTTACCAACGCGTACTCCACCGGATGTCAATCCTTACGCATGCCAGTAAATATTCAGTAATAAATATTTTTCCGGGTTGAGTTGACCTAAAAATAAGTGTGAATTGGTAAAAGTACGAGCACGCTATCTGACGAGTTGACCTGTTTCACTTCAGGCGCAGCACATGGGATACCGACATTGCCACACTAAAGGTTTTTAACGTTAACCATGGTTTTATGTAATCAATATCTATAAAATTATACTAAAACGAACATACACATCTATAAAAAATGTGAAAGTTTACATACATACTTCAACTAAGCAGAAACCAAGTAATGAAGACCACTTCCATTAATTGTGCACGGATTCTCAAATGATCGATCTGTTAACGTAAGACTTAAACCCATACCATCGTGTAGCCATACAACTGAAGATTGTTGATGACGAACAGTTACGATACTGCATTTGGATGTGGTGTCAACGCTGTCTCGGGGTGCTGGTTAGGCTGGGAAACTTAGTCTGAGCCATGATGTATTGGCTGACAACATGCTGTAAAAAATAATAGGAAAGTTTATAAGTAGTACCTGGACCAAGAATAAAAGTATTTGAAACTTCAGAGAAGTTCTAATTTATATGAATAGGTGAATGAGGAAAATAATACATCCCAGTAAACATGCTGTACAAAATAGTAAGAAGGTTTTACAGTACATGGACCAAGAATAAAGTATTTGAAAATTCAAAGAAGTTCTAATTTATAATATGAATGGGGAAACAGTGTATAATTTGGAGTAATGGACCATTAAGAATTGAAAAAGGGCATTGGTTGTTTTTCAAATTGCACACAATTATTCTTGACAATGTAATAAAATGAAAGAGAAATGTTCTTGTATGAAACTCACATCAAAAGAAGAAGGTATTTAAGGAAATTGCAAGGAGTCATAACAATTTCATGTGAGATGTTCTGAGAGGGCGCCTCCCAGGGGCTGGGACTAACAACATACAAGAATACATGTGTTGTGTCATAGATATTGTGCATTTTTCCTGTGAAATAATTGTCTATGTAAGTTGATTTGTATCGAAGAAGGTAAAAAGTTAAGGGAAAGTGCAGTAGAGAGAAACAATCACTACTTGGACGTTGAATTTGTGCACAAACTGAAGATTTTTTTTTGAGAAAACATAAATTACAAAAATATGGCATATAAATAGCAAACTGAAAATTGCCATAACCTAAACAACTGAATTTTCCTATCCTTATTTACATTCTATTTCTAAATGCATTTTAGTGACATCTGTTCATATTTTGTTAGAAAAAGAGGGGACTTGTTTACTGTCCAAAGTACAGTGTATGTTCACATTTATAACTCACGTTAACGTTAACGTTAAGTTAAACACTAAACAGGCACAATGCAACTACATTAAGTTTAACGTTACCACTAGTAGTAGTACCAGCCAACCCAACGCTTAAAATGGCTTTTCTTGTATAAAAACACGAAGATAAATACGAGGAAATCCTCTTAACAATTAAATTCAAGATACCTACCCTTTATGACTATGTTGGTTGAAGCATGGTTGAAGTAATGAGTTGGTTGAGTAATGTAGTTGTTAGCACGAGTTCATCAGTAATATCACATATTTCACACTCCTTATTTTCTTCATAAAAATACAATTTCTTTCTGAGTAAATCTGTTTCTGCCGATTGAGGGGCGACATACCGTTCCACCGGCCGGACTGTTTTATATGCCCTGCCCTTGAGTCGATTGAGTATTGCCGGACGTAGTGGAAATAACATATTGCGCGTAAATTTTCAAGAAAAAGTGTGTTTCTTTTTACAAAAATGCTCGTGTTTTTCAGTACAAATAAATATCAAACTCAAACATATCCTCGTCTCTAATGTCACATATTTCACACTCTTTACACTCATGATAAACTACATATATTTTCTCCCCAGACTAAATCAGTAATTTTATTGATTTTTCAGATCCCTCGATATGATTTTTAATGATTAAACTTTGAATTATCGTAATTCGATATCTGATGACCTAATCATGACGTCACACAAATTATATTTCATCTACGTGTTAAGTTCTAAAGTATAGTACCCAAGTTTGAAGTTCATGTGAAGTTTGCAAGTATGTGTTTTTTTTGTAGACAATCTATCCGGAGAGAAGAAGAAGAAGAAGGAGAAGAAAGAAAGAAAATCAGATATAAGTTTTTGTCACAACAAAAACAAGGTGTTCAGTTTAAGTTAAAATGGTTACGTCATCAATCTCAAGTGTTGGAGAAGTCAAATGTTAACGTCTGTTGAAGTTCTCGCGAGAAGTTCTCATGAGAAGCCGTTGAATACAATACAATACTGAATTTAGAAATTATTTTAATATTAAACTTTGACTTCCGGTTTGGACAGGAAGTGGAAACAAATTAGGGGGTCACCTTTGTGTAAATACTTTTGGCAGTAACAATCTGCAATAATGGTACAAAATGTCAATTAATCACTGTGGTTGTTGAGATATGATTTTTTAAATATTAACTTTCACTTCGGTTTGGACAGAGTAAGTAAGCTCAATTGAGATATAAATATTTTTGACAATTAACGATCTATTTTAATGGTACAACAATTTTTAATTTAATTTACACCTCTGTGTGGTTGTTGGATACGATTTTTGTTTTATTGATTAAACTTTTACTTCCGGTTTGGACAGGAAGTAAAAGAGTCAAATTAAGTCATGTTTTGTAAATATTTTTGAGCAATTAACAATCTGTACAATGGTGCAAAAAAATGTTAATTTACCTCTTGTAGTTAAGCTGAGATATGATTTTAAATATTAAACTTTGACTTCCGGTTTGGACAGGAGTATTAGTAAGGTCAAATTAGGGTCACCTTTTTCTAAATATTATTTGACAATTTTACGATCTGTACAATAGTGAAAGAATGTGCAATTTCTCTCTTGTAGTTGTTGAGATATGATTTTTAAAATATTTAACTTTGACTTCCGGTTTGGACAGGAAGAAGTAAAAGGTCAAATTAGGGTCACCTTTTTTGAAAATATTTTTGACAATTAACGATCTGTACAATGTGAAAGATTGTGAATTTATCTCTTGTGGTTGTTGAGATATGATTTTGTTAAATATTAAACTTTGACTTTCCCGGGTTTTGGACAGGAGTAAAGGTCAAATTAGGGTCACTTTTTGAAAATATTTTTTTGACAGTGTAACGATCTGTACAATGGTGGAAAAGAATTGTGGTTAATCTTATCTCTTGTGGTGTTTGAGATATGATTTTGTTAAATATTAAACTTTGACTTCCGGTTTGGACAGGGGAAATAAAGGATCAAATTAAGTCACCTTTTGAAAATATATTTTGACAATTAACGATCTGTACAATGGTGAAAAGAATTGTGAATTTATCTCATGTGGTTGTTGAGATATGATTTTTAAATGTTAAACTTTGACTTCCGGCTTTGGACAGGGAAGTAAGGTCAAATTAGGGTCATAAGTTTTTTGTAAATATTTTCGACACCATTAACAATCTATACAATAGTGCAAAAAATGTCCATTTACCCGTGTAGTGGTTGGAGATATGATTTTTTAACATATTAAACTTTGACCGGTTTTGGACGGGAAGCAAGGTCAAATCGGGGTCCTCACAACTCGAGTTTTCATCTACTTGTTAAGTTCTAAGTACATGCCAAGTTTGAAGTTCGTGTAAGTTTGCAAGTATGTGTTTTTTTGTAGACAGTCTATCCGGAGAAGAAGAAGAAGAAGGAGAAGAAAGAAAAAAAAAAAACCGAACAATGAAAACAATAGGTGTTTTCGGGTGCATACCGAACACCCAAAAAACAGACAAAAACAATATGGGTGTTTCGGGTGTTTTCGGGTGCACCCGAACACCTAACTAAAAGCTCAAGTGTTTGTTGGGACAAACACACGGCGTTCGTGAGAACGTCTCGTTCAATCAAAAGTTATCATCGATGATGTCACAATCATATTTTGCAAATGTGGATCATCTTTTATTAAAAAAGACCTATTCATTTTGGCGGTAGAATGTGTTGAATTTGAACTTCCTTTTTGGACCGGAAGTAAGTGTCAGGTAACAGGTTATTTGAAGGTCATACATCTGACACAAAACTTCCTGATGTTCATGAAAAATAACGTTAGTATCTACTTTGGTTGGAGATATGTTTTTTCATAATATATTTATAAGAACTACATATAGTGTGCATCATAATAAACATCTAACTTCTTCGGTCACGTTACTAAATTTATTACAGAAAGTAATACACTGGATGTCTTTAGTACCATCGTACTAAAGTTTTGTGAAATTTTAAAATTTTTG